>QXEO01000582.1:0-633018 GCA_007115705.1 Dactylis glomerata | reverse complement strand
GTAGCGGATCTTCGTATTCTGCTTCATTGTTTAGAAGCTGTGGAAAACGCATTGAAAGGGATCTCACGGGCGACTAGAGGGGGGTGGAATAGGCGCTACACAAAATTTTACCTTTTCAATTTTAAGGCTTGACACAACGAAATTCTCTAGATGTGCAACTAGGTGAATTTCCTATGTGACAAGCAAGCAAGAGAACAAGAGTGAAACGAGTAAAACCGATGCGAGTAAGGGTAAGAAAGAACCGTAAAGTGGAAGCCGGAGACACAAGGATGTATTCCCGTAGTTCCTTCCTTTTGAGGGGAAGTACGTCTACGTTGGAGAGGTGTGGCGACACGGAGTCCACCAAACGCCACGGAGGCTCACCTTGTTCTCCGGTGAGCAAGCCACGGAGGCTAACTCGTTTCCACTAAGCGGTGGTAGTGGGGGTACCGACCGAAACCCTTACACGGAGTTGGGCACAACTCCACAACTCAATTGGAGGCTCCCAACAAGAACAACCACAAAGCTTTTACACGGAGGAAGCTTTGAGGTGACCTCTCTTGCCTAAGGCAAGGTCCACGGAGGAGGGGTGAAGCAATCACTAAGTACTTCGGTGAGGTTGTAGATCTATGGACTCTCCCAATCTACCAAGTCTTGGAGGATTTGGTTGGCTAGGGAAGGAGATCTACGAAGATGAAGCTCAGCACCAATGGAGAGAGGAGTGTGGACGAGGTAACCAGATCTGAGGTAGGGGACAACTATTTAGGCTGGCTCGAAATGTGGCCGTTGGAGAAAACTTACCCCGGAAATTCCGGCCCTGGGGGCGGAAATTCCGGCCCCCCGGAAATTCCAAAATGGAATTTCCGGCCAGAAATTCCGGCCCTCTCCTGAAAGTCGCACCACAACTTGAGATAAGGACTTAGTGAAAAATCACGGGGGGGGCGGAAATTCCGGCCTAGGGGCGGAAATTCCGGCCCCCGGAAATTCTGTGTTACCAGAATTTCCGGCCCTTATCTGCAAGATGCACCACGGCCTTTAGGAGAAGACTTAGCCGAAATTTCGGGGGGCCGGAAATTCTGAAATTTCCGGCCCCCGGAAATTCTGCCAATCCAGAATTTCCGGCCCCCTTACTGCACGGTGCACCACCCGGCTTCGTAAGGGACTTAGCCATATTTCGAAGGGCCGGAAATTATGAAATTTCCGGCCCCCGGAAATTTTGTCCAGGGGCGGAAATTCCGGCCATGGGGCGGAATTTCCGGCCCTGAAACAGAATTTCCGGCCCTGCAGATTTCTCTCCTTTGGGTGATTTCGAGCCTTTCTACAGCAGTCCCCTTCCCACACTTTCTTCACCATCAGTCTTGTGCAAAACCTGTAGAATTTCCTGCATAGCTCAGCACAAGGTTAAATTCCTTGTATTGTGATCAAACACCAAAAACAGAAGGCAATGAATATGTCCTTTCAATCTCCCCCTTTTTGGTGTTTGATGACAATACACGGATTTGCAATAGAGAGCAAGAGCAAGTGCTCCCCCTAGACAAGTGCAAGGTATAAACAAGACAATAAGAACAATTTGCACGAGGAACACAATATCAAACGAGGAGCACAAAGTAGAGTACGACTAGTTTATTACAAAAATGGAACCAAAGTTCCACACAAATAAACCATGAACAGTTCACGAAGCAAATAAGTTCACAAAGCAATTAAGGCAAATAAACAGCCCAAACCAACCCCCAAACCAACCCAAGCAAATCCTAATAGAACTACTTCTCCCCCTTTGGCATCGAGACACCAAAAAGGGAGAAGAGCGATGCTAATCCCCAAACGAAGATCACTCATCATCGAACTCGTCCTCATCATCATCAGCAGCGTCTTCGTCATCCTCATCGCTCCCGGAGAACTCCTCGTCACTTCCAACCTTGGAGAGAGCCTCCACTTCAGCCCAATCGACGCCGTTGTCATCTTGCCACCTCTCATACGGAATGTACTTAGGAGCAGGAACTGGAGAGAGCTGAAGGGAGGGATCCTGAGAAGCTGAACCTCGCGAGAAAGAACCTGCTGATTGTGAATGATATCCCTTCTCTCTTCATAGGCAGAGTAGTTCTCCTTGTGGATAGCAACGTTGAGGCACAAGAGAGTGCGTTGCCACAGAGAAAGCTTCTTGTTGCTAGAAGGACGGGCAGAGGAAGTCTTGCGCAAACGAGAGCTAGAGTCACCCATCTCAACATCAGCACCTGAAGGAACTGGTTTCTTCCCTTTGCTTTTTGGCAGCTTCTTTCTCTTCTGCTGGCTTGATCACATTCATTCTCTTGAGCTTGTGTTCTGAGTTTCCCTTGGAGAAATCCATGTCTTGAGCCTTCTGAAGAATGAGGAGCATAATGTATGGAGCATAGGGAGGAGTACGCTTGGAAACCATGGCATCATGCATTTCATTGAAGATGTAGTGCATCACATCCAGCTTGAAGTCTTCATTAGGATCCGTACTCACAAAGCAGCGATGAGAAAGAAACATAAGCTCAACAAGTGCAGCACGAATAGCATCCCGATTACCTCCAGAGGGAGAGATGTTCTCCCTGAACATGCGAAGAAGAATGTTGTAAAGAGGAATTAAACCCTTGATAGTGCCAATCTGACCCTTGGAAGAGTAGAGGGGAGCCAAGCGATTCTTGACTGGCTGAACTCCATGCAGATGCACACGGTGACCAACAGGCACACTATACCCCTGAAAATCATAGTTCAAAATCTGAGCAAACTCATAGAAATCCGATTCCCGCATGGTATCTCACACATCCACCTGAAGGAGAGAGCCTCATTCCTCTTGAAAGCGAGAGTGGCATAGAACTGCTGAATGATCTTCTCATTGTAGGGACACTGAATATCCATAAGAGGAAACAGACCAAGCCTCTTCATGATTCCCAAAGCCTCACCAAAATATTCAGCCTTCTTCCTGAGATGAGTACGGTCCAAGATGTGCATGTAACACACCCGCTGAGACATAGGGCGATAGATATCTTCATATATACCTTTCTGAGCAGCACACCAGAAACGAGTATCTTCAAGTTCTTCATCTCTTGCCTCAGAATACCAGTCCAACTGCCTCAAAGCACTGTACTCCACTGAGCTCATTGTATCATAGTTCACACGAGGAACCCGTGAGGGGTTGCGAGCTGCCTTCTTGGCTGCCCTAGCTTCCTTCTCCCTGCTGCCTCCTGAGCAGCCTCCTGTTCAGCCTGCTGAGATACAAATTCTTCCTCAAAAGTGCCCTCATCAGCATACCGAAAGTTCCGTTTGCGAACAGCAGAACGGCCGCGCTGATCACGCTTAGGACGAGAACTAGAGCCACCTGTGAAAGATAGTAGGAGGAAAAGCACGGAGATAAGAACACACAAGTCGATAAGATAGCTAGTGAGAACATAGAAGGGAACTAGTAAGGCAGAAACAATTTAGAGATGATGTATCTTAGTTGTATTATTCTCAGCATGGGGCGGAAATTCCGGTCTGGGGGCGGAAATTCCGGTGGGGGGGCGGAAATTCCGGTCCAAAGGACGGAATTTCCGGCCTACCCCGGAATTTCCGGCCCCAGGGGCGGAAATTCCGGTCCCTGGTGAGAACACCACAACAAAGATACAAAAACCTCTAGAAAAAGGATCGGCACCAACTAAGTTCAATGCTAGGTTCACTAGACCGAAAAACTACCTCTAAACATGCTCCTTTCAATGGAAAACGGATCAACCCAAACGAATCTAGATCTAGGGCAAAGGCACCTAGAGAAAAAGAGAATTGGGGCAATACCGCTGTCCATGGCGAAAACCGCGTGGAGGAAGAGAACCCCCACGCCGAGAGGAGCAAGGACCGGCGAAATCCGGGGAATCCGGCGGCTAGGGAGTCGCCGGAGAGGGCCTTGTTGAGGCGGCGGCGGCGGTTTGGAGTAATGGGGGTCGGGGGTGAAAAGAGGTACCAAGGGGTAACTCCACCCCAGCCCCCCCTTTTATATAGACTAACCGCAGGGGCGGAAATTCCGGCCCTAGGGGCGGAATTTCCGGCCCCCGGAATTTCCGGGGTAAGTAGTAGAATTTCCGGGGGGCGGAAATTTAACGTTTCCGCCCAAATTTCCGGGGCAAATTTCCGGCCCCCTTCCTGCAAAGTGCACCACTTCGGAGGAGTATATGGGGGCATAAAAATTTGCTACGGAAATAAGGGTTTCCACCATTGGGAAGATTCTAACACTTAAACACGGAAAATCCGGCCATCTCATCAAGAACCAAGAGAAAACAAGAAGTTGACTTATGTGTTAGATGGAGGTTTTAGAGATAGAGAGGGCATAGGCTAGAAAACAAACACGGAGTGGTTCTCGGGACTTGAGGTTGCAAAAAGGCAAGAAATCATCGAAAAGACCAAACTCAAAGTCCCTTCCCATATCAAGAGAACTTCAAAAGATTTTCAAGGAATAGACTCTTCAAAAGAAGAGGTCGGTGGCCGACGCCACCATATATGAGTGTTTTGGCATTAAACCGCGAAGATATATCTTGGGTTCATAACCAATACTCATCATTGAAGCTCATATATCACAAAATGATATAAAGAGAATGATTGCATTACTATCGGCATAATGGGGGGAGGGATAGCCCAATGAATTAGGACCGCACTCCCCCTATGTCCATGCCCACATCTAGAGTAGAACACGTGCTATCGTATGGGAATGAGTGCACACTAACAAGCCACATTGCAGGAATCAATGATATTCAATTCATGCCTCAACTCTCGGAATCTTGCTTCATCAAGGGGTTTCGTGAAGATGTCGGCGAGTTGATCATTTGTACCTACATAAGACAAGTTAATATCACCTCGATTGACGTGGTCCCGGATGAAGTGATGCCGTATCTCAATGTGCTTCGTCTTGTTGTGTTGAACCGGATTATGGGCGATCTTGATGGCACTCTCGTTGTCGCATAAGAGTGGAACCTTGTCGCAATGAACTCCATAGTCCTTCAACGTTTGCCGCATCCAAAGGAGTTGAGCACAACCACTTGCCGCGGACACATACTCGGCTTCGGCGGTGGAGAGAGACACACAATTTTGCTTCTTAGAAGACCAACTAACCAAGGACCTACCAAGAAGTTGGCAAGTCCCGGAAGTTGACTTCCTGTCCACTTTGTCTCCCGCCCAATCCGAGTCCGTATACCCAACAAGCTCGAAGCTTGATCCCTTCGGGTACCAAAGGCCGAAAGTTGGAGTATGAATCAAATATCGGAAGATTCTTTTCACGGCCATTAAATGGCTTTCCTTTGGGGCGGCTTGATAACGTGCACAAATTCCCACACTAAGCATGATATCGGGTCTAGATGCGCAAAGATAAAGAAGCGAGCCAATCATCGAACGGTAAAGCTTTTGATCCACTTCCTTACCACTAGGATCGAGATCAAGAGTAACCTTTGTTGGCATGGGGGTTTTGGCTCCCTTCACTCTGGATTCCATGTTGAATTTCTTGAGCATGTCTTGGATGTACTTGGCTTGATTGATGAATGTCCCTCCTCGCAATTGGCGAATCTCAAAGCCAAGAAAGAATTTCAACTCTCCCATCATGGACATCTCGAATTTGTCTGTCATTAGCTTTGCAAATTCATCATTGAAGAGCTTATTAGAAGAGCCAAAAATAATATCGTCTACATAAATTTGGCATATGAAAAGCTCCCCGTTGACTTTCTTAGTAAAAAGAGTTGGGTCGATGAGCCCTATTTCAAACCCACGGTCTAACAACAACTCTTTAAGGTGCTCGTACCACGCGCGTGGGGCTTGTTTAAGGCCATAAAGTGCCTTATCGAGTTTGTAGACATGGGTCGGGAAATGGGGATCTTCAAACCCCGGGGGTTGCTTCACATAGACCAATTCATGTAGGGGACCATTTAGAAAGGCACTCTTCACATCCATTTGATATAACTTAAAGTTGAAATGAGAAGCATATGCAAGAAGGATACGAATTGACTCGAGACGAGCCACGGGAGCGTAGGTCTCCCCATAGTCGATTCCTTCCACTTGAGAGTATCCTTGAGCAACCAAGCGAGCCTTGTTCCTCATGACAATCCCATTGGCATCTTGTTTGTTCTTGAACACCCACTTAGTTCCAATGACGTTGCGGCACTCCTTGGGCTTCTCCACCAAAGACCATACTTCATTGCGCTTGAAGTTGTTGAGTTCTTCGTGCATGGCTTCCACCCAATCCGGGTCTTCAAGTGCCTCAAACACCTTTTGAGGTTCCACACAAGAGACGAAGGCATGATGGATACTAAAGTTGGCTAATTGTCTCCTTGTGGAAACCCCTTTTCTCACACTTCCAATCACACTATCCAAGGTATGACTTCCTTTGCGAAGAGCTTCTTCCACTTTCCTTGCACGGCGAGCTTGAGCTTCTTCAAAAGACTCTTGAGAAGCCACTTGGTCATCACCACTATTTTGGTCCTCGCCTTGACCTTCAACTTGAGCTTGATCAACATCATGAGCATGCTCAACATCTTGAGCTTGGCCTTGATCTACCAATGGTGAGAAATCACCACCGTCCACTTGGTCTTGATCTTGGCCTTGCTCGCTTGAATGAGGGTCTAATGCTTGACTTTGGTTAGCATCTATCGGTCCTTGAGGAGCTTGTAGAGCTTGTGAAGGTGAAGGCTCCACTTGAGTAGAGCATAGTCCTTCTCCTTCGGCCAAAAGGTGTCCCTCAATGGGTATGAGATGACCCACACCCATTCTTCTTATGGCTTGGGGAGGTATTTCGTCACCTACATCACAAACACCACTTTGCTCCACATGGGAGCCGTCATTCTCGTCGAATCTCACGTTAGAAACTTCAACAACACGAGCGGACTCTTTGTCAAAGATTCTAAAAGCATGAGATTCGGCGGCATAACCAACAAGGATACCCTCAAGAGCTTTAGAGTCAAATTTGGACAAATGAACACCCTTTCTAAGATAGAAGCACTTACAACCGAATACTCGAAAGTATTTGATGTTAGGCTTGTTGCCGGTGAGGATCTCATAAGGAGTCTTGTTCAAGCCCTTGCGAAGATATAACCGGTTGGAAGCATGACAAGCGGTATTGATAGCTTCGGCCCAGAAGTTATACGGAGACTTAAACTCCGCTAACATTGCCCTTGCCATGTCCATCAAGGTCCGGTTCTTCCGCTCGGCTACACCATTTTGTTGCGGAGTGTAGGGGGAGGAGTATTGATGTTGAATTCCCTCATCACTCAAGAATTCGTTGACGGTGTAGTTCTTGAACTCCGTCCCGTTATCACTCCGGATCATCAAGATATCTTGGCCATATTGACGCTCCACTTCCTTGACGAAGTCCATGACGGTTTGTTGGGTCTCGTATTTGTGCTTGAAGAAGTAGACCCAAGTATATCTTGAATAGTCATCAACAATCACCAAGCAATACTTCTTCCCTCCTAGACTTGCATGAGATGGAGGGCCAAAGAGGTCCATGTGAAGGAGCTCTAAGACCCTCTTAGAGGAAATGATCGTCTTGCTAGGATGAGGAAGTTCATGCATCTTTCCTTCAATGCAAGCTCTACACACACGATCTTTGGCAAAAGTTAGATCGGTTAGTCCTAGGATGTGGTTACCTTTGTGGAGTCTTTGCAAAGTTCTCATATTGACGTGGCCTAGCCGGCGATGCCATAGCCATCCCACGTCAACTTTAGCCATTAGGCAAGTTGCGGCTTTAGTGACCTTCTCCGAGAAGTCAATCACATATAAGCCATTTTCAACATGCCCAACAAAAGCTACTTTAAGAGACTTGCTCCACAAAAGAACTACAATCCCAACATCAAAGAAAGTTGCAAAGCCCATATCGGCAAGTTGAGCTACGGAAAGTAAATTGTAAGAGAGAGACTCAACAAGCATGACATTCTCCACGGTAACATCTTGAGATATAACAACTTTACCAAGACCCAATACCTTTGACCTTGAGGAATCTCCATAGGTGACGTAGCCCGCACTAGATGAACCGGTGCGAAGCTCCTTCACCAACTCTTTGCTTCCAGACATATGATTGGTAGCACCGCTATCAATTATCCATTGTCCCGCACCGGAAGCAAAGCCCTACAAGAGATCAAGCTTTGTTTTTAGGTACCCATTTTTCAATGGGTCCTCTTTTGTTAGTGACAAGGGTCTTAGGAACCCAAATAGACCAAGCAATGCATTCATTAGGTGAGCCAACAAATTTAGCATAAACATGTCCATCATAAGCACGACGAAGAACATAAGAGGGGTTATATTTTCCCGCAAAGTCGTTGTGGTTAGGCATTGCCCTCTTGGCATTCCCAACTACCTCCCTCACAAGCTCCCCCTCCTCCTCATAAACATTGCCATCCTCGTCAAAGCATATGTCATTTGGGATGTGCTTCTTAGGAGGAGGAGTGGGCACAAGAAATTGCGTCTTCTTGTTGTTCTTCTTCTTGTTCTTTTTCTTGTTCCTCTTCTTGTTGGACTTGGGAGTGAAACCAAGCCCGGTCTTGTCACCATGTTGCTTTTGAGCACTCAAAAGCTCGTCAAGTCTTGTGTCACCTTTGGGGGCATCTTTCTCATAAAGAGGATTAGAGTAACAAGTACTTGCAACAAAGGTGCTAGAAGATAACTTGGTTGCTTCTTTAGCAATCATAGCATTTAGTTTCTCATTTTGCAACCTAAGTTCATTAGCTACTGATTGAGCAATATCACGATCATTCTTAAGTCTAGCAATGTCCAAGTTATAGGATTCTTCAAGACCTAACTTGGATGCCTCAAGTGCCATCCTTAGATCTTGCTCAACCTCAAGAGATTGATTGAGAGTTGCAATTTCATCGGCATACTCACGAGCATGCCCTTCTAGCTCAAAGATGCGTTCCTCATTTTTATCATTAAGTTGAAGAGACTCATTATATTGATTTAGGAGAATCTCAAATTGAGCTTTGGTCTCCCCATTCAAGGTTGACATGAAGGTGTCAAAATCATTAGGCTCATCCTTATCACTACTAGTATCAACACAATCCATCAAAGATAAGCTTCTAGGTATGATGGGTATGAAAGTCGGTGATACCTTTGTAGCGTGAGCCATAAGACATGTTCCCTTGGAGTTGAAGCGCTTGGACTCGTTTGCGGAAGCGAAGAGGGATGGTGAAGAGATGGGCTTGGCGATGGCGATGGCGGCCCTTCCTACTTCTTCATCATCACTTGCATCATCACCGGATGGGTATTCTTCTTGAGTCGTCAAAGCATGTATTGGAACGGCTTTCTTCTTATCAAAGTTCCTTGGTGGGTAAGACTTGGCCTTCATCTCCTTGCGAATGAGTCTTCCATTGTGATCTTCCACTCTTTCATAGGGACAATCCGCGATGAAGTGGTGTTGATTCCCACAATTGTAGCATGTCCTCACTCTACTTGTGGCCTTAGGTTTGGAGGCACTTGATGACTTCCACTTCTTCATGAAAGCCCGTTGAGCAAGAGCCATGTGTTCGGCATGAGCATACTTCATGTCTTCGGGACTTCCACTCATAGACTCTTCCTCTTCCATCAAACTTGCTTCTTCATGAAGAGAAACTTTTGCCTTCAAAGCAAGGTTGGGTGCACGCACACCACGTGCACGAGCTAGAGCATCATCCGCATTCTTCTCAGAAATCTTCCTTGCCACAATCTCTTGCAAGATGTCATGAGCGGTCATCTTCCTAAAGTTGGCATCTCCCTTGATTGAGTTCATAGTATCCTTGAAGAAGGGCAAGAGAGCTTGGACAAATTTCCTCTTCATCCATCTTCCATCACATTGAGTGGAGCCGAGGTCGACAAGCTTCACTTGGAGTGCCGAGAGACGACGATGAAGTTCTTCGGGAGATTCACCATCAAGCATAGCGAAGTTGTCCGCTTCATTAGACGCCTCATCAAACTTGGACTCTTGAATGCTCTCATTGCCGATGAAGAGTTTGGTGAGAGCATCCCAAGCTTCCTTGGCGGAAGAGATGTTGCGGACGAAGGCCTTGTCCTTCTCGGAGAGTGACATGTGAATGAGGTGCAAGGCGGAGGCATTGAGCTGCTTGTCGATTTGCTCCCAAGGTAACAAGTTGGACAAGTCCTTGGAAGTTGGATGATAACCCTGCTCAATGATCCTCCAAAGCTCAATAGACACGAAATTGATGTGAGAGCGCATGTTATCTTGCCAATTGGCAAAGCTAGAAGCATCAAGTTGTGGCGGAGGGCCGCATGAGGCAAGGTGTGGCATTTGAAGGTGCCTTCCGGAGACATAGCTTGTAGGATGTGGAACCTCCGTGCTATGTCTCCGAGAGGTGTCATCTTTCTTGGGGGGATCCTCGTTGTTCTCATTCCCATCCTTCTCCGGATCTTCCTCGTTTAAGGATGGCTTATCCTTACCCGAGGTGTCATCCGGAGTTGGTGGAGTGGTACTTGATGTTCCACTAGTGAGAGCATCAAGTTGAGATTTTTGGCTTTCCATGGCTGCCATCATAGCATCCATGCGAGTCATTATGTTGTTAAAATCCGCCTTAGTGGCGGGTTCCTCTTCGCCCATGATCTCTTAGGCGGTTAAGCCCAATCAAAGAGCACGAGGCTCTGATACCAATTGAAAGGGATCTCACGGGCGACTAGAGGGGGGGTGAATAGGCGCTACACAAAATTTTACCTTTTTCAATTTTAAGGCTTGACACAAACGAAATTCTCTAGATGTGCAACTAGGTGAATTTCCTATGTGACAAGCAAGCAAGAGAACAAGAGTGAAACGAGTAAAACCGATGCGAGTAAGGGTAAGAAAGAACCGTAAAGTGGAAGCCGGAGACACAAGGATGTATTCCCGTAGTTCCTTCCTTTTGAGGGGAAGTACGTCTACGTTGGAGAGGTGTGGCGACACGGAGTCCACCAAACGCCACGGAGGCTCACCTTGTTCTCCGGTGAGCAAGCCACGGAGGCTAACTCGTTTCCACTAAGCGGTGGTAGTGGGGGTACCGACCGAAACCCTTACACGGAGATTGGGGCACAACTCCACAACTCAATTGGAGGCTCCCAACAAGAACAACCACAAAGCTTTTACACGGAGGAAGCTTTGAGGTGACCTCTCTTGCCTAAGGCAAGGTCCACGGAGGAGGGGTGAAGCAATCACTAAGTACTTCAGTGAGGTTGTAGATCTATGGATCCTCTCCCAATCTACCAAGTCTTGGAGGATTTGGTTGGCTAGGGAAGGAGATCTACGAAGATGAAGCTCAGCACCAATGGAGGAGAGAGAGTGTGGACGAGGTAACCAGATCTGAGGTAGGGGACAACTATTTATAGGCTGGCTCGAAATGTGGCCGTTGGAGAAAACTTACCCCGGAAATTCCGGCCCTGGGGCGGAAATTCCGGCCCCCCGGAAATTCCAAAATGGAATTTCCGGCCAGAAATTCCGGCCCTCTCCTGAAAGTCGCACCACAACTTGAGATAAGGACTTAGTGAAAAATCACGGGGGGGGGCGGAAATTCCGGCCTAGGGGCGGAAATTCCGGCCTCCGGAAATTCTGTGTTACCAGAATTTCCGGCCCTTATCTGCAAGATGCACCACGGCCTTTAGGAGAAGACTTAGCCGAAATTTCGGGGGGCCGGAAATTCTGAAATTTCCGGCCCCCGGAAATTCTGCCAATCCAGAATTTCTGGCCCCCTTACTGCACGGTGCACCACCCGGCTTCGTAAGGGACTTAGCCATATTTCGAAGGGCCGGAAATTATGAAATTTCCGGCCCCCGGAAATTTTGTCCAGGGGCGGAAATTCCGGCCATGGGGCGGAATTTCCGGCCCTGAAACAGAATTTCCGGCCCTGCAGATTTCTCTCCTTTGGGTGATTTCGAGCCTTTCTACAGCAGTCCCCATTCCCACACTTCTTCACCATCAGTCTTGTGCAAAACCTGTAGAATTCCTGCACAGCTCAGCACAAGGTTAAATTCCTTGTATTGTGATCAAACACCCAAAAACAGAAGGCAATGAATATGTCCTTTCACTCATCCTTAAGATGTACTTCAGTTTGTCACCATGCGGCGATATCAAGATTACTCCCACGCCTGCGCCTTGTACTCTTTTAGAACCGTCGAAGTACATTGTCTAAACACTCGATAGATCTGGCGGTCCCGTGCTCTGCAGCTCCAACCATTCTGCTGTAAAATCTGGCAAGATTTGCGACTTGATTGCCTTCCTTTTTTCATACGTGATGTCCATGGGAGATAATTCAATTTCCCACAAAGATACACGTCCTGTTGCTGAAGGATTGTTCAATATGTTCGATAGTGGCGCTTCATTGACGACTATAATTGGGTGCACCGTGAAGTACTATCGCAGTTTCCGTGCAGTTGTGAAAACACTGTATGCAAGCTTTTGATAATGCGGGTACCTCTGTTTTGTCAGAGATAATACTTCACTGATGAAATATACCGGCCTCTGGACGCCGTGGGCCTTTCCTTCTTCACTTCTTTCGACTACTAATACTGTACTTACCACCTGATGGGTTGCGACGATGTAGAGTAGTAGTGGTTCTTTTTCTTTTGGTGCGACCAGCACTGGCGGCGTGGAAAGCACTTTTTCAGCTGTGCAAAAGCTGCGTCTGCTTCGTCTGTCCATTCAAATTTATCATCTGACTTCTTCATAAGTGCATAGAAAGGAAGCGCCTTTTCTCCCAATCGAGCAACGAATCGACTTAATGCCGCAATGCGTCCTGCAAGTTTCTGTACGTCGTGTAGTTTCGTGGGTTTCCCCATTGTTAAAATTGCTTGAATCTTCTCTGGGTTCGCCTCTATTCCTCGTGCTGATACCAGGAACCCCAAAAGTTGTCCTGCCGACACGCCGAAGGAACACTTTGTCGGGTTAAGCTTAAGCTTGTACCTGCTCAGGTTGTCGAAGGTTTCTGCCAAGTCGCTGATTAAAGATTTCTCCTCTCTTGTTGTGATGACTACATCATCAATGTAGACTTGGATGTTGCGTCCTATTTGGCTCCCGAGGCAGTTTTGCATCATCCGTTGATAAGTTGCCCCTGCATTTTTTAGGCCGAACGACATTACTTGGTAGCAAAATACTCCGTATGGTGTGATGAAGGCCGTCTTTTCTTCGTCTTCTTTCTTCAATTTGATCTGGTTGTAACCAGAATATGCGTCCAGAAAGGAAAGCCTTGCGCATCCCGCTGTTGAATCAATTATCTGATCGATGCGGGGTAGAGGGAAGGGATCCTTCGGACAATGCTTGTTGAGAGACGTGTAGTCGACACATACTCTTTGTACGTCCGTGTTCTTCTTGGGCACGATAACTGGATTGGATACCCAACTCGAAGTTTTGATTTCTCTGATGAATCCGGCGTTTTCTAGCCTGTGCAATTCTGATGCTATCACCTTCCTTTTAGGTTCATCAAATCGTCGCAATGGTTGCTTGCCTGGTTTTGCCTTGGGATCTACATTCAATGCGTGCTCGACGAGTTCCCTGGGAACCCCTGGCATGTCCGATGGACACCAGGCGAAGATTTCTCAGCGCTTACGGAGGAACTTGATACGTCTCAAACGTATCTATAATTTTTGATGCTCCATGCTTGTTTTTACACCATTTGCCTTGTGTTTCGTTACACTTCGTGGCGTTTTTATGCGATTTCCGGAACTAACCTATTGACAAGATGCCACAGTGTCAGTTCCCTATTTTCTGCTATTTTTGTGTTTCAGAAAAGCTACACAGGAAATATTCTCAGAATTGGACGAAACAAAAGCCAGAAGTCTTATTTTTCCCGGAAGCTTCCCGAAGACCGAAAGAGAGCCAGAGGGGGGCCAGAGGCCGCCCTCACACATAGGTGGCGCGGCCCAGGCCCTGGCCGCGCCACCCTGGTGTGAGGAGCCCCTGGCTGCCCCCTGACGACGCCCCTTCGCCTATAAGAAGCCTCGGGACGGAAAACCCTAGGGGAGTCGACGAAATTTCCAGAACAGTTCCGCAGCGCCGCCGCCGTCAAAGCCAAATTTCGGGGGACAGAAGTCTCTGTTCCGGCACCTTGCCGGGATGGGGAAGTGCCCCCGGAGCCATCTCCATCGGTCTCCATCGCCGTATCCGCCGTCTCCATTGACCTCACCGCCATCTCCATCAACCTTGTTGTCTCCTATGATGAGGAGGGAGTAGTTCACCCTCGGGGCTGAGGGCTCTACCGGTAGCTATGTGGTTCACCTCTCTCTCCCATGATGTGATCTTTATGTGATCGTGAGCTTTGTATCATGTTGAACAAGTAGATGTTATTATTCAGATATTATGTGTACTCTAGTGGTATTATTAAAGTAATCTATTCCTCCTGCCATGGTGTAACGGTGACAGTGCGTGCATCATGGTGGTACTTGCTCTAGGCTACGATTGTGATCTTTTATGGATTATGAGAATAATTATCGCTATGATAGTATTGAAGTGATCTATTCCTCCTTTCATGGTGTAATGTTGACAGTGTGTGCACCGTGTTAGTACTTGGTCTAAGTTGCAATAATATCTATCTTGAGTTGTGATCTGATTTGAATATCTCTATGAGTGGTGTTTGTCAAGTACTTGATGAACTTTAAGGAGTGCTTCGTAGCCCTACGCAATGATTAGTGTTGTTCAATAGGAGAGTAATTCAGAGTACCATAGTGAAGAGAAGTTGTTTATTTGTTCAATCATGTTATATTTGTTGGGAGTGTGTCCACTAGTGAAAGTATGATCCCTAGGCCTTGTTTCCAAGCATTGCACACCGTTTACTTACTGTTTTGTTACATGTTTGCTCGCAGCGATATTTATTTCATATTACAGTTACTACTCATAATCGTCACTACTACTTGTATTTCACTATCTCTTCGCCGAACTAGTGCACCTATACATCTGACAAGTGTATTGGGTGTGTTGGGGACACAAGAGACTTTCTGTATCGTAATTGCAGGGTTGTTTGAGAGGGATAGCTTTGACCTCTTCCTCCCTGAGTTCGATAAACCTTGGGTGATCCACTTAAGGGAAACTTGCTGCTGTTCTACAAACCTCTGCACTTGGAGGCCCAACACTGTCTACAAGAACAGACGCGTGCGTAGACATCAAGCTCTTTTCTGGCGCCGTTGCCGGGGAGGTAAGGTAAAAGGTACTCGCATCCTCCTGTGTGTGTGCTCAAAGTTATTTCCTTTAGATTCTGCAATTACATCTTTTCGTTTCTTGTTTTTATTTTCACTAGTTAGGCTTAATGGAAAACAAAGAGTTCTTTAGTCTTTTTCCTGATTTTAGATTTGAAGAGAAAATTGAAAATCCTTTGGAGCTTATTTCGCATAGCAATGTTATTAGTATGAATGCTTTGAATACCGTTAATGCTAATGCTATAGAAAAGTCTAAGCTTGGGGAAGCTAGTTTTGTTAAGTATGATATTTTTAGTCCCCCAGCTTTAGTGGAGAAGGTCTGTTCTGATAATATTTTATCTCCCATATGTGATGTTTCTAGTGATGCTTGTGCTCCTCATCATTTTAAAATACCTACGAAGATTGTTGAATGTGTTAGGGATAACTGCTATTTAGGAGATGGAACTGTCCATCCTGGTGATCATTTGCTCTTTATACATGAATTATGCGAGTTGTTCCAGTGTGCAGGTGACGAGGGGTTAACTCGACAAATGTCCTAGATGAAGGACTTAGGATCGGGGAGATAGGGCGTCGGATGAACTCGAAGGTAAAGTTTAGTCGAAATAGGTGTGTGTTGAAAGTAAACTTGGGTGTTCAACCTGGCTTGCTTTCAATCTGGCCTACACCGTCCCCTCCTGGCCCCTATATATAGATGGCCAGGTCTCGAGGATCGGGTAGGGTCCGATACAGATTACAATATCGACATACGGTAGGAACTCGTATTCGACTATCATTACAATTGGGCCTAGCTATACGGGCCTCAGGGGTACTCAACTAACGGGCTCTATTAACTATACCCTTGTCAGTAGCCCCTGAGATTCTACCAGAATTGTAGATTCGGGTTGAATCTCTAATCTTCAAATCTTCGACTTGATCAATTCTTCGACTTCTTCTTATCTTCAAATCTTCGACTTGGTCTTTCGACTTATATTTGTAATAATTTGTTCGCAAGGGGTCTTGATGAACAAGCCTGACAACTCTGACGGATCAAGAGGTCAGTTAACTGCCAGAACAGATACTTGTCACCTACTTCAAATTCAATCCCCTTGGACTTGAATTCGGGATACCGGTCAAACCCATTCTTCTGCCGCACTTAGGACTTACAAAGAATGAATCCCAGTGGTTCTCAGGGTACCCAATGTGTCCACCAGGATTTTCTTCGCGTCGTAGACACGGATACATACTAGCAGAGCGCATCCATGTGCGTATACCAGGCCACACAGGACAGATCCCGGGGTCTTACCTTCGTGACAAGTCACGGCATTCGAGTTGTGTTGCGATAACGCAACTCGAGAATCTCATGTCGCAGTCAAATCTTGACTGAAAATATTCGGGTTTCTTCAACCATAAAACTCGCTCCCGATGGGAGTAACACTCCTGCACTTCTCGAATTATAATGCTTTGCCAAGAAATATCGTCGGGTGCGCGCTCAGCGCTCCCGATGGGAGTAGCCCCCGAGGCTATAGTCGAAAAAGGCTTTTTTCGAGTATAGGCTCAAAAATGTAGTGTAATTCATTATACTTCAACTCGAGATATTTTAACTTCCAGATACATCATCGTCGAGATACTTCAATTTCGAGATACCTTAAGGACATCTTGCCGTCGAATACTCATCCACCACTTCAGAGAGAAGTTTTGTATTTACCATTCTTGAAAATAGGAGCCCCCATGGCTATAATCGAAACTCCTTCGTATACAGTCTTGTGCACCTACTTGGCATTCGTCGGCGCCATCTTTTCCTCTTTCTTATATTATCTTCTTTATGATATCACTGAATACGTCATTCTGTACCATTGCGAACCGTTGCATGGGCAATGCTGTAAATTTCTCATTTTTTGACCGTTAGTCGGCTTACCGTTTCCTATCTTTGCGCCACGTCTCAGCCCACGTTCCTTCTCCCAGAAGATATATAAAGGGGATCTTGGGGAATTTTACTGTTTACCAGCTCTTTCTCTCTGCTGCCTCCATTGCTGCTCTCCTCTGTCTCCTCCTCTCGTGCATAGCCCCCGAGCACACTTGGTACTGGATGCGCGTAAAACACCTGGCCACCAAAAACACCATGGCCAAGACTTCTGCCACCAACTGGGTTCGCTCCACCATCACAAAGAAGGAGGTGGAGAAGGCTACGACGGACGGCCTCATCGCCGCCGAAGATTCCATCAAATTCCCCAGTACTGAACGGATCCCGAAGCCCCCGAGCGGTTATCGGGTAATGTTCCTTGCTTTCCTCCTCCGCGGTTTCTCTCTTCCTGCCCATGAGTTTCTCCATGGGCTTCTGTTTGTTTACGGTGTGCAGCTCCACCAGCTCACACCAAATTCTCTTCTGCATATCGCCTATTTCGTGACTCTCTGCGAGTCCTTCTTGGGCATTGAACCCCACTTCCTTCTGTGGAGGTCAATCTTTCGACTCCGCCCCAACGTTTCTTTGGCTAGGAAACCCGAACTGGGCGGAGCCGTCGTTTCTGTGCGCCCTGAGGCACAATACTTTGAATTTTCCATGGCCGCGTCTGTCCAGGGATGGAGGACAAAGTGGTTCTATATCAAGGACCGCAAATCCTCTCCTGAAGATGAATTTGGCCTGCCTCCTTTTGATGCTTCCCAGGAGGTAAAGAAATTGGCATCATGGGATACACTCCCCTTAGATGCAGAAGTACAAGAAATTCTTCCTCTTCTTTCCCGCATCAAGTCTTTAAAAGGAGGTCAAGGGGGTGCTCTGTCAGGTATGCAACTCATGGCGTTTTTTATTCAACGTCGAGTTCAACCCCTACAACACCGCCTTACCAAACTTTGGAATTACTCCGGCTTGGAGGATCCTACTCGCATATCTGAAGATCTGATATCGAAAGAAGATGTCGACAAGCGAGTCAGGAATCTTACCAAGCTCACCAAGGAACATGCAGTTGCAGATTTAACCGCTGACTTTTTCGACTCCGTGCACCCTCTGCCTGAGGTATGTATCTTCGCGTTTACTTATTGTCGAACTTTGCTTGGTTCGATTTGTGTTATTCTGTGCCATTTGCACTCTGCTAATTTATTCATATGCAGGGTCATCAATTCCTTGTTTCCCGTCCTCCTCTTCCAGAGGCAGGGCCCCTACCAGCTGATCTTGCCTCTCCTGCATCTGAAGCCCCCGAGGCTGACAAAAGTCAAGATGGAGATGATGCCGAAGAATCAGAAGAGGAAACTAGCTCGTCGACATCGCCTCCTCCTGTACTTGCTGAAGATGTTGGTGTCGACAAGAAAAGGAAGCGTGTCGACGAAATTGCTTCATCGAGTTCTGCAGCGGCTGGTAAAGCCCCCGTTTTTGCAGAAGATATGGAGTACTTCGACATGCTTGCATCGGATGTATTGTAGTCGAGTTCTTCAATTGCATTGTTCTTGCCTTATTTTCATAACTTATATTTTTCATGCAGTGATGATGAAGAGCCACCAACATATGCGACAGCTGCTCCTCCACCTTCTCCTATGGCCACTTACGAGCCTATCGAACCAGATGTTGCACCGAGGGCTACCAGGTCCGGTGTGAAGAAGGTTCCTCAAGCCTGATACCCTAAACGCTCAAAGAGGGCCAAAGAAGCCGAAGTTTCTCTGGAAGCCCATGCATCTACGGTTTCCTCTGATGACGTGAGCAATTCTTCTGTACTTTCTTTCCTTTCATGCACTTCTACTCTTACACACTTCTTTTCTCAGGCTTTAGTGAAGAGATTTATTGCCCTGGGCACGGAGTGTCCGGGGTACCTAAAGGTTGCGAAAGCTTCCGAAGGTACAATCTTGATGTCCAGTCATTACTTTTCTTCTGTGCTTTTTCTTTTCCCACTTATCTGACTCCCTTTTGTCTTCTTTTGTAGCTGCCTTAGCAACAGCCAATGCTCGAATTGCGTCGCTCGAAGCGGAGCTCAATGCTTTGCGAGTAGCTTATGATGCGGCGACCGCTGCTAAAGCAAATGCTGAGAAGTCGCAGAAAGCTGCGCTTGGCAAGGCGAAGAAAGCTGAAAAAGCTTTAGCTGAGGCCAACAAGGAGCATGCTCAACGAGAGCAAGCCGTGGCGGAGCGTCTTCACACCATGTCTACTGCCGCTGAAAGTAAGTGCTTCGCCTTGTCTTCTGTTTTCGTCTTCTGTTGCACTGGTGTATTTGTTGACACTTGTCTCTTCTTTTCTTTTCTATTGCTCAGAATTCACCGGGGTATCTCCGTCGTCCTTGCAAACGGACGATGATCCTCTTATGGATGCGGTTAACCTACTCGAGGAAAACTGGATATCTATCCAGGAAACTTTTGAGTTGTGTCGTGGGGATGACTTAGGGGGCGCATCACGGGCCAGGCAGTATGCCGGCTGGTGTCCCAGGAGTCCCCGCGACTTCAGCACGAGAAGACCGGCTCCGCCCGAAGGGCCGGCTGAATGAGCAGCCGGCTGGAGACTCCACCGAGGAGAACTGGAGCCGGGCGATGAAGACAAGGCCACTCAACGGTAGTCTGGCCAAAAGCGGAGCGGCCCCGACAAGATCGGCAGGGACGCAGGACAGGAGTGACGAGCGCCACGACCACGTCCAACCAATGAGAGATCGAAGACCAGCTCAAGGAGCACTGTAATCGCTACTACTCGATCAATACGAAGCAGGCAGGAAGTAGGGGTTTACCTCCAACCGGGAGGGCCCTGAACCTGGGTAAACCGAGGTGTCTCTGTTGGCACAATCCCGAGCCGGACCCATCATCACCAACGTCGAGCCCCTCCGATAAGCCACCCCATGGCTACTGTCTCTAAATTCCCACGACAGTTGGCGCCCACCGTGGGGCAAAGCGCGGTGGCGAGCGGAGTCAAGTTCCGGCCAGGACCCTCCGGCGAGAAGGTCGCCTCCGGCCTCGTCTGGAGGTTCGGCACCTTCGACTGCGTCGACGACAACTTGGCCCACTTCAATAACGGCCTCGGTAACAGCGGCGCCTTCCTCGACGTCGGCAGCCACCGCTTCTACGTCGCCAAGCCCTTCCCGGAGGAGATCACTGACGTCTTTGACTCCCTCTGCGGCGGAGGCTCGAGCTGCGGTGAAAGCAGCAACCTTGGCGCCATGGTCGAGGTGATGACCCTGGGAGAGGATGAGGGCGGCGACCTACCGCGCCCCGAGTGCCCGTCGCTCGAGCGCCCACCTCCTCAGGAGCAAGACGCTCCACTCCCAGAGCGGGACGTGATACGTCTCAAACGTATCTATAATTTTTGATGCTCCATGCTTGTTTTTACACCATTTGTATATTGTTTCGTTACACTTAGTGGTACTTTTATACATTTTCCGGAACTAACCTATTAACGAAGTGCCACAGTGCCAGTTTCCTGTTTTCTGCTGTTTTTGTGTTTCAGAAGTGATACACAGGAAATATTCTCGGAATTGGACGAAACAAGTTCCTGAAGTCATATTTCACGGGGAAGCTCCCAAACATCCGAAGACCTGACGGAGGGGGGCCACGTGGCCCCCACACACAGGGGCGGCGCGGCCACCCCCTGGCCACGCCGGGCCCGCGTGAGGGGCCGTGGTCCCTCCTCTGACATCGTACTTTCGCCTATATATACCCCCTGACGAGAAAAACCTAAGGGCCCGATCAGTTTTCCAGAATACATCGCGATCCGCCGCCGCCGTCGACCCGAAGATCGGGAGGGTCCAGAAGCTCTTCCCGGCACCCTGCCGGAGAGGGGAATCGCCACCGGAGGTCTTCTTCATCGCCATGCTTGCCTCTGGAGCGATGAGTGAGTAGTCTACCTTGGACTATGGGTCCATAGCAGTAGCTAGATGGTTGTCTTCTCCACCATGTGCTTCATGTTTAGATCTCATGAGCTGTCCTACATGATTGAGATCACCGTTATGTAATTCAATGATGTTGGTTTGTTGGGATCCGATGAATATTGGTGTTTATGATTAAGTTGCTGTACTGAATTATATCTTTTGTTATCTCTATGTTGTTTATGATCTTGCATGCTCTCCGTTGTTAGTAGCTATCTTGGCCGAGTAGTTGCTAGTGACTCCAAGAGGGGGTATTTATGCTCGATAGTGGGTTCATGCCTCTATTTCACCTGGGGGAGTGACAGAAACCTCTAAGGTGGTAGATGTGCTGTTGCTACTAGGGAGAAAACAACATTCATATGCTCAAGGGCATATGCTTTGTTTACATTACACACTTTGCTTAATGCAATTATCTGTTGTTCGCAACTTAATACTTTTGGGGTGTTCGGATAATATCCCCGAGGGTGGATTATTAGTCATAGATGCAGTTGGATGGCGGTCTATGTATTTTGTTGTAATGCCCAGAGTAAATCTCATAGTGATCTTCTTGACATATCACGTTATCTTTATTCTATCAATTGCCCAACTGTAATTTGTTTACCCAGCATGTTATTTATCTATGGAGAGACACCACTAGTGAACTGTGGACCCCGGTCCTATTTTAATCATATTGCAATCACCTGTTTACTTTTCCCGCACTGTTTATTTTACTCGCATATTACTACTGTTTTCCACTCGATACACTCATAACCTTTGTTTCAAGCAAACCGGTGAGATTGACAACCTCATCGCAAGTTGGGGACAAAGTATTTGTTTGTGTGTGTGCAGGTTCCACAAACACCTTCAGTCGTCACCGTCTCTCTTCTTCAAGATCGACATTAAACCTTGGTTTCTTAACTGAGGGAAAACTAGCCGCTGCACTCATCATACCTTCCTCTTGGGGTTCCCAACGGGCTGGTCATTCACCACGCACAAGGACTGTCTGTTGCCACATTCACCTAAAGCATCAGCTACTTTTCTGGCGCCGTTGCCGGGGAAGAGAGAAGACTTCTGCGAGGGGAGTTCTTCGCACACACATTCTTTACTTTGTTATTTGTTTTGCTTTACTTTATTTTATTTTACCTGCATTGCTTTTTATCAAAAATCCAAAAAAATTAGAATCCTTGGTAGTTGTTTTTACTTATCTGCTTTTAGTTTTGTTACAATGAGTAATCCTGAAGTAGAAGTTCGTAGTTTCAAGCAGCAAGGGGGAGAAAGTTTAAAAGATGCTTGGTACCGTATTAACAATGCTCATCATAGGTGTACCAAAAAGCACTCCACCACGATCCTCCTTAGGAATTTTTATGTTGGTATATCTAGCTGGAATAGGTATGTTCTTGATACTCTTACATGAGGTAATTTTCTGGGTACTCCCGCGGGAGAAGCATGCACTATAATTGAAAGTTTAGTGGGAGTACCACCTATTCATGTTGCTAAAACTGAGACCACCTTGGAAGAGGTGGTAGAAAAGCTCAGCTCCTTAGAAAAAAGTTTGCCAAGTATCCTAGAAAATGCTAGCCATGTTAGTGAATTAATAGAAAATATTGGTAAGAGAATTACCATTTTAGAGGCTAGCACTACTCATGACAATCAAAACTTGAGGATTGGTAAACTAGAGGAGTCTATGGAAACTCTTAGTTTAATCTTCTCCTCTCTTAAATTTAAGAAGGAGAAAGTGTTTGTTGGAAAAGAGCAAAAATTTATGTATGTTCCCAAGGTTTCTGCGCTTAAATCTCAACATGTTCTTAAGATTGGTAAGACTCTTAGTTCCACTAAGGGTAACTTGCAGGTTGAATCATCTTCGGGAACCTTCAAAGAGCCTACTGAGGTAACTAGCACTTCATCACTTGATATTACTTGATTCACAATTTTCTGCGCCTAGCTCAAAGGCGTTAAAGAAAAGCACTCTTGGGAGATAACCCATTGTTTACTTTTCAGTAATTTTTCTTTTATTTGAGTCTTGGAAGTCATTACTACTGTAATGACCGCTCCTTATCTTGTTTATTTCGTTTTTGTGCCAAGAGAAGCCTCTAATTTGAGTGAGGTAAAGATTTGGAGTTATTGCTGTCCTGAGACTGTTTTCGGTGCTGCACCGTAAAAATTCGTGAAAATTCTCTGTTTATCTTTTGGACCTGCGATTTCTTGTGCATATGCCCCAGGTTATATCCAAACTTTTCTTAGTTGAACACTTTTTGATTTGAGCAACAGAAAATCCCTCAAAAATTCGTCCATTATCAGCTGTTCAGTTTTGACAGATTTCTGCCAATATTTGTTTTTGCCACTTTATCGCTTTCTTTTGAGTTATTTTTGATCATGGAACTCTTGTGGAAGTTGCTACAGTAGTATATACTTTATATGTGGTGGTTTTGAGTTGAAACCTGAAGCTAGAAGAGGTTGAATATATTTTATGCTTACACTAATGTTGCTAATAGAATTGTGTTTAGTTTTGTATGAAGGAAGTTTTCAAGTGTAGGGATTGGAGAATGATGAGATGAGTTGAAGAATGGACAAAAGCTCAAGCTTGGGGATGCCCATGCATCACCCCAAGAAATATCCAAAAAGTACAAGCGTCAAAGCTTGGGGATTCCCCCGAGGCACCCCTTCTTCATCGGCAAAAATCAGGTCACCTTTCAAAACACTATATTTTTATTGCTTCATGCACTATGTGTTTTTCTTGGAGCGTCAGTTGTTTTAGTTTTCTTAGTTGGTTTAGTTTTTTTGTTTGCTGCAATAAATGGTTGGACCCCAACAAATTTCCTTTGGAGGAGATGTACTCGTTTTCATTTGCAAAGAATGCTCTAGTTTTCACTCTTATTAAAAATCGAGCGTTCTACTTTTTCTGCTACTGCTTTTGGTTTTCGTTTTCGCCTTGATTTGCGTTCAGATCTTGTCATATCTTTTCATCAAGGTGTATTTTTGCCTCTGATCTTCATTGGTTTTCATCAAAAGAGGTGTTTATAAAAATTTCAAATGGTGTTGGAAAAGAGAAAAAGCTTTGTGCAAAATAGTGGTACAAGAAGGAGCTTGTGTAGACTGCGGCTTAGGCTTTTTCATGTCATGCTTGATGTCTTTTTGATAGTATGCTTAGTGGTTTTGCTGTAGCATTACTTGTCTCAAATAACTGAGATTGCTTAATGAGCCTTTGAAAAAAATCATGCGTTGTTTTTATTGTATGGAAGCATTATTTTGGTTTTCTCCTTGATGCTTTATTTGGGTTGACTTGGCGCATGCTCACACATGTTAGACTCTTCCAAAGTCGCCATTAGCCTTCATGATCATTTAGTTTTTGACTTTTGATGCCATCGTATGCTTCTTTTAATGTCGCTTTGTCGCTTTGCATGATTATGGCCATTATTGCTCTCTTAGTTGGTCGCTCCCAGTCTTTTGCTAGCCCTCGCCTTGTACTGAGTATGAGCTCTACTCGTGCATCCAACTCCTAAAAGCCAAGTTTGCCATTGTGTCCACTATAAATTCCTATGCATGGTATTTATAAGCCATTCCAAAGTAAAATTTTCGTGTGCTACCTTTCAAAAACCTTCAAAATACTTCTCGTTTTGTGACACTGTTTTCAGCTCATGGGGACGTAGTGGTCGGATTTGCTATCTTCCATATTGCTTATTCCAAAAAGAAAAAAAAAGGGAAAAAAGAAAGAAAAAAGGCACTCCTCCAAAGAATGTGAATGTTGGTGGGCACCCGATGGAATCGGTTAGCCATGGTATGTGAAAGGAAAAGGTGGGGAGGAGTGCCAAGTTTTATAAAAAGAGCACGAAGTGCCAATCTCTCTCTCAAAAAATTGCTTTATTTTTGTATGGAAGATAGTAAGAACCCCATTGCCAGTCGTTGACAAAGACAACCACCTCTCAAAATCAAGGTTTATCTCTGTTTTACAAATGAAAAGCTCTAGCACATGTTTAAATCACTACTTCCCTCTGCGAAGGGCCTTTCTTTTACTTTTATGTTGAGTCACCACCTTCTTTCTTTATGCACCATTAAGAGAGCATAGTTGTCATTCTTAGTGTGATATGCATTGTCCCAAAGTTCATTGATTGACTCATATTGTTGGTTTCACTTGTTCTTAAATTATTTGTATCTAGTCGCCCTCTTAAACTTTGAGGTGTCCTATGCATTTATGTTTTGCTCTCTTTGAAGGACAAGCTGAAAACCATTTGTATGTTTTTCCTTATGATTTGAACACACGTTTGACTTTCATTGTTTCATTTTCATGATCTTTTGTTTGTGTTCATTTGCATGTTTACAACATGGTTGCTAAGTTCTTATTGTCATGATTATATCTTTCATGCCCATGTTTTAAGTTCTATTGATCCCAGCTCATCAATGCTTACATATATGATCAAGATTGTGTAGGTGCATGTCACCTCAAAAATTATTCTTTTGTTATCACTTACCTACTCGAGGACGAGCAGGAGTTAAGCTTGGGGATGCTTGATACGTCTCAAACGTATCTATAATTTTTGATGCTCCATGCTTGTTTTTACACCATTTGTATATTGTTTCGTTACACTTAGTGGTACTTTTATACATTTTCCGGAACTAACCTATTAACGAAGTGCCACAGTGCCAGTTTCCTGTTTTCTGCTGTTTTTGTGTTTCAGAAGTGATACACAGGAAATATTCTCGGAATTGGACGAAACAAGTTCCTGAAGTCATATTTCACGGGGAAGCTCCCAAACATCCGAAGACCTGACGGAGGGGGGCCACGTGGCCCCCACACACAGGGGCGGCGCGGCCACCCCCTGGCCACGCCGGGCCCGCGTGAGGGGCCGTGGTCCCTCCTCTGACATCGTACTTTCGCCTATATATACCCCCTGACGAGAAAAACCTAAGGGCCCGATCAGTTTTCCAGAATACATCGCGATCCGCCGCCGCCGTCGACCCGAAGATCGGGAGGGTCCAGAAGCTCTTCCCGGCACCCTGCTGGAGAGGGGAATCGCCACCGGAGGTCTTCTTCATCGCCATGCTTGCCTCTGGAGCGATGAGTGAGTAGTCTACCTTGGACTATGGGTCCATAGCAGTAGCTAGATGGTTGTCTTCTCCACCATGTGCTTCATGTTTAGATCTCATGAGCTGCCCTACATGATTGAGATCACCGTTATGTAATTCTATGATGTTGGTTTGTTGGGATCCGATGAATATTGGTGTTTATGATTAAGTTGATGTACTGAATTATATCTTTTGTTATCTCTATGTTGTTTATGATCTTGCATGCTCTCCGTTGTTAGTAGCTATCTTGGCCGAGTAGTTGCTAGTGACTCCAAGAGGGGGTATTTATGCTCGATAGTGGGTTCATGCCTCTATTTCACCTGGGGGAGTGACAGAAACCTCTAAGGTGGTAGATGTGCTGTTGCTACTAGGGAGAAAACAACATTCATATGCTCAAGGGCATATGCTTTGTTTACATTACACACTTTGCTTAATGCAATTATCTGTTGTTCGCAACTTAATACTTTTGGGGTGTTCGGATGATATCCCCGAGGGTGGATTATTAGTCATAGATGTAGTTGGATGGCGGTCTATGTATTTTGTTGTAATGCCCAGAGTAAATCTCATAGTGATCTTCTTGACATATCACGTTATCTTTATTCTATCAATTGCCCAACTGTAATTTGTTTACCCAGCATGTTATTTATCTATGGAGAGACACCACTAGTGAACTGTGGACCCCGGTCCTATTTTAATCATATTGCAATCACCTGTTTACTTTTCCCGCACTGTTTATTTTACTCGCATATTACTACTGTTTTCCACTCGATACACTCATAACCTTTGTTTCAAGCAAACCGGTGAGATTGACAACCTCATCGCAAGTTGGGGACAAAGTATTTGTTTGTGTGTGTGCAGGTTCCACAAACACCTTCAGTCGTCACCGTCTCTCTTCTTCAAGATCGACATTAAACCTTGGTTTCTTAACTGAGGGAAAACTAGCCGCTGCACTCATCATACCTTCCTCTTGGGGTTCCCAACGGGCTGGTCATTCACCACGCACAAGGACTGTCTGTTGCCACATTCACCTGAAGCATCAGGACACCCTGGACGTCTCCGTGGTGGACCTGCGCGCTCCCCTCGACCGCGTCATCGATCCTGCCAGGGTCGCCGAGGCCCTGGAGCGGACGCGCCTCGTTCTCCTTGGCAAGGTGGCTGAGGATGAGGCCAACCGGCGCCGCGCGAGCACCACGCTCAGCGAGTTCTACGACGCGCATGGAAATGCGCCGACCGAGCCCGTTTGTAACTCGCACCTCAGCTTCGCCACCGTCGTCCCCGGCCAGATCCAGCGGTCGCCGTCGGCAAGCCGAGGCCTCGGAGGGCGTGGACAGGGCGGCCGTGCTCCAAGTGGCAACGCCCAAGGCCGCCGCCCCCAGCGGGGCGGCGGAGCAAGCAAACCACGCTTGATCGCGGAGTCAGCGCCAGGGTCGGAGTCCCAGGCTCGCCCACCGGCGCTGCACATCCACCTGTGGCTCGACCACGTCAAGACGTCCTCTAGGGGACCTGCTAGCTCAAAGCAAGCGGCTTCAGACCAAGGAGGCCCGGGGGCTACAGGCAGCGGTCATGGGCGCAAAGAGGGCAAGTACACCCTCGATGCTGCACTTGATCAGCCGTGTAAATTCCACACCTCCCCGGGCAGGGAAGCGACCCACTCCACGCGTCAGTGCCATTTCATGAGAGAGCTGGAGCAGTGTGCTTGGCAGATCCCTGATACGTCGCAGGCTCAGCCGGCCGGAGGTCAGGAGGACCAACAGCGCGACCCGGCTGGAGGCGAGCCGGATCAAGACGATGACTTCCCGACAGATGTGGAGCAGTATCACATCTTCACTACCCCCGGCAGGGACAAAAGGAGCGACCTTTGGCATGAAGCAGAGGTGAACGCCGTAATGCCTGCAGAGCCCCAGTTCATGCACTGGTCAGAGGCGGCCATTACCTGGGGGCGCGAGGACCACCCGAGGTTGATGCCCAGCCCTGGAGAGTACGCTATGGTCGTGGATCCTGTCGTGTGTTCCGATACGCACATATGCCGTTTCTCCCGCGTGCTCATCGATGGCGGTAGTAGTATCAACCTTCTTTACCGAAGCTCTCTGGAGAAGTTGGGCATCCCGCTTGCTCAGCTGAAACCTAGCCGGCTCACCTTTCATGGCATCGTGCCTGGGCATTCTTGCACCCCTTTGGGCAAGGTGCAGCTGGAGGTTCTCTTTGGAAAGAAGGGGAATAGCCGCCGCGAGCCCATCTGGTTTGAGGTGGTGGACATCAGCAGTCCCTACCACGCGCTGCTAGGCCGTCCAGCCTTGGCCAAGTTCATGGCGGTTCCACACTACGCTTATCTGAAGATGAAGCTCCCAGGGCCCAGAGGTGTGATCACCGTCTCGGGAAACTTCAAGAAGTCCCTGGCCTGCGCAAAGGAGAGTTCGCAGCTGGCAGAGGCACTGGTTGTCGCCGAGGAGAAGAGGCAGCTTCTGCATCGTGTGGAGCTGACCCAGCAAGACGTACCGGTTCGCCAGTCGCCTGTGGAGCAATTCAAGCCGGCCGACGACACCGAGAAGATCCAGCTGGACGAGAGCGACCCCTCCAAGTACGTCATCATCGGCACCAGCTTGTCTGCCAAATAGGAAAGCGAGCTCACCAGCTTCCTCCGTGAGAATCGGGACATCTTCGCATGGTCTCCAAAGGACATGCCTGGTGTGCCGAGGGAGCTGGCTGAGCACGCACTTAACGTCCGGCCGGACGCCAAGCCGGTCAAGCAGCCATTGCGGCGGTTTGCAGAAGAAAAGAGGAAAGCTATTGGCGAGGAGATTGCCCGGCTCCTCGCAGCCGGCTTCATCATGGAAGTGTTTTACCCTAACTGGCTCGCGAACCCAGTTTTGGTTCTGAAGAAGAATAACACTTGGCGAATGTGTATCGACTACACCAGCCTCAACAAGGCCTGCCCCAAGGATCCTTTTGCGCTGCCACGAATTGACCAGGTGATCGATTCCACAGCCGGTTGCGACCTGTTGTCATTCCTGGACGCCTATTCAGGCTACCATCAGATCCCGCTCTTCCAGCCGGATCAGATCAAGACCTCCTTCATCACCCCGTACGGAGCCTACTGCTACGTTACCATGCCATTCGGCCTGAAGAACGCTGGAGCCACTTACCAGCGAACTATGCAGCGATGTCTGCAGGAGCAGATTGGGAGGAACGTGCACGCTTATGTGGACGACGTGGTGGTGAAGATCAAGCAGAGCAACACGCTCCTGGACGATCTCAAGGAGACTTTCACCAACTTGCGACGCTATCGCATGAAACTCAACCCTGAGAAGTGCACCTTTGGTGTGCCGGCTGGGCAGCTCCTAGGTTACATCGTTTCCCAGCGAGGGATCGAGGCTAACCCCTCGAAGATAAAAGCCATCGAGGCCCTAGAGAAGCCTACCCAGCTCAGAGATGTGCAGAAGTTTGCTGGCTGTTTGGCCTCGCTTAGCCGGTTCGTCAGCCGGCTCGGGGAGAAGGCCATGCCGCTGTACCAGCTGATGAAGAAGATGGACCACTTCGCTTGGTCCCAGCGCGCCGACGACGCCTTCAACGACCTCAAGCGGGCCTTGTCCACCGCGCCAATCCTGGCAGCGCCGGCCCCTCGGGAGCCAATGCTGCTCTACGTCGCAGCAACCCCACGCGTCATCAGCGTGGTGATCGTGGTGGAGCGCACCGAGGAAGGCAAAGAGCTGCCGGTTCAGCGCCCGGTGTACTACTTGAGTGAGGTGCTCACTCTCTCCAAGCAGAACTACCCGCACTACCAGAAGGTCGCGTACGGCGTGTACATGGCGGCCAAGAAGCTGAAGCATTACTTCGGGGAGTACCCGATCACGGTGGTGAGCACCACACCGCTCTCGGAGATCATCGGGTGCAAGGATGCGTCGGGAAGAGTGGCCAAATGGGCGATCGAGCTCGCAGCTCATACCATTCAGTACAAGCCCAGAACGACGATCAAGTCGCAGATCATTGCGGATTTCTTCGCTGACTGGGGAGAACACCAGTACTTGCCGCCGGCTCCGGACTCCACCCACTGGCGCATGCACTTCGATGGCTCCAAGCTGCTCGGGGGCTTGGGAGCCGGCGTCGTCCTCACCTCTCCCAAGGGAGACAAGCTGCAGTACGTGCTGCAGATGCACTTTCGTGCGTCGAACAACGTCGCCGAGTACGAAGCCCTGGTGCACGGGCTCAAGATGGCCAAGCAGATTGGAATCAGGAGGATTCTTTGCTTCGGAGACTCTGACCTGGTAACGCACCAGGTCTCAGGGGATTGGGACGCCAAGGATGCCAACATGGCCTCCTATCGTTTCTACGTGCAGCAGCTCAGCGGATTCTTCGAAGGCTGCGAGTTCCACCATGTCCCCAGAGCAAACAACAAGGAAGCAGACCAGTTGTCTAAGATCGGCTCCACCAAGCAGGATATCCCAGCCGGGGTGTCCCTGGAGATCATTCACAAGCCGTCTATCAAACCTTCGCCGGAGTCCATATCCATCTATGTGCCTGGAGACCCAGCCCCGGCCCAGGTACCGCCGCCGGACCCGGGGGCTGCCGTCTCGGATCTGAAGGAGGCAGCCGGCCAACCTAGCACAGCCGGCTCGGCGAAAGACGAGGGGACTGCCGGCTCCACGCCCGCTCTCCCAGCCGGACAATCAGGCGAAGCCGGCTCAACGACGGACCCGGGGGCTGCTGACCCTCTGGTCGCCAGTGTCTTCCATATACGGGAGATACCTTCCTGGGCGGAACCATTCTCCAACTACCTCATCACCGGGGACCTGCCGCAAGACGAAGCGGAAGCTAGGCGAATTCAGCGTCGAGCTGGGGCGTACACCATCATCAACAGCGAGCTATACAAGCGCAGCGTGTCAGGCATCTACCAGAAGTGCATCGAGCCGGAGGAAGGGACAGAGCTGCTAAGAGAAATACACCAAGGGGAGTGCGGACATCACGCGTCTTCTAGAGCCTTGGTGGCCAAAGCCTTCCGGCATGGTTTCTACTGGCCAACGGCTAAGCAGAACGCGGAGCAGCTGGTGAAGCAGTGCAACGGCTGCCAGCGCTTCTCCAAGCACAGAAACACTCCAGCGGCAGCCCTCAAGACCATCCCGCTCACCTGGCCGTTCGCAGTCTGGGGCCTGGACATGGTGGGGCCATTCAAGACCGCACCCGGGGGCTTGACGCATCTGCTGGTTGCTGTAGACAAGTTCACCAAGTGGATCGAGGCCAAGCCAATCAAGAAACTCGACGGTTCGTCCACGATCAAGTTCTTCAACGAGATCATCACGAGATATGGAGTTCCCCATAGCATCATCACCGACAATGGGACGAACTTTGCGAAGGGAGTCTTTGCTGATTACTGTGGTCAGAAGGGCATCCGGCTGGATTTAGCGTCAGTAGCGCACCCTCAGTCAAATGGACAAGTGGAGAAGGCAAATGGGCTGATCTTGGCCGGCATCAAACCAAGACTGGTCGAGCCTCTCGAGCGCTCAGCCGGCTGTTGGGTCGAAGAGCTACCCTCAGTGCTCTGGAGCCTGCGCACCACTCCAAACCGCTCTGTTGGCTTCACACCTTTCTTCCTAGTCTATGGAGCAGAAGCGGTGTTGCCCACGGACATTGAGTTCGATGCGCCCAGAGTTGTCCAGTACACAGAGAAGCACGCAAAAGAAGCTCGCGAAGATGGCGTCGACCTCCTCGAGGAGGCTCGAGAGCAGGCTCTGGCTAGATCAGCACTCTACCAGCAGCTGCTGCGACGATACCACAGCCGGAAAATTCGCCCGCTCGCGTTTCGCGGAGGTGATCTCGTACTCCGGCTGGTCCAAAGCACTAAAGGCATGCACAAGCTGTCTCCTCCCTGGGAGGGACCGTTCATTGTCAGCCGGGTGCTGGGCAATGGGGCATATTACCTCATCGACGCACAAGAGCCCAGAAAGAACAAGGCAGATAACTCTGACAAGGAGACCGAGCGTCCCTGGAATGTCAGTCTCCTAAGACCTTTCTTCTGCTAAGGCAAAAGCTTGTACCCACGAAAAACGTGTCAATGAATAAAGGAAAACGGAACGGTTAGTTACGGCCAGCTCCGAGGAAAACACTTCGTGTATGTTTTTGCTTCCTGCGTTATTCACTTGACCGGCAGCCGGCTCCAGGCACCGAGCCACAGCCGGCAGCCCCGAAAAATCGATCTCTCGCCAGCCGGATGAGTACTACGTGTGAAGAAGGTCTCGAGCCCAACCTCCACCTTCCGGCTCCGCGCAGCCGGATGGATAGGAGCCGGCGGACCACATACGAGGGAAAGCCGCAGAGCAGAACCGCAAACGATAGAAAAACCGCTCAACCAAGCGTTAGGGGCGGTGTCCGTTAACTAAGCGTTGGCTAGCACGAGTCGGGGGCCCGACAGACCGAAGTACTACTTCTCACTCCGCGGCACGCTCCCACCCTAGGCCGGCATTCGGCTGCCGGCCCAAGGGAGACCAACCGGCACCAGGCTGCCGGTTGGGGGTAGAAGGGCCGAAGGGTGGGAAGATTAAGGAAAAGGTTGAGGGAACCAGGCAAAGGCAAAACTAGCGAATAGTTGGTAGACACATGCTCTAGACGTTTCGGCTGAGAAGCCACGCCCAAGAGGTTCGAAGCTAGGCCTACCTCACTTGGCGTTGGCATCATTCGCGAAAGTTCAGTTTCGATCTAGCTGTTGGTCCAGCTACCCCAAAACTCGGGGGCTAGGGGGAAAGGGAATTGGCCCTCAGAAGCAGGCCGGCTCCAGTACCTCGCCGGCTGTCCGTTCAGCTGGCGCTGCGACATGATCAGCAAGCGAGCAACGAAATCGAAACTTAACACTCGCAAAGCAACGGCTAGAGCCAGAAACGGGGAGATCTACTCCAATCGTGGCTGGGGACGCGCGAAGGCTCGGGAAAGGAAATGTGCCGGCTTCGACTTCGCCCGAGCCGGCACAAGACTTAGACTCCGCTCCAACTCCGCGGAGCCAGGACTGGTCCGTTCCCCCCGGAGCCGGCAAACGGAAGCACCGTTCCCTCCGCGTTGAAGCCGGAAGAGCCCGCTCGGAGCGTCTGCGCGGGCCAGTTTTGCTAAGAGAAGAACCATTGCATCACAACGGTGTCGAGCGGGAGACGCTTGCTCGATGGCAAAGGCACACAGTGAAGAAAAGACATTCACACAGCAAGCGATGAAAAGCAAGCGAGGATTTTCACGAAATTATAAGAGTCCATTAAGTCTGGCGATTACAAAAGTCCCCTAAGCTACTACCCTAAGGGCGCCAAGAATCCCTCGCCCGGGAGATCCTCGCTTTCTTCGGCCGGGCGCGAACGCCGCATGGACTTCATCCCGGAGAAGCCCATGCCGGAGGACGATGAAGCCCCCGTCCTTCACGACTGGGGGGCGTAAGTGCGGGCGGAGAGGGTGGCGTCGAAGAAGCAGACGGTGAACTCCTTCTTCCCGTCATGGCGGGTGAGGAGGATGAACCAGCCCTCGTGCGCGCCGTAGTCGAGGAAGAACTTCGACCACCCGTCGCGGAAGTAGCACACCCCCTGGCCGTCATAGTAAACTTCGACGTGGTATGATGGCTGGCCGCCGCTGCATTCCCGCAGCTTGGCATAGGCCATCTCCTGGCCTTCCATCGAGTCCGTGAACCGGGAAGGAAGGCGGAGGCGGTCCCGAGACCCGGCGAGCGTAGGAACGATGCAGGTGGACCACCCCTGGGCTGAAACATAAGTCGGCGGTTGGAGCGCCAGCTTCTCCAGCCAGGGCCGCGACGGGCCTAGCTGAGGAGGGGCCGCCGTGCGGGGCCCCGCGGGAGTGGCAGCAACCCTGAAGACAGCCGGGGCCTTCTTGTTTTTGCTCCCCAGCGGCCGCCCACGACGGCGAGACGACGAGGGAGCAGTGGCCGCCGCGGAAGCGGTCTTCTTCCCGCTCCCCTTCGGACGGCCTGGCCCCCGCTTCTCCGGGACGCCCGCGTTGCCGGAAACTCCAGCCGCCGGGGGCGCGACGGAGGTAGAAGCAGCGGCGGAGGCCTTCGCCGCGAGAGCCTCCAAGGTACTCTTGTTGCGGCTCCCTTTCGGGCGACCGCGTTTCTGAGGTACGGAAGGCGCCGCCTCTGGCGCCTCGACCTCCTTCTCGCTCCCCTCCGGAACCTTGTCATCGCTGGCAGTGGAGCCGCTAGGGGACGACATGACCGGGCTGGTCTCGGAAGGGCGAAGCTCGAAGTGAGGGGAGAAGTGGAGGATGCCCTGCGCGGTTGGCACGCTGGGTATTTAAAGAAGAGCGGCGAAAGGATAACCCCCGACGTTTCAGTAACCAACTTCCACATCGTGCGCCACCGCGACGGTTGCCGCAGCGGATCGTGGGATGGGTTGATGGGACACGTCGCTGACGTACGCCAGCCCACCCCGCATGACGACTCGAGAAGTTATGACGAAGGGGATTCCGAGGTCAAAATGACTAGACGGGACACTGGCGCGCTGCGCCGGCCGCTGCGTGGGAACGAGTTTCGAGGCGGCGCAAGTTCCCAGGAGGCGGCACGCTGGCTCGCGGCTCACCGGCTCGCGGCTGCCAGCCGGGCCATCACCGAAGCCGGTTCGTCCCGAGACGGCCGGAGAAACTCCGCGAGGCCCAGTCTCGGCAACTAGGGCGACCAAGCCGAACCGCAGATCCTGGGACTTCGACGAGGACGAGCAAGACTTCGGCGAAAAAAAGAACCCGCCGAAGCCCCATGCTAGCCCATGAGACTTCGCCAGTTTCGGGGGCTAGTGTCGTGGGGATGACTTAGGGGGCGCATCACGGGCCAGGCAGTATGCCGGCTGGCATCCCAGGAGTCCCCGCGACTTCAGCACGAGAAGACCGACTCCGCCCGAAGGGCCGGCTGCGTGAGCAGCCGGCTGGAGACTCCACCGAGGAGAACTGGAGCCGGGCGATGAAGACAAGGCCACTCAACGGTAGTCTGGCCAAAAGCGGAGCGGCCCCGACAAGATCGGCAGGGACGCGGGACAGGAGTGACGAGCGCCACGACCACGTCCAACCAATGAGAGATCGAAGACCCTTCCCCACGACGGGATCCGAGGCAAAGGAGAGGGGATATGCCCTCCAGATGCCGGTCCAGGGAAAAGACACTTTATAAAGTGTCTTTGCCAGAGCAGGGTCAGAGGATCACGCCGAGGACACCGCCGTCGAGGAGCCGGCAGCCGGCCGAATCGTCACCTAAACCTGTAACCAGGCCCCCGTCTATATAAGGGGGCCTGGACCCTTAGCGTAGGGAGATCGGATCCTCTTCTTCCTCCTCTAGCCGAACAGCTCAAGGAGCACTGTAATCGCTACTACTCGATCAATACGAAGCAGGCAGGAACTAGGGGTTTACCTCCAACCGAGAGGGCCCTGAACCTGGGTAAACCGAGGTGTCTCTGTTGGCACAATCCCGAGCCAGACCCATCGTCACCAACGTCGAGCCCCTCTGATAAGCCACCCCATGGCTACTGTCTCTAAATTCCCACGACAAGTTGGTTAGCCGCGTTTTATCACGGCTATTTGCCGGCTTGTGGCCGAAGAAAAGGGCGACAGTTCCGAAGGATAACTTGACTGAACTTGCCAAGTCCTTCGATACCACTGAAGACCCCACTCTCCAGCTGAAAGGTCTTTCCATTAAACGCGGCGCCGAGGGTGCTATTGCACTTTCCCTTGGTCATGGGACGAATTTCGACTGGGAGAGGGTTAGCTCCCCTCATGGCCACACCCGTGACGAGATGAAGGCTTTTTTCGAGAGGGCGAAGAGGTTGGCACCTGCATTGTTGACAACTATTTCTCCTTCGGCAGCCTCTGCGGTGCCTGCTGCACCAGCTTCAGCGGCGGAAAATCCAGTACCACCATCGACTTCTGGCGAAGAAGTTGTCGTGCCCTCCTCTGCCACGGAACACAATGCTGAGGTGGCGTAGACTCGGCTTTCCTTGTAGTTTTTTAGTTTTTCTCCTTTTGGATGCAAGAATACTCTAGTTGCGTGCAACCCGAGAACTTTAGTCATAGGGTCTTGCACTTATATAAATATATTTCCAGCGTATGAAGTATTATGTTGTCTCTCTGAAATGTTTTCTCCTTTCTTTTCCTTTTTGGCTTGCAGTCGATGTGTGTCAATGATCCTTTGACTCACGGTCCTACTCCTTCTCCTACCCGTGTGTTTGGTTCTCAGATTCCGTCGACTCCTAGTCGATGCAGCCGATGCGCAGAGTACTCTTCCAGAATTTCCGATCTTGAGGCTGAAGGGAATATGCCTGAGAGGCAATAATAAAGTGGTTATTATCATATTCCATGCTTATGATAAATGTTTATTTCTCATGCTAGAATTGTATTAATCGGAAACATTAATACATGTGTGATTAATAAACTAAAAAGGTTCCTAGTAAAGCCTCTCTTTTATACTAGCTCGTTGATTAACTGATGATCAAGGTTTCCTGATCATGAACATTGGATGTTGTTAATAACGGGGTCATATCATTAGAAGACTGATATGATGAACACTCACACCCATAGTATGAATAGCAAAACGATCAAGTCATCAAGTTCATTGCTATATCAAACTCATACGAAATAGTTCTAATCCTCAGACCATGAGATCATGTTAATCACTGATACCGGAAGAGTGCTTTGATGATATCAAACGTCACACCATCACAGGGTGATTATAAAGGTTGATTTGGGTATTCTGAAAGTATTAGTTGAGGCTCATGGATCAAGAGTGGGATTTGTCCATCCGGATGACGGAAAGATATTCTCTGGGCCCTTCTCGGTGATATTGCATTGGAATCGCTTGCAAGCATGTGACTAGGTCACAGGAATGCATTATCACGGAACGAGTAAAGAGACTTGTCGGGAACGAGATCGAACTAGGTATGGTTGATACCAAATGATCGGATCTCGGACAAGTAATAATATCGTGAGACAAAAGGAATTAACTATGTTCGTTACCGGTTCACACGATCACTAGTTCATCGTTGAGTAAGTGGGAGTCATCATGGATTTCCAGATCCCGCTGTTGATTATTGATCGGAGAGGAGTCTCGATCATGTCCACGTTATTCACGAACCATAGGGTGACACACTTAAGGCTCGTTGTCGTTTTTGAGTGGATACGATACTCCGATCGAATTACAGGACAGCATAAGGGTTGTTTCTGAAAAGCACCGAAACTGTTTCGGGATATCGAAATAACTCAAGGGTGTATTTGTTAATGTTTGTTAATTGAATGAATTAACAAATATTAAAGAAATAAAAATGTTTTATTAAATTAATAAGTGTGATTTTAATTGGCATGAATGTCATGCATTAAAATGGGGGTTACCTCATGTTGATGAGGGAGTAATCACCATAAAAGGGAATGAAGAGGGGGCAATGAAGAGGGAGGAGACCCTTGGGCCGGCCACCCCTTGGATACCCTCCTCCTCTATATAAACCCCCCCTCTCTCCCTTGTACACACACTTCTTGATCCCCTCCCTTGCATAGTTGCTGCCCACTTTCCGTCTTGGCTTAGCGAAGCTCTGCCGGAATTGTAGTTCATAGTTCATACACTTGGTGAAGTGTGTGGAGGAGTGTCCGGCGGATCCCTTCTTCCGCTGCCCCGCTGGACCGAGGGCGTGGAGGAGTCGACGTCGAGCTGTACGTGTGACCGAGCACGGGGGCGCTGCCACTTGTGGCGCCGGGTACACGATCTTGTGATCGTCAAGTGAACCACGACGTCGACTACGTCAAGTGAACAATTACGTCGACTACGTGCGTCTTCACCAACTCTCCATCGTCAACGTTTGTGCGGGAACGTAATCCCCGCTTACGGTCGTCGAGGGTTAGTATCCGTTGCTACCATCTCGTAGAGTTTCTTGGCCAGTTTATGCGTTCTTGCGTAGGAAAAATTTTGTTTTCTATGCTACAAACCCATCAGTGGTATCAGAGCCATCTCTATGCGTAGTTGGTTTGCACAGTTAGAACACATGTGGATGTGGGCGTTGATGATCATGTTATTGCAATTTTTTGGTATTTTGAATCATAGTGGCATAGTGGGATTGAAGCTGCCCGAGACTAACCTTACGTGACCGCGTTCACGAGACTTGTCCCACACTTGACATGCTTCGGCATATGTGGCTTTGCGGGTGCACGTTTCTCCCACTATAGTTATGATCTATTTTACAAAGAGTTGTTGATAATATTTTTATCACCGTTGTGGTTCTTGTTCGTAAGTAAGAACGGTTCTTCCTAGAAAGCCCCAAACCACGTAAAATATGCAAGACAAATTAGAAACGTCTAACTTGTTTTTGCAGGGCATGTGATGTGATATGGTCAAATTGTTTATGTTACAAATTGTATGCGATGATCCTTTTTGTAAGTTATAAACAACCGGCAGGAGCCATATGGTTGTCTTTACATTTAAATGGCATGCGTGCCGTATATATATATCCAAGTGATATATTGTAATGGAGGAAGATAACCAAGGTGGCGTGCCATGGACCTTGGTGCTATGCCGGTGGAATGATGGAGATCATACCATGATGCACGAGATGGAGATCGAGTGCATGAAGGACCATATCATATCACATTATATATGCATGTGATGTTTATCCTTTTATGCATCTTATTTTTCTTAGATTTGATCGTGCGGTAGCATTATAAGATGATCCCTCTCACATAAATATCAAGATAAAATGTGTTCTTCCATAGCATGCACCGTCAAGAAAGTTCGTCGTTTCGAGACACCACGTGATGATCGGGTGTGACAGACTCTACGTTCACATACGACGGGTGTAAGACAGTTTTACACACGCGAGTGCTATGGTTCTACTTGGCGAGCCTAGCATGTACAGACATGGCCTCGGAACACGAACCGAAAGGTTAAGCATGAGTCATATGGTTGATATGATGAACATGGTGATGTTCGCCTTTGAAACTATGCCGTTGCACGTGATGATCGGTTGCGGTATAGTGAATTTGGTTCGTGTAATCACTTAAGAAAACTAAGAGGGATGTTGTTTTTAAGTGGGAGTTCACTTAGTAATTTTGAATTATAGAACTCAATTTATCATGAACTAAATCAAAGTGAATTTGCATAGTTTGTTGTAGTTATTGGCATCCGTTTACTACCTTGCGATTAGCTATAATTGAGATAATAGAACTATAGAATTCTGGATGTTAACTTTACGAACTGGTATCGTATTGTTTGAATGTCAATCTAAAGTTTAAAGTCCTATTGCAAACTTTTAGCAAACCCTTGTTACTCGATAAAATTTAATAAGTAGTATTAAATCAAGAGTAACAATTCCAGTGTTAGTATCTAAGTATCACACTTGCCTCCATGATCCTTGATATTCAAAAGTTGTTTTTAGTATCAAGGTTATCTAGGAGTTGAAAGAATTGTTTCATAAACTATCATGTGTGGAAGATATTGTGATATCTGAAACAATGTTTGGTTGCAAAGTGATAGAGTATAATTTAGTAAGACACATGTTCTCGTATTGTATGAGAATTTGCGAAGATTAGAGACGCCAGGCGTCCAGATCTCCTAAAAGGTTTAGGAACTAATATTATACTCGCAATTCGTCCTCATGAGCTATAGTAGCTTGATCATGAAAGTTGTCATGATAGGATGAATGGAAGATGTAGGTAAAATGTTTACTACACTAAAAGATTACTAAAGAATGGAATTTGGAAGAACGCCAAATATTTGATAATGGTGATCTACTTCAAAGTGCGAGTCCAAGGGTATTAGTGTTTGACTAATCATGCCTTGAACTATGTGCCATGTGTATGGCGCCACTATTGATGTTGATAGATTCTTCTAAAAAGGAAAAGAATTGCTAAAAGAGAATCCAAAATTTATTCTGGCAGAAAAGAAAAGACTGGAAATGTCCAGCTCAGGTATATAGAAGATATACATGTTATGGGTGTATTCATTGCTTGTTAAAATAATGTGGTTCTTGGGTATTTGATACTAAATTGGTTGGTATGAACTGTCATACAGAACAACGCAATACAAGAACTACAATGGCCTAATTAACTAGCAAATGAATATGGGATGATTCTCATCGAAAACAAATAAAGTGTTATTGTGTTTCGTTGGAATTAAACCTAGCCTTCAAGATTTGTTTGAATAATTGTTATTTTGTTCTGGTATTATGAGAACAATGGTTGTTCAAATTATTACCGCATTCATAAAAGATGGATGAACGCTTATCTTGTTGGAGAAATCACATCCATAACACTGATGCTAAAAGTGTCTCAAGACAAATGATTAGAAGATCACTTATGAGTGACACCACCATTTAAATCATATTGGAAAGTAAACATGAAGAAACTCCATGTTGATGGAATTTTGGAGTCTTTTGATTTTGAATCAATTGACGCTTGTGAAAATTTCCAAGAGATGATTAAAACTCCGTTCATAGGCCAAAGAAGAACGGACGACTAACTTATTGGATATTGTACATGTTGATGTATATAGTCCATTATGTGTAGCCGTGTGTGGTGAATTCTTGAACTTCATTTTCTTTAACCGATGATTTGAGTAGATATATGTGTATATTTACTTGATAAGGAAGAAGCATGAAATATTTGAATATTGTTCAAAGTATTTCTAGATGAAGTTGAAAATCATTGTAACAAGAGAATAAAGAATTTATGATTTGATCATAAAGGAAGATATTTGAGTTACAAGTTTAGCAAACACCTAAAAGTTGAGGAATCGTTCCATAGACTTGTATTTCCCGAAACACCATAGGAGTATGGAGTGTTCGAGAGATGAGATCAAACTTTGTTTGACATCGTTGGATCAAAAGTGTCATCTATAAAACTGCCATTATATTTTAAGGATAAAGCTTTAGAGACTACCACTTTTTACACTGAAAAGAGCACCATCATGATCCATTGAAATGACACCATATGAGATATGGCATGGGATAAAACCCAAGTTGTCTTTTATGAAATTTTGGTATGCTAGGCATATGTAAAATGTTTACAACCAAAGTCGGATAAATACGTCTTTGTAGGTTATCCCAAAATAAATGTTGGGTATTCCTCCAGAACACCTAAGACAAAAGTGTTTGTCGCCGAAAACGTCAAGTTTCTTGAGAAGGAATTTTTCGCAAAAGGTCAAGTGGGAGGGCAATAGAACTTTGATTAGGTTGTTGAACCTAAGCTATATGTGCTGAGTAGCGCAGCGCTGGGAAGTGTCCCAGAGGCGGCCACAATGCGCATGGTTGTCGTACCTCAAAGGTTGTGGTCACATAGATCAAAGTTCCTATTGAACCGCGTGAGTCGGGTAACAATCAAATAGTTAGATTTGAGAATGAATCATTATTGTTTGACAATGATGAACCGACTGCATGCAAAGAAGCAATGATGGGCCCTGACTCCGTCAAATGGCTAGAAGCCATAAAATCCATGATAGTTCCATACACGAGAAACCAAGTTTCTGAACTTGGAAGACCCTCAAAAGGCATGAAGCCTAATGAACATATTTGGATCTATAAAGGCAGACATGGATGTTTAACATCTATGAAATAGTCGACACATCGTTAAAAGAGTTTACGATTGTGTTCAAGGAGTTGACTGTGACAAGATTTGATCTTTCACAGCGATATTTTGTCTGGATGGATTACTGTAGCAACCACTACATATGCCAAGTTTGGTATATATTAGTTGAACAAACAAGACAACATTCTTCTAATAGAATGGTTACCTAGGACATGTACATGACATGGTCCAATGGGTTTTTGTAAATTCAAAGGATGCTAAAAGGCATGCAAACTTCAATGGTTGAAGTAAGCATCGCGGAGTTGGAATATTCACCGTGATGAAATAATTAAAAGGTTTAGTTTCATCATATACGATGAATATGCTTGCTTTTGCAAGAAATTAAGTGGGAGCGCTGAGACATATTTTCAGTACATTATGTAGAAGACATATTGTTAATTGGAAATGATGTATCTTTTATTGGCATAGGTTAAGAATTTCATTAAAATTAGATTTCAATGAAAGACTTAGGCAAAACCAAAATATTGAGTCTCGATGTCTATGTAGATAGATCAAGGTGCCAATATGGTTGTGCCAAAGTACATAGATGAAATATTGAATGAAGTTCAATATGGAAACGACGAGAAAAGTTCTTGCCGCATGGAAGAGGTTGAAACAAGATTCAGGTGTTTTTGACACTTGATGAGTGAAGCCACATGAATGATTTGATCGATCATGTGTACCGTGATATGTACATATCCAGATATGTCCTATGCTCTAAATGTTATGAGCATATACCAGAGTGATAAATGTCATAAGATGATCACTGGACAATAGTAAGGATATCCTTATGTGCTTTGGAAAGACTAAGGATATATATTATGTATGACAAAGTGACACATAGTTTATTGTAAAGTGTTACATTGATACTAAGTTTGTCACAAGATACAAATTAAGTTTATCTCAATTTTAGCTATATGTTTAGGTGGCACAATGTAATGGAAGGAAGTTCCATGGTGGATTTGGATGAGTTCCAAAGTTAAGACATTGTGATGGATTCTACAACAAAGGTTGAGTATATGGCTGCTTTAGAAGTAGCAAAAGAGGGCATTTGTGTCAAGAAGTTTGTTATCAAACTAGGTGTAGTTCCAAGCTGGCTATTACTGTGAAGATCTATTGTGCGACAATAGTGACAACATGATTTTAGCTAAAGGAACTAAGGTCTCACCAAAGGACCAAATTTATACCCAACTATCTCATTTGAGAATGAGTGATGCGTAGAGACGCAAAGACATGCAAATACACACAGAACTGAAAGTGTCAGATCTGGAGATCAGATTAACCACTGCAACGCGTACGGATAACGCGTGAAAGCCATAAGTGTTATATACGCAAGTATCAACTAGATTATTGACTCTAGTGCAAGTGGGAGACTGAAGGGAATATGCCCGAGAGGCAATAATAAAGTGGTTATTATCATATTCCATGTTTATGATAAATGTTTATTTCTCATGCTAGAATTGTATTAATCGGAAACATTAATACATGTGTGATTAATAAACTAAAAAGGTTCCTAGTAAAGCCTCTCTTTTATACTAGCTCGTTGATTAACTGATGATCAAGGTTTCCTGATCATGAACATTGGATGTTGTTAATAACGGGGTCATATCATTAGAAGACTGATATGATGAACACTCACACCCATAGTATGAATAGCAAAACGATCAAGTCATCAAGTTCATTGCTATATCAAACTCATACGAAATAGTTCTAATCCTCAGACCATGAGATCATGTTAATCACTGATACCGGAAGAGTGCTTTGATGATATCAAACGTCACACCGTCACAGGGTGATTATAAAGGTTGATTTGGGTATTCTGAAAGTATTAGTTGAGGCTCATGGATCAAGAGTGGGATTTGTCCATCCGGATGACGGAAAGATATTCTCTGGGCCCTTCTCGGTGATATTGCATTGGAATCGCTTGCAAGCATGTGACTAGGTCACAGGAATGCATTATCACGGAACGAGTAAAGAGACTTGTCGGGAACGAGATCGAACTAGGTATGGTTGATACCAAATGATCGGATCTCGGACAAGTAATAATATCGTGAGACAAAAGGAATTAACTATGTTCGTTATCGGTTCACACGATCACTAGTTCATCGTTGAGTAAGTGGGAGTCATCATGGATTTCCAGATCCCGCTGTTGATTATTGATCGGAGAGGAGTCTCGATCATGTCCACGTTATTCACGAACCATAGGGTGACACACTTAAGGCTCGTTGTCGTTTTTGAGTGGATACGATACTCCGATCGAATTACAGGACAGCATAAGGGTTGTTTCTGAAAAGCACCGAAACTGTTTCGGGATATCGAAATAACTCAAGGGTGTATTTGTTAATGTTTGTTAATTGAATGAATTAACAAATATTAAAGAAATAAAAATGTTTTATTAAATTAATAAGTGTGATTTTAATTGGCATGAATGTCATGCATTAAAATGGGGGTTACCTCATGTTGATGAGGGAGTAATCACCATAAAAGGGAATGAAGAGGGGGCAATGAAGAGGGAGGAGACCCTTGGGCCGGCCACCCCTTGGATGCCCTCCTCCTCTATATAAACCCCCCCTCTCTCCCTTGTACACACACTTCTTGATCCCCTCCCTTGCATAGTTGCTGCCCACTTTCCGTCTTGGCTTAGCGAAGCTCTGCCGGAATTGTAGTTCATAGTTCATACACTTGGTGAAGTGTGTGGAGGAGTGTCCGGCGGATCCCTTCTTCCGCTGCCCCGCTGGACCGAGGGCGTGGAGGAGTCGACGTCGAGCTGTACGTGTGACCGAGCACGGGGGCGCTGCCACTTGTGGCGCCGGGTACACGATCTTGTGATCGTCAAGTGAACCACGACGTCGACTACGTCAAGTGAACAACTACGTCGACTACGTGCGTCTTCACCAACTCTCCATCGTCAACGTTTGTGCGGGAACGTAATCCCCGCTTACGGTCGTCGAGGGTTAGTATCCGTTGCTACCATCTCGTAGAGTTTCTTGGCCAGTTTATGCGTTCTTGCGTAGGAAAAATTTTGTTTTCTATGCTACAAACCCATCAGAGGCTCACCTGACTTTAGCCAAGCGTCAAGCACAGATGGCTATTAACAAAGCTAGCAAAGCCAGTGGTTATATGAAGCAAATATCTTCACTAGACAAAAAGGTCTCCAGCTTGATGGCTAAGATTCTGCATAATGAAGAGTGTGAATCCTTTATTCTTGGCATTGTCGAGTCTGCCTGCGAGATGTTACGATGTAAGTTTTCTTTTGATTTCTCCTTTCCCTTGTTTGTGCACTGCTGTTCTTGTGACACCTTTTACCATTGTAGGTACTTGTTTAGATTTTGCTGCTGAAGAACGTCGAGTTGCTGAGCGAAACGCGGCCTTGGAAAAAATGTCGACTGGCTGTGAGACTTTGTGGTCTGATCCTCGACGCCGGGGCGCCATTGTATTGCTTCAAGACCGTGCCCAGCATATTGGCGAGTCAGTTGATGGTTGCCGGCGAGCTCTCACAACTATGCACTCCGTTATGCTTCCTCGTAATCCCTTGCCTGCAACTTTCCCACTTCTTCTTGATACTTTCAGATCCAGCCATCGTATTCATAGGTTGATAGAGCTGAACTTAGTGGTTGGTGCCAATTTTGCTCTCGGGTGGATACGCAAGTGGCACCCCAGGCTGAATTATAGCATGATGTCCCTGAGTTTGGATCCAGGTGGAGCTAGCCTTCGGGTACATATGGAGAACACGCCGCAACCTGCTCGAAGACTCGTAGCTAGGCTTCTAGAGGCGGATGCTGCGTTTTTCCGTGAGTACCATTATTTAGATCCTTTAGGCGTAGATGATTCTAACAACCCGATGTTGTAATATGTTTTTGTATGTGTGTAACGCGAGAGTATTTCATTTTGCGACTTGTATGTCGAAAAAGTTTATCCTCAGAGCGTTTTTGTGCGTTTACCGCATTTCTTCCTTCGAAAGACTCGTAAACTCGAATATGAGGAACGTTTCGTCTTTATTATACTTTGTAATGTAAGATACATGGGGTGACCCAAGAGATCCGGCCTGTGACCTGTGTTCTGGGTCTAGAGGGCATTGCCCCTGGTATAACTCGTGGCTTTTACAGCCTTTATTGTTCTACTCTATTGTCTTGTGATGCTTATGTCATCGTGGCTTTCCCTTTTTCCTCTGCGCCTGTGTCTTCTCCTGATGCTCCTACTCATGGTTTCTTCGTTTCGGGCTCCACGACGCGTCCTTCGGGTAGCTTGACGCCCTCTGTAGTTGCGTTTCTTGCCTTTTCTGCATGGTTTGCTATGACGCCAAAATTTTGCGCCATCTTGTGGAACTCCCTGTCACAGAGATCTGAAACTTCAAAACTTCCTTTCACTGTAATTATTCCTCTTGGTGCTGGCATCTTAAGTACCAGATATGTATAGTGGGGTACTGCCATGAATCGCGAAAACGCGGGTCATCCGAGGATCGCGTGATATTGAGATGGCCAGTCCATGACTTCGAAGTCTAGCTTTTCTCTTCTATAGTTTTGTCGGTTGCCGAAGCAAACATTGAGTGCTATTCGACCCAGTGGGTAATTGGCACTTCCTGGTACGATTCCATGGAAGGAACAGTCTGTTGGCTTCAGGAACTCTAGTGATATATGCATTGCTCAGAGTGTTTTCGCGTATATCAAGTTAATTCCACTCCCTGCATCCATGAATATTCTGTCGACATCATACGCGCCGATTTGAGCTTTGAGTACCAAAGGCGCGTTTCCCGGCCGAGGTACTGTTATAGGGTGATCTTCTCTGTTGAACTCTATTGGTTGCTCTGACCAGTGCAGATACTCCGTTGTAGCTGGAGGTGATATGACTGCTAAGTTGACTTGTCGAGTTATGCTCTTCTCTTCTTTGTTCGACTTGGGTACAGGTTGTATCATTGATATGATGTGTCCTTTTGATGGTACATACCCTTCGTCGTCATCTTGTCCCTGGTTTTGCTGGTCTTGTCCTTGAGGCGCTCCATTGTTTCCTTGCTGCTTTGCCGGAGGGTTGTTGCTTCCTTCGAATCCTTGTCGCCTTGCTTCGATTTGCTTATTTACTGCCGCCTCTTGAAGTTTTAAGAATGTTGTGCAATCTTTCATTGCATGCCTTGATACTCGCTTCCCATCGACGAACGCTGAGTGTATATGACAAGGTCCATTGAGCATATCTTCTGGCGAGGGGTTGTATTCTCTGGATTCTCTTACGGGGAATTTTTTATAGTCCTCTTTTCCGTAACTTCGATATCCTGAACTTCTTCGATCACTTCCTTGGTAACTGTTATCTTTGTATCCTGCGGCGACTTGGCTATGAGGGCCATAGTTGTCGAAATTTCTGGACCGTCTCCTTTGACTTCCGTATCTATTTCTTCTATCGTCTTCTGGAGATCGTGTCCTCTTATTGTTGCACGCATCTTCTCCATCTGCGAACCTGTTTGCTGTGTCCATAAGGTCTGACACTGTTTTCGGCTTGATTCTACCCATCTCCTCGACTAGGTCTCTTCGTCTTAATCCAATGATGAACGCATCTATTGCTCTTTCGTCTGAAACTTCGACTGCTGAATTTTTGATAAGGCTCCACCTTTGGATGTATGCTCGTAATGTCTCGTCGCGTTGTTGCACACATGCTTTGACTTCTTCTATTGACGCTGGTCGTTTGTATGTCGACCTAAAGTTGCTTGTGAATTGCTTTGTGAGGTCTTCCTAGCTTCCAATAGATTCTTTCTCTAGCTTGCTCAACCATGACCTTGCTGCGCCGGTGAGGTGTAGTTGCAAACTTTGCATTGCTGTTTCCTTGGTTCCTCCTAATATTTGAACTGCTTGTAAGTAATCTGCTAGCCATGATTGTGGTTCCTGTGATCCATCATATTTTTGCTGATCATGAGGTAGCTTGAATCCCTTGGGAACTGGAGTGGTGCGAACCCTGCGGGTAAAGCATGATGCCCCCATCTCTTTTTCGTCGTCTTCATAGTCGCGTTTTTCATTTGGGGATCGTGACCTTCGGGTTCCGCTGTGCTGCTTTGGTGATGGTGATCGAGATCGGTGTTTGCTGCTTCTGCGCCGAGGACTATTGTGACGACGAGGTGACCTTGCTTTGTGCACTACCTTTTGATCACATGCTTCTTCTCCTTTTGCTGATAGCTTGTGGCCCACCATGTTGAGTCCGTTCAGTGCTGCTCTATGCATATGTTCTCTAGGATCTCCTGGACTTGGTCGAGTTGTAAGTAGATATGCTTGTGCTGCCACTAGTGCTGCTTCAGGAGTTTTTGGTAGGATATTTCCCTGCTTGTCGACCGATAGGAAGGACGAGTCGAGGTTTTTGGAAATACTTTGCCTGTCGGAGTACTCGAGGTTGTCGTACCTTGAACCGTGTCGACGATTTTTCCTTGTGTTGTTGTATGATGCGTCGCTTCGTGCTTTTCGAGCAGCTTCGCTAGCTGCAATGGCTGAATCTTTCCTTCTTTGTATCTCTGTTTTCTCCTTTGCTAATTGCTTGGCCTGCTGCCTTAGGGCGTAGTGATACCCCAAAAGCAGGTTTTTGCTAGAATTTGATGGTATTGGCGTGCCGTGTTCTACGGCTTCTCTTATTATCCTCCATTCGTCGACTGATAGTCGAATTTTCTCCCTGGTTGTGAGGGATTCCGGTGTTTGCCCTTCTGCTAGGTGATTTGCTCCTCTGTCGATATTTGCTGGGTTTAATACTGGATTGTCGTTTTCGTCGAATTCTTCTGAGTTATCTCCTATAATAGTGAACACCTGGCACTGTTTGCCGGCGTTGCCCTTGAAGCTTGAGAAGATCGAGTTGCTATCCTCAGAAAGCTCTAATCCTGTCTTCCATGTATCTGTTGACTTGTCTGAAATATCATCGAGGCAGATCGTGAGATCTTCGAGTTGGACTTCCACGTCAAAATTTTCCTTTTCTTCGCTGTCCTCTGCGATCTTCTCTTTTTGTACTTCCTCTGGGCTGACCGGCGAGTTTACCTCGCTGGAGGAGCCTTCAGAATATTCCATCATTGCTGTTGTTTTGGGCTCACTTGCCGACGGATCTTGTTTCGTCGGATCTGAAAGGCGAGATGAACCCAACGGTCCAATGAGGATGTTCCAGCTTCCGATTATCAACTCCATCTCTTGATTTTCGTCGATTTCTATGCTGCTGTTGGCTAAAAGCGAAAAAGCCGTCGAATTCATGATTCCAACGCCCAAGTCCCCACGGCCGGCGCCAATTGACGAGGGGTTAACTCGACAAATGTCCTAGATGAAGGACTTAGGATCGGGGAGATAGGGCGTCGGATGAACTCGAAGGTAAAGTTTAGTCGAAATAGGTGTGTGTCGAAAGTAAACTTGGGTGTTCAACCTGGCTTGCTTTCAATCTGGCCTACACCGTCCCCTCCTGGCCCCTATATATAGATGGCCAGGTCTCGAGGATCGGGTAGGGTCCGATACAGATTACAATATCGACATACGGTAGGAACTCGTATTCGACTATCATTACAATTGGGCCTAGCTATACGGGCCTCAGGGGTACTCAACTAACGGGCTCTATTAACTATACCCTTGTCAGCAGGTATTTCAATGAACCAAGTTAAGAAGAAGCTATTCTCTTTATCACTGAAAGGCAGAGCTGAGGAGTGGTATCGACTGCTCCAAGATGGTCGATCTATTGACTGGGATGAAATTGAACCTCTCTTTTATTCTAAATTCTATCCTTCTAGTCAGGTTTATAAAGATAGGAACTACATTTATAATTTTCATTCGCATGAGGGAGAAAGCATTGCCCAAGCGTGGGGAAGATTGAAGTTACTAATGCACAAATGTCCTATTCATGATCTTCCTCGTAATATTGTTATTAATAATTTTTATGCAAGGCTTTCAGGAAATTACAAGGACTATCTAGATGCATGCTTTGATGGGTCTTTCACAAGCAAGGATGTCAACACCAAGTGGGGTCTGCTTGAGACAATTCAAAACAATATTGAAGGTTGGGATAGCGACAAAGGTAAAGGATCAGGTATGAATTACGATTTTGATTGCATTAAGTCTTTCGCTGAAACTGCTAATTTTCAAGAGCTTAGTGCTAAATATGGTCTTGATCCTCAAATTATGGTTGATTGCTTTAAAACCTTTGCTTCCCATATGAATGTTCCTAAAGGAAATGACGTGTATCATGAACCTTTTCAGGACAGTTGCATAGAAAGTGATATTGTTATTGATGATTGCAATAAACATGCTCAAACTTCTAAAAGTCCTATTTCTTATAAGCATGTTAATTTTTGTGGAGTACATAGACCTTGTGAACAGAGTTACAACAAGGAAGATTATTGCATCACCCACGCAAATGTAGAAACCAGTATGTGGCTCAAGGATCTAGATGTGCTTGGTGAAAGGGTTTGTGAGCTTTATCCTTTTCTTTGTGAATTTTGCGGTGAAAAGGGTCACTTTAATTTTCAATGCCCAATTAATCGAACGAGTACCGCAAATTTGTATTGTGATGATAAGATTACTCTCAATCAGCATGATGAGCTTACCTTGTTTTTGAATTGTGAAGAGATATCTAGAAAGATTTCTTTGGTTGATATGAGAGATGCTGATATTAATAGTACCCTTCGTGGTTGTCGTCTCTAGTGTGCTAAAGATTGCCTAGCAAATACTTACTTACAAGATCTTATAAAACATGATGTTTTGCCAAGCTATGACAGGACTAATAGATGTTTCAATCTTATTAATAGAGAGGAGGAATCCTCCAAAGTTTCTTCTGTTGTTCCTGTCAGCAAACCAGATTATGTGGAGAAGATGCCTTTCCCTCCTAGAGAATATGTGGAGAAGATGCCCTTCAAGTCTCTCCCTCCTAAAGGAGAGAGTAAGAAGAGTATGAAGAAGAAGAAGAGGAGTAAAAGGCGAGTGGACACGGTATCTTCCCCTAAGCGTTATGATCCTGCTATAGATTATGATAATTCTGATTGGGGTGATGTTCATATGCCTATTACTTATGTTAGTGATCATGATTGGGAAAAGCACTCTACTTTTGATATTGAAAATCTTTTTGGTACCAATTCTAAGGTTAATAATTGTTGTACCATTAGTGCTATCCATGTTCCTTCTTATGATGATATGTTTGATGAATATGCTTTGCGACATAGTAATTCTCTATCTTGTGATGATACTAAGCCTCTAGTTTATGATGATGATTATAATGTTTTCAATTCACCTACTTTTGGGGAGAAAAATAGTTATGATTACAATATGCCTCCTGTCTTTGATGATTATGGTGATGAGAATAATTATTCTGTTGAATTTGCTCCTACTACGGTTGTTCATGTGGGGAGTATTAATTCTTTTATGCATGTGGCTCATGATAGGGATGCTTTATGTGATAGTTATATTGTTAATTCTATTCATGATGCTACTGAAAGTTATTATGAGATAGGGAAACATGGTTTGATGGATCTCAACAATATTGAGTTTCCCCTCTTTATGTTGCAATTTTTGAAGTTGTACTTGTTTTGGCTTCCTATGCTTTTTGCTTTGCGCTTTCATGACTTATCTCTTTACAAGACTATTTTTCATAGGAAGTGGTTTAGATTTAAATGTGTTCCATACTTGCTTTTTGATGCTCTCGATTGCTTTAAGTTCCTATATGGCGTCTTTGCCTCAAGCTCTTATATGGCGCCCACATGAGCATCTTTGCAAATTACTGCGCCTAGCTCAAAGGCGTTAAAGAAAAGCACTATTGGGAGATAACCCATTGTTTATTTTCAGTACTTTTTCTTTTGTTTGAGTCTTGGAAGTTATTACTACTGTAATAACCACTCCTTATCCTTTTTATTTCGTTTTTGTGCCAAGAGAAGCCTCTAATTTGAGTGAGGTAAGATTTGGGGATGTTGCTGTCCTGAAACAGTTTTCGGTGCTGCACCGTAAAAATTCGTGAAAATTCTCTGTATATCTTTTGGACCTGAGATTTCTTGTGCATATGCCCCAGGTTATATCCAAACTTTCATTAGTTGAACACTTTTTGATTTGAGCAACAGAAAACCCCTCAAAAATTCGACCTTTGTCAGCTGTTCTGTTTTGACAGATTTCTGCCAATATTTGTGTTTGCCGCTTTATCGCTTTCTTTTTGAGTTCTTTTGATCACGGAACTTTTGGGGAAGTTGCTACAGTATTATATGCTATATATGTGGTGGTTTTGAGTTGAAACCTGAAGCAAAAAGGGTTGATTCAATGTTATGCTTAAACTAATGTTGCTAATAGATTTGTGTTTAGTTTTGTATGAAGGAAGTTTTCAAGTGTAGGGATTGGAGAATGATGAGATGAGTTGAAGAACGGACAAAAGCTCAAGCTTGGGGATGCCCATGCATCACCCCAAGAAATATCCAAGAAGTACAAGCGTCAAAGCTTGGGGATGCCCCCGAGGCACCCCTTCTTCATCGGCAAAAATCAGGTCACCTTTCAAGACACTATATTTTTATTGCTTCATGCACTATGCGTTTTTCTTGGAGCGTCAGTTGTTTTTGTTTTCAGTATTAGTTTAGTTTAGTTTTTTGCAATAAACGGTTTGATCACATCATGTTGTTTTGGAGAGAGACTTATTCCGCTTTTTATTAGCCAAGTACACTCCGTTTTTCACTCTTATTGTTTCAACGAGTGTTCTCTTTTTCTGCTGCTGGGTTTAGCTTGCATTTTTCGCCTTGATTTGCATTCAGATCTTTTCATATCTTTTCTTCAAGGTGTATTTTTGCCTCTGATCTTTGTTGGTTTTCCTCAAAAGATTTGGATTTAAAAAGTTTGAATGGTGTTGGAAAAGAGAAAAAGCTTTATGCAAAAAGTGGTACAAGAATGAGCTTGTGTAGACTGCGGCTTAGGCTTTTTCATGTCATGCTTGATGTATTTTTGATAGTATGCTTAGTGGTTTTTCTGTAGCATGACTTGTCTCAAATGACTAAGATTGCTTAATGAGCCTTTGAAAAAAATTATGCGTTGTTTTTATTGATTGGAAGCATTATTTTGGTTTTCTCCTTGATGCTTTATTTGGGTTGACTTGGCGCATGCTCACACATGTTAGACTCTTACAAAGTCGCCAATAGCCTCTATGATCATTTAGTTTTTGACTTTTGATGCCATATTATGCTTTTTTTAATGTCACTTTGTCGCTTTGCATGATTATGGCCATTATTGCTCTCTTAGTTGGTCGCTCCCAGTCTTTTGCTAGCCCTCGCCTTGTACTAAGTATGAGCTCTACTCGTGCATCCAACTCCTAAAAGCCAAAGTCTTCCAAAGTGTCCACCATACATACCTACTAGCAATTTGCTATTCCAAGTAAATTTGACTTGCTTTTATTTTCTCTTCAAATTAAACTCTTACCAGTGTTATGCGAAATTCGGCCAGTAAAGCTCTCACGAACCGGAAGGCACACTTTACTTTTTCCTGTTCTTAAAATTTGACATTGTGGTCTCTTATGTTGAGTTGTTATGCTTGCAAGTTGTAAGTTGGAGACTAGCCCAGCTATGCAGTCATGGGCAAGCTTTCAACATTGCACTTCTTATTTGAGTTGATATCGTGATCATTTGTTTATGGATGCCCGCGGTGTGAAATGAATTGGGAATCTTGTGGGGATCATGGAGTTTGTATATGTGTTAGGGAAACGCCGGGCCGCTAATCTAAGCCATGCATAATTCATGGTGGAAATTTGAAGCATACCCATGGTGAACATTCGACGACGCATCTGAAGGAAATATGCCCTAGAGGCAATAATAATATTGTTATTATCATATTTCTTGTTCATGATAATGTTTATACTCCATGCTATAATTGTATTAAGCGGAAACATTAATACTTGTGTGGTTTATGAACAACACCGTGTCCCTAGTATGCCTCTACTAGACTAGCTCATTGATTAATGATGGTTAAGGTTTCCTAACCATAGACATGAGTTGTCGATTAATAATGAGGTCATGTCATTAGGAGAATGATGTGATGGACAGACCCAAATAAAGCACAGCAATTAGATCGTGTCATTGTGTTCATCTTTGCGAAGCTTTTCCTATGTCAAGTATTGTATTCCTTAGACCATGAGATAATACAACTCCCTGGTATCGGAAGAAAGCTTTGAGGTCATCAAACGTCATCCTATGTGAGGGTGCTCATAAAGGTGTCTCTCGGGTGATCGAAAAGTACTTGTTGGGTTGTATGTATCGAGATGGAATTTGTCCCTCCCGAGTCGGAGAGATATACTTCGGGCCCACTCGGTAATCGATATCAACACCGCTTGCAAGCACGTGGTTAAGGAGTTAATCACAAAGTGATATCGGATTACGGAACGAGTAAAGTACTTGCTGTGAACGAGATTGAACTAGGTATGTCGATACCGAGGATCGAATCTTGGGCAAGTAAAATATCGCGAGACAAAGGGAATACATATACGGGATTAATTGAATCCTGGCATCGTGGTTCATCCGATATGATCATCGATGAATATGTGGGAGTCAATATGGGTTTCCAGATCCCGCTGTTGATTATTGATAGAAGATCATGTCTGCATATTCTCGAACCCGTAGGGTCACACACTTAACGTGCATCGACGCTAGGATAGAATGGATAATTGGTTAATGAGTTTTTGTTCGGAGTCTCGGATGAGATCCAGGACATCACGAGAGGTTCTGGAATGGTCCGGAGAATAAGATTCATATAAAGGAAAGCAGTTTTTGGATTCCAGAATTGTTTCGGAGTTTATCGGTATTGTACCGGAAGGTTCTAGAAGGTTCCAGAGTGGGGCCAACGTGGGCCCACTTGACGGAGGCCTGCATGGGCCTAAGGGGAAGTGTCCTGGCCACTTTGGGCCAGGCGCACCAAGCCCCTAAGGCCTAGCCGGCCAGCCCAAAGGGGAAACCCTAGGGGAAAGTTCTAGAAGGGAAGGGGGAAGACTTGCCCCCCACTCCACCCCTTGGGCCGCCGCCCTAGGGCTTGGAGGAGGGGCCAAGGCAGCCGGCCACCCCCCCATATAAGGAGGGGCAGGGGCGCAGCCTCCCCCCACTTCAACCCTAGCCGTCGGCCAACTGCTGCCCCCTCCACCTCTCTCTCTCGCGACTGTGCGTAGGCGAAGCCCTGTCGCAGAAACTCTCCACCATAAGCACCACGCCATCGTGCTGCAGATCCAATCTATCTCTCCACCATACTTGCTGGACCAAGGAAGGAGGAGACGTCGCTGCACCGTACGTGTGCATCTCTCGGAGGCGCCGCCACTTGCGGCGTAGGATCGGATCGGATCGCGGGGAGGAGATGGCTAGTACGACTACATCATCCACGTTTTGTTGAACGTTTCCGCTGTGCGATTTCTTCAAGGGTATGAAGACCTCATCTACCTCTCTTGTTGATTACATCTCCTAGATTAGATCTTGGCTTTCTTGTTCGCATCCGTAGGAAATTTTTTGATTTACTATGCTGCGAAACCCTTCAGTGGTATCAGAGCTAGATCTATGCGTAGATGTGTTTCACGAGTAGAACGCAACATGCTTGTTGCGGGCGTTGATGTTTTCTGTTGCAAACCTCTTTGTTTTGTATTTCTTATGGCGCGGCATAGTGAGATCGAAGTGGTCCAGGCCAACTTTACGCGACCTCGTTCGCGAGACCGGCTCCGCACTTGACGTGTGGCTTGTTCCACACATGCGGCTGGTGGATGCCAGTTTCTCTCACTATAGTAGTCATGAGATTTACAACGGATGTTAGCAACCATAATATCACCGTTGTGGCTTTTCGTAGGTAAGAATCGTTCTTAGCTTGTTACTCCCATAAGCCACGTAAAACATGCAACAACAAAGTAGAGGCGTCTAACTTGTTTTTGCAGGGAGTGTTTTGTGATATGGTATGGCCACAAGATGTGATGTGATATATGTGATGTATGCGATGATCATGTTTTGTAATATTTCACGACTTGCATGTCGATGAGTTCACAACCGGCAGGAGCCATATGGTTGTCTTTATAATTGTGTATGACCTGCGTGTCAACTTCTTATACGCCATGTAATAGCTTTACTTTATCGCTAAGTAGTTAGCAATAGTTGTAGTTGCTATTCGTGGTGGAGGCAATCATGGTGGAGTGATGGAGATCATGCCGGCGCGCACAAGATGGAGATCATTGTGCGGAGATTGGCTATACCATGTCACATAAAATTATATGCATGTGATGTTTATCCTTTTATGTATCTTATTATGCTTAGATCGCGACGGTAGCATTTTAAGATGATTCCTCACTTAAAGATCAAGATAAAATTGTGTTCTCCCCATGTATGCACCGTTGCGAAAGTTCGTCGTTTTGAAGCATCTCGTGATGACCAGGTGCTATAAACTCTACGTTCACATACAACGGGTGCAAGCCAGTTTTGCACACGCGGAAATACTTGGGTTTGACTTGACGAGCCTAGCATGTACAGACATGGCCTCGGAACACACGGACCGAAAGGTCAAGCATGAGTCATATGGATGATATGATCAACATGTTGATGTTCACCATTAAAACTACATCATTCACGTGATGATCGGTCTCGGTGTAGTGAATTTGGATCATGCTTCACTAAACAACTTTGAGGGATGTTGAATTTAGTGGGAGTTCATTAGTAATTTGATTAACTTGAACTAATTATCATGAACTAAATCTTGATGTATTTGCATAAGTCGTTGTAGTCTTTGGCACCGTTTCCACCGACACTTAGCTTAATTGAGTTAAAAGAACTATAGAATTCTGGATAATCACTTTTCGGTCTAGTGCCGTTTAATGTCAAGACTAAAGATTAAGTCCTATTGCAAACTTTAGCAAACCTTGCTTGCTCCATACGATTTAATAAATTGTATTGATCTAAGAGGAACGATTCAAATTTAGTATCTAAAGATCATATGTTTGCCTTCATGATAAATTGATATTCAAAATTGTTTGAGAATCAAAGTGATCATCGAGCTGAAAGAATTGTTTCAGAAACAAACAAGAAGTGAAAGATATTTGATATCTAAAACTTTGATTGTTTGCAAAATGATGAAGTATAATTTAGTAAAAGAACATATGCTCATATTGTATGACTATATGCGAAGATTGAAGATGCTAGGCGTCCCGATCACCCAAAAGTTTGGGAACTAATATTATACTTGCATTCATCCTTATAAGCTATAGTAGTTTTATCATGAAAGTTGTCATGATAAGATGAATGAAAGGGTATTGGCTAAATTGTTTTTGCTATACCAAAGATACTAAAAATGGAATCTAGAAGAACGCCAATTATATGATGATGGTGATCCACCTCAATGTGCAAAGTCCAAGGCTATTAGTATTTGACTAAAAATCCTTTGGACTATGTGTCAAATGATTGACGCCACTATTGATGTCGATAGATTCTTCTAAAAGGAGAGGAAACGCTAAATAGGATCTGCAAAATTATTTGGTAGAAAAAGGAAAAGACTGGAATTGTCCATCTCAGGTATATAAATGATAAACATGTTATAGATGTATTCTTTGCTAGTACATAATGTAATTCTTGGGTATTGGATACTAGATTGTTGGTATGAAATGTCATACAAAGCAACAATACAAGAACTATGATGGCCTAAGTAACTAGCAAAAGAATATGGTAACAATGCGCATCGAGAAACAAATAAATGTGTTATTGTGTTTTTCATCGGCATAACCCCTAGCCTTCTAGATATGTTAAGAACTTAATAATTGTTATTTTGTTCTAGTATTATGTGAGCAATAGTTGTTCAAATTATTACCGTCTTCCATAATCGATGGATAGATTATTATTATCTTGTTGGTGAAATAGACATTTATAACACTGATGCTAAAGGTCGCAAGACAAAACAAATTTCACTTATATGTGACACCGCCGTTTAAGTCATATTGGAAACAAAACATGAAAGAAATTCTATATTGATAGATTTTCGAGTCATTTGATTTTGAATTGATTGACGCTTGTGAGACTTTTCCTAAAGATGATTAAACTCTGTTCGTGGGCCATAGAAAGAACAAGCGACTAACTACATGGAGATCGTACATGTTGATGTATGTAGTTCATGTGTGAAGTCGAGCGTGGTGTATTTTCTATTTCATCAATGACTCGAATAGATGTATGGTATATCTACTTGATGAGATAGAAGTATGAAATTGTTCAATTTATGAAGTGAAAATTGTTGTAACAAGAATATTCGAGTTGAATGATTAGATCATAAAGAAGAATATTTGAGTTACAAGTTTAGCAAACATCTAAGAGTTAGGGGAATTGTTCCACAAACTTGCATCGTGATAAACACTATAGGAGTATGGAGTTTTCGAAGGATGTAATCAAACCTTGTTTGACATGGTTAGATCAATGATGAAATAAACTACCAATATAATTTGTGGATTATGCTTTAGAGACTACCGCTTTTCACTGAATAGAGTGCCATCAAAATCTGCCGAAATGACACCATACAAGTTATAGTTGTCTTTTCTTGAATTTTGGTATGCAAGGCATATGTGTAAAATGTTTACAACCAAAATTGGATTAGTAAGTCTTTGTAGGTTATCCCAAAGAATGTCGATGGGTGTTTCTTCTGCCATAAACCCAATTAAAGGTGATTGTCACTGAAAGAAATGAACTTCTTATGAAGGAGTTTTTCGCAAAAGGTTTAAGTGGGAGGAAGATAGAACTTGATGAGGTTATTTAATCTGAACAAGATGATCAGAGTAGCGCAGCACCAGAATATGTTCTGGAAGCGGCAACTGCATTCATATCTCACGCGTCTACAATATGTTGTAGTCACAGCATCGAAGTTCCTATTTAACCAAGTTGGTCGTAATCAAATAGCAAGATTTGAGGACGAGATATTATTAGATAATAGTAACCAACAATATACAAAGAAGCGGTGATGGGCCCTGACTTCGTCATATGAATTATTCTAGCAACAATTACATATAGAGATATGTTAGTTGAATAAACGAAACAACGTTCCTCTACCGGAATGCACACCAAGGACGTGTACCTGACACGACCCAATGGGTTTTGTTGATTCAAAGGTTGCTAGATATGTATGCAAACTTCTATGGTAGAAGTAAGCATAGCGAAGTTGGAATCTTCAATGATGAAAATGTTAAAGTGTTAATTTCATCAAGATATTTGAAGATGCTTGTATTTACAAGAAAGTAAGTGGGAGCGCTAAGACATATTTCTAAATGCTTTATGTAGATGACATATCGTTCATTGGAAATTATGTGTTTTTCTTGATATTTGTGAAGTTTTCACTAAAATTAGATTTCTAATGAAAGACTTAGGTAAAACCAGAATATTAAGCATCAATGTCTATGCAGATAGATTGAGGCACTAATATAGTTTTACCAGAGTACATAGATGAAATATTGAATTTGTTTAATATGGAAACAATAAGAACGGTTCTTGTTGCATGGAAGAGGTTGGAGCAAGAATCAATTGTTTTGACACTTGATGAGTGAAACCGCAAGAATGATTTTATCAATCTTGTATACCATGATATGTAGATCCAGATATGTCTGATGCTCTAAAAGGTTACGAGCATTCATATGATGATTGTTGGACAATAGTAAGATATTCTTATGTACTTTAGAAGAACTAAGAATATGTTCTGTATGCAAAAGTGACAAATGGTTCATTGCAATGTGTTACATTGACTTTGTCACATATACAGTTAAAATTTTATCTCAATTTTAAAGCTATTTGTTTTGAGTAAGAAGGTGGCACAATAAGATGGAAGAAATTTCCATGATGACTTGGATGAGTTCCAATGTTAACATTGTGGCGGACACTGCAACGAGGGCTAAGTATATAATCGTTTTAGAAGCGGCATAAAGATGCAAAGTAGATAGTGATAATTCAACTTATTTGTGGCACTGTCGTCTAGGTCATATTGGCGTAAAACGCATGAAGAAACTCCATTCTGATGGACTTTTGGAGTCTCTTGATTTTGAATCATTTGACACGTGCGAGCCATGCCTCATGGGCAAGATGATCAAAAACCCATTCTCCGGAATAATGGAGCGAGCAACGGACTTATTGGAAATCATACATACCGATGTGTGCGGACCAATGAGTATTTCGACGCACGGTGGATATCGCTATTTTTAAAAGTGTGCTAGTACTATGTAGTTCTATTGTATGACAATAGTGACAACATAGTCTCGGCCAAGAAACAAAGGTCTCACCAGAAGACCAAGTTTATACAATGCTATCTCATACAAGATGAGTAATGCGTGCTGACGCAAAAGAATATGCAAATACAAATGGACCTGAAAGTGTCAGACCCGTAGATGAGGTTTACCACGTGCAACGCGTATGAAGAACACCGGAATGCCATAGGTGTTAAAGGCGCAAGTATGACTAGATTATTGACTCTAGTGCAAGTGGGAGACTGAAGGAAATATGCCCTAGAGGCAATAATAATATTGTTATTATCATATTTCTTGTTCATGATAATGTTTATACTCCATGCTATAATTGTATTAAGCGGAAACATTAATACTTGTGTGGTTTATGAACAACACCGTGTCCCTAGTATGCCTCTACTAGACTAGCTCATTGATTAATGATGGTTAAGGTTTCCTAACCATAGACATGAGTTGTCGATTAATAATGAGGTCATGTCATTAGGAGAATGATGTGATGGACAGACCCAAATAAAGCACATCAATTAGATCGTGTCATTGTGTTCATCTTTGCGAAGCTTTTCCTATGTCAAGTATTGTATTCCTTAGACCATGAGATAATACAACTCCCTGGTATCGGAAGAAAGCTTTGAGGTCATCAAACGTCATCCTATGTGAGGGTGCTCATAAAGGTGTCTCTCGAGTGATTGAAAAGTACTTGTTGGGTTGTATGTATCGAGATGGAATTTGTCCCTCCCGAGTCGGAGAGATATACTTCGGGCCCACTCGGTAATCGATATCAACACCGCTTGCAAGCACGTGGTTAAGGAGTTAATCACAAAGTGATATCGGATTATGGAACGAGTAAAGTACTTGCTGTGAACGAGATTGAACTAGGTATGTCGATACCGACGATCGAATCTCGGGCAAGTAAAATATCGCGAGACGAAGGGAATACATATACGGGATTAATTGAATCCTGGCATCGTGGTTCATCAGATATGATCATCGATGAATATGTGGGAGTCAATATGAGTTTCCAGATCCCGCTGTTGATTATTGATAGAAGATCATGTCTACATATTCTCGAACCCGTAGGGTCACACACTTAACGTGCATTGACGCTAGGATAGAATGGATAATTGGTTAATGAGTTTTTGTTCGGAGTCTCGGATGAGATCCAGGACATCACGAGAGGTTCCGGAATGGTCCGGAGAATAAGATTCATATAAAGGAAAGCAGTTTTTGGATTCCGGAATTGTTTCGGAGTTTATCGGTATTGTACCGGAAGGTTCTAGAAGGTTCCAGAGTGGGGCCAACGTGGGCCCACTTGACGGAGGCCTGCATGGGCCTAAGGGGAAGTGTCCTGGCCACTTTGGGCCAGGCGCACCAAGCCCCTAAGGCCCAGCCGGCCAGCCCAAAGGGGAAACCCTAGGGGAAAGTTCTAGAAGGGAAGGGGGAAGACTTGCCCCCCACTCCACCCCTTGGGCCGCCGCCCTAGGGCTTGGAGGAGGGGCCAAGGAAGCCGGCCACCCCCCCCATATAAGGAGGGGCAGGGGCGCAGCCTCCCCCCACTTCAACCCTAGCCGTCGGCCAACTGCTGCCCCCTCCACCTCTCTCTCTCGCGACTGTGCGTAGGCGAAGCCCTGCCGCAGAAACTCTCCACCATAAGCACCATGCCGTCGTGCTGCAGATCCAATCTATCTCTCCACCATACTTGCTGGACCAAGGAAGGAGGAGACGTCGCTGCACCGTACGTGTGCATCTCTCGGAGGCGCCGCCACTTGCGGTGTAGGATCGGATCGGATCGCGGGGAGGAGACGGCTAGTACGACTACATCATCCACGTTCTGTTGAACGTTTCCGCTGTGCGATTTCTTCAAGGGTATGAAGACCTCATCTACCTCTCTCGTTGATTACATCTCCTAGATTAGATCTTGGCTTTCTTGTTCGCATCCGTAGGAATTTTTTTGATTTACTATGCTGCGAAACCCTTCAGCATCTCACAATAAAAAGCTAAACAAATGGCAAATAAAAGAGATGTCGAGGTGTTGATTGTCTGCTTGTCCTGTCATTTTGGTGTGGGCTTGTTCCATGTCATCGGGCACGGAGGTACCCCATTGGCGGTTCTCAATGATATGCATATACTTACAATGACAAGAGCCTTGCTTGGGACTCTAAGTAAAGTAGCATGAGGTTTGGGTACTCGTATTCACGGGGCACGAGGTTTTCAACTTATGATTTGTCAAGCATATGCATCATAATTGTTCTCGCATTAACTTTAACCATTCAATATGCTTATGATGGGGGCAATGAGAGCTCAAAGCCGGTAAGTACCATAATTTTTGAAGGTTATAAAACTTGCAATCACTGCTTCCCTCTGCGAAGGGCCTTTCTTCTACTTTTACGTTGAGTCACCACCTTCTATCTTTATGCACCATTAAGAGAGCATAGTTACCATTCTTAGTGTAATATGCATTGTCCCAAAGTTCATTGATTGATTCATATTGTTGGTTTCACTTGTTCTCAAATTATTTGTATCTAGTCGCCCTTTTAAACTTGAAGGTGTCCTATGCATTTATGTTTTGCTCTCCATGAAGGACAAGCTGAAAACCATTTGTATGTTTTTCCTTATGATTTGAACACACATTTGACTTTCATTGTTTCATTTTCATGATCTTTTGTTTGTGTTCATTTTCATGTTTACAACATGGTTGCTAAGTTTCTATTGTCAAGATTATATCTTTCATGCCCATGTTTTAAGTTCTTATGATCCCAGCTCACAAATGCTTACATATGTGATCAAGATTGTGTAGGTGCATGTCACCTCAAAAATTATTCTTTTGTTATCACTTACCTACTCGAGGACGAGCAGGAGTTAAGCTTGGGGATGCTGATACGTCTCAAACGTATCTATAATTTTTGATGCTCCATGCTTGTTTTTACACCATTTGCCTTGTGTTTCGTTACACTTCGTGGCGTTTTTATGCGATTTCCGGAACTAACCTATTGACAAGATGCCACAGTGCCAGTTCCCTGTTTTCTGCTATTTTTGTGTTTCAGAAAAGCTACATAGGAAATATTATCGGAATTGGACAAAACAAAAGCCAGAAGTCTTATTTTTTCCGGAAGCTTCCCGAAGACCGAAAGAGAGCCGGAGGGGGGGCCAGAGGCCGCCCTCACACATAGGTGGTGCGGCCCAGGCCCTGGCCGCGCCACCCTGGTGTGAGGAGCCCCTGGCTGCCCCCTGACGACGCCCCTTCGCCTATAAGAAGCCTCGGGACGAAAAACCCTAGGGAAGTCGACGAAATTTCCAGAACAGTTCCGCAGCGCCGCCGCCGTCGAAGCCAAATTTCGGGGGACAGAAGTCTCTGTTCCGGCACCCTGCCGGGACGGGGAAGTGCCCCCGGAGCCATCTCCATCGGTCTCCATCGCCGTATCCGCCGTCTCCATCGACCTCACCGCCATCTCCATCAACCTTGCTGTCTCCTATGATGAGGAGGGAGTAGTTCACCCCTGGGGCTGAGGGCTCTACCGGTAGCTATGTGGTTCACCTCTCTCTCCCATGATGTGATCTTTATGTGATCGTGAGCTTTGTATCATGTTGAACAAGTAGATGTTATTATTCAGATATTATGTGTACTCTAGTGGCATTATTAAAGTAATCTATTCCTCCTACCATGGTGTAACGGTGACAGTGCGTGCATCATCATGGTACTTGGTCTAGGCTACGATTGTGATCTTTTATGGATTATGAGAATAATTATCGCTATGATAGTATTGAAGTGATCTATTCCTCCTTTCATGGTGTAATGTTGACAGTGTGTGCACCGTGTTAGTACTTGGTCTAAGTTGCAATAATATCTATCTTGAGTTGTGATCTGATTTGAATATCTCTATGAGTGGTGTTTGTCAAGTACTTGATGAACTTTAAGGAGTGCTTCGTAGCCCTACGCAATGATTAGTGTTGTTCAATAGGAGAGTAATTCAGAGTACCATAGTGAAGAGAAGTTGTTTATTTGTTCAATCATGTTATATTTGTTGGGAGTGTGTCCACTAGTGAAAGTATGATCCCTAGGCCTTGTTTCCAAGCATTGCACACCGTTTACTTACTGTTTTGTTACATGTTTGCTCGCAGCGATATTTATTTCATATTACAGTTACTACTCATAATCATCACTACTACTTGTATTTCAGTATCTCTTCGCCGAACTAGTGCACCTATACATCTGACAAGTGTATTGGGTGTGTTGGGGACACAAGAGACTTTCTGTATCGTAATTGCAGGGTTGTTTGAGAGGGATAGCTTTGACCTCTTCCTCCCTGAGTTCGATAAACCTTGGGTGATCCACTTAAGGGAAACTTGCTGCTGTTCTACAAACCTCTGCACTTGGAGGCCCAACACTGTCTACAAGAACAGACGCATGCGTAGACATTAGAACTCGATGAGCGCGCTTTCCTATGCGGGATCCAGGTTCACCGCAATTGATGTCGTCTTGTTGGGATCTGTAGGGTGGACCTGGATCTTCTTCGAGTCCTGAGTTGTGTCGAAAGCCTGATCTGGCAGGGATCGTCCAACGTCGGGTAGCACATTATGATCCGTTTCTCCTTTTAGCCTCTCATATTCCGCTGTCATGCCGAAGGTTTGCGCCATCCTATTGAATTCTCTGTCACATGTGTTGGCTACTTCAAAGCTCCCTTGCACTGTAATTGTTCCTTTGGGTCCTGGGATTTTTAGCGTAAGATACGCGTAATGAGGTACTGCCATGAATTTTGCAAATGCTGGGCGCCCCAGGATTGCATGGTATTGTGATGGCCAGTCCATAACTTCAAATTCCAGCTTCTCTCTGCGGTAGTTGCTGCTACTGCCAAAGCAGACGTCGAGTTCTATTCTTCCCAAAGGGTAGTTTGCAACTCCTGGTACTATTCCATGGAATGAGCAATCTGTTGGCTTCAGACTCGACAGCGAGATGCACATTGCCTTTAGGGTTCTAGCATATATTAAGTTTATGCCGCTCCCTGCATCCATGAATACTCTTCTGATGTTGTACCGTCCTATTTGCGCCCTTAGCACCATAGGTGAGTGGCCTGGCCTGGGAACTTTCCTTGGGTGGTCTGCTCTACTAAACTTTATTGGTTGATCTGACCACCGCAAGTACTCTGTAGTAGCTGGTGGTGAAGATATTGCTAGGTTTACTTGCCTGGATATGCTCTTTCGCTCTTTCTTTGACTTAGGCACCGGTTGAATCATAGCTGATATGTAAACTTTGGACTCTAGGTGCCTTGCTAGTCTTTGCACTTGGTATCCTTGACTTGTGTGCTTCTCTCCACGCCATCCTCCTTGGTTTGAACCCATGGCGCCTTGTAGTCTCAGGAAAGTTCTACAATCCTTCATCTGATGATTTGAAACTCTTTTTCCATCAAGATAGGCATAATGTATTCGACAAGGCCCGTATAGCATATCTTCGGCCGAGGGGTCGGAATATCTCGATTTTTCTGTTCCTTTTGTTTGAAACCTCCTACCTTTGTCTTCTTCCTCTTCTCTTACTCCGTAACCCGCAGCTACCTGGTTTCGCCTTTCTTGATTATTCCTGCTGCGGTGTCGTCTCCTTTGCCTGCTCGTTCTGTCGACTTCTGGCGATCGTCCTCTTTTGTTATTATATGCGTCCTCTCCATCAACGAATTTGTTGGCTTCTTCCATTAGTTTAGCTACTGTTGTCGGCCTCGTTCTTCCTATCTCTTCCATGAGATCTGATCGACGAAGTCCGGCCGAAAAAGCGTCTATTGCTCTTTCGTCGGAGACGTCTTCTGCTGAGTTTTTGATTACACTCCATCGTTGTATATAAGAGCGTAGAGTTTCGCCTTTCCTTTGCACACATGCTTTGACCTCCTCCAGTGACGCTGGACGCTTGTATGTCGAACGTAAATTTCTTGCAAATTGGCTTTCGAGTTCTCCCCAACTTCCAATGGATTCGTTGGGTAGGGTATTCAACCAGGACCGTGCTGCGCCGGTGAGGTGTAGTTGTAGACTTTGCATTGCAGTTGCTTTTGTCCCTCCTAGTATCTGTACTGCCTGCAAGTAATCTGATAACCATAGGGTAGGTTCTTGCGATCCGTTATATTTTTGCTGGTCGTGTGGTAACTTAAATCCTTTGGGTACCCGCGTTTTGCGAACCCTGCGGGTAAAGCATAACGCGCCCATCTCTTTTTCGTCGTCTTCATAATTTTCTTCCCTCCAAGCGTGGCGTGATTTATTTACTCGAGCCTGTGCTATTATATTTCTTGTGTCCTCCTTCCTCTTCTGTCGCCGTTCCTCTTCTGATGACTCGCTATACTCGTTATCTGCGAAGTTGTATCTGAGCTTCTCCTTTTGCTTTTCCTTGTAGCTTGTCGACTTTATCTCTGGATCTTTTTCCCTGATCTTGCTCTCCACTATCCCGAGGCTCCGTATTGCGGCCCGGTGCATATCTTCTCGTGGATCCCCGGGTTCTGGCCTTGTGGTTAGTAAATACGTCTGTGCTGCTATCAATGCTGCTTCTGGCGTTTCTTTTATGAAGTCATCTTTCTCCTTTTCTAGCTATGGGGTAAGGCTCCTCGAGTACCTTTCCTCTCTGCTGCGTGCTGCTGCCCCCCTGTTGTGTTTTGGGTCTCCGCGCTTTTCTCTGCTGTACTCGGAATCCTCACTATAGTTATTCCAGTATTCCTCCCTTGATACACTGTTATTGTCTTGAAAACCGTGTCTCTTTCCTCCCTTAGTTTATTCCTATGTTGGTATAATGCATACTGATATCCCATTAGAACTTCTCTTCTCGATCCTTCGGGTACTTCTGTACCATGATTGATAGCTGACTTGATCATTCTCCATTCGCCAGCCGAAATGTGGACTTTCTCCTTTTCCTTTTTGTTGTGTTCTTTTATTTTGTCGACTTGCCTGTCGACCTTTTTACTTCCTTCGTTGTTGCTTTCTTCTTCTGCCTCGGTGATAATGACGCATAGCTGATGTACTTTGGAGACGCCACTGCTTCTAACGGCGAAGTCCCTTGCGCTGTTGTGCGTTTGACACGCCCCTTCTTCTGAGTCGATTTTTCCCAAATTTTGTCGCCTTCTGCGATTGGTGCTTTTTCCAAGCTGACCGGCGAGTTTACCTTGCTGGAAGAGCCTTCTGATGATTCCAACATTACCTCTGTTTCGGGCTTGCTCGCCGACGGTTCTGGTTTCGTCGAATCCGAGAGGCGGGATGAACCCGATGGTCCGATGAAGATGCTCAAACTTCCAATTGTTAACTCCATCTCTTGACTTCCGTCGAGTTCTGAACTACTGTTGGCTAAAAGCGAAAAAGCCGTCGAATTCATGATTCCAACACCCAAGATCCCCACGGTCGGCGCCAATTGACGAGGGTTAACTCGACGAATGTCCTAGATGAAGGACTTAGGATCGGGGGAATAGGGCGTCGGATGAACTCGAAGGTAAAGGTTAGTCGAAATAGGTGTATATCGAAAGTAAACTTGGGTGTTCAACCTGGCTTGCTTTCAATTTGCCCTACACCGTCCCCTCCTGGCCCCTATATATAGGTGGCCAGGTCTCGAGGATCGGGTAGGGTCCGATACAGATTACAATATCGACATACGGTAAGAACTCGTATTCGACTATCATTACAATTGGGCCTAGCTACACGGGCCTTAGGGTTACTCAACTAACGGGCACTATTAACTATACCCTTGTCAATGGGCATGCTATAAATTTCCACCATGAATTATGCATGGCTTAGATTAGCGGCCCAGGCGTTTCTCTAACATGTATACAAACTCCATGATCCCGCAAGATTCCCAACTTATTTCACATTGTGAGTATCCATAAACAAAAGATCACGATATCAACTCAAATAAGAAGTGCAATGTTGAAAGCTTACCCCATGACGGCATGGTTTGGCTAATTTCCAACTTACAACTTGCAAGCATAACAACTCAACATAAGAGAGCCACAATGTCAAATTTTTAAGAACGAGAAAAGTAAAGTGCGCCATCAGGTTCGTGAGAGCTTTACTGACCAATTTTCGCATAACACCAAAAAGAGTTTAATTTGAAGGATAGATAAAAGCAAGTCAAATGTACTTTGGAATAGCAAATTGCTAATAGGTATGTATGGTGGACACATTGGAATAACTTGGTTTTTAGGAGTTGGATGAACGAGTAGAGCTGATACGTCTCCAAGGTATCTATAATTTTTTTATGCTCCATGCTTGTTTTTACACCATTTGCCTACTGTTTCGTTACACTTAGTGGCACTTTTATGCATTTTCTGGAACTAACCTATTAACAAGTCGCCACAGTGCCAGTTCCCTGTTTTCTGCTGTTTTTGTGTTTCATAAGTGATACACAGGAAATATTCTCAGAATTGGACGAAACAAGTTCCTGAAGTCTTATTTTTCCCGGAAGCTTCCAGAGATCCGAAGAGGAGTTGGAGGAGGGCCACGAGGGCCCCACACACCAGGGCGGCGCGGCCAGGGGCCTGGTCGCGCTGCCTATGTGTGAGAGCCCCTCGGGCCACCTCTAACGATGCCCCTTCGCCTATAAAGACCCCCCGATGGAAAAAACCTAAGTACCCAATCAATTTTCCAGAACACATCGTGATCCGCCGCCGCCGTCGACCCGAAGATCGGGAGGGTCCAGAAGCTCTTCCTGGCACCCTGCCGGAGAGGGGAATCGCCACCGGAGGTCTTCTTCATCGTCATGCTTGCCTCCGGAGCGATGAGTGAGTAGTCTACCTTGGACTATGGGTCGATAGCAGTAGCTAGATGGTTGTCCTCTCCACCATGTGCTTCATGTTTAGATCTCATGAGCTGCCCTACATGATTGAGATCACCGTTATGTAATTCTACATGTTTGGTTTGTTGGGATCCGATGAATATTGGTGTTATGATTGAGTTGCTATACTGAAATATATCTTATGTTATCTCTATGTTGTTTATGATCTTGCATGCTCTCCGTTGTTAGTAGCTATCTTGGCCGAGTAGTTCCTAGTGACTCCAAGAGGGGGTATTTATGCTCGATAGTGGGTTCATGCCTCTATTTAACCTGGGGGAGTGACAGAAACCTCTAAGGTTGTAGATGTGTTGTTGCTACTAGGGAGAAAACAACATTAATATGCTCGAGGGCATATGCTTTGTTTACATTACACACTTTGCTTAATGCAATTATCTGTTGTTCGCAACTTAATACTTGTGGAGTTCTCGGATTGATTCGCCACAAGTGGATTATTAGTCATATATGCAGTTGGATGGCGGTCTATGTATCTTGTTGTAATGCCCAGAGTAAATCGCATAGTGATCTTCTCGACATACCACGTTTATCTTTATTCTATCAATTGCCCAACTATAATTTGTTTACCCAGCATGTGTTATTTATCTTATGGAGAGACACCACTAGTGAACTGTGGATCCCGGTCCTATTTCCATCATATTGCTATCACCTGTTTACTTTACTTGCACTGTTTACTTTACTCGCATACTATTATCACTTTCCACTCGATACGCTCATACCCTTTGTTTCAAGCAAACCGGTGAGATTGACAACCTCATCGCAAGTTGGGAGCAAAGTATTTGGTTATGTTGTGTGCAGGTTCCACGTTGCTACTGGCCGAAGACGAGTCAACAAGTATCGTTAAACGGCGCCCTTGTTGGAGTGTTATTAAGCCAGTCCGCATCACCTTTAGTCGTATTGCCCGCTCTTCTCCTGATCGACATACCTTGGTTTCTAACTGAGGGAAAACTTGCTGCTATATTCATCACACCTTCCTCTTGGGGTTCCCAACGGGCTGGTCATCAACCACGCATCAAGCATAGTTTTCTGGCGCCATTGCCGGGTAAGAGTGGAAGACCTCTGCAAGGGGAGTTTTTCGCACGCACATCCTTTACTTTGTTTTAAGTTTTGCTTTACTTTATTTTTACTTGCAACGTTTTATATCAAAAATCCAAAAAAAATAGAATCCTTGGTAGTTGTTTTTACTTGTCTACTTTTAGTTTTGCTGAAATGGCTACTCCTGAAAACACCAAGTTGTGTGACTTTACTAGCACGAACAATAGTGATTTTTATCTGCACTCCTATTGCACCACCTGCTCCTGCTGCAAACTTTTATGAGATTAAGCCTGCTTTGTTGAACCTTATTATGAAAGAGCAATTTTGTGGTGCTAGTACTGAAGATGCTGCAGCTCATCTCAACAATTTTGTTGAGCTATGTGAGATGCAGAAATATAAGGATGTAGAAAGTGATATTATTAAGCTCAAGTTGTTTCCTTTTTCTTTGAGAGGAAAAGCTAAAGATTGGTTGCTGTCTTTGACTAAGAATAGTATTGATTCATGGGCTAAGTGTAAGGATGCTTTTATTGGTAGATACTATCCTCCTGCTAAGATTATATCTCTGCGTAGCAATATTATGAAGTTTACTCAGCTTGATAATGAACATGTTGCTCAAGCTTGGGAAAGAATGAAATCTATGATAAAGAATTGTCCCACTCATGGACTGACTACTTGGATGATTGTCCAAACTTTTTATGCAGGACTAAATTTTTCTTCGAGGAACCTACTTGATTGAGCTGCTGGAGGCACTTTTATGTCCCTTACCTTGGGCGCCGCAACAAAGCTACTCGACAACATGATGATAAATTATTCTGAATGGCACACCGAGAGAGCTCCACAAGGTAAGAAGGTAAATTCTGTTGAGGAAACCTCTTCCTTGAGTGATAATATTGATACCATTATGGCTATGCTTGTTAATGATAGAACTCATGTTGATCCTAATAATGTTCCTTTAGCCTCTTTGGTTGCTCAAGAAGAGCATGTTGATGTGAACTTCATTAGAAATAATAATTTTAACAACAATGCTTATCGGAACAATTTTGCTAGTAACAATTATAGGCCATATCCTTCTACCAATGGTAATGGTTATGGTAATTCTTATGGTAATTCCTACAACAACACTAGGGCCTCGCCCTCTGAACTTGAAGTCATGCTCAAAGACTTCATGGTAAAACAATCTGCTTTTAACAAGTCTGTTGAGGAAAAGTTAGGCAAAATTGATATTCTTGCTTCTAAAGTTGATAGCCTTGCTCATGATGTTGAACTTCTGAAATTAAAAGTATTGCCTAATGATGTGAAAGAGAACAATGTTTTTGCTACTGCTAATGCTATTCAAGTTGGAATTGATGAAAATCTTAGATTGTTAGCAGAATTGCATGCTAGATGGGAAAGAGAGGACGAGATTGCTAGGAATTTGAAAGTTTGTACTATTACTACCTCTAATGATGTTGTTCCTAATGCTAGCAATCCTCTTACTTTGATTGGTGTAGAGAAAACTCCCACTCCTTGTGTTAAAAAGCCTAAAACTGCCAAAACTTTTTCTCAAAAGAGTGCTGAAATTTTTCGGAGTGTAGGAGATGATAGCTCTAATTCTTTTAATGATTTTGATGTTGATGGCTGCAATATATCTGAAGTTATTTTGTTCTTTCAAAAGCTTGCTTTGACTCCCAATGCTAGTTCTTTAAATATTGCTTTTACTAAGCATATTACCAATGCTGTCATAAAAATTAGGGATGAAAAGTTGCAGCAAAAAGCTTCTGTTCCCAAGAAGTTAGAAGATGGTTGGGAACCCATAATTGATATGCATGTTAATGGTTTTGATTGCCATGCTTTATGTGATCTAGGTGCTAGTATTTCTATCATGCCTAGAAAAATTTATGACATGCTTGATTTACCACCTCTTGAAAAATGTTATTATGATGTTCCTATTGCGGATGTAGCTAAGAAGAAACCTTTGGGAAGGATTAATGATGTTCTTATTGTGGTTAACAATAACCTTGTTCTTGTTGATTTTCTCGTTATGGACGTTGAATGCCATGCTTCATGTCCTATTATTTTGGGAAGACCCTTTCTTCGAACTGTAGGTGCCATCATTGATATGAGGGAAGGCACTATAAAATATCAATTTCCATTAAAGAAAGGTATGGAACACTTCCCTAGGAAAAGGAAGAAATTACTTTTTGACTCTATTCTTAGAGCAAATTATGAGCTTGATGTTTCATCACTTGATATTACTTGATTCGCAATTTTCTGCGCCTAGCTCAAAGGCGTTAAAGAAAAGCACTCTTGGGAGATAACCCAATGTTTTATTTTCAGTACTTTTTCTTTTATTTGAGTCTTGGAAGTCATTACTACTGTAATGACCGCTCCTTATCCTTTTTATTTTATTGTTGTGCCAAGAGAAGCCTCTAATTCGAGTAAGGTAAAGATTTGGGGATGTTGCTATCCTGAAACTGTTTTCGGTGCTGCACCGTAACAATTCGTATAAATTCTCTGTATATCTTTTGGACCTGCGATTTCTTGTGCATATGCCCCAGGTTATATCCAAACTTTCATTAGTTGAACACTTTTTGATTTGAGCAACAGAAAACCCCTAAAAAATTCGACCTTTGTCAGCTGTTCTGTTTTGCCATTTGTGTTTGCCGCTTTATCGCTTTCTTTTTGAGTTCTTTTGATCACGGAACTTTTGGGGAAGTTGCTACAATAGTATATGCTATATATGTGGTGGTTTTGGGTTGAAACCTGAAGCAAAAAGAGGTTGATTATATGTTATGCCTACACTAATGTTGCTAATAGATTTGTGTTTAGTTTTGTATGAAGGAAGTTTTCAAGTTTAGGGATTGGAGAATGATGAGATGAGTTGAAGAATGGACAAAAGCTCAAGCTTGGGGATGCCCATGCATCACCCCAAGAAATATCCAAGAAGTATAAGCGTCAAAGCTTGGGGATGCCCTCGAGGCACCCCTTCTTCATCGGCAAAAATCAGGTCACCTTTCAAAACACTATATTTTTATTGCTTCATGCACTATGTGTTTTTGTTGGAGCGTCAGTTGTTTTAGTTTTCTTAGTTAGTTTAGTTTAGTTTGCTGCAATAAATGGTTGGACCCCAACAAATTTCTTTTGGAGGAGATGTACTCATTTTCATTTGCCAAGAACACTCAGTTTTTCACTCTTATCGTTCACCGAGTGTTCTTCTTTTTCCGCTACTGCTTTTGGTTTTCGGTTTTGCCTTGATTTGCGTTTAGACCTTGTCATATCTTTTCATCAAGGTGTATTTTTTGCCTCTGATCTTTATTGGTTTTCATCAAAAGAGGCGTCTTAAAAATTTCAAATGGTGTTGGAAAAGAGAAAAAGCTTTGTGCAAAATAGTGGTACAAGAAGGAGCTTGTGTAGACTGCGGCTTAGGCTTTTTCATGTCATGCTTGATGTATTTTTGATAGTATGCTTAGTGGTTTTACTGTAGCATGACTTGTCTCAAATAACTGAGATTGCTTAATGAGCCATTGAAAAAAATCATGCGTTGTTTTTATTGTATGGAAGCATTATTTTGGTTTTCTCCTTGATGCTTTATTTGGGTTGACTTGGCGCATGCTCACACATGTTAGACTCTTACAAAGTCGCCAATAGCCTCTATGATCATTTAGTTTTTGACTTTTGATGCCATTTTATGCTTCTTTTAATGTCGCTTTGTCTCTTTGCATGATTATGGCCATTATTGCTCTCTTAGTTGGTCGCTCCCAGTCTTTTGCTAGCCCTCGCCTTGTACTGAGTATGAGCTCTACTCATGCATCCAACTCCTAAAAGCCAAAGTTTTCCAAAGTGTCCACCATACATACCTACTAGCAATTTGCTATTCCAAGTAAATTTGACTTGCTTTTATCTTCTCTTCAAATTAAACTCTTACCAGTGTTATGCGAAAATTGGTCAGTAAAGCTCTCACGAACCGGAAGGCGCACTTTACTTTTTCTTGTTCTTAAAAATTTGACATTGTGGTCTCTTATGTTGAGTTGTTATGCTTGCAAGTTGTAAGTTGGATTCTAGCCCATCCATGCTGTCATGGGGCAAGCTTTCAACATTGCACTTCTTATTTGAGTTGATATCGTGATCTTTTGTTTATGGATGCCCGCGGTGTGAAATGAATTGGGAATCTTGTGGGGATCATGGAGTTTGTATATGTGTTAGGGAAACGCCTGGGCCGCTAATCTAAGCCATGCATAATTCATGGTGGAAATTTGTAGCATGCCCATAGTGGACATTCGACGACGCATCTCACAATAAAAAGCTAAACAAATGGTAAATAAAAGAGATGTCGAGGTGTTCATTATCTGCTTGTCCTGTCATTTTGATGTGGGCTTGTTCCATGTCATCGGGCACGGAGGTACCCCATTGGCGGTTCTCGATGATACACATATACTTACAATGACAAGATCCTTGCTTGGGACTCTAAGTTGAGTAGCATGAGGTTTGGGTACTCGTATTCATGGGACACGAGGTTTTCGACTTATGATTTGTCAAGCATATGCATCATAATTGTTCTCGCATTAACTCTAACCATTCAAGATGCTTATGATGGGGGCAATGAGAGCTCAAAGCCGGTAAGTACCATAATTTTTGAAGGTTATAAAACTTGCAATCACTACTTCCCTCCGCGAAGGGCCTTTCTTTTACTTTTATGTTGAGTCACCACCTTCTTTCTTTATGGACCATTAAGAGAGCATAGTTGTCATTCTTAGTATAATGTGCATTGTCCCAAAGTTTTCATTGATTGATTCATATTGTTGGTTTCACTTGTTCTCAAATTATTTGTATCTAGTCACCCTTTTATACTTGAAGGTGTCCTATTCATTTATGTTTTGCTCTCTTTGAAGGACAAGCTGAAAACCATTTGTATGTTTTTCCTTATGATTTGAACACATGTTTGACTTTCATTGTTTCATTTTCATGATCTTTTGTTTGTGTTCATTTTCATGTTTACAACATGGTTGCTAAGTTCTTATTGTCAAGATTATATCTTCATGCCCATGTTTTAAGTTCTTACGAACAGGAGTTAAGCTTGGGGATGCTTGATACGTCTCCAACGTATCTATAATTTTTGATGCTCCATGCTTGTTTTTACACCATTTGCCTACTGTTTTGTTACACTTAGTGGCACTTTTATGCATTTTCTGGAACTAACCTATTAACAAGTCGCCACAGTGCCAGTTCCCTGTTTTCTGCTGTTTTTGTGTTTCAGAAGTGATACAAAGGAAATATTCTCGGAATTGGACGAAACAAGTTCCTGAAGTCTTATTTTCCCGGAAGCTTCCAGAGATCTGAAGAGGAGTTGGAGGGGGGCCATGAGGGCCCCACACACCAGGGCGGCGCGGCCAGGGGCCTGGCCGCGCCCCCTATGTGTGAGAGCCCCTCGGGCCACCTCTGACGATGCCCCTTCGCCTATAAAGACCCCTCGATGGAAAAAACCTAAGTACCCGATCAATTTTCCAGAACACATCGCGATCCGCCGCCGCCGTCGACCCGAAGATCGGGAGGGTCCAGAAGCTCTTCCCGGCACCCTGCCGGAGGGGCGAATTGCCACCGGAGGTCTTCTTCATCGCCATGCTTGCCTCCAGAGCGATGAGTGAGTAGTCTACCTTGGACTATGGGTCCATAGCAGTAGCTAGATGGTTGTCCTCTCCACCATGTGCTTCATGTTTAGATCTCATGAGTTGCCCTACATGATTGAGATCACCGTTATGTAATTCTACATGTTTGGTTTGTTGGGATCCGATGAATATTGGTGTTATGATTGAGTTGCTATACTGAAATATATCTTATGTTATCTCTATGTTGTTTATGATCTTGCATGCTCTCCGTTGTTAGTAGCTATCTTGGCCGAGTAGTTGCTAGTGACTCCAAGAGGGGGTATTTATGCTCGATAGTGGGTTCATGCCTCTATTTAACCTGGGGGAGTGACAGAAACCTCTAAGGTTGTAGATGTGCTATTGCTACTAGGGAGAAAACAACATTCATATGCTCGAGGGCATATGCTTTGTTTACATTACACACTTTGCTTAATGCAATTATCTGTTGTTCGCAACTTAATACTTGTGGAGTTCTCGGATTGATTCGCCACAAGTGGATTATTAGTCATAGATGCAGTTGGATGGCGGTCTATGTATCTTGTTGTAATGCCCAGAGTAAATCGCATAGTGATCTTCTCGACATACCACGTTTATCTTTATTATATCAATTGCCCAACTGTAATTTGTTTACCCAGCATGTGTTATTTATCTTATGGAGAGACACCACTAGTGAACTGTGGATCCCGGTCCTATTTCCATCATATTGCTATCACCTGTTTACTTTACTCGCACTGTTTACTTTACTCGCATACTATTATCACTTTCCACTCGATACGCTCATACCCTTTGTTTCAAGCAAACCGGTGAGATTGACAACCTCATCGCAAGTTGGGAGCAAAGTATTTGGTTGTGTTGTGTGCAGGTTCCACGTTGCTACTAGCCGAAGATGAGTCAACAAGTATCGTTAAATGGCGCCCTTGTTGGAGTGTTATTAAGCCAGTCCGCATCACCTTCAGTCGTATTGCCCGCTCTTCTCCTGATCGACATACCTTGGTTTCTAACTGAGGGAAAACTTGCTGCTATATTCATCACACCTTCCTCTTGGGGTTCCCAACGGGCTGGTCATCAACCACGCATCAAGAGCTCATACTCAGTACAAAATGAGGGCTAGTAAAAGACTGAGAGCGACCAACTAAAAGAGCAATAACTGCCATAATCATGCATAGCGACAAAACATCATTAAGAGAAGCATAAAATGGCATCAAAAGTCAAAAACTAAATGATCATAGAGGCTTATGACGACTTTATATGAGTCAAACATGTTGTAAGCATGCGCCAAGTCAACCTAAATAAAGCATCAAGGAGAAAACCAAATTAATGCTTCCAAATAATAAAACAACACATGATTTTTTCAAAGGCTCATTAAGCAATCTCAGTCATTTGAGACAAGTCATGCTACAGCAAAACCACTAAGCATACTATCAAAACGACATCAAGCATGAGATGAAAAAGTCTAAGCTGCGGTCTAAACAAGCTCCTTTTTGTACCACTTTTTTGCATAAAACTTTTTTCTCTTTTCCAACACCATTCGAACCTTTTTGAAACAACTCTTTTGATGAAAACCAACATGGACCAGTGGTCAAAATACACCTTGATGCAAAGATATAATAAGATCTAAACAAAAATCAAGGTGAAAAATGAAAGCTAAATGCAGTTCTAGAAAAAGAGAACACTCGTTGAACGATAAGAGTGAAAAACGGAGTATTCTTGGCAAATGAAAAGCAAGGCAAATTCTCCAAAAGAAATTTGTTGGGGTCCAACCATTTATTGCAGCAAACAAAACAAAACTGAAAACTAAAGTAAAGACGCTCCAAGAAAAATGCATAGTGCATAAAGCAATAAAAATATAGTGTGTTGAAAGGTGACCTGATTTTTAACGATGAAGAAGGGGTGCCTCGGGGGCATCCCCAAGCTTTGAAGCTTGTACCTCTTGGATATTTCTTGGGGTGCGTGGGCATCTCCAAGCTTGAGCTTTTGTCCATTCTTCATCTCATCTCATCATTCTCCAATCCCTACACTTGAAAACTTCCTTCATACAAAACTCAACACAATTCTATTAGCAACATTAGTGTAAGCATAATAATGAATCAACCCTTTTTGGTTCAGATTTCAACTCAAAACCACCACATATAAAGCATATACTACTGTAGCAACTTCCCCAAAAGTTCCGTGATCAAAAGAACTCAAAAAGAAAGGGATCGAGAGGCAAACACAAATAATGGCAGAAATCTGTCAAAACAGAACAGCTAACAAAGGTCGATTTTTTCAAGGGTTTTCTGTTGATCAAATCAAAAAGTGTAAAAACTAATGAAAGTTTGGATATAACCTGGGGCATATGCACAAGAAATCGCAAGTCAAAAAGATATTCTGAGAATTTTCACGAATTTTTACGGTGCAGCACCGAAATCTATTTCAGGATAACAACTTCCCCAAATCTTACCTCACTCAAATTAGAGGTTTCTCTTGGCACAACAACGAAATAAAAAGGATAAGGAGCGGTTATTACAGTAGTAATAACTTCCAAGACTTAAATAAAATAAAAATAACTGAAAGTAAAACAATGGATTATCTCCCAAGAGTGTTTTTCTTTAACACCTTTGAGCTAGGCGCAGAAAGTGTGAATCAAGTAATATCAAATGATGAAGCATCAAGTTCATAATTTGCTCTAAGAATAGAGTCAAAAAGTAATTTCTTCCTCTTCCTAAGGAAGTGTTCCATACCTTTCTTGAGTGGGAATTAACATTTGATGGTGCCTTCCCTCATATTAATGATGGCACCTACAGTTCGAAGAAAGGGTCTTCCCAAAATAATAGGACATAAAGCATTGCATTCAACATCCATAACAAGAAAATCAACGGGAACAAGGTTATTGTTAACCATAATAAGAACATCATTAATCCTTCCCAAAGGTTTCTTCTTAGCAACATCAGCAATATGAACATCATAATAACACTTTTCGAGCGGTGATAAATCAAGCATGTCATAAATTTTTCTAGGCATAATAGAAATACTAGCACCTAGATCACATAAAGCATGGCAATCAAAACCATTAACATGCATATCAATGATGTGTTCCCAACCATCTTCTAACTTCTTGGGAATAGAAGCTTTTTGCTTCAACTTGTCATCCCTAATTTTCATGAGAGCATTGGTAATATGCTTAGTAAAAGCAACATTTATAGAACTAGCATTGAGACTCAAAGCAAGCTTTTGCAAGAACAAAATAACTTCAGATATATTGCAGCCATCAACATCAAAATCATTGAAAGAAATAGAGCTATCATCTCCTACACTCCGAAAAAAATTAGCACTCTTTTGAGAAAAAGGTTTTAAAGTTTTGGGCTTTTTAACACAAGGAGTAGGAGTTTTCTCTACACCAATCAAAGTAAGGGGATTGCTAGCATTTGGAGCAACATCATTAGAGGTAGTAATGGTACATACCTTCATCTTTCTAGCCATCTCATCTTCTCTTTCCCACCTGGCATGCAATTCTGCTAACATCTTAACATTTTCATCAATTCTAACTTGGATAGCATTAGCAGTGGCAAAAGTATTGTTCTCCTTAACCTCATTAGGCAACACTTTTAGTTTCAGAAGTTCAACATCAAGAGCAAGGCTATCAACTTTAGAAGCAAAAATATCAATTTTGCCTAACTTTTCCTCAACAGACTTGTTAAAAGCAGATTGTTTTACCATGAAGTCTTTGAGCATGACTTCAAGTTCAGAGGGCGAGGCCCTAGTGTTGTTGTAGGAATTACCATAAGAATTACCATAACCATTACCATTGGTAGAAGGATATGGACTATAATTGTTACTAGCAAAATTGTTCCTATAAACATTGTTATTAAAATTATTATTTCTAATGAAGTTTACATCAACATGCTCTTCTTGAGCAACCAAAGAGGCCAAAGGAACATTATTAGGATCAACATGAGTTCTATCATTAGAAAGCATAAGCATAATAGCATCAATCTTATCACTCAAGGAAGAGGTTTCCTCAACATAATTTACCTTCTTACCTTGTGGAGCTCTCTCGGTGTGCCACTCAGAATAATTTACCATCATGTTGTCAAGAAGCTTGGTTGCGGCGCCCAAGGTAAGGGACATAAAAGTGCCTCCAGCAGCTGAATCCAATAGATTTCTTGAAGAAAAATTCAGTCCTTGCAGAAATCTTCTTTTTCCCCGGCAACGGCGCCAGAATAATGCTTGATTGCGGTGCGGTGTTGATGTAGATGACCGACCAGTTGGGAACCCCAAGAGAAGGTATGATGAGCACAGCAGCAAGTTTTCCCTCAGTAAGAAACCGAGGTTTGTCGAACCAGTAGGAAAAATCCTAACTTCAGAAGGTGATGCCTGCTAGCTTCGTGACAGCTCCGGACAATTTATAAGGCGCCTCGTCCAGGGCTTTGCTTTGCACCAGCAGCAACATGGAACCTGCACACAACACAACCAAGTACTTTGCTCCCAACTTACAATGAGGTTGTCAATCTCACCGGTTTGCTGTAAACAAAGGATTGAGCGTATCGAGTGGAAAGCAATAGTAGTATGCAAGAAAGTAAACAGTGCGAGTAAAAGTAAACAGTAATAGCAATGTAAAGGAAATTGGACCAGGGTCCATAGTTCACTAGTGGTGTCTCTCCATAAGATAAATAACAACATGCTGGGTAAACAAATTACAGTTGGGCAATTGATAGAATAAAGATAACGTGCATATGTCACGACGATCACTATGAGATTTACTCTGGGCATTACAACAAAATACATAGACCGCCATCCAATTGCATCTATGACTAATAATCCACTCACGGGGATATCGTCCGAACACCCCTCGAGTATTAAGTTGCGAACAACAGATAACTGCACTAAGCAAAGTGTGTAATATAAACAAAACGAATGTCCTTGGACACAAGAATGTTGTTTTCTCCCTAGTGGCAATAACGCATCTACAACCTTAGAGGTTTCTGTCACTCCCCCAGATTAAATAGAGGCATGAACCCAACTATCGAGCATAAATACCCCCTCTTGGAGTCACTAGTATCTACTTGGCCAAGATAGCTACTAACAATGGAGAGCATGCAAGATCATAAACAACATAGAGATAACATAAGATAATATTCAGCACATCAACATAACATAACACCAATATTCATCGGATCCCAATAAACACAATATGTAGAATTACATAAAGATGATCTTGATCATGTAAGGCAACTCATGAGATCTAAACATGAAGCATATGGTGGAGAAGACAACCATCTAGCTACTGCTATGGGCCCATAGTCCAAGGAAGACTACTCACTCATCGCGCCGGAGGCAAGCATGGCGATGAAGATGACCTCCGATGGCCATTCCCCTCTTCGGCAGGGTGCCGGGAAGAGCTTCTGGACCCTCCCGATCTCGGGTCGATGACGGCGGCGGATCGCGATGTGTTTCTGGAAAATTGATCGGGTGTTTAGGTTTTTCTCGTCGGGGGGTCTTTATAGGCGAAGGGCAGCGTCAGAGGTGGACCGGGGTGGCCTCACCCATAGGGGGCGCGGGCCAGGGGCAGGCCGCGCTGCCCTATGGTGTGGCCAGCCCGTGGCCCCCCTCCGTCTCCTCTTTGGACTTCTGGAAGCTTCGATAAATAATAGGAGGTTCAGCTTTTGTTTCGTCCAATTCCGAGAATACTTCCTGTGTAACTTTTCTGAAACACAAAAACAGCAGAAAATAGGGAACTGGCACTGTGGCATCTTGTTAATAGGTTAGTTCTAGAAAATGCATAAAAATGCCACGAAGTGTAACAAAACACTAAGCAAATGGTATAAGAACAAGCATGGAGCATAAAAAATTATAGACATCGGCCGCGGAAGTGAACAGCGGCGGAAGCAATTGGAAAGCGCTTGCATATAGGCGGATCAGTTCGATCTGATTCCGATCAGAAGTGTGTTACTGGCAGTCGTCTTACATCGTCACTATGGGCAGATTGCAGATCGATCTGTGGCAGGGCGGCACGTGCAACATGAAGATGGCGCGTGACATGGCCGGTGCGCTCGCATGGACGTGGAGGTGCAGCGACAAGCACCAACGGCTGGGGCCTAGCCCAGGCAAGGTCCAGGTGGGCCAGTAGCGTGAAGTCAAGACTACATACGTTCGGTGATTCCTATATATCGCCCGACGCGTGCACGTGCTCGTGCATGCACTCACGGCCGCGCTAACTGGGCCAGCCCACTATCGCCAATTTTTTGTTTGTTTCTGGTTTTCTTGGGTTCTATAGCGGTTTTCTGACATTTTTTTTGGTTTTTTTGGCTTTCTGTGGTTTCTTGCTTTGAATGCAGTAATAATAAGACCACAGGTATATTTGCAAGTAATTTGCTAAAATTAAACAAGAGGTATGAGCAAGAGTGAACTTGCCTTTTTGACTGCAAGATTATGCAAGTCAAGGGCTTTGATACGATAGAAATCTCAATTCTGAAATAGCAATCATCATCCAGTAAGGATGATGTTAGAAATCTGCAGCATGATATGCATAATATATGATATGCATCGCTCTAAGCGTAATCTTACCCCGATGATTTGTTATCATTGAATTATGGTGATTTATTTATGATGTGTTGCACTTTTAAATCACACCATAACAAGGTTGTTAAGCATTTTAGGTTAGCTCACTATCAGGTGCTATTAAAAGGATAAGACTTTAACAACAGCTATTGTTTCAGGGTTTTATCATCATTCCTTGTTACAAGAGAATGATGATTAATGGTGAAGACATGATAGTAACACTTTTAAGTTGCATCTTATAATTAGCAATCACTTGGTTGATCATGGATATGCAAAGTCAAAGTAAAGTATACACATAGCAATATCTAAGTAGTTCTAGGGTTGACAACAATCTGAATATAACTTAGGGTTTTACTTTAAAACTAAAAGGAAATGGTTTGATGCTTATTTTCAAGGTATCTCAAAAGAATAACTTTTGAAGAACACATTCTTTAAAAAGGTAATCCGTATTTAACTCAGTTTAAGTGATCACAACTATTCTTAGGAGTTTGGGTTAATTAATAGAGCATGATTCTTCTTATTATAAGTTTCTAGGTTTTAACTTAAAATGTTAAAGTAATTGAGTTAATTATTCCTCATGGTTGAATTGAGCACTTAGAACTAATTACTTATTTACTGAATGGAAGTTAATAAATAACCTGAAATACAAGTTACTATTATTTGTTGAGGTTCTCCATAATTTTAATACTTTAAAATTATGTATGGAAAGTAACTCCAGTGTTTAAGTGCTAATGGCAAAGCTGAAATTAAGATCCTATAATAATGAGATAATATCTACAATAAAGTTGTTTGAGTGTAAAAATATTTACTACATAGTTAGGGAAATTATTTGATTCCTAAATTTGATTCAAATTCATATTAAAAAATTGTACTTAAACATGTTTTATAATTGATTTCAAAATTATTTCACACAGGTATAGAATATTATAGTTCTAACAGTTAGATCTTAATTTTAGGATCATTTTGATATATTATTCATATTTTTCTGACTAGAAATGAAATAGATATGAATTTTCTAAGCTTTTAATATTTTCTGGAATTTGAAACTAATTAGTCAGATACTTTTTGTACCGAGACATAACCTAGCTACTGCCACTGACCAGTGGGGTCATCGACCAGGTCAGCAGCCACGTGGGCGTCGACCAAGTCAATAGTTGACTCGGAGTGGCTTGCCGGCGGCGATCGCCGGAAATGGTGTTTCAGGCTTCCCTGGGACGCATGGCCTAGGGTGTTCGAACCATGACATCACAAGGAACCAAATAGTGGCGGCGCTGTGACCAAATGGTCACCGGAATAGCTCCAGCGATGAGCTCCTGCGGTGGATGGCGGCGGTCCTCTGTGGGCGAGCTACTCTGAGCGCGAGACAGGTAACCAAGGGGTCCGGGAGGATCAAGAGCTCACCGGGAACACCATAGGAAGCTCGAGAAGGTCGGGGAAGGTCAGAATCGATGGCAAGCTCAACGGCGCGGTGCTTCTAGAGGTGAAAGGGAAACGCTTCCCGACAGCGATGATGAACGAATTGATCCAAGGGGCTACTGACAAGGGTATAGTTAATAGAGCCCGTTGGTTAAAGTACCCCTAAGGCCCGTATAGCTAGGCCCAATTGTAATGACAGTCGAATACGAGTTCTTACCGTATGTCGATATTGTAATCTGTGTCGGACCCTACCCGATCCTCGAGACCTGGCCACCTATATATAGGGGCCAGGAGGGGACGGTGTAGGGCAGATTGAAAGCAAGCCAGGTTGAACACCCAAGTTTACTTTCGACACACACCTATTTTGACTAACTTTACCTTCGAGTTCATCCGACGCCCTATCTCCCCGATCCTAAGTCCTTCATCTAGGAGATTTGTCGAGTTAACCCCTTGTCAATTGGCGCCGACCGTGGGGAACTTGGGCGTTGGAGTCATGAATTCGGCGGCTTTTTCGTTTTTAGCCAACAGCAGTTCAGAACTCGACGGAAGTCAAGAGATGGAGTTAACAATTGGAAGTTTGAGCATCCTCATCGGGCCGTCGGGTTCATCTCGCCTCTCGGATTCGACGAAACCAGGTCCGTCGGCGAGCAAGCCCGAAACAGAGGAAACGTTGGAATCATCAGAAGGCTCTTCCAGCGAGGTAAACTCGCCAGTCAGTTTAGAAAAAGCACCAATCGCAGAAGGCGACAAAATTCAGGAAAATTTCGACTCAGAAGAAAGAGCGTGTCAAACGCACAACAACGCAAAGGACTTCGCCGCGGGAAGCAGCGGCGTCTCCAAAGTACATCAGTTATGCGTCATTATCACTGAAGCAGAAGAAGAAAACAACAGCGAAGGAAGTAAAAAGGTCGACAGGCAAGTCGACAAGATAAAAGAATACAACAAAAAGGAAAAGGAGAAAGTACACGTCTCGGCTGGCGAATGGAGAATGATCAAATCAGCTATCAATCATGGTACATAAGTACCCGAAGGATCGAGAAGAGAAGTTCTAATGGGATATCAGTATGCATTATACCAACACAGGAAGAAACTAAGGGAGGAAAGAGACATGGTTTTTCAAGACAATAACAGTATATCAAGGGAGGAATACTGGGAAGACTATAGTGAAGATTCAGAGTACAGCAGAGAAAGGCGCGGACACCCAAAACACAACAGGGGGGCGACAGCACGCAGCAGAGAAGAAAGGTACCCAAGGAGCCCTACCCCACAGCTAGAAGAGGAGGAAGATGACTTTGTACAAGAAATGCCAGAAGCAGCGTTAGTAGCAGCACAGGCGTATTTACTAACTACAAGGCCAGAACCCGGGGATCCGCGAGAAGATATGCACCGAGCCGCGATACGAAGCCTCGGAATAGTGGAAAGCAAGATCAGGGAAAAAGGCCCAGAGACGAAGTCGACAAGCTACAAGAAAAATCAAAAGTCGAAGTTCAGATACAACTTCATAGATAACGAGTATAGCGAGTCATCAGAAGAGGAAAGGCGACATAAGAGGAAGGAGAACGCAAGAAATATAATAGCGCAAGCTTGAGTAAATAAATCACGCCACGCCTGGAGGGAAGAGAATTATCAAGACGACGATAAAGAGATGGGCGCATTATGCTTTACCCGCAGGGTTTGCAAAACGCAGGTACCCAAAGGATTCAAATTGCCACATGACCAGCATAAGTATGACGGGTCACAAGAACCTACCCTATGGTTATTGGACTATTTGCAGGCAGTACAGATATTAGGGGGAACAAAAGCGACTGCAATGCAAAGTTTGCAGCTACACCTCACCGGCGCAGCACGGTCCTGGTTGAATACCCTACCCAACGAATCCATTGGAAGTTGGGGAGAACTCGAAAGTCAATTCGCAAAAAAATTTCGCTCAACATACAAGCGCCCAGCATCACTAGAGGAAGTCAAGGCGTGTGTGCAAAGGAAAGGCGAAACTCTATGTTCTTACATACAACGCTGGAGTGTAATCAAAAACTCAGCAGAGGACGTCTCCGACGAGCGAGCAATAGACGCCTTTACGGCCGGACTTCGTCGCTCAGATCTCGTGGAAGAAATCGGAAGAGCAAAACCTACGACAGTAGCTGAGCTAATGGAAAAAGCCAACAAATTCGCTGATGGAGAGGACGCATATAATAACAAAAGAGGACGTTCACCAGAAGTCGACAGAATAAGTAGACAGAGGAGACGACACCGCAGCCGGGATAACCAAGGAAGGCGAAATCAGGTAGCCGCGGGCTACGTAGCAGAAGAAGAGGAAGGATATGAAAATAGGAGGTTTCAGGCAAAAGGAGTAGAAAAATCAAGATACTCCGGTCCTTCGGCCGAGGATATGCTATACGGACCTTGTCGAATCCACTACGCATATCTTGACGGGAAAAGAGTCTCAAATCACCAGATGAAGGATTGTAGAACATTTCTAAGGCTACAAAGCGCCATGGGCTCAAGCCAAGGAGGGTGGCAAGGAGAAAAACACAGAAGTCAAGGATATCAAATGCAAAGGCTAGTAAGGCACCTACAGTCAAAAGTTTACATATCAGCTATGATTCAACCGGTGCCCAAGTCAAAGAAAGAGCGAAAGAGCATATCCAGGCAAGTAAACCTAGCAATATCGTCACCACCTGTCGGGGATATAACCTCGGGTATACCAAAGTACCCCTTATATTATATCTAATATATATTATATATGTTGTATTATGTGTGCAGGATATTAAAAAGCGAATAAACAGTAGCTGGGCCGGATTATTAAAGGCCAGGCCGGATTAAAGTGTGGCTGGGCCGGAATAGGAGACCCAGGCCGGCATATGGCCACCTGGGCCGGCACAGCAACCCCGGCTGGGCCGGGGTCTCTTCTCCTTCCCCGGCTGGGCTGCTCAACCCGGCTGGGCCAGCAGCTCGCTCCAGCGCCAGCGCCCGGGTGGGCCGCCTATCCATCCCGGCTGGGCCTGTCCCGTGCCCGCCCTGGCTGGGTCGGTCGACAGTGCAGCCCGGCTGGGCCGGCCTCCCTCCGTCCCGCGCCCCGGCCTGCTTCCGCATCCCGGCTGGGCTGGCAAGGTTCCCCCGGCTGGGCCGGCATTCCCAGCTTCCCCTGCGCCCAGTGCTCCGCCCCGGCTGGGCCCTTCCTCCAGCGCCCCGGTGGGCTGTCTCCACCGCGCCCCGGCTGGGCCGGATCGGGAGGATCCGGCCTGGCCGGGATTCCTTCCCAGGCCGGCATATGCTGATCCCGGCTGGGCCGGTTTAATATATTCCGGCTGGGCCAGGCCGGGATCCCCCTGGCCCAGGCCGGATTACTCCCTTATAGGCCGGATTATTCCTCTCCAGGCCGGGATTTACTCCCTCTGGGACATATTCCTCGTCCACCATCACCTCCAGCGCATCGTGCCAGTCCTGGAACGCCTCCAGGCTCGGACTGGCACATCCTCCATCATCATATGCTGGTCTTGGGACGCCCCTTGGCTCAGACCAGCATATCCCTCTTCTCCTAGTCAGTCTTATCCTCAGGAGGAGGATAAGACTGATGACATGGTGATCCTGAAGACAACAGCTAGAAGACGAAGCTAAGGACTCCAAGTACAAGCATGATGGGACAAGCCCATGACCGTGACGCATCGCACAGTACCAAGGACGGTACCGTGCTGATGCAGGCTATAGTGTGACAAGACCCCAGTAGTCAACTCAGCAATAGTGTACCTATACAGTGTATAGTGGGGCATCCCTTGTCCCCTGGGCTCCCTATATAAGGGGCACCAGGGGGATCGATTAGCCCAGCCTCCGGAGGAGGCTCATTCTCTCTCGCTCCATGGGAGCTCTCTAGCACTAGCTGTTTAGCTCCTGCCCAGTGCAGCCTCAGATAGGCAGATGAACAGCTCAAGGAGTACCATTGTAGCTCTCATGTGAAGCTCATATAGATCAGACATGCAGGAGTAGGGGTGTTACCTCCTCACGAGGGCCCCGAACCTGGGTAGCTCGATGTGTTAGCAGTGATTTCTGTGCTCGGTCTCTACCGAGCCTTCCCTCTCCCGGATCCACCAGCGTATAGTCGGCCCCCATTTAAGCCACCCTGTGGCATATGTTGTTTCACCACTACGACATTTGGCGCCCACCGTGGGGCAGATCAAGGCGCTGGTAGGAGTACATCCGGACGAGATCTTCTTCATCTGCTCGGGGGCTCGACATCAGCAACGCCTCCGAGCACAGCAGGTCTTCTTCAACTCCCGGGCTGACCTCGACTCGCCCGGGCCGGCATACGGCTGTCCCGGATCTACATCGGCATCTCCGGGCCAGCACTCGGCTTCCTCTGGCCGGCATATTTTATGTCTTGGCCAGCATATTCTGTGTCTCGGCCAGCATATCCTGTGTCCCGGCCAGCATATCCTGTGTCCTGGCCAGCATATCCTGCGTCCCGGCCAGCATATCCTGTGTCCCGGCCAGCATATCCTGTGTTCTGGCCAGCATATCCTGCGTCCCGGCCAGCATATCCTGTGTCCTGGCCAGCATATCCTGTGTCCCGGCCAGCATATCCTATGTCCCGGCCAGCATATCCTGCGTCCCGGCCAGCATATCCTGCATCCCGGCCAGCATATCCTGTGTCCCGGCCAGCATATCCTGTGTCCCGGCCAGCATATCCTGTGTTCTGGCCAGCATATCCTGTGTCCCGGCCAGCATATCCGGTGTCCTGGCCAGCATATTCTGTGTCCTGGCCAGCATATTCTGCGTCCTTTCTGGCCAGCATATCCTGTGTTCTGGCCAGCATATCTTATGTCCCGGCCGGCATATTCTATGTTTGTCGTACCAGGGACTGTTTCGCCTTCGCCTCGAGCATCTGCTGGTACTTCAAACTTCTTCAACGGTGCAAAATGACTACAGAACAGGTTGGATATTTTGTCATATATATATATATATCTATTATCCGGCTATGACTCTCCATATTGCCATTACAAGAAGAAATTGCTATTATACCACCAGGGCTTCAGTTTATATCTCAAAGTCTCAGGTATTTCAGTATGCCGGCATATCATGGCAAAGAGCAAAATTTTAGTATGCCGGCATATGTTATATTTTGTATCCTGGCCAGCATATTTTATATCCTGGCCAGCATGTTTTATAACCCGGCCAGCATATTTTGTATTCATGCCAGCATGTTTTATATCTCAAGTCTCAGGTCTCAGGTATGTCAGTTTGTTAGCACATTAGGTTACTAAGTGATATCTTGAGTCGCAGGTATTTCAGTATGCAGGCATATCATGGCAAAGAGCAAAATGTCAGTATGCCAGCATATCATGGCAAAGAGCAAAATATCAGTATGCCAGCATATCATGGCAAAGAGCAAAATGTCAGTATGCCAGCATATCATGGCAAATAGCAAAATGTCAGTATGCCAGCATATCATGGCAAAGAGCAAAATGTCAGTATGCCAGCATATCATGGCAAAATGTCAGTATGCCAGCATATCATGGAAAATAGCAAAATGTCAGTATGCCAGCATATCATGGCAAAGAGCAAAATGTCAGTATGCCAGCATATCATGGCAAAATGTCAGTATGCCAGCATATCATGGCAAAGAGCAAAATTTCAGTATACCGGCATATCCTGGCATGAGCAAAATTTTAGTATGCCGGCATATCATGGCAAGAGTAAGATTTCAGTATGCCGGCATATCATGGCAAGAGTAAGATTTCAGTATGCCGGCATATCATGGCAAGAGTAAGATTTCAGTATGCCGGCATATCATGGCATGAGCAAAAGTTTCAGTATGCCGGCATATCATGGCACGAGCAAAAAGTTTCAGTATGCAGGCATATCATGGCATGAGCAAAAGTTTCAGTATGCCAGCATATCATGGCATCGACCAAAATCCCCAATCACCGTTTATTTCGGTTCGCCAGCATATCAAGGCATATATCCATAACTCATATCGCCGTTTATTTCGGCATGCCAACATATCACGGCATTCTGTAATCCTTTCAGTTATCGCCAATTCTGGCACAGTAATATATCGAGACATCGATCTCAAAGCTAACAAGCATCATATCTCTTATCATGTCCGGTTTCACAGAGTATCCCGGTTTAGCATATTAACATGTCTTATCATTTTTGCATACTAACAAGTGCCCAGCGATGGCACAGCCCAAGAGGCATATCAGTATACCGGCATTGTCAAAGCAGACAATGTCGATGAGACATAGCTTGAGAGGCTAAGTGTCGATATAAAACCCAAGAGGCAAAGTAGCCCAAGAGGCAAAGTAGCCCAAGAGGCATATCAGTATACCGGCATTGTCAAAGCAGACAATGTCGATGAGACATAGCCTGAGAGGCAAAGTGTCGATATAAAGCCCGAGAGGCAAAAGTGGCCCAAGAGGCAAAGTAGCCCGAGAGGCAAAAGTAGCCCAAGAGGCAGAGTAGCCCAAGAGGCAAATAGCTCAAGAGGTAAAGTATCGATGTAGCCAAATAAGGCAAAGCAGTATTCCGGCATTGTCGCAGACGATGTCGATGAGACATAGCCTAAGAGGCAAAGTGTCGATATAGCCAAAGAGGGCACAATAGTATTCTATGATAGCCCGCGAAGACTAGCATATCCTGTATATGAGTTCATGTCAAATCAGGACATTGCCTATGATGGCATGAGATAGAATTGGCTGGTGCAGGCCAGCATATCATTTTTATGAGCATGTGAGTTTGGGACTTTGGTATATTTCTTGTTGAAGCCTGTGCACGACTCTGCGAGTCCTCCACAGCCTTGGGGGCTAATGTCGGGGATATAACCCCGGGTATACCAAAGTACCCCTTATATTATATCTAATATATATTATATATGTTGTATTATGTGTGCAGGATATTAAAAAGCGAATAAACAGTAGCTGGGCCGGATTATAAGTCTCCCGGCCGGATTATTAAAGGCCAGGCCGGATTAAAGTGTGGCTGGGCCGGAATAGGAGACCCTGGCCGGCATATGGCCACCTGGGCCGGCACAGCAACCCCGGCTGGGCCGGGGTCTCTTCTCCTTCCCCGGCTGGGCTGCTCAACCCGGCTGGGCCAGCAGCTCGCTCCAGCGCCAGCGCCCGGGTGGGCCGCCTATCCATCCCGGCTGGGCCTGTCCCGTGCCCGCCCTGGCTGGGTCGGTCGACAGTGCAGCCCGGCTGGGCCGGCCTCCCTCCGTCCCGCGCCCCGGCCTGCTTCCGCATCCCGGCTGGGCTGGCAAGGTTCCCCCGGCTGGGCCGGCATTCCCAGCTTCCCCTGCGCCCAGTGCTCCGCCCCGGCTGGGCCCTTCCTCCAGCGCCCCGGTGGGCTGTCTCCACCGCGCCCCGGCTGGGCCGGATCGGGAGGATCCGGCCTGGCCGGGATTCCTTCCCAGGCCGGCATATGCTGATCCCGGCTGGGCCGGTTTAATATATTCCGGTTGGCCCAGGCCGAGATCCCCCTGGCCCAGGCCGGATTACTCCCTTATAGGCCAGATTATTCCTCTCCAGGCCGGGATTTACTCCCTCCGGGACATATTCCTCGTCCACCATCACCTCCAGCGCATCGTGCCAGTCCTGGGACGCCTCCAGGCTCGGACTGGCACATCCTCCATCATCATATGCTGGTCTTGGGACGCCCCTTGGCTCAGACCAGCATATCCCTCTTCTCCTAGTCAGTCTTATCCTCAGGAGGAGGATAAGACTGATGACATGGTGATCCTGAAGACAGCAGCTAGAAGACGAAGCTAAGGACTCCAAGTACAAGCACGATGGGACAAGCCCATGACCGTGACGCATCGCACAGTACCAAGGACGGTACCGTGCTGATGCAGGCTATAGTGTGACAAGACCCCAGTAGTCAACTCAGCAATAGTGTACCTGTACAGTGTATAGTGGGGCATCCCTTGTCCCCTAGGCTCCCTATATAAGGGGCACCAGGGGGATCGATTAGCCCAGCCTCCGGAGGAGGCTCATTCTCTCTCGCTCCATGGGAGCTCTCTAGCACTAGCTGTTTAGCTCCTGCCCAGTGCAGCCTCAGATAGGCAGATGAACAGCTCAAGGAGCACCATTGTAGCTCTCATGTGAAGCTCGTATAGATCAGACATGCAGGAGTAGGGGTGTTACCTCCTCACGAGGGCCCGGAACCTGGGTAGCTCGATGTGTTAGCAGTGAGTTCTGTGCTCGGTCTCTACCGAGCCTTCCCTCTCCCGGATCCACCAGCGTATAGTCGGCCCCCATTTAAGCCACCCCGTGGCATATGTTGTTTCACCACGACGACACCACCAGCTACCACAGAGTACCTACGGTGGTCAGATCAACCAGTTAAGTTCAGTAGAGCAGACCACCCGAGGAAAGTTCCCAGGCTAGGCCACTCGCCTATGGTTTTAAAGGCGCAAATAGGAGGGTACGACATCGGAAGAGTGTTCATGGATGCAGGGAGTGGCATAAACTTAATATATGCTAGAACCCTAAAGGCAATGTGCATCTCGCTGTCGAGTCTGAAGCCAACAGATTGCTCCTTCCATGGAATAGTACCAGGAGCCGCAAACTACCCTTTGGGAAGAATAGAACTCGATGTCTGCTTTGGCAGTAGCAGCAACTACCGCAGAGAGAAGCTGGAATTCGAAGTTATGGACTGGCCTTCACAATACCACGCAATCCTGGGGCGCCCAGCATTTGCAAAATTCATGGCAGTATCTCATTACGCGTATCTTACGTTAAAAATCCCAGGACCCAAAGGAACAATTACGGTGCAGGGGAGCTTTGAAGTAGCCAACACATGTGACAGAGAATTCAATAGGATGGCGCAAACCTTCGGCATGACAGCGGAATATGAGAGGCTAAAAGGAGAAACGGATCATAATGTTCTACCCGACGTTGGACGATCCCTGCCAGATCAGGCTTTCGATACAGCTCAGGACTCAAAGAAGATCCAGGTCCACCCTACAGATCCAAACAAAACGACATCAATTGCGGTGAACTTGGATCCCGCATAGGAAAGCGCGCTCGTCGAGTTCCTCCATGAGCGCTGGGAAATCTTCGCCTGGTGTCCATCAGACATGCCAGGGGTTCCCAGGGAACTCGTCGAGCACGCATTAAATGTAGATCCCAAGGCAAAGCCAGTCAAGCAACCGTTGCGACGATTTGATGAACCTAAAAGGAAGGCGATAGCATCAGAATTGTACAGGCTAGAAAATGCCGGATTTATCAGAGAAATCAAAACTTCGAGTTGGGTGTCGAACCCAGTCATCGTACCCAAGAAGAACACAGACGTACAAAGAGTATGTGTCGACTACACATCTCTCAATAAGCATTGTCCAAAGGATCCCTTCCCTCTACCCCGCATCGATCAGATAATCGATTCAACAGCGGGATGCGCGAGGCTTTCCTTTTTGGACGCATATTCTGGTTACAATCAGATCAAATTGAAGAAAGAAGACGAAGAAAAAACGGCCTTCATCACACCGTACGGAGTGTTTTGCTACCAAGTAATGCCGTTCGGCCTAAAAAATGCAGGAGCAACTTATCAACGGATGATGCAAAATTGCCTCGGAAGCCAAATAGGACACAACATCCAAGTCTACATTGATGATGTAGTCATCACCACAAGAGAGGAGAAATCTTTAATCAGCGACTTGGCAGAAACCTTTGACAACCTGAGCAGGTACAAACTTAAGCTTAACCCGACAAAATGTTCCTTTGGCGTATCAGCAGGGCAACTTTTGGGGTTTCTGGTATCGGCACAAGGAATAGAGGCGAACCCAGAGAAGATTCAAGTAATTTTAACAATGGGGAAACCCATGAAGCTACACGACGTACAGAAACTCGCAGGACGCATTGCGGCATTAAGTCGCTTCGTTGCTCGATTGGGAGAAAAGGCGCTTCCTTTCTATGCACTTACGAAGAAGTCAGATGATAAATTTGAATGGACAGAAGAAGCAGATGCAGCTTTTGCACAGTTGAAAAAAGTGCTTTCCACGCCGCCAGTGCTGGTCGCACCAAAAGAAAAAGAACCACTACTACTCTGTATCGCCGCAACCCACCAGGTGGTAAGCACAGTATTAGTAGTCGAAAGAAGTGAAGAAGGAAAAGCCCACGACATCCAGAGGCCGGTATATTTCATCAGTGAAGTATTATCTCCGACAAAACAGAGGTACCCGCATTATCAGAAACTCGCGTATAGTGTTTTCACAACTGCACGAAAACTGCGACAGTACTTTGTGGTGCACCCAATTATAGTGGTCAACGAAGCGCCACTGTCGAATATATTGAACAATCCTTCAGCAACAGGACGTGTCTCTTTGTGGGGAATCGGGCTATCTCCCATGGACATCACGTACGAAAAAAGGAAGGCGATTAAGTCGCAAGTCTTGCCAGATTTTACGGCAGAGTGGCTGGAGCTGCAGAGCACGGGACCACCAGACTTATCTAGTGTTTGGACAATGTACTTCGACGGTTCTAAAAGACTCCAAGGCGCAGGCGCAGGAGTGGTCTTGATATCGCCCCACGGCGACAAATTGAAGTATGTCTTAAGGATGAGCTTTCCACAGGCTTCTAATAACAAAGCAGAATATGAGGCTTTGTTGCACGGAATGAAGATGGCTAAAGCATGTGGAGCAACTCGCCTAAAAATATTTGGAGATTCTAACCTCGTTGTCCAGCAAGTTATGAACAGATGTGACACAATCAATGACAACATGATGGCCTACAAGAATTTATATCATTATCTCGAAGGAACATTCGATGGATGCGAAGTCTCGCACATAAGCAGGAATAGTAATGAAGAAGCCGACAATTTAGCAAATATCGGGTCATAGTGCTCACCCGTGCCGTTCGGAGTATTTTGGGAAGAAATAGTAGAAAGATCAATAAAAAGTGGAAAAAGCTCGACTACTGCAGTAGACTCGGGGGCTACGTCGGAGCCAGAGGAGGTCATGATGATAGAAGAAACCTGGATGCAGCCATATCTTGCATACATGATAAATAAACAATTACCAGAAGATGCAGTGGAAGCCAAGAGGATAACTCGACGATCGAAAGCGTTTGTTGTGTTGCAGGGGAAATTATACAAGAAGAGTATTACCAGCGTTTTGCAGCATTGTGTAACGCCCCAGGAAGGACAAACAATACTAAAAGACATACACGGCGGAGTGTGCGGCCATCATGCTAGCAGCAGAGCAATAGCGGCAAAGGCTTTCCGAGCAGGATTTTATTGGCTAACAGCCATCGAAGACGCGAAAGATATAGTTCGAAAGTGTGAAGCATGTCAAAGATTTGCATCTAGACCGCATGCACCAGCAGCAGAGCTACAAACAATACCATTGTCCTGGCCCTTTGCGCAATGGTGCCTCGATATGGTGGGAAAGTTGCACAAATCCTGGCCAGGAGGACATGATTACATGCTAGTGGTAGTCGATAAATTTACCAAGTGGGTGGAAGCGGCCCCGGTAACAACTCAAGATTTGACAGCAGCAATCAGCTTCATCAAGTCGATAGTATTCCATTTTGGTGTACCATATAGCATCATCACTGACAACGGGACAAACTTCACTTCAAAGGAATTCAAGAATTATTGCGAAGGACTAGGGAGCAAGCTCAAATTCGCATCTGTGGCACACCCGAAGACAAATGGGCAAGTCGAAAAAGCCAATGGCCTAATATGTAGTGGGATAAAAAAGAAGCTCTTAGCACCTCTCGAGAAAGCCAAGAGCGCTTGGGTAGAAGAATTGCCCTCCGTTCTTTGGAGCCTAAGAACTACGCCTAACGCAGCAACTCAAGAAACTCCTTTTTTCCTGGTCCATGGCGCAGAAGCCGTGCCTCCAGTCGAAGTTACACACGAGGCCCCAAGAGTGACGGCATACGACGAGACAACATCAACAGAAGCATTGCAAAATGATGTCGATGCGCTAGATGAAGCAAGAGATAAGGCCTTAGAAAGAGCGACACAGTATCAACAGAGTCTATGAAACTACCACAGCAGTCGAGTTCGTCCGCGATCCTTTGTGGTGGGAGACCTAGTTTTGCGACTCAGGCAAGATAGCCACGGCAAATTGGAGTCCCCTTGGGTAGGACCTTACATCGTCACAGAAGTAATACCAGGAGGAGCATATCGACTACAAGACAAGAAGACAGGGAAAGACGAGAGCAACCCATGGAATGCAGAGCAGCTACGGCGTTTTTACGTGTAGAGTAAATCTAGTGGTATCAGTAAACTCGAGTTAACCTTCTGAACCCAGAACATGAGGCCACAGGTCGGGCTCTTTGGGTTGAACTCGACAAAATTGTACAAATATTTTTACTTCTCCGCTCGGGGGCTTCAACCCTCGGGTCGTACGAAAGGAATTTTTTATCGCGACTTGGAGAACTTTTTTCACTATAAGATTGTGCAGACAACCCGATAAATATTCAAACAACTTGGTTCACAAAAGAACCCGATATTCTTCATATCAATTGGTTCGCAAAGAACCCAATATATGGAAAGCATACCTCAGAACAATGACTTGTTTTCATGGTACTAGTGAAACATCAAAACAGAGTACGAATATTCATTACAGATAACATGGCAGCAAAGACATTATCAAACGAAATTACATAAAAAACAGATCCTAATGGAAGTGGACTTCAGCTTCATACTTCTTCTGGCACTGGGTGCCGTCATAGATCTTCACGTCAAACTTCGACGTGCCGATGTGGAAGTCGAAGGCCATGAAGAAGCCTTGGTGGATGTCGTGGTCTTCTGCAAACTGCGACCAGCCACCCTTCAAGTACTGCTCGTCGTCGCCATCATACCAAACCTCCACCTCGTATGGAGTCCCACTGCCAGATTGTTCGCGGAGAACCACTTCTCGCAGTTCTCGCCCATCCATGAACTTGGTGAAATTCAGCGGCAGGCGCTAAATCTCACGGCACTGCGCCATGGCAATGCAGAAAAAGGAAAAGATTCTGGGAGGAGCGGTAGGAGCAGCGAGAGCAGCAGGAGGAGGAGCGCTTGAACCTGGGGCAGCGCTAGTCACCTTGGGCTTGTTCTTGCTACCAGGTGGACGGCCGGGGCGGCGTTTAACCGGAGCGGCCGATGATGATCCTGCAACGGCCGGAGTTGTTTTGTTTTTGCTTCCACGAGGGCGGCCCCGACCTCGCGGCGCCACCGGAGAGCCAAGGTTCAAACGAGAACCATCTGCGTCAGCCATGTGGACGAGGAAGAAGGCTAGAAACCCTAGATGACGAGAGAAGATGATGCGGCGGAGGAGGAATCTGATTAGGGTTTTTTACCCTTGCCAGAAGGTGCTTAATTTATAAGTACGTATTACTGGGCCTTCGTGATAAGCAAAGCCCATAAGCGTATTCTACAAAAGAGTTAAATTCTGCACGTAGCAGACGATAAGTACCAAAGAAGAAAAATAAGAAGGGGAGAGTGTGGTTGCACGATATACAAGACCTCGCCTTGCGCTCGGGGGCTTGTAAACAGGAGATATTACAAGAAAGAAGATGAATTGAATTTTGAGCCTATGCTCGACTACAAGTATTCAAACATAGCCTCGGGGGCTACTCCCATCGGGAGCGCTGAGCGCGCACCCGATAGAGGATAAGATAATGAATGGTGGAGATGAAGAAAGATTATCATGCGAACTTCGACTACATAGTCGACCAAATATAGAGAGACTACTCCCATCGGGAGGGAATTGGAAGAAGTTAAAATAAGTTCGAAATTCTTTGATTTTATCAGTCAAAACTTGGCTGCGATATAAGATTCTCGAGTTGCGTTATCGCAACGAAACTCGAATGCCGTGATTTATCACGAAGGTAAGACCCCGGGATCCGTCCTGTGTGGCCTGGTATACGCACATGGATGCGCTCTGCTGGTATGTATCCGTGTCTACGACGCGAAGAAAATCCTGGTGGACGCACTGGGTACCCTGAGAATCACTGGGATTCATTCTTTGTAAGTCCTAAATGCGGCAAAAGAATGGGTTTGACCGGTATCCCAAATTCAAATCCAAGGGGATTGAATTTGAAGTAGGTGGCAAGTATCTGTTCCGGCAGTTAACTGACCTCTTGATCCGTCAGAGTTGTCAGGCTTGTTCATCAAAACCCCTTGCGAAAAAATATCATGAAAATAAGTCGAAAGACTGAGTCGAAGATTTGAAGATAAGAAGAAATCGAAGAATTGATCAAAGTCGAAGATTTAAAGATTAGAGATTCAACCCGAATCTGCAATTCTGGTAGAATCTCAGGGGCTACTGACAAGGGTATAGTTAATAGAGCCCGTTGGTTAAAGTACCCCTAAGGCCCGTATAGCTAGGCCCAATTGTAATGACAGTCGAATACGAGTTCTTACCGTATGTCGATATTGTAATCTGTGTCGGACCCTACCCGATCCTCGAGACCTGGCCACCTATATATAGGGGCCAGGAGGGGACGGTGTAGGGCAGATTGAAAGCAAGCCAGGTTAAACACCCAAGTTTACTTTCGACACACACCTATTTCGACTAACTTTACCTTCGAGTTCATCCGACGCCCTATCTCCCCAATCCTAAGTCCTTCATCTAGGACATTTGTCGAGTTAACCCCTCGTCAATGACATACTGCCCTTGGTATACTTCTTCCAATAGGATAGTTCCCATTCCGGTTGTATCCTCTCTTTGGACTATCATGTATTGTATACCAATTGTAATCTACTTCCATCCTTTATGTAAGGCTCTAATGATGTCCTACTACTTGGTATGAAACAAGATATCTAACTTCACTTAAGAAAAAATAGGTAAGAAAATTTGACTCAAGTGTGTCAAGAGTATTCTTTTATTGAATATCTGATGTCTACGCACGCGTCTGTTCTTGAAGACAGTGTTGGGCCTCCAAGTGCAGAGGTTTGTAGAGCAGCAGCAAGTTTCCCTTAAGTGGATCACCCAAGGTTTATCGAACTCAGGGAGGAAGAGGTCAAAGCTATCCCTCTCAAGCAACCCTGCAATTACGATACAGAAAGTCTCTTGTGTCCCCAACACACCCAATACACTTGTCAGGTGTATAGGTGCACTAGTTCGGCGAAGAGATAGTGAAATACAAGTGGTATAGATGATTACGAGTAGTAACTGTAATATGAAATAAGTATCGCTGCGAGCAAACATGTAACAAAACAGCGAGTAAACGGTGTGCAAAGCTTGGAAACAAGGCCCAGGGATCATACTTTCACTAGTGGACATACTCCCAACAAATATAACATAATTGAACCAATAGATAACTTCTCTTCACTATGGTACTCTGAATTACTCTCCTATTGAATAACACTAATCATTGCGTAGGGCTACGAAGCACTCCTCAAAGTTCATCAAGTACTTGACAAACACCACTCATAGAGATATCCAAATCAAATCACAACTCAAGATAGATATTATTGTAACTTAGACCAAGTACTAACACGGTGCACACACTGTCAACATTACACCATGAAAGGAGGAATAGATCACTTCAATACTATCATAGTGATAATTATTCTCATAATCCATAAGAGATCACAATCGTAGCCTAGACCAAGTACCACCATGATGCACACACTGTCATCGTTACACCATGGCAGGAGGAATAGATTACTTTAATAACACACTAGAGTACACTTAATGAAGAAGAGTAACATCTACTTATTCAACATGATACAAAGCTCACGATCACATAAAGATCACATCATGGGAGAGAGAGGTGAACCACATAGCTACCGGTAGAGCCCTCAGCCCCAGGGAAGAACTACTCCCTCCTCATCATAGGAGACAACAAGGTTGATGGAGATGGCGGTGAGGTCGATGGAGACGGCGGAGACGGCGATGGAGACCGATGGAGATGGCTCCGGGGGCACTTCCCCATCCCGGCAGGGTGCCGAAACAGAGACTTTTGTCCCCCAAAATTTGTCGACGGCGGCGGCGGAGCTGTGGAACTCTTTCTGGAAAATTGCCGATTCCCTTAGGGTTTTCCGTCCTGAGGCTTTATATAGGTGACGGGGCATCGTCAGGAGTGGCCCCAGGCCTCCTCACACCTAGGCGGTGCGGCCAGGACCTGGGCCGCGCCGGTCTAGTGTGAGGCTGGCATGTGGCCCCTCTCCTTCGCCTCTTCGGATCTCTGGAAGCTTCCGCGAAAAATAAGACTTCAGGAACTTGTTTCGTCCAATTCCGAGAATATTTCCTGTGTAGCTTTTCTGAAACACAAAAACAGCAGAAAACAGGGAACTGGCACTGTGGCATCTTGTCAATAGATTAGTTCCGGAAATCGCATAAAAGTGCCACGAAGTGTAACGAAACACAAGGCAAATGGTGTAAAAACAAGCATGGAGCATAAAAAATTATAGATACGTTTGAGACGTATCAGCATCCCCAAGGTTAACTCCTGCTCGTCCTCGAGTAGGTAAGTGATAACAAAAGAAATAATTTTTGAGGTGACATGCACCATCACAATCTTGATCATATAGGTAAAGCATTGAGTGCTGAGATCAAAGAACTTAAAACATGGCCATGAAAGACATAATCTTGATAATAGAAACTTAGCAACCATGTTATAACATGAAAATGAACACAAACAAAAGATCATGAAGATGAAACAATGAAAGTCAAACGTGTGTTCAAATCATATGGAAAACATACAAATGGTTTTCAGCTTGTCCTTCATGGAGAGCAAAACATAAATGCATAGGACACCTTCAAGTTTAAGAGGGCGACTAGATACAAATAATTTAAGAACAAGTGAAACCATAGTCATGAATCAATCAATGATAAACTTTGGGACAATGCACATTATACTCAGAATGACAACTATGCTCTCTTAGATGGTGCATAAAGATAGAAGGTGGTGACTCAACATAAAAGTAAAAGAAAGGCCCTTCGCAGAGGGAAGCAGTGATTAAACATGTGCTAGAGCTTTTCATTTGTAAAACAGAGATAAAAATTGGTTTTGAGAGGTGGTTGTCTTTGTCAACGACTGGCAATGGGGTTCTTACTATCTTCCATACAAAAAATGAAGCAAGTTTTTGAGAGAGAGATTGGCACTTTTGTGCTCTTTTATAAAGCTTGGCACTCCTCCCCACCTTTTTTTCTTTCTCAAACTATGGCTAACCGATTCCATCGGGTGCCCACCAACATTCACATACCATGGAGGAGTGCCTTTTTTTTTTCTTTTTTTTTCTTTTTTTCTCTTTTTGGAATAAGCAATATGGACGATAGCAAATCCGACCACTACGTCCCCATGAGCTAAAAATAGTGTCACAAAACGAGAAGTATTTTGAAGGTTTTTGAAAGGTAGCACATGAAAATTTACTTTGGAATGGCTTACAAATACCATGCATAGGAATTTATAGTGGACACAATGGCAAACTTGGTTTTTGGGAGTTGGATGCACGAGTAGAGCTCATACTCAGTACAAGGCGAGGGCTAGCAAAAGACTGGGAGCGACCAACTAAGAGAGCAATAACGGCCATAATCATGCAAAGCGACAAAGCGACATTAAAAGAAGCATAAGATGGCATCAAAAGTCAAAAACTAAATGATTATAGAGGCTATTGGCGACTTTGTAAGAGTCTAACATGTGTGAGCATGCGCCAAGTCAACCCAAATAAAACATCAAGGAGAAAACCAAAATAATGCTTCCAAACGATAAAAACAACGCATGATTTTTTCAAAGGCTCATTAAGCAATCTCAGTTATTTGAGACAAGTCATGCTACAGCAAAACCACTAAGCATACTATCAAAAATACATCAAGCATGACATGCAAAAGCCTAGGCCGCAGTCTACACAAGCTCCTTCTTGTACCACTTTTTTTGCATAAAGCTTTTTCTCTTTTACAACACCATTCAAACCTTTTTGAGGAAACTCTTTTGAGGAAAACCAACATATACCAGAGGTAAAAATACACCTTGATGCAAAGATAAAGCAAGATCTGAACAAAAATCAAGGCAAAAAACAAGAGCTAAACGCAGTAGCAGAAAAAGAGAACACTCATTGAACGATAAGTGTGAAAACTAGAGTGTTCTTGGCAAATGAAAAGTGAGTTCATCTCCTCCAAAAGAAACATGATGTGATCTAACCATTTATTGCAGCAAACAAAAGAAAAGAAAATTGAAAACAAAAACAACTGACGCTCCAAGAAAAACGCATAGTGCATGAAGCAATAAAAATATAGTGTCTTGAAAGGTGACCTGATTTTTGCCGATGAAGAAGGGGTGCCTCGGGGGCATCCCCAAGCTTTGACGCTTGTACCTCTTGGATATTTCTTGAGGTGATGCATGGGCATCCCCAAGCTTGAGCTTTTGTCCATTCTTCATCCCATCTCATCATTCTCCAATCCCTACACTTGAAAACTTCCTTCATACAAAACTGAACACAATTCTATTAGCAACATTAGTGTAAGCATAACATTGAATCAACCCTTTTTGCTTCAGATTTCAACTCAAAACTACCACATATAAAGTATATACTACTGTAGCAACTTCGCCAAAAGTCCCGTGATCAAAAGAACTCAAAAAGAAAGCGATAAAGCGGCAAACACAAATATTGGTAGAAATCTGTCAAAACAGAACAGCTGTCAAAGGTCGAATTTTTAGAGGGTTTTGTGTTGCTCAAATCAAAAAGTGTTTTACTAATGAAAGTTTGGATATAACCTGGGGAATATGCACAAGAAATCTCAGGTCCAAAAGACATACACATAATTTTCACGAATTTTTACGGTGCAGCACCGAAAACTGTTTCAGGACAGCAACATCCCCAAATCTTACCTCACTCAAATTAGAGGCTTCTCTTGGCACAACAACGAAATAAAAAGGATAAGGAGAGGTTATTACAGTAGTAATAACTTCCAAGACTCAAATAAAATAAAAAGTACTGAAATTAAAAACATTGGGTTATCTCCCAAGAGTGCTTTTCTTTAACGCCTTTGAGCTAGGCGCAGTAATTTGCAAAGATGCTCATGTGGGCGCCATATAAGAGCTTGAGGCAAAGGCGCCATATAGGAACTTATAGCAATAGAGAGCATCAACAAGCAAATGTGAAAGACATTTAAATCTGAACCACTTCCTATGAAAAATAGTCTTGTAAAGAGACAAGTCATGAAAGCACAAAGCAAAAAGCATAGGAAGGCAAAACAAGTACAACTTCAAGAATTGCAACATAAAGAGGGGAAACTCAATATTGTTGAGATCCATCAAACCATGTTTCCCTCTCTCATAATAACTTTCAGTAGCATCATGAATAGAATTAACAATATAACTATCACATAAAGTATCCCTATCATGAGCCACATGCATAAAAGAATTAATACTCCTCACATGAACAATCGTAATAGGAGCAGATTCAACAGAATAATTATTCTCATCACCATAATCATCAAAAACAGGAGGCATACTGTAATCATAACTAATTTTCTCCTCAAAAGTAGGTGAACTGAAAATATTATACCCATCATCATAACCATCATAAACTAGAGGTTTAGTATCATCACAAGCTAGAGAGCAACTATTTCGCAAAGCATACTCATCAAACATATCATCATAAGAAGGAGCATGGATAGTACTAATGGTACAACAATTATTAACCTTAGAATTGGTACCAAAAAGATTTTCAATATCAAAAGTAGAGTGCTTTTCCCAATCATGATCACTAACATAGGTAACAGGCATAGGAACATCATCCCAATCAGAATTATCATAATCAATAGCAGGATCATAACGCTTAGGGGAAGATACCGTGTCCTCTCGCCTTTTACTCCTCTTCTTCTTCTTCATACTCTTCTTACTCTCTCCTTTAGGAGGGAGAGACTTGAAGGGCATCTTCTTCACATAATCTGGTTTGCTGACAGAAACAACAGAAGAAACTTTGGAGGATTCCTCCTCTCTATTAATAAGATCGAAACATCTATTAGTCTTGTCATAGCTTGGCAAAACGTCATGTTTTATAAGATCTTGCAAGTAAGTATTTGCGAGGCAATCTTTAGCACAATAGAGACGACAACCACGAAGGGTACTATTAATATCAGCATCTCTCATATCAACCAAAGAAATCTTTCTAGATATCTCTTCACAATTCAAAAACAAAGTAAGCTCATCATACTGATTGAAAGTAATCTTATCATCACAATACAAATCTGCGATACTCATTCGATTAATTGGGCATTGAAAATTAAAGTGACCATTTTCACCGCAAAATTCACAAAGAAAAGGATAAAGCTCACAAACCCTTTCACCAAGCACATCTAGATCCTTGAGCCACATACTGGTTTCTTCATTTGCGTGGGTGATGCAATAATCTTCCTTGTTGTAACTCTGTTCACAAGGTCTATGTATTCCACAAAAATTAACATGCTTATAAGAAATAGTACTTTTAGAAGTTTGAGCATGTTCATTGCAATCATCAATAACAATATCACTTTCTATGCAAGTGTCCTTAAAAGGTTCAGGATACACATCCCCATTTCCTTTAGGAACATTCATATGGGAAGCAAAGGCTTTAAAGCAATCAACCATAATTTGAGGATTAAGACCATATTTAGCATTAAGCTCTTGAAAATCAGCAGTTTCAGCGAAAGACTTAATGCAATCAAACTCATAATTCATACCTGATCCTTTACCTTTGTCGCTATCCCAACCTTCAATATTGTTTTGAATTGTTTCAAGCAGATCCCACTTGGTGTCAGCATCCTTGCTTGTGAAAGACCCATCAAAGCATGCATCTAGATAGTCCTTGTAATACCCTGAAAGCCTTGCATAAAAATTATTAATAACAATATTACGGGGAAGATCATGAATAGGACATTTGTGCATTAGTAACTTTAATCTTCCCCACGCTTGGGCAATGCTTTCTCCCTCATGCGGATGAAAATTATAAATGTATTTCCTATCTTTATAAACCTGACTAGAAGGATAGAATTTAGAATAAAAGAGAGGTACAATTTCCTCCCAATCAATAGGTCGGCCATCCTTTAGTGTTTTATACCATTCCGCAGCTCTGCCTTTCAGTGATAAAGAGAATAGCTTCTTCTTAACTTGGTTCATTGAAATACCTGCACACTAGAACAACTCGCATAATTCATGTATAAAAAGCAAATGATCACCAGGATGGACAGTTCCATCTCCTAAATAGCAGTTATCCCTAACACATTCAACAATCTTCGTAGGTATTTTAAAAGGATGAGGAGCACAAGCATCATTAGAAACATCACATATGGGAGATAAAATATCATCAGAGCAAACTTTCTCCACTAAAGCTGGGGAACTAAAAATATCATACTTAATAAAACCAGCTTCCCCAAGCTTAGACTTTTCCATAGCATTAGCAATAACGAGATTCAAAGCATTCAAACTAATAACATTGCTATGCGAAATAAGCTCCAAAGGATTTTCAATTTTCTCATCAAATCTAAACTCAGGAAAAAGACTAAAGAACTCTTTGTTTTCCATTAAGCCTAACTAGTGAAAATAAAAACAAGAAACAAAAAGTTATAATTGCAGAATCTAAAGGAAATAACTTCGAGCACTCACACAGGAGGATGCGAGTACCTTTTACCTTACCTCCCTGGCAATGGTGCCAGAAAAGAGCTTGATGTCTACGCACGCGTCTGTTCTTGTAGACAGTGTTGGGCCTCCAAGTGCAGAAGTTTGTAGAGCGGTAGCAAGTTTCCCTTAAGTGGATCACCCAAGGTTTATCGAACTCAGGGAGGAAGAGGTCAAAGCTATCCCTCTCAAGCAACCCTGCAATTACGATACAGAAAGTCTCTTGTGTCCCCAACACACCCAATACACTTGTCAGGTGTATAGGTGCACTAGTTCGACGAAGAGATAGTGAAATACAAGTGGTATAAATGATTATGAGTAGTAACTATAATATGAAATAAGTATCGCTGCGAGCAAACATGTAACAAAACAGCGAGTAAACGGTGTGCAAAGCTTGGAAACAAGGCCTAGGGATCATACTTTCACTAGTGGACATACTCCCAACAAATATAACATAATTGAACCAATAGATAACTTCTCTTCACTATGGTACTCTGAATTACTCTCCTATTGAATAACACTAATCATTGCGTAGGGCTACGAAGCACTTCTCAAAGTTCATCAAGTACTTGACAAACACCACTCATAGAGATATCCAAATCAAATCACAACTCAAGATAGATATTATTGCAACTTAGACCAAGTACTAACACGGTGCACACACTGTCAACATTACACCATGAAAGGAGGAATAGATCACTTCAATACTATCATAGTGATAATTATTCTCATAATCCATAAGAGATCACAATCGTAGCCTAGACCAAGTACCACCACGATGCACGCACTGTCACCGTTACACCATTGCAGGAGGAATAGATTACTTTAATAACACACTAGAGTACACATAATGAAGAAGAGTAACATCTACTTATTCAACATGATACAAAGCTCACGATCACATAAAGATCACATCATGGGAGAGAGAGGTGAACCACATAGCTACCGGTAGAGCCCTCAGCCCCGGGGATGAACTACTCCCTCCTCATCATAGGAGACAGCAAGGTTGATGGATATGGCGGTGAGGTCGCTGGAGACGACGGAGACGGCGATGGAGACCGATGGAGATGGCTCCGGGGGCACTTCCCCGTCCCGGCAGGGTGCCGGAACAGAGACTTCTGTCCCCCGAAATTTGTCTTCGATGGCGGCGGCGCTGCGGAACTGTTCTGGAAATTTCGCCGACTCCCTTAGGGTTTTCCGTCCCGAGGCTTTATATAGGCGAAGGGGCGTCGTCAGGAGTGGCCCCAGGCCTCCTCACACCTAGGCGGCACGACCAGGGCCTGGGCCGCGCTGGCCTAGTGTGAGGCTGGCCTGTGGCCCCTCTCCTTCGCCTCTTCGGATCTCTGGAAGCTTCCGGGAAAAATAAGACTTCAGGAACTTGTTTCGTCCAATTCCGAGAATATTTCCTGTGTAGCTTTTCTGAAACACAAAAATAGCAGAAAACAGGGAACTGGCACTGTGGCATCTTGTCAATAGGTTAGTTCCGGAAATCACATAAAAGTGCCACGAAGTGTAACGAAACACAAGGCAAATGGTGTAAAAACAAGCTTGGAGCATCAAAAATTATAGATACGTTTGAGACATATCAATATCCATCTCAAATCATAAGAAGAATTGGTTTAGATAAGATGGCTTCCTATAGTCACTACCAAACCTACAGGTCTCCTATTATAGGGTTTTAATCCTAGGGTCAAAGCGTTTGCTCTGATACCAGCTGTGGTGACCGAGCATACCATTGCATGTGTAGTATGCAAGTCGTAGACATAACACCAATGAAACATCGTCTCACTAATATTACATCGATCAGAGTGGTACAACAAAAACATCGCAGGTCCAAGGTATGTCTATAGGATTACAATTTCCAGCATACAGAAGATCTTCAGAACCTCCTCAACAGGTAGAGGTTTAGTTCTGGCGATTACAATCGAGAAAGAATAAGCTGAAGACTAAACTAGAGCTACAACTAATGCAGTTGGCTTACTACAGACTAGCCCTAACTACTTAGGTTCTAGGATTAGGGAATTGGGTCCCTTCTATTCCTATTCTAGTTTTCCACCAAGCTTGATATGATTGTTGACTTCATTGCTAATTCTGACATTGGTCGAGGGCTTCATCTTTAGTGTCTCGAGGTTGCCTCCTGTGTTGCCTCCAATCTAAGCAAGGGTTAAGAGGGAGTGGGGTGAGTAATGAGCGTTACCCAGCAAGTTCATATAAGGAATAAGGTGTTTTATGCACCAGCTACAGCCTTAGACCCAAGAGTCGTTTGGCAATGCAAGTTTTCGTGAACATTTCTTCAAGAGGTAGCTTTTATTCTGAAAAACTATGTCCGTCAGCCTTCACAGGTTGATTAGAGCTTTGATGGGCTCCTTTCCTGCCGCGTTCGCAGCCCCTTCCCGGAACAGGGAGTATCTTGATACTTTCTTACACTCTGCAGAGGTGGTCACTTGTACCCATGAGAGATCAAAGCCTTGCTGCACAACCGGGCGATCTTTCCCGTCCACACTTCCTTGGTATGGGGTCCAGTTTTGTGATCCAAGCCAATCACTGTTCTTCTCCGCGACCCCGCAGACCCACCCATTTGTAAGTCCATCCTCCCCTATACCACATATGTAGACTGATTGGCGCACTGATTGTTCCAGACCCAGATGCCCGCTCCTATACAATATGGATAGATTGATCCGGATGACTCTTACAATCCATCATAGATCACTTAGCTAGTCTGTCCCCCCTATACTATAGGTAGACTGGCAGGAAACGCATTTCCCCCATTTTACTCTATAGTAGCCTAGGCAAGACAACCCTCGCTACTGATCCGTTGGTATGCGAGAGGGAAAAGATACAGCTGACTTCTCCGTCCCATTCCAGATCTCATGGTTGACCATTATTTATGGCGCAAGAATCACATGCGACATTTGTTATTAGTCCTAGGTGAACTTTCCAGTTGCAGTAGGACCTCCATCGTACTCATACCATGGTCCCACTGCCCACCATCCTAGGGCAACAACCATTACGGTCGAAACCACTACTTCATATTATTTATGAAGATAGAACCTTTTGCTTTGAATGCAGTAATAATAATACCACAGGTATATTTGCAAGTAATTTGCTAAAATTAAACAAGAGGTATGAGCAAGAGTGAACTTGCCTTTTTGACTGCAAGATTATGCAAGTCAAGGGCTTCGATACGATAGAAATCCCAATTCTGAAATAGCAATCATCATCCAGTAAGGATGATGTTAGAAATCTGCAGCATGATATGCATAATATATGATATGCATCGCTCTAAGCGTAATCTTACCCCGATGATTTGTTATCATTGAATTATGGTGATTTATTTATGACGTGTTGCACTTTTAAATCACACCATAACAAGGTTGTTAAGCATTTTAGGTTAGCTCACTATCAGGTGCTATTAAAACGATAAGACTTTAACAACAACTATTGTTTCAGGGTTTTATCATCATTCCTTGTTACAAGAGAATGATGATTAATGGTGAAGACATGATAGTAACACTTTTAAGTTGCATCTTATAATTAGCAATCACTTGGTTGATCATGGATATGCAAAGTCAAAGTAAAGTATACACATAGCAATATCTAAGTAGTTCTAGGGTTGACAACAATCTGAATATAACTTTGAATTTTACTTTAAAACTAAAAGGAAATGGTTTGATGCTTATTTTCAAGGTATCTCAAAAGAATAACTTTTGAAGAACACATTCTTTAAAAAGGCAATTAGTATTTAACTCATTTTAAGTGATCACAACTATTCTTAGGAGTTTGGGTTAATTAATAGAGCATGATTCTTCTTATTATAAGTTTCTAGGTTTTAACTTAAAACGTTAAAGTAATTGAGTTAATTATTCCTCATGGTTGAATTGAGCACTTAGAGCTAATTACTTATTTACAGAATGGAAGTTAATAAATAACCTTAAATACAAGTTACTATTATTTATTGAGGTTCTCCATAATTTTAATACTTTAAAATTATCTATGGAAAGTAACTCCAGTGTTTAAGTGCTAATGGCAAACCTGAAATTAAGATCCTATAATAATGAGATAGTATCTATAATAAAGTTGTTTGAGTGTAAAAATATTTACTACATAATTAGGGAAATTATTTGATTCCTAAATTTGATTCAAATTCATATTCAAAAATTGTACTTAAACATGTTTTATAATTGATTTCAAAATTATTTCACACAGGTATAGAATATTATAGTTCTAACAGTTAGATCTTAATTTTAGGATCATTTTGATATATTATTCATATTTTTCTGACTAGAAATGAAATAGATATGAATTTTCTAAGCTTTTAATATTTTCTGGAATTTGAAACTAATTAGTCAGATACTTTTTGTACCGAGACATAACCTAGCTACTGCCACTGACCAGTGGGGTCATCGACCAGATCAGCAGCCACGTGGGCGTCGACCAAGTCAATAGTTGACTGGGAGTGGCTTGCCGGCGGCGATCACCGGAAATGGTGTTTCACGCCTCCCTGGGACGCATGGCCTAGGGTGTTCGAACCAGGACATCACAAGGAACCAAATAGTGGCGGCGCTGTGACCAAATGGTCACCGGAATAGCTCCGGCGACGAGCTCCTGTGGCGGATGGCGGCGGTCCTCTGCGGGCGAGCTACTCCGAGCGTGAGATAGATAACCAAGGGGTTCGGGAGGATCAGGAGCTCACCGGGAACACCATAGGAAGCTCGAGAAGGTCGGGGAAGGTCAGAATCGATGGCAAGCTCGATGGCGCGGTGCTTCTAGAGGTGAAAGGGAAACGCTTGCCGACAACGATGAAGAACGAATTGATCCAATTCCTCTGGCCTAGATGCATCACTCGTCGAGGCGAAGCTTTGGAGACACACGGCGAGGCTTCGGATGGCCTCCATCAGCGGCGATAGAACTTGTCTGGAGCTAGGGTTTGCGGTGGCTCTAGAAAGGAGGGAACAAGGACGAACGATGATGTTAGGGTTTCCTCCTGGCGGCGCGGATGATGCTTTATAGGCATTGGAGGGCGGCAACGCTGATCTTGGCGCAGTCAAACGCTAGGAGCTCGATAGCGATCTGCTTCGCCGATCGGAGGTTGAAGACGACGGCTACCCTCGGTGGGTCCCACCTGTCAGTCAGATACCGAAACGGTATCCAGGCCAGGCCCCGGGTGGGCTGACTAGCTGGGCCGGCCAAGTGGGCTGCGACCAGATAGGACTCTTCCTTTATTTTTTTCTTCTTCTTTTTCTTTTTCTTTTTCTCTATTTTCTATTTTGAGTTTCCAATTTGATTTTCAAATCTGTTCTGCAGGAATTTAACTTTATGACAGATTACAAAATATAGGGAATATTCTAACAGGGCCATAAGTTGTATTAGGATAACACTGATAGTAATGTTGGATTTCATATATAGGTGTATACCCTATATACATAATTTATGTTTCTCCTCATCTTTATAAAGGAGAGTTGAGTTTAGGATCAAAGATGCACTCAACTATAAGAGTTGAGCACTAGATAAAAGACTTGGTTGATCCTTGAGAGATTATTGTTTGGATACAACCCTTGGATTTTGAGATAATCAAATGATTAGAGGGTTTTGCTGATGATATCTCCGTATACTAATCTGGTCATGGTTGGTGGTCTGGTGCTAGATGATCTAATTCATCTCCTTTGATACTTACTGGTTGAGATACACACATGCAGGTGTTCATTTAAATGAAAGGGGTGCTTTTCTTAATTTAGTATTCTGGCAATTAATTCCACACATGCTCTTCCAAAGGATATGGTATCTAGTTGATTTGGCTATATGCAAAGATGCATCTCAATAATGTGTAAGTGAAGTATTAGAGTGTTTACTAATTTATCTTAGCATGCTAGGCTATATAAGCATTCACACAATTAAGTATTGGTGTGTTCACTAACTAATGGCAGCTAAAGATAATGTTCTAACCTTTGTTATGCAAGTGTAGGTGTGTGAATAATATGCATGAGTTGATAGTGATTTCTTGGTACAGACATATGCATGACATGAATAGATACTCTACATTTTCTTGGTTTGATTTGCTTCCTAGTAAATTTACTTGTTTGTTCTTAGTGCTCATATGATCATTTATATGTATGTGATATGCCCCCTGGATCATGTATATGTTTTTAGTAGATGATTTCAGATCAGAGGCATATATTTCTCTTGCTTATGGTGAGTTCTTCCCTTTTCCCTCTAAGTACACTCCTTTACTCTCATCCTGGACCAACCTGGTGGTCTTGTGAAGCTTGTTCTTCGTGAAATCTGATAAACCTGCGTCTTGTGGCATGTCTGTACCTCCTAGCTGCTTGACCTAGTTCCTAATTGAACTAAGTAACCATTCGGTCTTGGTCTTGCTGGTTTGGTTCTTGTGGTTGTGCTGGTGGTGGTGAATCCTGCCCTGTTGCTCAACTCATGAGCAGGGTGAATTGTGTGGTGGTGTTGCTGGTGGTGATGTTGCTGTGATGGTGGTGTTGTTGATCGGCTGGTGTTTCTTGGCCGACCAAATCCACACACAGTGACCTATTTATACTAGCTCTGGTTCCTATCTAATGCATGGAGTGGCCCAATTTTGTTGGTTTTCCTATACCATGATTTTATGGAGTCAAATGGATGCCATGGGGTTCCTTTTATAGCATTTTGATACCCACCACAAGTTGACACCTCAAGTGGTGACTCTTGCTTTAATTTGGTGAGTAAGCTACTTGTTGTTAAGCTCACATATATGAGCATTACTTGGGGTTCAAGTATAGGAAAATATTTTGAAGTGGATAGCTATCCTAGGTGGCATTAGAAAGATATTTTCAAGTGGATAACTATCCTAAGATATTTTCAAATAGATAACTATCCTAAGATATTTTTAAGTGGATAACTATCCTAAGATATTTTCAAATGGATAACTATCCTAAGATATTTTCAAATGGATAACTATCCTGGGTGGCATGATGATTATCCACTAATAATCTTTATTTTGAACAACCAAGTAGCATTTGGCACTAAATGGACCTGTGGCTGAATTAATTCATATTCTTATACATATTTGTAATTCATAATTGAGTTGTTATCAATTGATGTTGTATTAATTGTTTAAAAGTTTAACTTCCAAAGTTCATATTTGAAATGCTCCTGCTATTGTGAATTATGCATATTGTCATATCTTATTTGTTCCTATTATTAGTTGTGCTCAAAATATCCAAAGTTAGCAAAGGTCATATTCAATTTTTAAATGATTCTATTTGATTTCACCCAGGCATGATCATAAGAGTTTCAAAATGATCATAGTTATTTTTATTCAAATAGTTTGAACTATTTAATGTAATGTAAATAAGTTTAGTTTTGTTATATCTCATATAGTTAATAAGTTACGATTTAAATAAGAATGTGTGGCTTTTATGCACTTTAGACCTTATGGTTTACCAATTTTTGGTAACAAGTTTAAGAGTGAATTAAATTATACCCACAAGTACTGGCTAATTGTTTAAGTAGTTAAACTCTATTGTAAACTCCTCTAATCAACTTGGTACTAGGGCAGTCTCTCCTACTTTTGAGTTTGTGGGTTTAAAACCTAAAGTATCATCTTTCTTAAGAGATGAGAATGATACTGGATTTGATATAGACTCTCTCCTCTTGTCTTTGAGATGAATGGATTCAGATGTGAAAGATTATGATAATCAAGATATGAGAATAAAGTAGATTAAGAGTCAAGGTAAGACTTGTGTTGGCTTCCTTTAAGCTAGGAAATGGCTTCAATGATTTAGGTTTAAGAAATACCATGTGATCATGGTAGTATTAGATATAAGGTCCTAAGGTGATGTGTCAGCAGATGAATTATTCCTCACATTCATCTCTTTTAGTTGTTGTACTTATCTCTACCCAAAACAAGGTTGTTAACAAGAGTCATGTTGGAGCTTATCACACTTTAGTTGATGAGCTAGTTCAATTCCATCAACTCAAGAGAAGCTTCAATCACTTTGAAAAGTTTTATTTAAAAGCGCGAAAATTTCCTAGATTTTCTATGCATGAATGCAATGCACACTTTTGTGTTCTCTCTATTTCTAGCCTCACATCCTGGGATGTTACAAAAAGCTATCAGGAAGAGAACGAGTAAATGGATCGGCTCACCCGAATTTGCCTTCATCGTTGCCTCCTGGAGCACGCTTAAAGCGTGCAATAGGAGCACCCCATACGTTCAACTCAAGGAGCACAGCATGGGCGCTCCCGGTGATCCCTAGTCAGCGTCTATTGTGATGGATTTCAAGTTAACGCGCACCCCTTTCACCGCTGTCTCTTCTAAATGGGCCGGCCCGATAGAGTTTCTTTGCTTACGGTTATTTCTGGTATTGGGAACTTTCTAGAATGTTTCAATTGGGCTCTAGCCGGTTTTGTGTCTCTACGCCGGCTTTCATCAGTTTTCTGGTTTTTTATTTTTTATTTTTTATTTCTATTTTTCTATTTTGTTTTTCATTTTTGCTTTTTCCATTTGTTTTTTTTTATTTTTGAACAAATTTTTGGAATTGAACTATTTTCAAATTTGAACAGTTTTCATATTTGAATAGTTTTCATATTTGAACAGATTCCAAATTCAAACAATTTTGATTTTGAACAATTTTAAATTTGAACAATTTTAGATTTGAACAATTTCCAAATTGAACAATTTTAGATTTGAACTTTTTTTCGAATCTGAACAATTTTAAATTTGAACAGTTTTCAAATTTAACAATTTTAAATTTAAACATTTTTCGGTTTTAAACAATTTCGAATTTAAATATTTTTCGAATTGGTAAAAAAGTCAAATTAGTACAATAGTCTCGTCCAGTACGCCACCAGCCAATCTCATAGCGATCGAGCTATTGGGTCGGCCGATTTGGGATCCCGCATGCGTCTCCCCGCGAAACGACGCAGCGAGCGGCGACCAGGCATTCCCGGCGCTCCTTGCCTCCGCCTTCTGCAGCGCAGAAGCGAGGGCCGCACGCAGGCTCCTCCCAAACGGGCGGCCCATCAACGCTCTTTCCTACTTTTTCTTTTTTTCTAAACATGAACAAATTTATTTTTTCCTAAATTTGAATAAAAATTCAAAATTCAAACAATTTTGAAATCAAAAAAAAATTCCAAATATGAACAAATTTAAATTCTAACAAATGCAAAATCTAAACAAATTTGAAATTCGAATAATTTCAATATTAAACAAATTCAAATGCCAAAAAAAAATTCAAAATCCAAACAAATTTGAAATCTAAACCAAAAAAAAATCCAAAACAATTTTTATAAATATGAAAAAAAATTCAAAATCCAAATAAATTTGAAATCTGAACAAAAATTCAAAATCCAAATAAATCTGAAATCTGAACAAAAATTCAAAATATAAACAAATTCAAATTAGAACAAATTCAAAATTTGAACAATTTCAAAATTAAACAAATTTAAAATCTGAACACAAATTCAAAATCAAAAGAAATTTGAAATCTGAAAAAAAATCAAAATCCAAACAAATTTGAAATCTCAACAAAAATATGAACAAATTTAAAGTATGAACCAATTTGAAAATCTGAACAAAATTGCAAATTTGAACAAATTTTAAAATCTGAACTTATTTTAAATTTTAGAATTCAAAGTAAATTAAAGAAAAAATAAAAAGAAACAGAAAAGGAAAAATAAAGAAAAAGATAAAAGAAACAGAAAAGGAAAAATAAAGAAAAAGATAAAAGAAACAGAAAAGGAAAAAACTGAAAAAGAAAAATCCATGACTACTAGGCCTGGCCCGTTAAGAAGGTGACAGCAAACGGGCTACGTGGAGCCTAACACCGCACCGCAACAGGCGGTGTATAGAATTTGACCACACCATAGCAGGCTTGGTCGTATGGTCAAGGGGCGAGCCGGGCCACGCAGGGAAGTGCGGAGCATCAGGTAAACTGATCGATCGGAAGTGTGCATTAGAGATTTGTTACAGGGAACAAAAAAAAAATACTCCCTCCGTCCTCAAGTAAGTGTATATCTAGTCTAAAATTTTATCCACTAATAAGTATACATCTCTTTTTTCAATGCATTTTAAAGTTGAAAAAAATTACTTCATGGAAATCAAGTCCAGTAGCATTTGACAAATTATCTCCTTGTTTCATAAATACACATAGCTTATTGAAGGTCACATAATTTAAGAGGAGAAAGATAGTGATGGGCATTTTTTCAATGCAAAATCTTTAAATTGTCTTGGAACACGTAAACATACACTTTTTTATAGACGGAGGGAGTAGGCGTCAAGTACCGTGTGGTTTCCATCGAGAGAAGACAAGGAAACAAAACAAGGATTTATCTAGGAGCTTTGGAGTGGCACGTGAGGGTGAGGATGGTGTTGGTGCGTGGTGAGTTTGAATGAATTCAAGTGTTATAAAAGCGATAGACAAATACCGAAGATCGAAAAGAAAACACAGCGGGGAACACAAGATTTTAATGTGGGAAACTCTCTCCAACAAAGAGAGGTAAAAACCACGGGCGCCAACCAGCAAAACTTCACTATCTGGAGTGTTTACAAACACCGTGGGTAACCCTAATGATGCGATTAACCCTAGCCGGCGGCTTACAAGGAATATATATAAGAATATCTAGAGTGTTTACAAACTTCACTTGGCCCAAGCCTCCGGCGACGGGCCTCGCTCCGCTCATCAGAAATTGGCCTTTACTTTGTAGAATTTGGATCAATATATAACATCAAGCACTTGCAATCCTTTGCTACGTGTACTTGGGAAGCCTGATTGGTTTTCTTGGCATGGTACACGGTTAGTGTACGGGATGGCAGCGCTGGCACGATGCGGAATAATGACATAGAGTCACGGCGTGTTCGAGTACGTCGTGCAGGATTATGCACCGAAAGGCGTTAAGCAATGCACGATGGTGTTGGGCGGCGCGAGGTGGAGCATGATTGCAGTCGATAGTTTCGGTTGGGCCGGACTGAACAATCTGATGGAGACAGGATACAGTGAAGATCGGTGACAACGACGTAGGAGCGTGAGGGCTGATGCTGTCTGAATACTGTGGCATGGAAACACGTGGCGCATGCCTGAAGGGTGCGTGTTTCGACATGGCGATAGCGCATGGTTGATTCAATGTGGGTACCCATGAGAGCTTGAAGTCAATGGGGCGCGGGTGGACTGATCATCCATGGAGTCATGTTGAATGTGGAGCTGGAGTCTGGCGGAAGATTCTGCTCATGCTGATGGAGGGGCTATGGTGTAAGGATCCATAGAAATCAAAACCTAGTCAGCGGGAAGGCGAAAAGCATGTTGGCTCGAACTGGGTACCAGGGTTTGAGGAGATGCGTGGAACTCGGCATCGGTCAGGTATGACTGATGGTTGTCCGCAATAGGGCTTGAGGTGGTGTGGGTGCGCGACCCAGGAGATCTTGGCCAAGATTGCGGATTCTCGACGCGAGAATAGCGGCGAGGTGTGCGGTAAGCATGGGGCACAACGACAGACCAGGGCATGAGCGGCCAGACTGTTGGTTTGACATATGTGCAGGGGTGCTAAAGCAGTGTTGGCGAGTAATAGGTTGAAGTTGGTGACTAGGTCTATCGGGATTGACGTCAAGTGATGGACAAGAGTCAACCATAAAGAATCTGTGGAAGTGTTGATGAGACAACTGTGAATTTGACTCAAGGGCGACAGTGAAATTCCTTCAAGTTATATAACTCTTACGCAGACCAGTGGTCGGTGTGTGATAGTGTTGAACAAGAAGAAGGGACTACAACTGCAGGTGGAGTCATGTGGATGCTGGGAATAGCAGTGGAGCTCATGGAAGACAACTCGAGTCCAGATACATAAAAGTTCGATGCTTAGACGAACTCAAGGTGACAAACAATATTCGCCAAGGTGGAATTTGTTGTGTTTGTGTCAAATATTGTGTACGAGTTGGGTTACGTGTAGACTTGAGTTGTATTAGGTGTGGACAGTTTACGAGTAGGGTTCGAGTCAGACTCTAGTAGCCTAGGCCTCTCATATAATGAGAAGGTACCACACACTGTAACCTATGACAACTTGATAGCGACATGAGCGCAAGGGGAGCCGGCGGCTTGTGCCGGCGCCCAAGACGGCCGGTGTTGCGGTATCATGGGGAGGAGCGCCTGTAGTCATGCCCCGCAAATGTAGGCATTGATCGCTGAACTGCGTTACCAAATCTCGGTGTCGTCATCATGGTGCGATTGCTTGATCGACTATGTGCCTACGGCAATAACAGTTAGGTTCAGATTTGGGAATATTTAATTTATGGGGCCATACATCGTTAACGGCCGTGTCGGTGACCGTTTCCGTCATGCCACATCATATCATCCCTACTAGTGGGTCTGCGCTGTCAGATTCATTGTCAATTCAGTTAGAGCCAGTTTAATGTTTTATGAGAAAACCTAGAAAAGACGTGGTAGATTTTCGTTTTTAATATATAAATTGATACATTCAGTAAATTTGGCTCAAAAAATGGTGGTTTTAGCTAACAACTCTTCTAGCATGAATTAGCACCCTTCAAACTTGTTTTAATTACCACCATGTTTCCGTGCACGAGGAAAATGCAGCACGGAACACACGATTGGTTACCTGATGCGCTTTCAATTTGTACAGAGTTCATGGCTGGAGGGCGCCATGGGGAAGTGGGGAACAATCTTTTCTTTACAGTGTCATGGGGAACTATCTTACTCTAACATTGTCTGCTAATCACAATCGTCTTAATCTGTTTCGGTAGACAGAAATGGATCAAACGACGCTCGTGAGAGGCTGCTCAACCTCAAGCCACAGGACCCAGTAGCACCCGAAGAGGCGCCATACGCGCACGCAGCCGACCGATGGCTCCGCGGCCGCGTCAAATCGAAACTCGAAAGGCACAGATGAGCCCTGCTGCTCAGAGAGCAATAAACTGATCGCGACTGTTGACAAGATACTCCAAACTAATATATCGAATAGGAATCATTTAGCTTTGCATGATTTGTCTCCATTGGGCAGAATCACTTTAAACTTGCCACTTGTGGACTAGGTTATCTCTTCGTGCTGCTCAACCGCGCCAATGATAAGTGCATCAGGCGCTATCTAGAAAATATGATATCTTGCAGTGGTGGAAAACCTGTTAGAATAATTACGCACACCTTAGTGATTCTTCCTTCAATCCGCAAGATTGTGATTGTGCAACATATTTAATATATTCGCTAATACCAATCATGTTATGCGTCAAGGTTCTTCAAGATTTTATGCCTTCTTTCCCCGAACACCTTGTTGTCTTAGTGTGGGCGGCCGAGGGGAACCCTAGCTGCCGCCGGACCCTTGTATCCTCAAAATCCGTGAAGGCCCTCTTCATCAAGGCGAAAGTCGTGCATCGACCTTGGTTTAGACTTTATTCACCTTTTTGGAGGGGTTGCCGGATTCTGTTTCCTCCTACTAGAGGGTTTTGTGTTCTTGTTGTGAAAAACTAGCTCGGGTTATCCAAATTGGATGATGGTGGCATATATGTTCATTCCTTCTATGGTCGGTGGGTGGGTGGAAGGGGGGGGGGGGATGTGCCTATTGTGTGAGTCACCTTTTTTGTCAAGGCAGTCGATGCCGAAGCAACAACCCAGAGCAGTTGATATACTTGCTGGTGGTGGTCTCACTGCGGAGCATCCGTATGGGACAGGGTGGATGCTCGCCTTGGCTTGGGATGCCAACCTTGTGCCTATGGCGTGACAAGGTCGTTGGATCGGTCAACGTGTCCACCAGTTTGAATTTTTGTTGCTGCGGTGTCCCTAATATGAGTTGGTGTGGCGTTTGAGTTTGCGAACAGTTTCCCTTGTTCCACCTGGGCTTTGGGTGTTTTGGGTCGACCCAGGATTCACATCGAAGCAGCGAGGTCAAAGACTTTTCTTCAAATAGTTGGCATGTCGCCTCTCGAATTGGCCTTGATATCACATGGCCAAGGCCAAGTCCCGGTCGGCACATTCCCATCGTGAATTGAAGGAAGCTGAAAACCGAGATTGGAAAAATGTAGGATTGAGATGTCACGTGATGTGGATTGCAACAAGTTTTTTTAGATCACATAGAGTATGCAACAGGAAATGAACACATAAATTTTGGAGGATTGATGAGAGAGTAAAGAGAGTGGAAGTGCATTAGACTTGTCAAAGGAAAATTAAATTGAGGTCTGAGCTCATGTTGAGATTTCTATGTAAAAGGCATAGGATTGGATTTCGTATGAATGTGGTAGCCCAGTATTGAATCTAAAGGGCGTCAAATAGGAAACGATCCTCCGAAATTAGTACGAAAACCCTACAATCCAAATAGGCCCTAAGAATGCAAATAACATTTCGACATATGACCTGAGCTTTAGCATTGCCCAGCTACCTCGTCAGCTTCACACATATAGCCAAAGTGGGCATGCTATATGGAGTCTGGACCCATCTGTCAATTATGGGAGCATAAATCTGATCGCAAAGGCTAAGCCACCAAGCAGATAACAAGACCTGATCTCTTGGTAATGGCTGGAGAATATGCTGCCCCCACTAACTGATACTTAAATGTTGAAACTTAGCAACTACTCGACAGTTTGATCCCTAATTACCATCATGATGGTGCAACACTGCCATATGATTAGACCTGCAGTGTTCTCATTGTTTTATCCTTTTCAAAGTGGCATTCGAATGTGATTCACAAATAACGATTGCACACATTTTCCAGGATACAATCTCCAGCAATAATTGGTCAAGACATGAACTAAAACACCGAAGAAATGTATAACTTCTACTAGAGACTACACAATGCACATGCGAATAGGATTACAAGCCAGTTTGGCAGTAACATCTAGTGAACACAACCTTCTATTGTTCTATACCCCACTCTTCTATCCTTCATGCAACAACCGGAAGCAACTGAAGACTCTAAAAATCATACGTAGTGATTAAGCCTTCAGGTCTGAGTGGCACAAGGACAGAGTGAACTCGTGCTGGGCCGGCCTGGCTCACCTCGGAGCAGCCAGACGGCTTCTGTGGCTCCCCAAACAAGCACTGCCGGCATGTTGGGCACGTCGACCTTGCCAGGAGCCACCGATCAATGCATCTGACATGGAAACCATGGTTGCACCTGGGCAGGACCTTTACATGCTCTTCGGCCTCAAAGTCCGAGAGGCAAATTGCGCACATCGGGCAGGCAGTATTGAGCTTTAACCCAGCGGAGTAGACCAGGATCGGCATGGCCCGGAGGGCCTTCCTCCTCAGCCCACCCTTCACCAGCCGGGTCACATGGTTTTGCTCGGCATCCACGACAACCCGGCTCGAGCACCGCAGTGCACACCGGGCTATCGAGTTGATCCCGAGTGCGCAGATCAACGCACAGAGAAGAAGAGCTAGGATCATCACAACGTTTGCGTCGAAGCTGCTTCCAGTTGTCGTAGTTCCAGCCACTGGCTGGCTTGGAAGAGAGGGTTGCCCAGGGAATGGAGTGTGAAGCAGTGTCCTTCTTGAGTACATGTTCACTCGTGGTATCTGGCTAAGTCTTTTCTTCAGAATCCTGCAACTGCAAATACGTGATCAATAGTTTTGTAGATTTGTGTTGCTATGTGGTTTGCCTCAGGTAGATAATCTGGGGTTATGTTGGAAGTATTTATAGACTCTTTAAGGCTGCAACAATATGGTATGAATTATTTTATTTGGTACGGCAGGCTGACCTTTTGGTCCATTCCAGCCAATAGAGACACATGCTATGTCAGAAGGTGCAGAACTGGAAGTTTCTTTGCTTGTGGCAAGTGGACTGCATTTTCAGTGCGTTTTCTGGGAATTAGAGGGCCATACAAAGTACCATCTCTTGTCTCCCTAATAATGCTCCAAGAAATACATATGCGAGCAAAGACATTAGAATTATATAAAATAGACTGAGGGTTTGTCTGGTTTGAGCAAACAAGCAAAGAGATTTGAAAAGAAAAGAAAATACAGTTATTTGTGTAGTTGCGTCTTATTTAAACCAGATCTAAGGCCATCCAAGGTGGTTTTGAACATCCTGAAAGTAAGGAGCTCTATATATGTAACTTACATGAGTGGGTTGATGACTGTGCTGGACCTGAGTCAAACGCTTATCCATGCAAAACACACACTAGGATTCTAGGAACTACTACACTTCCTGCAGAGGTAATGTGTACTCATTTTTCAGTGACTTTTGAGATGTCTCTCTGGCTTAGTTGCATAGACCCATAAACTATGGTAGTGAGAGAGCACCAGGAAGCCTATGCCGTGCAAGTTTTTTTAATTAGCAGTCCTAACTGCAGGAGAAGTACACGCTGGATAAGTTGGTCAATGTAAATAACCTACTGACTGTGAAACCACACTATTTTGGCATGGACAGGTCCAAGGAGAAACGATTGCAACTTGGTATAAATTGTATATATATCTGCAGGGACGATAAGGACTGCACCAAATAAGAAGGAAAGAAAAACAGAATCATTAGTCATTTTTGTTTATTACCACGTTTTTTACCACCCCCGCCCCTCCACTTTGAGTGCACCAGAATCAGCCACCTAGCAAACTGGAGTGTGATTTGTGACATAAGAGCTACTCCGGCCATCAACAGCAATCCTAGTGGGTAAAGCACCTGCTGAATGTGTGATTAGTCAACAACAAAGCAATTTTGGAAATGAAAATTTAAATATGATGTGTAACGAAGCATTGTACAAACCATGAGTGCTGCTTCCTCCATAAAGCTGTTATGTTTCTCCACACGTTGCTGACAGTTACAAGCTCAATGGCTAATATTTTCTGTGGTATCCAAGTCAGCTACATCCAGTATCTTTTTATATCAGTGATAGTATGAGAAAAACTACTTTATACTAGACATAATTCAGAGTGCCCACTTGCGGTGATTAAGAATGAAGGCATGAAGAAGGATGTTTCATGAATAAGCATGCATTGGTGAGAAGTACAAAAAAATCCATGTCAAACACATAGTAATCACGTGAACTAAAGGACTTTGGTTGCTTTTGATGATCCCGTAGGATGACAATAAATTCGATTTTTGACTGGCTCAGACAATTCTATATGAGAAAATTTCCAGAATCACAAAACAGCGAGCAGATTTAGGGAGATGTCATCTAACGAAAAAAGTTCAGGCATCAACATTGACAAAGACATCATGCAGGTCAGCAGGATTACCTCGCTAGCATAATCAACTGCCCGTGCCCGTTACTACCCACAGGCCGGTGTTTTAGTTTCTAATTATGCATATCTACAAAGAGCAAAGATATCCTGTGAGACTCTTGTAAAATGTCAACAACGCACAAACCAATGGTTCAAAGCTTTTGATTTCCAATAAACGCAGAAATTGTGTCCACAAGCTCCCAATGCACTAACACCTTCAGTGATGAAGTTGTAGACATCTACGTGTAAATCATGTGACCTTCCAAGCTGTCCCTAATTTAACCATATCTTAAGTCACTTTGTGCCTTTTAGTCTTAGTTTATTTAACCATTCGAGTTACAAGAAGAGCACAATGCCTCGAATCTATAGGTTACTCGGCAAGAGAAATAGCCTCCTTTCCAGGTACAGCAAAAAGAACAAAAGGTAACCCAGGATAAGAAAGCACAACTAAAATATAAGTACAGAATACTGATGAATGGTACATCAAGATAACTCGCCGTGGGAAAGCCCATGTCACAACTTCCTGAATGCGGTGAGCCCTTGCTCACACTCTTGTACGGCATCAGGTTAGCAGATAGATAAGGAATAGGTTAGTCAACAGCTTTAGATTAGGCAGCGGATGCATAAAGCCAAAAAAAGTTTGAGTAAGATTTTCACAATTTTCTTTATCTGTATATCAGCATGCAACAAAAGTTCTGGAAATTATATGGAACACAGAAGGCCAGCAGAGCATATATAAATTGTTTGATAGAAGAAAGTGAAGATTCATTTATTTGCTTATTATTGCAACTCAGCATCTTTACTGCAGCAGCAACAGGAGAGCCAGACACACTAGAAAGGGATGAAGAGGATAGACCCAGATGATGGGGTTTACTCAGAATAGATAGGATGAGAACGGGTGATGGGGATCATGTGCGAGACAAAAGGGAATCTATCCTTCTGCAATTAAACTGCTTCAACCCCAAAACTGGCAACCCAGCCATATACTTTGAACACTGCTACTGCCATCTCTGGTGAACATATCCACCAGATCTTATTCATCCAGTGTAGAGGAATACTTTAGGTGAGGTGAAAAGTCTTTTTATGCAGTGCTTCACCTTCTCTTTTTTCTATTTGGTAAATTCAACACAAGGCTTAAACTGATTGTATACCTAGATGTTATGTTTTCATCCATTGTTTTTAGTTTGCTCCAAAAGTCTGAATTCTGATGATAAGACTCTAGATTGGAAAGCAAAATATGATTAAGAAATGTAAGATCAATGCTATCTTTATCTGATTCACAGCAAATAACAGAACAACAAATGCATTAGCCATAGAACAACTAAAGCGTATTATTTAAATAATCAGGTGACAGTCAAAAGGAGAACATAGTACAATAGGCTCAGAGCACTTTGTGTGAAAACTGATCCACAACTTTATCGCCTTGGCTACGATGGGCACGAAACCGGCATAAGCAGCTAAAAAAAGAGACTACCAGCAAACGAGAGATCGCTTCCTTGAACTCAAGAGGTACTTAGTATTATGTCCCTACTAACGCAGAATGTCATCACTTAAATGCTAGTTTATCCAGTAGAGGGAAGGAGATAGTATAGGAGTAAGTTAGTTTCCATGTCAGAGTACGAGTCTAGGCACCAAGTTGAGTAGCTCTATAAGAGCAGGCTTTATAATCTGACACATAAAAAAGGAACATATCCTTTCTTGCCTCTATTTGCCATCTCCCAAGCATTCTAGTTTTCTCATTGTAATCACAAATCTATGTCAATTATCCCATGTGAACCAACATACAAATCATCATATAAACAATCACTTGCTTTGCTGATCTGTCAGCAGCTGCAGAAATAGGTCGAATCCAGATAATAAAGGTATATAAATGTGGTAGTCGACCAAGAGATTCTTCCCTTATCTGAGTATATGACAGATAGATTACCCTTTTGCTGCTAGTGGTAGGTCGTTTAGGCCTACAAGTAGCATTTGTACTTATCACCTGCATCTAACAACAATTTGACAGCACACATGTAAGAACTAAGAGAATTCTCAAGTAGCAAGGATAGATGCGCTTTAGATAGCTAAGTTTTACTATAGTATGAGTTGTTTTTGTTAAGATTCTTTTGGTTTACCATGTGCCATTATTCCATTATTTCTCAATACAAATAAAAAACACATATATATCTTTCTTAGTTTACTGACTTTAGTTCTAATCATATGTTAACCAGCTCATGCCAGCAAAATGTATTATGGGAACAACTCTGTCTTTTGTCAAAAAATATGTCTAGTTAATAAGTTGCTATTTTTCTAAAACAGAACAGGATCTGGTATGGCTATGGCAGGCTGATACAGCACCAGTAACTTTGTTTGCATATATTATTTTGATATAACTTATTTTGAAGAATTGATGAAAAATGACAAGCAGTGCATATCTGATGACCATATAAAGGTCAGCATGCTGCTTTGCTAAAATCTGGCTTGTAAACATAGAGGACGAGGAACTGAGGTGACACAAGCTTGATTCATTAACTTTATTTAGATTGTTGCATGACTACAAGGAACAATAAAGGATGCAAGATTGCAAGGCGATAAATACAACACAAACAATGTAAATACTCAAGTATTCAACATTTGAACTCACGGAGTGTCTCCCAACAAACTCACATACTTGTGCAGAGTACATAGGCAGTTCTCCTGGCCTACATCTCCTGCGATGCAAGGAGATTGGCATATTCCTTCCTGGTACCAGGTTGCCCGCTTCTCCACCAACTCATTTAAGAAATTATCCAGCTTACTGATGGTTACACTGGGCATCACCACAACATGAGATATATTTCCCTCACAAGCAAGCTGCCACCGTCGCACAAACTCTTCATCCTTTGGCCTCTCGAAAACTACTGTACTACTAAGCTCGTTAAGCATCGCACTGATTCCAGCATCCTTGAGACGACCTTTCAGGTAATGTGCATTTCTTAAGCACTTCTGAACTTCCTTCTGAAAGCCTCTATAACCTTTCCTGTTCAGGGTGTACCAGAGAAAGATGGGAGCATGACCATTCCTGCTTCCCATGATTGTAGCATCTCTTGAAGCTAGATACTCGACATTGCTAGCAAGGGCATTTATGTGTTTCAACCTTGTTATCTGGACACCACATGGCATGGGGCATCCAACAAACTTGTGACCAGACACACTGACACTCCCAATGGGCTTCTTAAAGGACACCTTAGGTGCCTAATGAACAACGATAAAGAAAATAAATCAAGTAAAGTAAAGAATTTGTTAAAAAGAGCAATTAATATGGCGTTAGGGGGAAATAGAGGTACCAGCTTAACAAATGGCATCATGAGCCCAAATAGAGCACCATCACAGTGTATATAAAACCTGTTCTCGAACCCAAGTTTTTCAAGTGTTTCGATAACCAAGTCAAGATCATCAACTGCTCCCTTGACAGTTGTTCCTACATGAAAGAACAGTTGAATTTACAGCCCGCTCATGAAGATGTGGAATTGCAAGTGGAATAACGAGTGTAGCTCACCAATGTTGACATTAATAATAGCAGGTTTATCTTTGTTTTCAAATAGCTTTCTTCCAAAATCTGCGCAATCTATTTCTCCAGAGACAAGAGTATCCACTTTAACGCAATCCATCCTGTACATTCTTGCTGCTTTGAATACTGAGTAGTGGGACTCACGAGAGGCATATAAGATTCCATCAGGGAAAACTTCTCTTCTGTAAAAAAAAGTTTGTAGATGTAAACAAGATTTCACAAAGAAGAGCGATGCCTCTATATGCATTGCAAGTACTGACCCAACGAGAATGCCATGCAGATTTCCTTCAGTGCCACAGTTTGTAATGTAACCCCAATATTCGTCCTTTTCCAGGTCCCACAGACGTGCAAACCAATCCAACACACCTACTTCAAACTGCCTCGAGTGGACACCATAGTTGCTCTCAATGAATGGGTCGCCTAAGTTGTTAATGGAGAAGTGCTGCAGCTGGGCAAGAGCGCCGTAATCAAAGTCCAGATTGTATGGATAGCCTACAAGCAAACAAATGAGTGTTGTGAGAACGAAAGTAGATGGCTGTAGAAAATCATTTGTAGTAGCAGAGCAGGAGCTATAATCATGTGTAGTTGTTAACGAAAGGTAGCCTCCAAACACTACGCTGTCCGTAAATGCACATTTCCAGTTCTGCTGCTGATCGATATCTCATAATACTTTTTTTTTTCGAAGTTTCAGAACAGACAGTAAGGACAATGATGCCTCATTGTGGCAGTTTTGAATTGGCCACCAAACAATTGTTGACGAAATTCAAGAGCACTTTGGCTATGCTCAAATCATCGGCCCATTGGGTCAGGGGTAAATACTCATTCTTAGTTTTCATGAAAAAATAATTTTATAAAAACTATTTCCAAATATTACCTCCGTTTCAGTTTCGGACGGAGGTAGTACCACTTGACTATACTATCAATCATAGTTACTAGTTGGAGAGCAGAGGTATCTTAGAGAAGATTCTGTAATGAAGCTGGTACATCCATTCAGTTCATGTTCAAAACGAGTGTGCAAAATCACATGTGCCCATTAACCCTGGCAAAATTTAGGTACTACTAGAATGATAATGTGTGACAAAACTGGACCCCAACATCAACATGGACAAATTGTTCTACTTATCCTCCTCCCACAGTTCGTTTGTTCAGCAGATTACATAATAATAGTACTGCTATGTAAACAATCCCGAAGCAATTAATTTGAATATTTAATGACTGAACGCACGGTCAGGCAAAATACCGAGATGGTGTTTGGTGCGCTCGGTGAGGGAGCGGCGGTACCGCGCGAGGACGGCGGCCATGGTGGCCTCGCGCTCGCCGGTGTCCTCATCGTCCGCGTCGGGCTCCTTCACCGCGAAGCAGGACGCGTGCACGTTCCTCCCCAGCACGATCTCCCTCACCCCCGCCGCTACCTCCGGCTCCAGCTCCTCGGGCAGCGGCTCCGCTGCCGCGGCCTCTTCGTGGAGCCCCGGCTGACCTAGCTCCGCATGGCCATTGCCGACCCTGCCCTCCATGGCCGCCGAACCGCGTCGGCCTTGGCGAAATCCGCGCGGTGGCGATCGAAACGGGGGAGTGGTTTGTGGTCTGTGGAGTGTGGACTCATTCTCAAGGAAGGAGGCTTTGGAGGCCGGAGATTCCAGGATCTCGCGGAGATGCCTCGTTGATCCGGCTCTGATCGTGGCCATGGCCTAGCTGGTCGGGCCGTGACCCAGATCTCAAAAGCCCACTAAGACGGGCCTCGCTTGCCCCAGACGGACCAAGAAATAGTAGACGGCCTCATCACTGTCCCTTCCGGCTCCGGTCGCATTTGATCTGGTCGAAGCAGATGGCGAGCGGCCGCCGGTCTCACTTCCGGCTGCCCGGCGGCCGGCGCGCGCTGCGAGCATGGTCTGGCCGACTGGCTCCTAATTCGCGTGATTGCTAAGGTATTTTGTGGTTTGGTCGCATATCCTGATTAGTCCCCTGACTTACATCGGTCGAGTATATCCAAGAATTTTGTTAAGAACGGGAAGTGCTGGTTAAATCGCTGGGTATTACTAGGGTTTTTGGTCTGCAGTTTGGGCGTGGAATCACGCTATCAGCATGTCTTCTTTGCTTAGCGGTTCGTATGTCCAATTGGAATTGGTACAAAGTTAGCCGATAGACTAATGAAATTCAGAAAGGAAACACACTCACTTTTTTTAAAGGGAAGGCTCGAAAGCCCAGCTTTGAATTAACAAAGCCATCAACCGGCCAGGATTACAATATCAGCTTACAAGACACCAAAAGGAACAACAGAGAAGAGGGGAAGCAAGCTACACTACACTAGCACTACACTAGGAAGAGAGCTTGAACTCGTCGATGAAGCGCAGACCTCTGTTGCAAGGGCGCGGTGCCGAGACCGACCCAAACCAACCGACCTCCCTTGCCAAAGCAGAGCACACCCATGTCCGGCAGAGCGTAGTTGTCTTCATGTCTCGAGATACTGAAGGTGGAGGGCTTGATGGAGACGCCTCCAAGGAGGAGAGCGGCGCCCAAGGGCGTCGCCGTCACCCATAACGGCCGAGGCCTTGCCGAGCTTTCGCCCTAGCACAACCACCACCCGAAAAGACACAACCTTGAAGCCTATCCAATGACACATTGAACCCACGAACTAAGGAGAAAATAACCGGGCTCACCTGCGGCATGACGCCGGCCTAAGAAACCACCCCTGAGTATCTAGGAGGCCGCCCAAACCGGCCAAAACACCGTGTACAAGTGGCCACGGAGACAAAGGCGGCGACAGGCTCAAGGAGGGTGAAGATGGTGTGCCTAAAGACGGTGAATAGAACCAAGCTCCAACGGAGAAGCGCACAAGTTGAGCACGGAGGCGTGATCCCTACAAGAAAGCGGGGGCATTTGGTGGCGCCTCCAAGGAGGAATACGGCGTCGAAGACATCGTCGTCACCCGCAGTGGCCAAGGCCTTGCACGGCTTTCGCCAATGTCCCACCCGCAACTCGAAGCCGGCCACCGCCACGAGATCGCGGAGGGGGAGAGGAGCCAGCACCGCTGGCAACACTGCAACAAGTATTGCCGGCCCAAGGTGGCACGGTGAGCAAAACCCAAGTCGCCAACGCCGGGCTCATCACCGACACCGACCGCACCCTGCCGAAGCAGCAGAAGCGCGAGTGGCCCGTCCGTGCCGCCCAGACCAGCCCCAGCCGTCCACAGCACAGCACAACGCCCCGCCCACCCTGTGGCGAGACGCCAGCGAGAGAGAGCGTGCAACCGACCACCACCGCATCGCCCGCGTGCGACCGCAGGCAGCCGGTAAGCACAAGCGGACGCGCCCACCCCTGGAGCGACGTTGAACGGCTGCCCGGGGCCCCTGCCCCGGCAGCCAAGACCCGTGCCCACAACACCACCCTGGCCGACCACCGGAGGGAGCAGATCGAGATCTGGGCGAGGCCCGCCGCAGCCGGCCACACCTACACGCCCACCGGTTGCACGGCAGAGGAGGTGGCGCCGACAGGCGCGAGCCCACGCCATTGCGAAGAGGAGACCCCCAGCGGCGACGCCGCCGACCACCAGGAGGCAGATCTAGATCCCTCCCTGCTGCCCTCGAGTGGCCGGGAGGCGCGAGATCCCCGCCGCCCCCTTCATTGGCGGCGCGCGGGCTTGTCCGGCAGCCGCCTCCGGGGGCGACGAGGAGGGAGAGGAGAGGAGGAGGGGGGGCCGGCGGCGGGGCGATAGGGTTTCTCCCCCCGGTCGCCTAGAGGAGGCGACGTGAGGGGTGTCTCTAAGAGGAGAGCCCTTCGCAATGTATCTCAATTAGTCTTTTAAATTTTCTCCGAAACACACTCACTCTCTAACGCTTACCGTGGATGATTCGGGACTTATAGTTCAGAGGTTTGTGAATCTGATCTCTTGATGCATGTGGAGCGACCGTGCTTGGACTGCAGATTCAGTTTCTGAGTTACATTGTTCAGTTTGCGTTGCCACCGGCCAGTTTTCAGAATTTGCTTCGGGTGAAAGTCAACAGAACACTGATGTAAATCTGTTTGTAAGGGGAGCGAGAAGGGGAGGTTGGGCGATTCATCAAACTGACAGTGTTCGTTCATGCTTATCACAAAATGTGTTTAGGACAACAGCGCTATGCAAGAAGACAATGATCTGGTTAATGGCCGACGTATGCCTTTTTTTTGTAACTTGATTACTTTTTGAGTTAAGCCTTTCTATCTACGTTTACATCAGCAAAGTTGAATTTGCAACAACCTACTCCCTCCGTACCAAAATATAAGATGTTTTAGCTTTTTCTGACACACATGTATATCTAGACATTTTTTAGTGTGTAAGTTGGAAGCAAAATGAGTGAACTTATATACTAAAAGACATCTAGATACATGTGTGTCAGAAAAAGGCTAAAACATCTTATATTTTTGGAAGGAGGGAGTATGTATTAAGGTTGGCGTGTTTGTTATTGTATAAACTATTTCTGCAAAATGTATCTCATTATTTCAGCTCATAAGATCCTACCATTTAAGGACTTGATCTGTCTTTTGACTGATTATTTTCTGTTAGTTTTTGTGTGCTGATTTAGCCTTGTGAGACTTGGGAAATGTCTGTTAATGCAATCTGCCAGCAGGTGCACGTTCCTGGCTGCTATGATATACTCTGTTATGTGATCTGTTAATGCATGGATGTTCTTGTACCTTCTCTCTTCGTAGTGCTGAATAGCATCTGCTGATTAACACTTACGATTTTTTGTCAGAAAAATCTGAGATATATAATATCAGTATATTATTTATATTGAAGAGATGGAAAACATGAATCAGAGATATGGTGGACTCCGAGAAGAATGACTGATTCTTGTATTCTTCTCTTGATGAGTAACTGTTCGTTCAACAACGTGTGCCCATAGTCGCTCGGATGAAGGGAACACGTGATGAGGGGTTGATAGTTCATTGCTCCAGGTAAACAAATACTTTTGTTTTGCTGGGATTTTTTTAATAGAAAACAGATTGATAGAAGATTTTTAGACCAAAAGATCGCTACATAGATAACACAAACGCCGAAGGATATCTCTTTCTTCAAATCTTGTACGTACTCCAAGCCAATACAATAAGGAAAATTGACGTGAAATATTTCAGTTAAATGATTAGTTCCATGACTTACGTCGGTTGAGTATATCAAATATCTATGAGTTTTTAGACCTGTTTGTTCTAGATGATAACTACCTGATTGTCATTTGTCATTTATTCCAACAATTGTATCCTTAGTTCTTTCAGTTTTATAGCATATAACCAGAAAATGTACTTTTATTGAGGTTTTCATTTGTTTTCTAGTTCTGTCTCCAGTCTGTCTTCAGATGCATGACTGGTTTAATGTGTTGTGCGAGCCTGTGCCACTTGCAATTTAATTCATTTCTTCCTCCAAGCTAACATTATATGTGGAAAGTATGTTTTGTCTTACGCTGTTCATATCATTTGCATGAGAAACTTATGGTTAGTTTTCTATCATGAGGTTCCTCTCTGTTGAACCATATAGTCAATAGAACCTCAAGCTCTCTTCTATATTTTCCTGGCAACGAGCTCTAGTTTCCCTGTCATGCAGGTTTATTAGTGTTTACCCTAACATCACTAAAGGCAGAGTTGTAGCTTGACAGAAACCTGGTAGAACTACAAGTTCAGTAAGTAAACTTTAATAATCATCAATAAGCTAAGAGAAATGCGAACGCTGAAAGTTTGAGACAGCATAAGGAAATCAGCAAGGAGCATGCCAAGGCCAAAGCGTAGCACACTCACGGCTCCACAGCTCACAAACTCTTTTTCAGACATTAAAACAAGGACACTATTAGAACAACTAAATGAATATAGGAAATACATGCTTTATTGAGAATTTTTCTCTTTGAAACTTGGAAAACAAAGTATTATGAAAAGCAAGGACGCCCTATGAAGGATTCTTATTGCTTGCATAGAAGTTTAATGATCTCAATCTTAATTAGGACATTATAAATTTATCTTGTATCTTCCACTATATATACCATGGTGGCAATCCCTTGTTTGGACGTGGCTTAGGAGCCATTGAGGAACACCCTGTTATCAAGGCTTGCGAGCCTTCTTAATTATATGGTGCGTCCGCACCGTATTAAGATGTCGGTGGTACTACTATAGAATACCCAGTTTGAGGTGACGGTGGGAATTTTGTATGGCCTCGAGGCAGCGGTGGTGTCTTGCCATAGTGAACCCGGGGAGGTGGATACTTATGTGCTGGAGGTGTTGGAATATGTGGTGGATAATGGGATGGAGGCGGCGGTGGCAAGTTGTAAGCTGGAGATGGCAAGTGTGGCGGTGGTGTGCGCTGAGACGGAGGTGGTGGTGCTTGATGAGCTGGGGATGGCAAGTGTGGCGGTGGTGTGCGGTGAGCCGGAGGTGGTGGTGCTTGCTGAACTGGGGATGGCAAGTGTGGCGGTGGTGTGCGGTGAACTGGAGGCAGTGGTGCGTCATGAGCTGTGGGCGGTGGCGAGTGGTGAGCAGGGGATGGCAACTGAGGAGGTGGTACCTGGTGACACGGAGGTGGCGACACATGATGAGCAGGGGGCTGTAAGTTAGGCGGTGGTGCATGTTGAGCCAAAGGTGGTGGCGGGGATGTATAGTGAGGTGGCGGTGACTGAAACTGAGGTGGTGGTGCGTAGTAAGCTGGGGGTGGTGGCAGGGATGGAAAGTGAGGCTGTGGCGCGTAGTGAGCTGGGGGTGGTGGTGAGTAGTGAGCAGGGGATGGCAAGTGAGGAGGTGGTCCATGATAAGACGGAGGTGGTGGCGCACGATGAGCAGGGGATGGTAAGTGAGGTGGTGGGGTGTGTTGAGCCGGAGGTGGTGGCGGGGATGGAACGAGAGGCGGTGGTGCATAGTAAGCTGGGGGCGGTGGTGAGTAGTGAGCAGGGGATGGCAAGTGAGGTGGTGGCGTGTGATGAGCAGGAGATGGTAAGTGAGGCGGTGGTGTGTATTGAGCCGGAGGTGGTGGCGGGGATGGAAAGTGAGGTGGTGGTGTGTAGTAAGCTGGGGGCGGTGGTGAGTAGTGAGTAGGGGATGGTAAATGAGGCGGTGGTGTGTGTTGAGCCGGAGGTGGTGGTGGCGACGGAAACCGAGGTGAGTGGTGAGCAGGGGATGGCAAGTGAGGAGGTGCTACGTTATGAGACGGAGGTGGTGGTGTGTTTTGAGCCGAAGGTGGGGTCGGTAAGTAAGGCGGTGGTGTGAATTGAGCCAGAGGTGGTGGCGGGGAGGGAAATTGAGGTGGTGGCGCGCCGTAAACCGGGGCCGGCGGTGAATGGTGAGCAGGGGATGGCAAGCGAGGAGGTGATATGTGATGAGACGGAGGTGGTAGCATGGGATGACCAGGAGATGGTAGAGATGGTGGCACTTGATGAGCTATGGTCGGAGTTGGTGCAGCTTCAAGGTGTTGGTGATGGCCGTTGTGACCATGGTGCTTGTGCCCCGATGCATTATGGTGAGTTGGTGGCTCGGCCTGCGAAAACTCATTTTGGTGGTTCTTTCGATGCTCAGGTGCATTTTGCACCGCCACTGATGCCTTGGCGTATGCAGCCGGAGCCATGGCTGGTGCAGCAACTAGAAGAAAGGTGTCGTAAGGCGGGGAGACACCATCAACAGCAGGTGCCGGAGATGCAACTGACGGGGAGGTGTAATACGACAGCAGCATTGCTCCAAGAGCGAGGAGGAGGGCGATGCTGTTCATGTTCGTGCCGGTGGCCATCTACTACTCTTCGTTGCTTGGTTTGCCTCCTATGCTCCTCCATTTGGCGCCTTATATAGTGGACAACATCTGAATCAGAGGTCTGGCTTGTTTACTCGTTGTCACCACTTACCAAACCCATTATCTTGGTGCTTGGACTTGACCATCCGTAGAATGTGGGAGCACCATCTGGGCCGTGTTGCAAGGGGTCCGATTTCATGTTGTTGGACCTCAAAATTCGAATTACATAAAGAAATTTCGAACTGGATTGCATATAATAGCAAATCAGCAAAATTATTAAATTATGTGGCAATTTATGTTAGGAATCACTTTCTGAGGTTGCCTCTTCTAAATGACTACGCAACCTGAACTTGATACTCGATATTACTTAACTGACAACTTTCCTACTTTGTAGCACATGTTTAAACGTCACCTGAAATGGGATGTCTGAAAATCACATTAGAATCTTAACTGGTAAATTAAATATTTCTCTTTCAGCTATACATTTGTTACCTAAATATGGGTTCTCTCGTCCTTACGTCAAGTGGTGAAAGTGGTGATGTCAACTCAACCTTGACCCTGCTCCATTGACTCGTGGTGGAAGTCCCAAATCAGAGCTATCAAAGAAGACCGCCATAGAAAATGCACTGGAGTTATCATGTACACACTACACTCTGTGGAACATTTGGAATGAGAGGATTCAACCTTTTCCAACAAAGAAAAATGCAGCCTATGGAGGTTGCTTTAAAGTGTTTACCTTTTGGCAAATATTAGTTCTTGAATTTTTCCAAAAAGAGCTCCTAGCTGTAAGTGTTCCATAGATTAGTAATACTTAGCAAGTGCTCATACAAATACAAATTTTAGTCGTTTTTCTCTTAACGAATGGGCAGCACTCCTGCCAATCAAACTACTACGTGCATTCTGGACGTGGACCTTTAAGGACTTCTTGTCTTTGCGATTGTGTATTGTGTATGGACCAAACTACACAGAGTGAGCTTCAACTTGTTAAGTTTTTGGACCTAAGAATGTTCTGGATGCCGGACAGCAGGAGGCCTTTGTGGCAGTTAGGTCGAAACCAATCTAGGCAAAACAGAGACATAAGTTTGATTTGGCAGTGAACTGTACAAACATGTGCACACACTCACACTTGAAAGATGATCGAAGATACTTCTTTTATTAGTTCTTTCTCAGACCTGTATTTTGAGTTTCCAGTGCATGAAGTTACAGATAATATCTGCATTTCTGTCAGTTGTAACTACTTTATTTTTTCCATGAGTGTCACTCTCCTCATGTTTGCTATGGCAGGGTTGATATGAACTTGACGAGTTTAGTTTCTGTGAGGCTGCTGGAAAATCTTGCTAACCCTTTTTTCCGGAGGAAGGAAGCTGCCGGTTCTGATTTGATCCACAGACGGTTTCTTTGCAAGTCTTCTGCAGTTCCACTTACAATGGTGTCCTTGTCAAAAAAGATATTCTGCATTATTAGTGCCTATGTTTCAAGGCATGTGAGCTGCAGTACATGTCGGGTTAAGGTTAGGCCGCACTGGACAAACCCCCATGAACGACATCGTCTGCTGGTGTTGTGAACCGAGAAAGGTAACCTTAATGGTGTTTGAGATAGATCTTGTCGAACGACAATGAGATCAGGACCAATTTTCTAAGCTTTGCATGAGGATGTGTCTTAGCTAGACTGATCACCCCACCCTAGTGTCTTAGCCAGTAGTTCTGTACAGACACGCAATAAAAGGAAAAAAACATTTATTAAGGTTACCCTTACTGGAATCAGTTCACTGCTAGATGTAAATATGATGATATCTGTGAAAGCGCAGCATTACACGCCTAGACGGACACTTATAGGCAACCCAATTGAGGAGACATATTGTTCTTTGCTCTGTTCACAATGTGGAGTAGATATTAACACTCTAGTTGTATACACCATCCTTCGTGTATACAACTAGAGTGTTAATACTCTAGTTGTATACTTTTTTTTTGAAATGGAGGCAAAAGCTTTGTCTCATCTATTTATTAAGCAGAAGAGAGTGCCCGATTAATTTACGGAAAATCGGGCAAAAACGGTAACACACCCACACAAGCAAACACACCCGGAACAAAGAGCTACAAAGCCACGAGCTAGGCTGAAAAACACACCCAACACAGTATCACTGCAACCCCCTAACACCTGGAGCACAACATCACCAACGGCCCCAACAGCTTAGAGAAGAACACTAGATCATGGAACCATGCATCAATGCCTCCCCATAAACATCATCCTTCGTGCCTTTGCACTTGCTAGATTTCTTCTTGCGTATTCCAGATTGACGGCGAGTTCCATCCTTCTTGCATTTGTCCCTCGGTCCCTTCTCAGTCCATAGACCCTTCTCTTTCAAGAGACATCCAATTGTTTTTCCGGATTTTTCAGAATCCAAGTTAGATAGGAATTCATAAAACTTGATGGCGAACGTGACCCCAAGGTTAGGCTTCGGCATGCCAACAACAACAACATCAGCACCCGCATGAACCACATGCACGGTAGACTCATCTGATTGCACAACAGCAATGTCAGGAGCATCACTCTCCTCTAAAGTGGCCACTAGGCTAGACTCTAGAGGTGTATTCGACTCCCAAGCCATGGTCGATGTCACAAGCGAGTCCACCATCAAATGCTCTGAGGACGGTGACGAAATTGGCCCCTCACACATCTTCTGCAACTCAGGCATGATCTTCAACACAGGAGTCACAACCATAGCATTGGGATCACACACATAAGCAACTGAAGAAGTGGCTCTAGCACGAGGGGAGAGGGGTCCATAGAGCTCTGCAACCCGCTCAACCGTGTGGTCACCATCAGGCTCAGCCCTAGGAGGCGACAAAGATGGGTTCAGCACCACAACCGACGCAAGAGAGAGCCTGCCCAAAGCAACCTTTGCCCGCTCTAGGAAACTCTCAACCCGCAACAGCCATCCACGCATGGAATCGGCAACATCGCGTAGGGGCTGGACCACATCCTTCAGTTGAGAGGAAGGCAAGTCTTGCAGCTCAGAGTGAAGCAGCTTGGCCGGTACCTCAAAGAAGGATTGCAGCGCCACATCAGTCGGCGTGCTCGAACGAGCAGCACCAGAAACGACCGATGCCCAGGAACAACGACATATCGTCCTGGAGGGGAGCATGGCTTCACTCTGGACGTGACTTGGAGCTGGAGGCACACGCTGCTTGGAGGCAAAATTTGACAACTTTGGTGCCATAGGGCTTGACAGGAAGCTGAGCGGGCGGCAAGCATTGCGACACCCACGCGCCCGGTGACCATTCTCAAGGCAGTGAGAGCACCTAAAGGGATCCCTGCAATTAGCTGCGCGGTGACCAACAACGAGACATCTGCAACAACGACCATGGAGCCATGCCGGAATGGGACGGGGAACCAAAACCGGTGCCTGCGATGCTGAACAGCACGGGCCACACTGCGGCAGCACCTCACGCCAACCTCCGGACACCTCGGCCTCACGCCCGACGCTCTCCTTGGAGGCAGCAGGCGGTGTTTGAGGAGCCAACTCCTCTTCCTCAGCATCATCTTCGTCTTCATCGGCAGCGGAGCTCCACAAGCTAGGCCGGCCCAAGCCCTCAAGCAACACATCACAAGGGCTGGGGGCACCCTAAAATGATCCTCGCCGGAGGCGAAGCAACCAGAGGAAGCCACCGGTGCCTACGGGGCCAGCATGAGCTTAGGCTGCGGCCCGGAGGACCTCGAGACCTCAAGGGCGAACTCGCCGCCTCCTGCATCGAAGGCACGCGGTAGTGGGGACGACGGGCGTGGCGAGTCGACGAGGGGAGCGGTGGCGGCAGGCGGCGTTGCAGGGACAGACACTTCACGTCCTTGGAGCGCATCACCTTGTACCGCCCTCGAACAGCAGCGCCTGACCTGCGAGAGGCGAGTGCAGCAGCTGCTAGCTCGGCGGAGGCCGTCGATGCAGGCATTAGGAGGAGGGATGGGAGCTTCAGAACGGCAGCACCGCGGCGTCGCCAGGCCCAGCCCCTACATGCCGAGCGGAGGGGTGGGAGAGGGCGACGAGAGGAGGCCAGATCTGGCTCCGGCGGTCGAAACGGGCGTCGGGGAAGGGAGATCAGGCCGGTGGCGGCGCCAGCACGGGCCAAGCCGCCATGGTCACGGGACCTGTCCGTGTGTTGCGTCTTACTCGATCCTCATCACAATAATCTAGTTGTATACTTTGGAATAAAGTAATAAAACGCCGTATGCATCTATCGATGCGGAAGCCAGGGCTATGCCTCCATTTCGAAAAAAAACACCATCCTTCGTGTTTGATGCATTTGATGTATCGGACATTTTAATTGTTTCTTGAATCATCAGTCTTCTGTGTCATTTTACTCGGCTGTTCTCAAGTACGTCACTGTGCAATACATCATTTATCATCTCTTGTACCATTGATTAGTATGTTTTTGCATTGTTGCCGCCTTTCCATGTTTGTCGATCAAAATTTAGTTTTGCATGTTCCTTATTGATGGATGTGCTTGTGCAGATCGCTGTCAAACTCTAGCGCAGCATGACTAGATGGGAATCGCCATTCTGTGGTTCGACTCGCTTGACACATGTGGCCATCGGTTCATGGTCCAGTGGCATACTAGCATGCTACCAGCACTCCAGCAGCACGTTCCGCGGCCTGGTTTGTAGCCGTAGTCTGTGGGTTAGAAAAAAACTTCCTGTCCGTCAGCACTGAGCGAGTGGAAGTGTGGAATCAAGCATCCATCTATAACGAAAACCTGGCTATAAACGTCCAGAAAAGGAACAAAACGACATTACATCTTTTTTTTTTTGAACACAAGACGGGTCTCGAAGGACCCAGATTTTGCTTCATTAATCTCACCGACGAACAATTACAGGGAGGCCCCTCAGGAAGAGGGAAGTGCACAGTACAGCCCAGTAAAAGTACAGAAAAGACCCTGGCAAAAGCGAAAAAACGCGATCCGGTCCTTCCGGCGTCCACCTCGCCGTCGACGAAGATCTGCTAACAACGGCCGCCGCATCACCACCGGGGAACCTGCCACTTGGGGTAACACCGCGAGTAGGAGCCGAGAAAGCAGTGAAGCAATCGGAGCGGGTGCCCTACACCCATTCAGTCCGACCGGGGGTACGGAGCAAGCCGCCCCATGCCGCCGGAGAAGAGCTCCTGAAGAAGACGCCGCCGGCACCCGAAGGCAGAGCGTCATACTTCCACCAAGGAAGCAGAACACTGCAGATGGGCGACCGCCGTCGCCTGGGACAGCACCAGCACTAGAGTGCAAGAAGAGAGCTTCGTAGAGTCACCACCCCCCTCCCCGCCACCACGGCCGGCCAGGGAAGGAGAAATCCACGCAGCCAGCTTGTCGCCCACCTCCCTCGCCGCCACGGCAGGCCAAGGGGGGTCCAAGCTTGCAGATCTTGACACAGCTCCAGAAGCCGGCTCCTAGGCACCTTATCGAAGGGCCTTGCCGCCTTTGACCTCACGACCAAAATCCACCATGGATTTGGGCAGAGACCGCCGCCAGCAGACTACCCGGTGTTGTGCCAGAGCACCAAGATAGCTCTCAGCCCCTGCCACCTCGAGCCGAGGCCGCAGCCGCGTGATCCACCGAACCCCCCGGCCACCGAGGCCGGCCAAGATCGGAAGGAGGAGCGCCGCCGCGAGAAACAGCCGGAGGGACGAGTCCTTATTGCGGAGATCTCTGAGAGGGCTCACGCTGACGCGCCGACCGCCGGCGCCACCGGCGAGGCCGCCCATCCCCGGCTAGCTCTGCATCTGGACGGAGATCCAAAGCTCACTCCAAGAGAAACCGGCAGAGGGCCGGGAAAGACTACCTACACCTACGGATCCTACCCCGGCACCTCTCCTCCTCCACCTCCGGCCGGCATCGCCGCCGGAGGGGCTCGGGATCGGGCCGGGAACTCTCACTGGTGGAAAAAAGGCCTTCAATCCCGGTTTGTAAAGACCATTAATCCCGGTTTCCGCAACCGGGACTAACAAAGCGCGACTAAAGGCTTCAGCCTTTAGTCCCGGTCGTTTATGAACCGGGACCAATGGTCCGCCACGTGGCCCTGGGCATGTGCTGCGGCTTGAGGACCTTTGGTCCCGGTTCCTAACACGGACCGGGATTATAGGTCCATTCGGTATAAAATTGTATTTTCTGTTTCAGAATTTCTGTATTTTCTTTATTTCTCTATTTTTCTTTATTTCTCTATTATCTAATCATCTCTATTCTCATATAGAATTAGATACTTATGGCTCTCACTCCATATCACATATCAAATTACAAGTACTTGTGGTCCTCACTTCCCGGTCGGTCACCCATCCTCACACTGCTCCACCCTTAGCACGCTTAACTTCTCCATTCCTTCCCTACTAGCTTCCAAGATTGCGCTCGCGACTTCTTGATAATAGTATGGTACCTATTCTATTAACCTATACACTTTGGTAATATATAATATTACTTTTTTAAATTCCAAATAAATTCACAAAATAAGAAACAATGATTACGAATAATAAGCACCAATGAATTTCAAATATTCTTTATATATAATTTAATTATTAATTTTCAGATGATTAAAATATTCAAAAAAGCAAAAATACTTGAAAAATCACAAATTCGAAAATTAATTGACTTTGTTAACCGAAACAAAGGGAGTACATTTTTTCAAACATACTCATCCAATATGGCTCATCCAACATTTTTCCAATTGCTCATCCAAACATTTTTCCATACATATAATCATCCACCTAATTATTAAGGTTAAGACGATCAACATTGCTATTGTAGCCCTTTAGCTTCCAGAATCTCCTAGCTATCTCAAAGCCTAGGCGAGCATCTAAAGCGGCATATTTTAGTTGGTTCATGCTCAATGGAACTTTTTCCCAACCAAAAATTAGATCATCTTCTTCTTTTTTTTCTTTTTTTTTTTCTTCTTCTTCTTCTTCTTCTTCTCCCTTCTTCTTCTTGTCCTTCTTCTTCTTGTTGTCCCTCTTCTTCTTCTCAAGATGTGTCCCAATAATAGCATTGGCCAAATCATAGAGACTCGGCGTTGGCTTGCTAGTGGGGTTTGGGACAACTTGTTGAAGATCATATGCGGACGGAATAACAATTCCGTATGGGCTTAGCTTGCGCAGATCATTGTCGATGGCGGCACCAACAAACTTGATGGTGGTGTCCTTCAAGAAGTCCTTGAGGAGTTGCGGCACGACATTGGCCTTGCAAATTTGAAAGACCAATACCTCGGACTCCACCGAGAGTTGAAGGACGGCGGCACGTTGAGGGCGCGCGTGAGTGGTGAACTCACAGTCCAAGCCCACGCACTTGACCGGTGCGTCGTCGAGGAACCGGCGCTTGACCATGCCGATCCACTTCTCCACCCTCGAAGCACGGAGGGTCTCCGTGATGGTGAAGTTCATCTCTTCGATGACCACGTAGTAGACCCGAGACCGGGGCCAATGTTGCTCCTCCATTGTCGCCGAGGGAGAGCTCGCGGGCGCCGGCGGTATGGTGATGTGTGGGAGAGGTTTTGGGGAAGAAGAAGAGGGATGTTTTGGGGAAGAAGATGATCAAATGTTGAGTGATTTATATAGTGAAAGAGGGAGAAGATGAGAGAGCACACGCCGGCGATGTGAATGCAGATCGAGAGTTCCAACGCGTCGCCGCGGCGGTTCCCGATCAGCACGACGATGTACGAAGCGTCGTCGTTAATGTCGAGCGCCGTCGATCGATAACTGGCGCGAAGTAGGCGGTTCGTTTGAACGGGTGATTGGTCCCGGCTCGTGGAACGAACCGGGACTAAAGGGCACCTTTAGTCCCGGTTTGTTCCACGAGCCGGGACTAAAGGTCCCCGGGGCATTAGTCCCGGCTGTTATATGAAACCGGGACTGAAGGTCCCTTTTGAACCGGGACTAATGCTCCCTGGCCCACATTTTCAAATGAACCGGGACTGATGAACCCTTTGGTCGCGGATCGAATTTGGTTCGAGACAAACGGGTCGAATGGAAGCCCCTTTTTCCACCAGTGTCTGTGGAGCTTCGAGTTACTGTAGCGGGGAGGAGACAGGGGGAGAGGAAGACGAGCTATCGACATTACATCTTGAGAAGTTCAGTACAAAGCATAGCATAACTACTACTCCAATGCGCTTTCTTCAGTTCCTTCGTGGGAGTGTTCTCCACGTTCAGGCTGATTACACGGCGACTGAAAACAGATGGTCACTATGATCGACTTGGCGGCAAAGGGTTTATTCTCCGCACCGGACGCACCAGGGGCTGTTTGGTTTCTCGCACCCTTTTTGGCGTCTGGGAAACTTGGCTTTGGCCAAGCTGTTTGGGCAAATGCAACCTCTAATTCCCATCGTGCAACTAGTTTGGTTGCCAATATTTTGTTCCTTGCATCATAGGAGAAGCCAAGCGCCAACCGCTTGGTTGCCTTTTTTTTGCGTTTTGGTTAAATAGTAAAAATATTTTTAATACATGTAACCTCTTAAATTATGCCTGAAATTTTAAAGGGAGAGGGGTTGGTTACATATAGGCTCACAATCCACGCATGCATCAAGGACCGAAAAAACGCTTCCTCCGCCCCGTCCCCCGCGGGCGAGGACGGGCGACCTCCCAACCCTAGCACCGCTAGGCTCCTCCTCCCCCTCTCTTCCCTTCACCGCCGTCGGCGCAGGCCGCCGGGCAAAGCCCCGTGCGGTGCCGGCGGCGGCGGACCTGCTCCTACCCGCGCGCGAGGTAGGCGACGCGGGGTCTCCCTATGCTGGCGGCGGTGCCTCTCGGTGGACAAGGTTCCGGTGGCGGCTGCACTTCTCCCGGTTCGCGGCGGCGCCAGGTGACGTGGTGGCGATGGCGCGGCTACTTGACGGCGGGCGGCATGGAGGCCAGCGGCGTCACTGTCCTGGCCCAGATCTGGGCCCTTTTGGGCCCTATTTGGGCTTGGGCGGGCTAGGTCTGGCATCGTGGTGTCTGCTCCTGGCGGCTTGTGGAGTTTCTCTTGCTGAGGGTGGCTAGGACGGCGGCGCGTGAACTGCAGCGTGGCCATGGGAACTTCACGAGCCCGCCGGGCTTGGCCAGGCCGAAGGGCCTGGTCTGCTCTTGTAGCTGCGTTCGGTCTGTCACCGTAGGTGGCGGTGGAGGTTGTGCCCTCCCGCGTGGCTGCTGTCCAAGCTCCCCTCGGCTTGGGTTGCCTCCTCTCGGTTTCGTTGGTCTTCGTCAGTGGGCCACGGTGAGATGGCGGTGATGGTTGCAAGACCGTGGTGGCGCGAGTTGGTGGGCGGCGAGGTTGGTGGAGCGTGACGGAGTGTCCGGGGCCGTGTTTTTTGGGGGACGGGAGAAATCCTTGTCGAGTGGCCGACACTGACGCGGTGACGCTTGCGGGCGTCGCCATTTCCTTTTGAGGGGCGTCGGGGTTTCCCCTTCCCACTACCCTTCCGCATATCGGGGGAAACCCTAGGATTTGTACGGGCAGCAGCGTCGTCATCGTCGCATCCCTTCTTGAAGGTGTTGCTTTGGTATGCAGCGCTTCGGAGGGCTAAGCTCGTGGTGGGAATTCTCCGGAGGGCGCAGCGATTGCAGATCATCAGCGTTTTCGTCGATTTGACTTTGTCAACTTTGCTTTCTTTTCTTCTTCTTTTGTTTCTTTTGGGCTTTGCTGTGCTGTTTGCCTCAACGGTGGTCTCAATCTTGTATCGGTTCGTTGCTATCTCTATCTCTACTAATAATACGGTTAGGAGACGTGATGGTGCCATGGTACGTAAAAAAAATCGGGTCGAACGCTTGTTACGTCAAAAAAATCGCAAATCGGGTCGAGCGCTTGGTACGTAAAAAAATTCGCTTCCTAGGTGAAGAAAACCGCTGGTACGAGCCGCGCGCTCGCCTCTCCCTCAATTTTGCCCTCAATCCCCGCTAAGAAGAAAAAATCGAAGAAACCGCGGCCTCTCCCTCTCCCCCGATCCTGCTTCGATCTCCCCTTGTCATCTATGTTTGTCGAGAACAATGGAGGAAATCACAGATCGAACCGAAGCCCCTTCCCCTCCGCTACCCTCTTCCAAGTCTCCCGAGGCCGGATTGACCCCCTTGTCGTACCCCGCCCATGAGCCGGCGCAGGCGGCAGGCCTCGTCCCGCAAGCGGAATCCCGTGAAGAAGTAGCCGACGAGCCGATGGCCCCGGTTCGGTATCTCGCCGCGAACGCTGGTTCAAGAAATTGCCCCTCCAACCTCGAGCAGTCGAGCTCCACTGCAGAGTATGAGCTACGGGCTCTACTCCCAGTTCGAGCTCTGCCAACAAAAGCTACTCGCCTTTCAGTTCCATCCCCAGCAACAGCAACTGTGGCGCGTCCCTCCACCAGCCCTCCAAGAAGAACCACGGCGCCTCCACGGACACCAGCGCCGTGGGCATGACGGAGCTGTTCGCCGCGTGCACCAAGGAGTCCTGGGCGTGCGTAAATCCTCTGCCTCCTGGAAATTGGTATGTTCAATGTATGCCAAAACATGAGGTTTCTGATTCTGCCCTTAGCCTATGTTTATGAACCTGAAATAGTAAGTTAATTGGACATGTGTTGTGCAAGTTTGTGCAGCTTAATTGTGTAAAGTGGAGTAGGATAACCATGGAACGGAGATTGCTGAGGTGAAATCGTGGAATGAGTTCATGTATTAGGGGCTTAGCTGAACCACTCTATATGGTGAAACATCGGACCATAGCTGGTCTGATCTTGCTCTAACTGGCGAGAAAGATTGAGTTTGATCAGAGCTATATATGGGTGAAAATCAGGTGAGGTAAATATATAGAAATAGGGCGTGATGCGTATACAAATTCGGTATGCAATGTTGTGTCAAATGTTTTCACTCTTCTTCTTTCCGTTTCAGTTCATTGTTGTTTGTGTGGTTTGTCAACAGCATGCATGTCCATGAATACTATATAGCTGAGTTCTGAGTGCCTTCGGGTTTAGGGTTTTCGTTGTATGTTCCAAACTGACGTGTTTTGAGTGAAGCAACAGTGAGCTACTTGAACTCAAACTTCAGCCATGCATGAGCAGCCTTCATTAAGCCATTGAGCTCTAATATTTTATCGGAATCATGCTTGTGTTGGACTGCTGGAAAACCCCACTGTCACCACCACACTCTCTAATTGTTTGCAGTGCTATAAGTAATCTGATAATGTCAAGATAGGTACATGAAAGTTGGAGGAGGCTTATGCGTATATAGAAAATAAAATTAGTACTATGTCAGATTGTATTCTAGCCAGTTATCTTTAGCAGTTCATTGTTTATATTTACTTGCATTGCTGCAAGCCGATGATATCGAGCATCCATGACTGATTCATGCCTAGGGCCTGACAAATATTTCTCATGGGCATTAAATTTTATCTTAATTCTTATAATTTTGTTTCGTTTTTAATACTTTGTTCATTCTTATCTTGCGTTAGATATTTGGTATTCCCCTAAGGAAGTGCAATATTCTAAATTAATAATAGAGATTGTATAGCTTATGATTTTATAGACTTTAGAGTTGATTAAACGAGACGTTGAAGAGTTAGTTAATGTAAGAGAATGAATATGAAGTATGAATGCAAGCAGCGATCATGGAGGAAAGGAGGATTGGAGCATGTAGGAGGTTCGGCCGAGTGCCACAGAGAGGAGAGAGCACCGTCCGAGAAACATGCAGAGGAGCACTAACGCGGAAGACTAGCTAACGTGTTGGTACGATCTGATAAAAAATAGAGACACATTGATACACATATTAAAAAATAATCTTATTCCTCTTGAAGTATTATGTGTTTTATGTTAATGTATAACATTTTAATAAGTAGAGAGATAATTGTTCTATGCATGTAATTTTTTCATGTTTATGTTTCATATGTGTGGTAAGAAAAAAGTTAAAGCCGTGGTAACGCACGGGTATTCAGCTAGTATTAATATAGCGGGGCGTAAGCCTGTTTTGAGAAAGCTAGGGAGAAATAGCATAATAGCAAGAGAGTAATAGCGGCAATGCGGTAAGTCTACATTGCGTATACCGGGAGTAACAGCAATGCAGGTGTTTCAAGCCAGCAGCACCTCATCGATGAGCCTGTCAACATTGCGTATAGACCGTCCGTCACGCCGCGCGGCCACCACCGCGCTGTCCCGGAGCTCCATCACGCGGCGCCGCATCTCTCGGCCCTTCTCCCCCACCATGGCCTCCCGTATCATCCCCTCCACTTGGGCCCTCCTCACCTCGTCCCCGATCTCCATCCCAATGCCCCACTCGGTGCACTTGTACCGGCAGTTGGTCTGCTGCTCCGCGAAGAAGGGCCAGCACACCATCGGCACGCCGCCGCAGATGCTCTCCAGCGTAGAGTTCCACCCGGAGTGCGTGAGGAACACCCCCACCGCCTCGTGCTCCAGCACCTTCGCCTGCGGGCACCACTTCGTAAGCATGCTCCGCCCCTCCGTCTCCGCGGAGAACTCCGGTGGGAGCGTTGCCTCGTCGCCCTTCACGAGGTCGGGGCGCACGTTCCACAGGAAGGCGTAGCCCGTGTTTGCCAGCCCCCACGCGAACTCCAGCAGCTGCTCGTTCGACATCACCGTGATGCTCCCGAAGTTTACGTACACCACGGAGCGCGGGGGCTGGCCGTCGAGCCACCGGAGCGGCGCGTCCTGCTCCTTCCACAGGCTGGAGCCGAGGGCGGCGGCAGGGCTCTCGTCCGGCACGTTGTTGCGGACGGTCAGATGGAGCGGCCCCGCGGTGTAGACAGGCGGCAGGAGCCTGGACATGGCGTCGAGCAGGGGCGCGTCGAGCTCGTCGAAAGTGTTGATGACCACGGCCGATGCCTGCGACATGCCGGCCGTCTCGTGGATGAAGAAGTTGAACATGATGTCATCCGGGTCCGTGGTGCGCACGAAGCTCGGGATGTCGCGCAGCCGCATGTCCTTGGGTACCGCCGGTATCCAGTCGATGGTTTTTTCGTCCAAGTATCCATTGGTTAACTGCGCCTCGTCTGCACCAGCAACGGCAAATGAGCAAATCATCTCAATTAATTATGCTACCTCCGATTAAATTTCTGCTAAATACTCACTACTCAATACTCACACAGAGCCAGATAGCAAATAAACAGTGAACTTGGAAAGCAGAGATGCAGAGTACATGTAAAGTATAACAGTGACAAACCAAGAGACTACATGTGTTATTTGCCAATTGAAGAAATCAGATGAGTGAGATGTTGTGTATTATATGGGCTGTAGAGTAGAGACATAGTGCTACGTTTGAGAGGGATGATCCCACGGTCGCGTAGATCCTTGTAGTGGTAGTAGGTCATGAAGCCACAGGCGCTGGCGGTCCAGAGCGTGGCGCAGCGGAGGCCGAGCTCCCGCGCGGCGCGGAGGGCGAAGGTCATGACGCTATCGGCCACCACGCACGTGACCGGCGGCAGAGCGCCGCCAGAGGTCCCGGCCTCCTCGTTGAGCTTCGCGACGAGCTCCTTGAACCTGGGGAGGCAGGTGTTCATGGTGTAGTAGCACAGCGTGGGGATGTCCTGCGTGGCCTCACGGTCGAACGGCGGGAGGCCGTCGGCGATGGCGGCGAACCGGAACGCCGGCACGCCCTGGAGCGTGTCCGCGCCCTGCGAGCGCAGCAGGCGGCGGTGGTTGAACTCGTTGTTGACGAAGGTGACGTGGAAGCCCCTGTCGTGGAGCAGCTTGGCCAGCTGCAGCATCGGCGTGATGTGCCCCTGCGCCGGGTATGGGATCATCACGGCGTGAGGCCTCTCGACCGGCGGCGGTGACGAACCCATGGCTAGCTTGCTTGCTTGCTGCTGCTTCGCTCTTGCTCTCTCACTTCGTCACTCGTTGCTTCGGTTACGTCTTGCTCTCCACATAACCTCCAACGAGTTTGGTACGGCGCGCGCGTGTGGTACAGTACAGCCGTGAACGTCTTCACGTGCTCAGAGATTGAATGGACGTCCATCTCCAGCTCAGTAGTACAGTAACTGACAGGTCGTGGAGCGATTTTTTGGCTTCATGAATTATTGTTGTGGGTTTTCTGTTTGAGATTACATGTCACTGTACTACTCACTCCCTCCCAAAATACTTTGTCCATAATTTCTTGTTAAAGTCAGAATTTACAAAATTCGACCAAGTACCGCAATACAATATATCATATGTACTTGGTATATTATAAAAGTTGATGTATTTTTCTAAGAACATCGTCAAAGTTTATAAAGTTTTGACCACAAATAATATGCAACCTATCTTGAAAATGAGTGATTATTGTTGTGAGAGACGGACCATAAGATCAGTGCTCATCTTTGGCGTACGGTGTATAATTTCTTCGGATTCAGAAGCATTGTCCACTTCCTAGTGAAATGTCATGATAGGTTGTTTGAACATTGCACTAATTCCAAGAAGGTGGGCACGCTGTGTGAATGTGGTTTGCTCGCTTGCTCTATTGTACTGAAAAAAAATTCAGCGAGAGACTTATAAAGATAATCCCGCTCTATTGATGAGATTCCTCCTCCTCCTCCTTAATCCATCAATAAAATCGCCGCTGACAGTGTACAAGGAGTCAGAAAACCGTATACTTGTTACGCATAGCCTGGCCATCGCCAATATAGCGCCGCGATAGACCAAACCCTAATTTTAGGGACCTAACTACAATGTCAGGCTTAGGTCTGGGATCGCCACCCTCTCTCCGCTGGAGCGGCAAACAGAGGACTCAAGGACTAGGCAAATTGTCGGCCGGGAACAGAGGAGATCAAGGAGGCATTTGTGTAACATGAGACATTCTCGCAACCGGTAGTAAGTTGATCATGAAGCATCGAGTTTTAAAGTACTTCTCGATGCTCACAAAATTGTTTGAGACATCACGATTGCATAGGGCAGGTCTCTTAATTTGGATTGCCAAATTAAAAACATAAAGATTGGAAAAAAGAATGTGGGCTAGATGTCAGTACTATGTACTATGATTTCTTCAAAGATTAAAATACTAGCATATGTTATGCAGTAATGTATTTTATAGTTCCAAAAATATTAGGCAAAATCAGACGATATAGCAGGGACAGAGAGAGACTATTGTTGGACTTGTGAAAAGAAAGAATCAAGGTTTATTTTTTTGTGAAAACTAGAGGGAACTCTACCTATTCATATAGAAAAATATAGTAATTTCGTTTATCAAGGAAACCAGACAAACACCACATACGAAGCGCAAGTAGTCCCCATGAGTTGCCAAAGTGATGAAACCCGAGAAAAACTCATACCAACAAAATAGTGAATGCACTATACTACCGCACTGCAAGACACTATAGGAGGAACCAAGCCGCTATAGGAGGAGCGGGACGGGTTGTGCCACTAAACACTCAAGAAGGTGAAGCATACCTCTAGAACCTACAACATCCAACACTTGGAGGACCACAACTTTGTGAGCTACCATCTTGTCATCCAATGCTTCGCTACGTCATGCATTCTCCATTAACACAACATTTTGGGGCCGCCGCCAACACACCACTCTATGCGAGCCGCAGAGCCAAACGGTAAGGATGTGGTGGTTGTTGTATTTGCAGAAAGAATCATCCGTATTGTTTAATGAAACCTGCAGTCTAGCGTTTCATCAATTTTAGATAATTATGTTGAGCTTCTGATATAGAACTTCTGGAACTTTATGATATTCCTCTAAGTTTCTTACATAGAGTCATCTCATGCCCCTAGGTATTCTCGACCGTGTGTTTTTTCTATACACGTGTCTTTTTATATTTTTTTGTAAAAGGGAACATGCCCTATGCATACATTACCTTTTTGTTGTAGGCCTTCGATACTTTCCATGGAGTATAGCATCAGTTGCATTCTTTAGCACCGTAGCGCCTCGCACAAGCCACGTGGTGAAGGAAGAGCTCACACTTCAACTTTGCAATGCTTGGTACTCGAATCTCGGCCCGGGGATTTTCTCTACCCTTTTTACCCTAAAAAATAATAGTTCTAGAGAATTTTTTTTTGTTTATAGTATATTAGTATTACTTCTCACTATAATAGGTAAACAAGTCCTTCTATCAGAATTAGATTCTAACTAATTAGTGGTATTCTCATTTCTATTTAACAATATATTATTATATTATTATTAAATATTAAATAAATGATGAGACAATTCATTTATGGAGATTCTAGAAAAAGCGAGACAAAGTGAAGCGACAAAGTTTCTTTTATACTTACTCAGTTTTTATTTACACTGCATTATGGGGTTTAGATCAAATACGTAGCAAAAAATATCAACATTCGTAGTATCAAATTCATATAATATGAGAATACATTTTATATTTGGAAGACCGTGGTGACATGTCTCATTGATTTTGACAAATTAGAAGATTTATATGTTAAACTTAGATGTTCAGTTTGTGGCCCTATGAACAGGACTAGTTGAACTCTAGGTGAAATTCCAAAATGGACAAATAAAACTCTAGTAGGCAGTGGTGGGGTCCCGCAGCATAATTCACCGCGCCTAATTTTCAAGGATGTCACGAAAGAACGATTGCCCTCCACATGCGTACCAGAATTGATGTAGTCACTGCAGCTTTGGAGATATCATGACTTTGGACAAGGAAGATTTGGCGGTACGTCGACGTCGGAGGCATGGCCATATATATTGGCGTCTCCCAAAGGAGCAAATCAGGGTTGGTTCGCCATTTGATAGCCACGCGGAACAAAAAAGCTTTTTTTTTTTTTGAACGGTAATCAGTGGCTTTTATTGATCTGTTGCAGCTAGATCGCTAGCAACTATACGAGATACAAAATCTGGTACATGATCATGCCACAACATAACTCCACCCGAGACTAGCTTGGCACCAGTAGTGGCTAAAACATGGGCCACTGTATTACATTTACGCTTACAGTACAACACTTTGTAATCTAAGAAGTTGGTAAGCAGCAAGAATTTTGCCTCTCGGAAGAGGACTCCATGGCGGGCCAAATCAAACTCATTGGACTGAAGAGCTGACTTGAGCAAGGTTGCATCAGTTTCAATAATTATCCGTCCCATGCCTACTTCAGCTGCAAACTCGATGGCCTTCAGGCTTGCGATTGTTTCAGCATGAAGAGCATCAGCGATATGAGCAATTTGCCCCATACCTGCACCACAGACGTCGCCATTGCTGTCCCTAATGCAGAATCCCCAGCCACCTGTACCAGTTTCCCTGCAGAAAGAGCCATCAATGTTGATTTTTAAATAATCTACAGGGGGTTGGGTCCATCGATCAACAGAGGGGACATGTTCAACATGAGGTTTGCAGAGATAGGAAGAGAATTCTGAAGTATAACGAATTGCAGATGAAGCTACAGCAGCCGGGATAGGAGAAGGTTCTCCGGCGTTCACTGAATTTCGCGCACTCCAGATCTTCCAAAGAAGTGTGATAGAGAGCAGGCATGAGTTCTCATCCAAATTTAGTAAAGTTTCCAATGTTTGAAATGCATTTGCACAATCTAGCAACACTCCTCGGATAGACTCCAGATTTGCTTCGCGCCATACGGATTTAGCAAACTTGCATTTCAGGAAGATGTGGCCGCAGTCCTCATCAAGCCGGTGACACATAGGGCAGAGGGTTTCAAAATCCAGGCCTCTGCGTTTCAGGTTCATTTTGACAGGCAGACTATTATGCCCCAAGCGCCAAAGGAACATACTGATTTTCCTAGGGGTATTCAGGCTCCAGATCATTTGCCATTTGCTTGATGCACCTGTTGTTGGATTTGCTGCAGTAGATGAGGAGGTTTCGCCTGCAGCAACGTCCTGCAACTTGAGCCTGAGCTTGTACGCTGACCTGACAGAGAAGACACCCTTCGGGTCAGGGTGCCAAGCTGGAAAATCATCAAATCCTTCTAGGATTGGGATGGTGAGAATCTGTTCGGCGTCATCTTCATTGAAAGTTTGCCTCACAAGATCTTGGTCCCATTGTCCTATGACGGGGCAGATGAGATCACAAACTCGCTCTAGTAATTGATGTCGATCGCGATGTGTAGTTGGTCTTCTAGTGATGCCTCTGGGGACCCAGGGGTCCTCCCAGATGTTGATGCTAAGACCATCACCGACACGCCAGATTAAGCCTTGCTTGATCAAGTCACGGCCTTTTAAAATACTACGCCATGTGTATGAGATTCCTTTTGTTGGAGAGACATTCAAAAAATCACCCGTGGGGAAGTACCTAGATCGTAGCAATTTTGCACACAGAGAGTCTGGGTTAACAAGAATTCTCCAAGCCTGTTTTGCCAACATTGCTATATTGAAGGAGTAAAGATCTCTGAAGCCTAAGCCCCCATCTTTCTTTGGTTTTGATAATTTTTCCCAAGAGAGCCAGTGCATCTTTGTTTCTTTATCCATTTGACTCCACCAGAATTTGCAAATCATGGCAGATATTTCATCACACAACTCTTTAGTCAAGTCGAAACATGACATGGCAAAGGTTGGTATTGCTTGCGCCACTGCCTTGATAAGAATTTCCTTCCCTGCCTTAGATAGGATTTTTTCTTTCCAACCTTGGATCCTTGCCCAAATCTTACCCTTCAAGTATTGGAACATTCTTTTCCTCGCCCTCCCGATGTAGACAGGAAGACCAAGATATTTCTCATTATTTCCTTCACTTGTCATATTAAGACAGCCAAGTATCTCAGATTTTCGAAGGGCATTGCAGTTTGGACTGAAAAGGACGGTGCTCTTCTCTCTGTTAATTACTTGGCCTGAACAAGCTTCATAATGGTTTAGAATGTGTTGCAACTCTGTGGCATTATCACAATCAGCTTTAAGCAGAAGCAGAGAGTCATCAGCAAAGAGGAGATGGGAGACACTGGGTGCATTAGGACATATTTTAATACCTTCAATGAGGCCTTGTTGAACGGCAATATGAAGAAGTGACGAAAAACCTTCAGCAACAATCAAGAAAAGATAAGGAGACAAAGGATCTCCCTGTCTAAGTCCACGTTGCGGTCGAATGACATCAGTAAGCTCCCCATTTACCTTGATCCTATAGGTCACAGACCGGACACACTTCATTAGGAGAGACACCTAATTAGTGTGGAAGCCAAGTTTAACAAGCATAGCTTCAAGGAAATTCCATTCTACCCTGTCATAAGCTTTACTCATGTCAAGTTTGACTGCCATATAACCATCTCCACTTCGTTTATTCTTTATAAAATGTGTCATTTCATAAGCAACTAGCACGTTATCAGTGATGAGCCGACCAGGAACAAAAGCACTCTGGTTTTGAGAGATTATGTCTCCAAGAAACAATTTAAGTCTGCTTGTTAGGACCTTGGAGACAATTTTGTAGATGACATTGCAAAGACTAATTGGCCTCAAATCCTTGATGCATTCTGGGTTCTTAACTTTGGGAATTAGAACCACGTTTGTATTATTCCAATCAGCCGGCACAGGACCACCATTGAGAACTTGCAGAACCTCATTTTTGACACGATCACCGACTACTTCCCAAAATCTTTTGTAGAAAATTGCCGGCATACCGTCTGGTCCCGACGCCTTCAAGTCACCAATGTTCTGCAAGGCCTCAAAAACTTCATCTTCAGTAAAAGGTGAAAGAAGAGAGTCATTGATATAATCAGTGACCCGTGGTTGCACGTGTTCTAACAGTTCAGAAAGATTAGTTGCTGGCTGGGCGGTAAAGAGTGACCGATAATAGTTAGATATATGTTGCTTAAGCTCTTCCTGCCTCTCAATGATATCACCGTTCTCTTTTTTTAGTTTTGTGATTCTATTTCTTCTCTTCCTCTCTGAGCAGCAACTATGGAAAAAGCGGGTGTTCCTGTCACCGTGCTTCAACCAATCAACATGAGCACGTTGTTTCCAGTAGACATCTAACTGATCCTCAAGACGTTCCAGCTTAAATCTCAATACATGTTCATGGTGGATTGATTCTTGAGAAATTGTGTCTTTGAGGCAGCGGTTTAAGTCCTTCCTTGTTTTCTTGATGCGCTTTTGAAGGTCTCCCAAGACATTTCGATTCCAATCCTGAAGCTTCACAACAACTTTCCTAATTCTGTCAGCCGCTGAATTGAAACCATCAAAAGTATCATTCCAGGCATCGCGCACAAGTTGTGCACAACTATCCTCCTGGAGCCAGGCCGCCTCAAACCGAAAAGCATGATCAAAGCTGGGAGTAGGCACCGGCATACAGTTGGTGTCGAGGATCAACGGGCGGTGGTCCGAATGCCGAGGTTTGCCGTTGATAATCTTCACAGCAGGATAGATATAGCGCCATTCAATATTGGCGACCGCTCGGTCAAGACGTTCTTTAACATAGCGGTCGTGACGATGACTATGGTTCCTCCAGGTAAAGATATCTCCCATGAATCCAAGGTCAGTTAGCTCGCAAAACTCAATAGCTTCACGGAACCTGTCCATCTGTGTTTGAGGTTTTGGGGCACCGCCAACCTTCTCATGCTGGAATAGTATTTCGTTGAAATCGCCCATAAGAAGCCAGGGGCCTGAACCTTGCTGTTTGAGATTCCGAAGAGCTCTCCAAGTTAATTCCTTGTTTTCGGGATCTCCGTACACACCAGTGAATCTCCATACCACATTACCATCAGAAATATAAGCATCAATATATAGACGATTAACATCGCTTACCGAGATGTCAACATCGCGCTTCCACAAGAGAGCTAGGCCTCCACTCCTGCCATTGCAGTTGTACACAGCCATATTTGGCATATCCAACAACCATCGGAATTTTTGCATACGCTGTTCATCAAGCTTTGTTTCAGAGAGAAATAACACATCTGGATTCTCACGCTTCTTGACATCCAAAAGCCCTCGCTCTGCTGCGCGATTACCCAATCCTCGGCCGTTCCATGCCACAAGCTTCATTGGTCCTGGCCGAGTAATTTTGATAATCAAACTTCAAACTGATTGCTTTCCTGTAAAATTATTCTGCACTTCCAAAGCAGATTTTGGGCAGGGAACCTGAAGGTAGCTTGAAGGGGAAGTGGCACGGAAAGAGTTTGTAGATGCAGCTTAGAGAGAAAGGAGAAAAGATTTGGGGATTTTTGTGGCTGAGTTTATGAGAAAGATGGGGATTAAACTGTAGGTAGAAACGAGATGAGAGATGAGAGATTGAGAGATGGGCAAGGGGAATAAGCTAGAGGGTGAATCGGATCTGGGGAGAATCAGATGAGATACCTTAGAGCAAGATTGAGGAAGGAAAACAATCGGCATCACGCCAGTCTCTGGCATATCGCCATCAGTCGCCACCCACGGGGCTTCTCTTCAAGTCGTCCAAGTCGGGTGCGCTGCGTATCGTAACTAATCAGCTCTCTCCGAGTCGCTTCCCGTGTTTGCACGGCGTTGCTATCTAGTACTGTAGCTGCTATCGGATGGATATCCAGTCGCGCGAACAGCATGTGGAGCTACAGACAGTAGGACTCGGTCGCCGTCCCGGTAACGCTGGAGTTGATGCAGACGGGTGTGGAGATCCCGCACAAGCGCTGTCTGCCTGTCAATTTACCAAGAGAAAATACACGGAAGATTTGTGAGCAATTTGGCGTACCCTGCCGCTACATGATCGTCGGCTGGCACCTTCTTTGTATTTTACTCTTACGCTATGAGCTTACTGGGTACTAGCTGTTACATGTATATATTTATATATTGTATTTCCCCACTTGTTAGGGGGTTTTCCTGCATATTTGCACACCTGTACATGTACTATATATGTGGCCTTTGGCCCCTATGGAATAAAATGAGTCTATTCCTAACATGGTATCAGAGCCGATTTTACGGTTCTCGTTCTACCCACCAATCCTCTGTTGACCGCCGCCAGCTCGCCCCGGCTACGCCGGTTCCCGTTCTGGTCGCGGTCCTCTCCCAGTCCGTCCTCTGTCGTCCCGCCGCGAGTCAAGATCGAGTCCTTGCCGAAGCCAGCGCTCTCGTCGCCCGAAGCCAGCGCGGTCCCGCCGCGAGTCAAGATCGCAGCGTGGCCCGCTCGCCCCGCTCGTCGCCCGAAGCCAGATCGATCGAAGAGCTCCTGTCTAGATCGATCGGCGTCTATCCCGGGAATCAATCCCTGCTGGCCCTCTCTGTCCTCGTCGCCAGGGCCAATCTCCGCCGCCAGGGACTCGTCGCCAGGGAAGTCTGCTCGCCCCGCTCGCCCAGCCGGGCCAGGGAAGTCTGCTCGCCCAGCCGGGCCACGGGCCCCGCCTCCGCCCCGCAGGCCCCAGTCCGCCCCAGCAGGTTGATGGCGCGGTGATGATGGTGCCAGAAAACTTGTTGGCGTGTAGTTGATGAAGTAAATGACCGGCCAGTTGGAAACCCCAAGAGAAGGTTTTGATGAATATAGCAGCAAGTTTTCCCCCAGTTAAGAAACCAAGGTTTATATCGATCAGGAGAAAAGCAGACAATAACGACTGAAGGTGATGCAGACTGGCTTAGTAACACTCCAACAAGGGCGCCGTTTAACGATACTTGTTGACTCGTCTTCGGCCAGTAGCAACGCGGAACCTGCACACAACACAACCAAGTACTTTGTTCCCAACTTGCGATGAGGTTGTCAATCTCACCGGTTTGCTTGAAACAAAGGTTATGAGCGTATCGAGTGGAAAACAGTAGAAGTATGCGAGTAAAGTAAACAGTGCGAGTAAAGTAAACAGGTGATAGCAATATGATGGAAATAGGACCGGGGTCCACAGTTCACTAGTGGTGTCTCTCCATAAGATAAATAACACATGCTGGGTAAACAAATTACAGTTGGGCAATTGATAGAATAAAGATAAACGTGATATGTCAAGAAGATCACTATGAGATTTACTCTGGGCATTACAACAAAATACATAGACCGCCATCCAACTGCATCTATGACTAATAATCCACTTGTGGCGAATCAATCCGAGAACTCCACAAGTATTAAGTTGCGAACAACAGATAATTACATTAAGCAAAGTGTGTAATGTAAACAAAGCATATGCCCTTGAGCATATGAATGTTGTTTTCTCCCTAGTAGCAACAGCACATCTACAACCTTAGAGGTTTCTGTCACTCCCCCAGGTTAAATAGAGGCATGAACCCACTATCGAGCATAAATACCCCCTCTTGGAGTCACTAGCAACTACTCGGCCAAGATAGCTACTAACAACGGAGAGCATGCAAGATCATAAACAACATAGAGATAACATAAGATATAATTCAGTACAACAACTTAATCATAACACCAATATTCATCGGATCCCAACAAACCAAGCATGTAGAATTACATAACGGTGATCTCAATCATGTAGGGCAGCTCATGAGATCTAAACATGAAGCACATGGTGGAGAAGACAATCATCTAGCTACTGCTATGGACCCATAGTCCAAGGTAGACTACTCACTCATCGCTCCGGAGGCAAGCATGGCGATGAAGAAGACCTCCGGTGGCGATTCCCCTCTCCGGCAGGGTGCCGGGAAGAGCTTCTGGACCCTCCCGATCTTCGGGTCGACGGTGGCGGCGGATCGCGATGTGTTCTGGAAAAGTGATCGGGTACTTAGGTTTTTTCCGTCGGGGGGTCTTTATAGGCGAAGGGGCGATGTCAGAGGTGGAGCCAGGTGGCCTCACGCCTGGCTGGCGCAGCCCAGGCCCTGGCCGCGCCGGCCTGGCGTGTGGGGCCCCTGTGGCTCCCCTCCTACTCTCCTTCGGATCTCTAGAAGCTTCCGGGAAAAATAAGACTTTAGGAACTTGTTTCGTCTAATTCCGAGAATATTTCCTGTGTATCACTTCTGAAACACAAAAACAGCAAAAACAGGGAACTGGCACTGTGGCGACTCGTTAGTAGGTTAGTTCCGGAAAATGCATAAAAGTGCCACGAAGTGTAACGAAACAGTAGGCAAATGGTGTAAAAACAAGCATGGAGCATCAAAAATTATAGATACGTTGGAGACGTATCAAGCATCCCCAAGCTTAACTCCTGCTCGTCCTCGAGTAGGTAAGTGATAACAAAAGAATAATTTTTGAGGTGACATGCACCTACACAATCTTGATCATATATGTAAGCATTTGTGAGCTGGGATCATAAGAACTTAAAACATGGGCATGAAGATATAATCTTGACAATAAGAACTTAGCAACCATGTTGTAAACATGAAAATGAACACAAACAAAAGATCATGAAAATGAAACAATGAAAGTCAAACATGTGTTCAAATCATAAGGAAAAACATACAAATGGTTTTCAGCTTGTCCTTCAAAGAGAGCAAAACATAAATGCAAAGGACACATTCAAGTTTAAGAGGGCGACTAGATACAAATAATTTGAGAACAAGTGAAACCAACAATATGAATCAATCAATGAAAACTTTGGGACAATGCACATTATACTAAGAATGACAACTATGCTCTCTTAATGGTGCATAAAGATAGAAGGTGGTGACTCAACATAAAAGTAGAAGAAAGGCCCTTCGCAGAGGGAAGCAGTGATTGCAAGTTTTATAACCTTTAAAAATTATGGTACTTACCGGCTTTGAGCTCTCATTGCCCCCATCATAAGCATCTTGAATGGTTAAAGTTAATGCGAGAACAATTATGATGCATATGCTTGACAAATCATAAGTTGAAAACCTCGTGTCCCGTGAATACGAGTACCCAAACCTCATGCTACTTTACTTAGAGTCCCAAGCAAGGCTCTTGTCATTGTAAATATATGCATATTATTGAGAACCGCCAATGGGGTACCTCCGTGCCCGATGACATGGAACAAGCCCACATCAAAATGACAGGACAAGCAGACAATGAACACCTCGACATCTCTTTTATTTGCCATTTGTTTAGCTTTTTATTGTGAGATGCGTCGTCGAATGTTCACCATGGGTATGCTGCAAATTTCCACCATGAATTATGCATGGCTTAGATTAGCGGCCCGGCGTTTCCCTAACACATATACAAACTCCATGATCCCCACAAGATTCCTAATTCATTTCACACCGCGGGCATCCATAAACAAAAGATCACGATATCAACTCAAATAAGAAGTGCAATGTTGAAAGCTTGCCCATGACTGCATGGCTGGGCTAGCTCCAACTTACAACTTGCAAGCATAACAACTCAACATAAGAGACCACAATGTCAAATTTTTAAGAACAGGAAAAAGTAAAGTGTGCCTTCCGGTTCGTGAGAGCTTTACTAACTGAATTTCGCATAACACTGGTAAGAGTTTAATTTGAAGAGAAAATAAAAGCAAGTCAAATTTACTTGGAATAGCAAATTGCTAGTAGGTATGTATGGTGGACACTTTGGAAGACTTTGACTTTTAGGAGTTGGATGCACGAGTAGAGCTCATACTCAGTACAAGGCGAGGGCTAGCAAAAGACTGGGAGCGACCAACTAAGAGAGCAATAATGGCCATAATCATGCAAAGCGACAAAGCGACATTAAAAGAAGCATAAGATGGCATCAAAAGTCAAAAACTAAATGATCATAGAGGCCATTGGAGACTTTGTAAGAGTCTAACATGTGTGAGCATGCGCCAAGTCAACCCAAATAAAGCATCAAGGAGAAAACCAAAATAATGCTTCCATACAATAAAAACAACGCATGATTTTTTCAAAGGCTCATTAAGCAATCTCAGTTATTTGAGACAAGTCATGCTACAGCAAAACCACTAAGCATACTATCAAAAAGACATCAAGCATGACATGAAAAAGCCTAAACCGCAGTCTACACAAGCTCCTTCTTGTACCACTTTTTTGCATAAAGCTTTTTCTCTTTTCCAACACCATTTGAAATTTTTATAAACACATCTTTTGATGAAAACCAATAAAGATCAGAGGCAAAAATACACCTTGATGAAAAGATATGACAAGGTCTGAACGCAAATCAAGGCGAAAACGAAAACCAAAAGCAGTAGCGGAAAAAGAAGAACACTCGGTGAAATTGTAAGAATGAAAAATGGAGTGTTCTTGGCAAATGAAAACGAGTACATCTCCTCCAAAGTAAATTTGTTAGGGTCCAACCATTTATTGCAGCAAACAAACTAAACTAACTAAGAAAACTAAAACAACTAACGCTCCAAGAAAAACACATAGTGCATGAAGCAATAAAAATATAGTGTTTTGAAAGGTGACCTGATTTTTGCCGATGAAGAAGGGGTGCCTCGGGGGAATCCCCAAGCTTTGACGCTTGTAATTCTTGGATATTTCTTGGGGTGATGCATGGGCATCCCCAAGCTTGAGCTTTTGTCCATTCTTCAACTCATCTCATCATTCTCCAATCCCTACACTTGAAAACTTCCTTCATACAAAACTAAACACAAATCTATTAGCAACATTATTGTAGGCATAACATATAATCAACCTCTTTTTGCTTCAGGTTTCAACCCAAAACTACCACATATATAGCACATACTACTGTAGCAACCTCCCCAAAAGTTCCGTGATAAAAAAACTCAAAAGAAAGCGATAAAGTGGCAAACACAAATATCGGCAGAAATCTATCAAAACAGAACAGCTGACAAAGGTCGAATTTTTGAGGGGTTTTCTGTTGCTCAAATCAAAAAGTGTTCTACTAACGAAAGTTTGGATATAACCTGGGACATATGCACAAGAAATCGCAGGTCCAAAAGATATACAGAGAATTTATACGAATTTTTACGGTGCAGCACCGAAAACAGTTTCAGGACAGCAACATCCCCAAATCTTTACCTCACTCAAATTAGAGGCTTCTCTTGGCACAAAAACGAAATAAACAAGATAAGGAGCGGTCATTACAGTAGTAATGACTTCCAAGACTCAAATAAAAGAAAAAGTACTAAAAATAAAACATTGGGTTATCTCCCAAGAGTGCTTTTCTTTAACGCCTTTGAGCTAGGCGCAGAAAATTGCGAATCAAGTAACATCAGAAGGAGCATTAAGATCAACTGCAGAAGTCTTGTCAATAAGGCATTGTATTTCATCCACATAAGTTTTAGAAGACCCTTTGTGATCACGCTTTGGTTCACTCAAATCACAAAAAAGATTTTTGGGACAGATCCAGTCAAAATTATTTTCGAAAGCTTCACATAATCCCAAAAGCTTGCTAGGTATAGGTATTTTGGCTCCTTCATCATTAGTACTAGTAACCTTTATAGGTGAACCGAGTTTATTAAAACGTTTAAGAACTTTTCTAGCTTCAATGATGACATCTTTAAATTCTAGGCGCAAAGCTTCCAAAATAAAAGCTTTCTTTTCAGGATCTTCAATTTCATGAAGCTTAAGGAACATGTATTGCGTAAAAGGATTAAGACTAGCAAACCTAGTTTCCAACATGTGAATCAAATAAGCAGAAGCAACTTCAATACTAGGAGCTAGCTCAACCAAAGATTTTTCCTCAACTTCCTCATGCATACTAATGTGATTAAAGAACTCCTCAATGTTACTTTTTCCAATAATTGAACCACTACCTACTGAGAGGTCCTCCAGAACGTACTTAGGGATCAACATGATGAACTAAAAGTAAAGAAAAAACAACTACCAAGGATTCTAATTTTTTTGGGTTTTTGATATAAAACGATGCAGGTAAAATAAATAAAGTAAAGCAAAACAATAACAAAGTAAAGGATGTGCGTGCGAAAAATTCCCCTCGCAGAAGTCTTCCACTCTTCCCCGGCAACGGTGCCAGAAAACTTGTTGATGGCGTGGTGATGATGGTGCCAGAAAACTTGTTGGCGTGTAGTTGATGAAGTAAATGACCGGCCAGTTGGAAACCCCAAGAGAAGGTTTTGATGAATATAGCAGCAAGTTTTCCCTCAGTTAAGAAACCAAGGTTTATATCGATCAGAAGAAAAGCAGACAATAACGACTGAAGGTGATGCAGACTGGCTTAGTAACACTCCAACAAGGGCGCCGTTTAACGATACTTGTTGACTCGTCTTCGGCCAGTAGCAACGCGGAACCTGCACACAACACAACCAAGTACTTTGTTCCCAACTTGCGATGAGGTTGTCAATCTCACCGGTTTGCTTGAAATAAAGGTTATGAGCGTATCGAGTGGAAAATAGTAGAAGTATGCGAGTAAAGTAAACAGTGCGAGTAAAGTAAACAGGTGATAGCAATATGATGGAAATAGGACCGGGGTCCACAGTTCACTAGTGGTGTCTCTCCATAAGATAAATAACACATGCTGGGTAAACAAATTACAGTTGGGCAATTGATAGAATAAAGATAAACGTGATATGTCAAGAAGATCACTATGAGATTTACTCTGGGCATTACAACAAAATACATAGACCGCCATCCAACTGCATCTATGACTAATAATCCACTTGTGGCGAATCAATCCGAGAACTCCACACGTATTAAGTTGCGAACAACAGATAATTGCATTAAGCAAAGTGTGTAATGTAAACAAAGCATATGCCCTTGAGCATATGAATGTTGTTTTCTCCCTAGTAGCAACAGCACATCTACAACCTTAGAGGTTTCTGTCACTCCCCCAGGTTAAATAGAGGCATGAACCCACTATCGAGCATAAATACCCCCTCTTGGAGTCACTAGCAACTACTCGGCCAAGATAGCTACTAACAACGGAGAGCATGCAAGATCATAAACAACATAGAGATAACATAAGATATAATTCAGTACAGCAACTTAATCATAACACCAATATTCATCGGATCCCAACAAACCAAACATGTAGAATTACATAACGGTGATCTCAATCATGTAGGGCAGCTCATGAGATCTAAACATGAAGCACATGGTGGAGAAGACAACCATCTAGCTACTGCTATGGACCCATAGTCCAAGGTAGACTACTCACTCATCGCTCCAGAGGCAAGCATGGCGATGAAGAAGACCTCCGGTGGCGATTCCCCTCTCCGGCAGGGTGCTGGGAAGAGCTTCTGGACTCTCCCGATCTTCGGGTCGACGGCGGCGGTGGATCGCGATGTGTTCTGGAAAAGTGATCGGGTACTTAGGTTTTTTCCGTCGGGGGGTCTTTATAGGCGAAGGGGCGATGTCAGAGGTGGAGCCAGGTGGCCTCACGCCTGGCTGGCGCGGCCCAGGCCCTGGCCGCGCCGGCCTGGTGTGTGGGGCCTCTGTGCCTCCCCTCCTACTCTCCTTCGGATCTCTGGAAGCTTCCGGGAAAAATAAGACTTCAGGAACTTGTTTCGTCCAATTCCGAGAATATTTCCTGTGTATCACTTCTGAAACACAAAAACAGCAGAAAACAGGGAACTGGCACTGTGGCGACTCGTTAGTAGGTTAGTTCCGGAAAATGCATAAAAGTGCCACGAAGTGTAACGAAACAGTAGGCAAATGTTGTAAAAACAAGCATGGAGCATCAAAAATTATAGATACGTTGGAGACGTATCACAGGTTCCGTCGCCAGAGCCTCCACAACTATCTGCTAGAGGCTGCTTCGGCCAGATTCGTTTTCCTTTTGGTGAGTTGACCACCGTTTCTGATTAGTTCAAAAAAAAAGAGAAAAAAGGGAGAGAGAGAGAGATGTCTTCCTCATCGGGCTATGTTGCGATTCCTCGCTGCCCGGTGATTTTTGATAGCGCGAATTACCCTGATTTTGCTGCCTTTATGCGCGTTCACATGCGCGGTCTCCGTTTGTGTGGTGTGCTCTCAGGCGAGGTCTCCTGTCCGCCGCGCCCCACTGCTCCTACGGCGCATATTCCACCGATGCTCGTTGCCTTTTCTTTCCTCGTTCCAGCTCCCTCCAGCTCCAGTGCTACTCAGATGCTACGTGGGCGAGTGATCCTACGGATCATCGTTCACTTTCTGCTTATTGTGTGTTTCTTGGTGGTTCGCTCATTGCTTGGAAGACGAAGAAACAGACAGCGGTTTCCCGTTCGAGTGTTGAGGCTGAGTTGCGAGCTATGGCCTTGTTGACTGCTGAGGTGACCTGGTTACGGTGGTTGCTTGCGGATTTTGGGGTCTCTGTTACGACATCCACTCCAGTTTTGTCTGACAGTACAGGTGCTATCAGTATTGCACGTGATCCGGTAAAGCATGAGCTTACCAAGCATATTGGTGTTAATGCTTTTTATACACATGCTCAGGTGCAGGCTCAGGTTATTGCGCTTCAGTATGTGCCTTCAGAGTTACAGTTGGCGGACTTCTTTACAAAGGCACAGACTAGAGCGCAGCATGATTTCTTACTCTCCAAACTCAGTGTTGTGGATCCACTATGAGTTTGAGGGGGGTGTTAGATGTATATATTTATATATTGTATTTCCCCACTTGTTAGGGGGTTTTCCTGCATATTTCCACACCTGTACATGTACTATATATGTGGCCTTTGGCCCCTATGGAATACAACAAGTCTATTCCTAACACTAGCGAGTGCGGTAGCAAGTGTATGTGCATCCTAAAGCGACAGTTCTTAGGTCTGGAAGTGACTCGACGTGGTACAGGTCGAGTCAGATAAATCAGCTCTGCAGCTTGATTCAATTTCTGTTCTAGTGTACGAGCTCATCGAGCATCGAGCGTTTATTTGCACGGCGTCCCTGATACTTTGGAAACGATCGGTCCACTAGCTATTTATAAGCAGGTCATTTGTTCAATCCACGAGCGCTATGGGACTATTGTTCTGTGCACCTTGAGATCAATCCTGTGATCGATATCTTATGTATATGCGCACATACATAACCTGAACTAATAAACTAGGGGCGATGCTAGGCGTCGGTTGCAACAAAAATCACTAGCTATTTCAAAAACAAATTCACATATAATTACAACAATAAAACCATGTTTTTATTGTTACATACACATGGTTTTATTGTTGTTTCGAAAAAAACAACAATAAAACCATGTGTATGTAACATTTTGAAATGCATGTAAGCATCTTCAAGAAAAATGAGGAGACACAAAATTGTAGTAGAAAACATCCAGAAAACTTTGCAACATCTCACGTGTGATTTCATAAAAAAAGGCATACATGTTTGTTACAATTTGAAAGCACGGATCCAACATAAAAAAATCAGGAGGAACACAAACTTTGTAGCAAACGCCCATAAAAACTTTGCAACATCTCACATGGTTTTCTCAACATATCGTGTTTGTGTTCACAACATATTGGTAAGCATATGCAACATCACAAATCATTACCTTAAAAAATTCATTAATAAAGGCTCTATACTAACTGATTCAGCGCTGGCGGCTATGAATCCGGCTCTCGATTAGGCCATCAATGCTAGATCTGGCGACCAGTAACCCGTTCCCGCGTTCCTCGTATTCGAAAGCTTGGCACAGTAGAAGAACTCCGGTTTAAGAGCTACCATGGGCATTTCTAAACTTGGTCTTTGATGGTGGTGGTGGTGGTGGGGGGGAGGGAGAAGATGGTGGCGGAGTTGTTCATGCAGGTTGCAATGGAGGCAGTCCTCGCTTGCAGTAGCGTGTGACTGTAACAAAACTACATGTGTTTACAAAGTCATTGGGACTTCAAACGCATAGTGATGCATCAAGAGTAATTTTACACACAAGGGTCACTTGAGGGTTTATATCCAACTCTTGGGGAAAAATATTTCTTTCTCAATATCCTCTTCTAATAACCTAAAATAATACTTTTGTGTCCCCAACTACACTCATGTGTTTGTCAAGCACACACGATGTGTAAGTAATTCAAACATATGCAATAAAATAAAGAATTACTACAAATTTTTGGATCTATGGATAAGTAAAATTGAATATAAAGGAATGCAAAAAGTGTTTCTTATAGTTTAAAATGCACCAGAGATTATGAGTTCACTTGACCCGTGTCTTAAAAGCATGGTGGCACGAATATAGCTTTATAGAACAAGTTAAAAGCAGTGAAAACAAACAAGTAGTAATGGATAAGCATTCATGTGGATATGACACACGTTCAATCATAGAGTCGATGCAACACATCTCTCTAATACTCCATAGCAAGGGAATACTCTACATGCTATATTTAAGAATTAACAGAGTATTGCAAAAAGAACTTTGACATAGAGTTGAAAAACACTATGCTACCTTGAGAATAAAGGCTGTCTTTGTTGTCACAATATGAAAACTAGCATAAGAATTAATTTATCCCCAGTAAGGTAATCATTGGAAGGTAAAAACCCTAGCAGCACACGGAAATACTATCAGTACCTCATGTAAACCACCAGATTACTCCATCTAACACACACACCCCCCCCTCTAAGGTTCTTGCATACAAGTCTGATCAGAAGAAAGCACCTACCGATACATCAGGAACATATTGAAAATTTTCATCTCACATATTCAGCTAAATGAAAAAATCCACCATAGGGGTGATACAATTATGACCACAGTCACATAAATCAGCTCATGTGGCACTAATTCGTGAAGTACATGGAGAGAGATATTACTAGTTAATTCCACAAACCCGTAATCCATGGGGTGGACTATTCCCTCTTCATCTTGGAGACGAAAGAGTTGTTTGGAGGTGAAGGAGCAACTGTGGGCGGCTTTGGAGGCATTTCTCTCTCCAATCTTTGTCGGTTTTGCCTCTGTTTTTCTATTTCTCTATTTTCATCCACCTCCTCGCGGTCTCCAAGAAGGGGTCCTTTTTATAGATAGTTTTAGGTTAAATGGAGATGGGTGGCACAAATATCGCGGCAATTGGGAGCCAAGGGGGTGGCAAGTGGACCCCAGGATGCGACCAACAAGGTGGGACGCACCACGGGTCCTCCTGGTCGGCCCAGGTGGCTCCAGGTCCACTTTCAATCTTTCAAGAAATATATCAAAAGTAAAGTTAATAAGAGGGAACCTTATTATCCTACTGAATTCCAAGCCAACTAAACAACAAATGCTGATCATAGAACATGCCATCTTTTTTATGATAAACATATAGAATACAATGTAATGGTCAACAAATTAGATACGAATTATGGAGACCAAACATGAGTAATATGCAAAGAAATTCAAGCTTGATCCGGGTACTTGCGCCATGAAAATAGTGAACAAGCTTGGACAAAAGATAAATGAAGTGGAAAAATTATACTAAATTGTCTTATTTATAGTGTAGTATGTTTTCCAAAAAGGAAGTTGGGACCCCCGGCCTCTGAGTTGAAGTGATGCCTATGACCTCTAATATAGTGTAGTACCTAGATGAAATGGCTATTCTATATATGCAAGATGCTAAAGCAGATAAATACTGGGCTAACTCTCAAAACCTGTAATATAAGGACATGCATGGACACAAAAACATGATAGCACTTTGGGCACAAATATCGTCCCAATTTCTTCACTTGTTTAGCTGGTGCAACAGGTCATCTAGTAGCATAATAGCTAGGGAGTAATAGCAATGCATGTGTTTCAAGCCGGTAGCACCTCATCGATGAGCCTATCAACATTGCATATAGACTGCCCGTCACGCTGGGCGGACACAATTCCGCTGTCCCGGAGCACCATCACATGGCACCGCGTTCCTGGTGGTTTTTTTTTATCATATTTGTCTTTGACGAGGGTTAATCTCGGCAAATGTCCTACATGAAAGACTTAGGATCAAGGAAAGAGGGCGTCAGATGAACTCAAAGGTAAGGATTAGACAACGAAGACGAATCTTGCAATATTATTGAGACAAAAGCTAGGGTTACAAGCTAAAATCTCGATGTCCTTTGGCCGGCCCCTCCTGGCACCTTTTATAGGTGGCCAGGTCTCGGGGTCCTGGTCGGGTTCGATACAAACTCATCGACTATGTCGGTTACATAATAGTTTCCTTATTCAAATATACAATACCTCGGCTCCTATCTTGGGCAATAATCTTCATGGGCCTTGACCCGAACATATACCATGGGTACCAATGCCATGGGCCCTGGCAGGTGTACCCATGTCAGTAGCCCCTCAGATTCTATTTGAATCGTAGATTCGGGTCGAATCTCCAATCTTCAACTTCTTCAATCTTTGACTTCTTATCTAAAGCCATTAAATCTTTGACTTCATATCTGCAATTGTTTATATTTTAATCTCTTATTCTTCATGGCGATATTGGTAAATGAGCCTGGTGCGTCTGAGAGATCAGGAACCAGGTAATTGCCTGAGAAAATACTCAAAACCTACATCAAACTTGAGTCCCCAGACTCGAATTTGGGACCTGGCGTAACTGAGCTTGTGCCGCTTTAGGACTTACCAAAGCATGAATTCCAGTATATTTTTAAGGGTACTTGACACGTTCGCCAGGATTTTCTTCGTATCGTGGATACAGAAAATACTACCAGAGCACATTCTTGTGTGAATACTAGGCCATGCCGGACAAACCCTAAGGTCTTACCTTCATGATCATTGTGATCATGGCATTCAAACATTTTATCGTGGCGGATGCGGTTCGAGAATATATTCTTTGAGAGCCTTGTTTGGCTATTAGAATATCCCAAATTGTCGGGTTCTTTTCTTTACTTGTAGATCCCTCCCGATGGGAGTAGACGTCGAGTTCATTATCTGGTGTTTACCACCGATTGTGGGGTCAATAGTTTTACTCCTTTTTCTTGTTGTAGTCGAAGTAATTATTCACCGGGTTGCACGTTTAGCGCTCCCGATGGGAGTATCCCCCGAGGTTATAGTCGAATATTTTGTATTCAAATATAGGCTCATAGATTGTTGAACGCCTTTGATGCTTATATCCTGCAATAAAATAATGTTACCTTATGTTTTTCTATCGGGTGCGCGATTAGCACTCCCGATGGTAGTAGCCCCCGAGGCTATGATTGGGTGATTGTAGCCAATTATAGGCTTAAAGAACTTAAAATCTTTGACTTATAATTTTGAACTTGAAACTTTTCCCCTCTCCAAAATCATGACAACATAGCTGACAAAGATGACTGATTTGTCGAGTTCCTCTATACTGTTGAAGATCTGATGTGTCAACTGTAGGTCATCATGACCCACACGTGTGATGCTTCGAATGACTGATTTGAATCTATGCCGTCCAACCCACATGGGGGCGGCGTAGTAACTTCCCAAATTTTCGTGTGCTAGTGGGCTGTCATTTCCGCTTTGCGCGCCATGTTGCAGCCCACGACCCTTCTGCTTTGCGCTGTCACAATTTTTTATAGATTCCCACGAGTAATGTGAAAACTGACGCCACATTTCAAAAAATGCATACACAAATAAAAATGTTATGTCCAATATTTTTTCAGTAGTGATGGGATTTTTTGCTACATGCTCTGAACAAATTAAGATAACAAAAACCTTTAGCGATTGCACAAAGCGATCTAAATTAAGATAACTAAAACCAGCCAATGCACGACGCAAATGAATATAGACTGAAGCAAAAAATCATGGTCCATCGCAACACAGTCTATACCAAGACCTACAGAGGAACAATGCACAAATTTTTGGAATCCGGTACCAACATGTATAATCCCCCGAGAACTACATTTTATTTCAACCCTTTCAACCAATCAATGCGACCTCCACTACTAGAAAAAAGCTTACCCGTAGCGCACCTAATATGGTTACCCGTAGCGCATATGCCGTGCGCTGCGGGTAGCACGCTACTAGTAAAAAAATACCCGTAGCGCATGTGTGGTGCGCTACGGGTAATAGGCTTACCCGTAGCGCATACGGGTATGCATATTACCCGTAGCGCACCTAACACACATGCGCTACGGGTAATATGCATACCCGTAGCGCATAGCACACCTAACACACATGCGCTACGGGTATTATTTTTTTGATTTAAATAAATATGAAATCTAACAGCAGTATATATGTACTTTGCTTTTAGCACAATATCACACTTATGATTCAACACAGAATAAAAGATCACACAATAATCAATTGCATCCATATATTGATAACATAGTTGTTCATTCATAACACACTACAATAATCTCAGTTAACAGCCAAAATAAATTGAATCAGCGCCACAAAAATACAGTTACATAATTCTTCTCAGTCACAATATTACAGTAATAATATATTATATCTAATACTTGCTAACTGGGTCTTCACGCTTCACAGAAACTCTTGACAGCGTAGAGCTCTTGTAACAGCAGGACCTGCTAATAACAAAATAGAGCATTTAGGAATAAATTACAAACAGCTGGGAATATAAAAAGAATTCACGAGTAGGAACAAAGTTGCAGATCTGACCAAAGTTGCTTGCTACTGATGCTATCAGTTCCTATTTCATTATATAGTTGAATTAAGTTTGGCGAAGCCAAATGATTTCTGCGGTCAGGTATGTATTTCATATACCCACATGATATCATGCCACACACAGTACTCCAGTCCAGTATTAGCAAAGTTTGAGGCAAGTTTGTACCAGGTAAAACCAAAGTTAGTGATATACTGCTTATTTATACCATCACAGTTTTATCTTTCTTTCGCATGGTCTATTTCCTGGAGATACATAACATCTTCATGTTAAATTTTCCTGACCGAGAATAAATCACACAGTTTGTTTTTAAATGCAGAAACAAATGGTCTTTCACTAATAATTAATTGATACACCGTCTTGAATTGGATTTCGATGATGTCTATGCTACTAACAGGGACGTGCAGGAATGTGAAACTGACATACTGGATTTTGAACGAAAATACCATGTTGACAGGACATTGAGCATACAGTCCACATAAATATAAACAACGCTACAGCAGTAGGCAGCAGTACGATCGGTTCGTTAAGCGTGGGTTTGCGAGGCGCTCACCAGATGGCTGGCCAGGATGACCTTGGCGCCCTTCTGGCGGAGGTACTTGATGGTAGGATGGAGGCACGGATGCGGGTGTGGTCAGTGATCTTCTGGGCGTCGTCGAGCGGCAAGTTGAGGTCAGCGCGCATGAACACCTTCTTCCCCTTGAGATCCGCCTACCCGAGGGTGCCCACGCTCCTCTTGGTCGCCATCCCTGCACCCAAAACCAACACCATCAAGTAAATGTGAATAAAGCATTAAATATTTCAACAACTAGCATTCTATCATATCATTCCATATGTTGCTTTTTGCCAAGGAAAGAAATATATAGTTACCACAAATATATAGATAAACTTTTGTTACTACTTATAATGTAGTAACTTCTAAAATATATTGCATCAAGTTCTACTTCCTTTAACACCTTCACAGAGAGCAATATGGAAATCTTAAGTCTGAAAATTCTTCTTACATACATAATATTTTATGAAAAACTAAACATTTTTGCATAAGCAGAGATAATCACCATATGCTGCAGGTATTGAACAACTAACAACAAATTAGGAGTGTGAAAGCATATACAGCATAGTACACAAATCTGTGCGCCTACGACAATACAAGGCTAAGGACTACAATAATACAGTCTAAAATGAAAGGAAAATCAGAGGATTTGGAGTCCAGGTTCATTTTGGCTAATTGCGTGTTTCGTAAAACAGAGCACACGGATCTGTGCGGCTACAATAATACAAGGCTAAGGACTACTACACCAATGAGAGAATTTTCTCAAAGCACAGAATGCAAGCAGATATATTTCTTATCGGAAAAACACAAACACCTTGTGAAAAAGAGTCTTCAGACAAGTGCACCAATAAGGATCGAGTGGGTCGAATATCACTGCCACTAGATCCAGGAACTCGACGTTGAGGAGCAGATCGGAAGTGTCTCCATCTCCTGGTCGTGGCATATAACACTTAATTAGCATAAAATTTTAAAGATAGATGGCATCAACGGGTCATTTATACTATTTGTCATCGAAACGTCTATGCAAAAACTAAAATGCAACGGGTCATTTATATCTCTAGGTGATAAGAGAAGTGGCATCCACTGCTCACTCATATAATACATGTGAGTGATGAAATAAAGAAGTCATGCTTCCATGCAATTAACGGTACTACCTTGAGATCGGCAGGATAAGACAAACTACAGAGCAACACTGAATGCAAGTGTGTATTAACAAAGCAATTTTAGCTTGTGTATTAACAAGTGTATAAAACTGTCAGTTTAGCTCCCAGGTTCCAATCATACTTAACACTGAATGCAAGCGCTTAAGGTATAAAACCGTTTTAGACCTACAAAGAAACACTAAACGCATGTTCCCTTAATTCGGCCAAACCACTGGATCAGACGAGATGCGGAGGACGGAATTACCACTGGGCGCACCTCGGTAGCGGAGGAGAAGTCGTCCTCGACGGCGGATTAGCCTGCCCGCAGATCTCGAGCAGGCAGATGTGGCCGAACACATCCTCTCCTTATTCTGCAAAATAAAGCAAGAATTAATGGCACTGAGTGTCCACATGTGGGTAGGAGAAGAAAGATGGAAAGAGAAGAAACGGAGAAGATGGAAGATGCAGGGCATCATCATCCTGCACCAGCGAAACGGGATCTGTAGGCGCCTGGATCTGAGACGCGCGCTTGACGGTGTCCCAGACCAGCTCGGTGAGCGTGTGGGCGGAGACCCGCAAGCCTTCGGACCGATGGCGACAGAGACCGACACGGGCGGGGCTCGGGGTGGCTTGGGTCTACGCAGATCTGACGCGACGGGAGTTGGTGGCCATGCTGGTTCTTGGTTGACGCTTGTCGGGCTAGGGTTTGCACAAGGCGGCGGGTTTGGAGGCTGTGTGGCTGGGGGAATCGAGCGGGAAGAAACGAGAGAGGCGGCGGAGAGCTGCGAGCCTGCGGCGACGGGGGTGGCCGGCGCGAGGGAGGGAGAGGCGGCGGCCGAAACTTCGATCGGATCTGCGGGAATGGAGAGCGGAAGGCAGCGTGGGGGGAGGGGGAATGGAGAGAAGGCGGCGTGGGGGGAGGGGGAATGGAGAGCGAGAGGCGATCGAGATGGCTAGGGTTCGGACATGCACTCTGGTGCGTTGGATCTGCGCCAGATGAACGGCTTAGATGGCCTCTCTGGGGTAATCCCGGGGGGGAGGGGTGCTGCGATCTGATTGGCTGTTAGGTTGGGTAGATTTGTTCTTCCTTTGTTTTGTCTTCTATAAAACATTTTAGGGCAAATGTGTCATGTTCTGACCAGAATCGCTGTATAGTTTACCGGAACAGGCTCATATCAGACACGAGTATGGGCCGGATGACAAACTACCTTGCCAAAAGGAGTTTTCCTTTTCTATGCATAAAAAAATTGTTTCTATTTTCCGACGATAAAAAAGTTTTCTTTTGTCTAACAACTACCAAATATTTGATGTGGAATTGGACCACAAGATTTTTATAAAATATTAGATCATATTTTATGCACAAATCACCAATTGTTTGAGTGTCCAAAGTTTTTCATGTATCTAAAATGAAAAAGACAAAATTCTGTCGAATCAGTTGGAAATGGGTCACATTTGAACTACAGGTGCCTTGAAGGGTTTCGCAGCATAGAAAACAAAAATTTTCCTACGGAAGCGAACAAGAAAGCCAAGATCTAATCTAGGAGATGTAATCAACGAGAGAGGTAGATGAGATCTTCATACCCTTGAAGATTCGCACAGCGGAAACGTTCAAGAGAACGTGGTTGACGTAGTCGTACTCGCCGTCTCCTCCTCGCGATCCGTAGTCGTACTCGCCGTCTCCTCCTCGCGATCCGATCCGATCCTACGCCGCAAGTGGCGGCGCCTCCGAGATTTGCACACGTACAGCGCGCCAACGACTCCGCCTTCCCGGTCCAACGAGATATGGTGGAGTGGTAGTTGGGATCGACAACACGACGGCGTGGTGTCTATGGTGGAGAGTATACGCCGACAGGGCTTCGCCTGTTTGCGTGGTGGAGAAAGAACGGAAAAAGGAGGCTTCAGAAAGCGGGCAGCGGCTTCGCAGAGAACTAGTTTTTCTACACAAACCGGCTGCGCGCCCTCGTCCTTTTATTAGCAGCCCGTGCAAAAAATCAGCCGGAACCGACCTTGCTTCATAAGCGTTTCCGGTTTGAACTCTAATCAAAGCTTGGCGTTTTGGCAGCTGGTCTTCACGTGGCTCAGGCCCATCAATCCAAGAGCCCAGCTCTGCACAAGGCAACCAGCCAACAGCGCCAGGCTCCATATTTCATGCGAGCGAAGCCTGCTCGAGCGGCTGTGTGCGTGCGCGCCAGGGACTCTTCCCTGGCCGCCGCAGCCCCTTTTTTTTTTCTTTATTTATTTCTTCTAAATAAATAGTATTAGTTAATATTTATTAATTCATATAATTAATAAATACTAACATTTTCCACCCGGAACAATTCCGAAACTTTCCGAAACAATTTCACATACATCCCTGAGACTACCCTAGCGTTGATTTGCGTTAAGTGTGTGACCCTACGGGTTCGAGAATACGCGGACATGATCTCTATCAATAATCAATAGCGGGATCTGGAAATCCATATTGACTCCCACGCACTCAGCGATGATCATATCGGATGAACCACGATGTCAGGATTCAATCAATCCCGTATTTGTATTCCCTTCGTCTCACGATATTTTACTCGCCCGAGATTCGATCGTCGGTATCGGCATACCTAGTTCAATCTCGTTCACAGCAAGTACTTTACTCGTTCCATAATCCGATATCACTTTGTGATTAACTCTTTAACCACATGCTTGCAAGCGGTGTTGATATCAATTACCGAGTGGGCCCGAAGTATATCTCTCCGACTTGGGAGGGACAAATTCCATCTCGATACATACAACTCAACAAGTACTTTCTGATCACCTGAGAGACACCTTTATTATCACCCTCACATAGGATGACGTTTGATGACTTCAAAGCTTTCTTCCGATACTAGGGAGTTGTATTATCTCATGGTCTAAGGAATACAATACATGACATAGGAAAAGCTTCGCAAAGATGAACACGATGACACGATCTAATTGCTCTGCTTTATTTAGGTCTGTCCATTATATCATTCTCCTAATGATATGATCTCATTATTAATTGACAACACATGTCTATGGTTAGGAAACCTTAACCATCATTAATCAATGAGCTAGTCCATAGAGGCGTACTAGGGACACGGTGTTGTTCATAAACCACACAAGTATTAAAGTTTCCGCTTAATACAATTCTAGCATGGAATATAAACATTATCATGAACAAGAATTATAATAATAACATCTTTATTATTGCCTCTAGGGCATAATTCCAACATGCCTCATAGTACGTTTATGATTTTTTCCAAAAATAATTTTTAGCTACACAAGTATATATTTCATCATAGATTCAATAATAGTTTTGCAAGACTCAACCCCTAGCTAAGAAAGGACATGCCCGCTATTTTGATCGTATTTTGAATCGAGCATAAGAAATTCAAAAAAAAAATCAACTACCCACACTTACCCGTAGCGCATGTGTATAGGTGCGCTACGGGTAGTTCAACTACCCGTAGCGCACCTATACACATGCGCTACGGGTAACTTGGACTGCCTCTACCCACACTTACCCGTAGCGCATGTGTACAGGTGCGCTACGGGTAGTTGAACTACCCGCAGCGCATGTATATCACATACGCTACGGGTAAGTGTGGGCAGAGCTCCCCATCCGGGCCTACATATACCCGTAGCGCATTTTATATATGGTGCGCTACGGGTATATGACATACCCGCAGCGCATATACACACATGCGCTACGGGTAAATACCCGTAGCGCACCACATATACGGTGCGCTACGGGTAGCTGTATTACCTATAGACGTTTTCCTAGTAGTGCTCGTAGGGCAGCTTTTGCTAAAACTCGAACAGTTTCTTGAAAACTTGCTTTAGATATAAAACTTTGGGTATTCAGGGAAGCTCTTGTTATTCCCAATAAGATTTCCCGATAATAGATCGATTCATCCAAAGCTCGCCCTGCTCGTTCCGCTCGCAATAGTCCGATTAATTCCCCAGGTGAAAAAACATTAGACATTCCATCTTCGGAAACCCGCACTTTTGATGTTACTTGGCGTATAATAATCTCTATATGTCTATTATGGATCTGTACCCCTTGGGATCGATAAACTTTTTGGATTTTATTAACTAAAGAAATACGACTTTGGGCTATGGTTAGCTCAGCTCCAATCAAGAATCCCCAGGGGACCCCAAGAATTCTGGAACTTAGTGGAAAAAAGCGCCAATTATAGGACTGTAGCTAACCAGACAAACCTGGAACCAGGATAGCTACAATAGAACAAAAATTTGGAGTATATATTTACTGTATTTTGAGAGATGGTTAAATGCTCAAAGGAAAAAAGTGTTGGTAACTAGACATGAACTTCTACATAACATGTACTATAGACTAGTTTTGAACCGAATACCTATTTGCAGGGATAAAAGGATTTTGTTGCATAAGTAACATAAAACTGAAACTTTTACCACTATGTATTAGATTCATACTTATGCAAGAAATGAACCTATTTGTCTCCGAACCAAGTATGAAACAACACAATAGAAGACAAGCAATGAATTCCTTCCATGCAGGAAAAGGCTTGACCACAGCTTAAGCTATTTGTTTTTGAACCAAAGTATGAAACAACACCGTAGCAGACATGCAACGAATTCTTTCCATGAGCGACGCGTAGTGCCCTGGATTCCTAGGCAGGACGTCCTCCGCGGTGGTCGACCAGGCGCTCGACATTGCCATCGCCCGGGTGCTGAATCACCATGGCCGCCACATCTGCTCTTGTCCGGTCGATCCCGCACACAGACACCTCTTGAGGCCTAGCTCCGGTGCCCCGCCTCTCACTACAACAAGACCCCTCCTACAACAACGCATTTATCTGTATCTAAATACCTATATAGGCGTTGCTAGCGCATTTACCAACAAATAATGATGCGTTGCGTTTTTGGGCGTTGCAAAGATATAATACAACGCATATAGATATGTTGGTAACAAAGGGCGTTGCTATGTAGCAACACATAAGAGCAGATTTGGGCAACACACACATGCGTTGGTGCATGTACTGACCGACTGAATTCCATATTGCGCTACGGTTGCAAGCAGTGGTCCATGTATAGCATGTTTAATATCACATTTATTGAAAATAAATTTAGAGGCCACGTAGTGATTTCAAGACATATGTGAAGTGAGAAAAATCAATACCATTATAAGCGAAACATATATATATCATATATTGGATAAAAATCGTTGCATTACAAGAGGAACACCATGCACTGTATACATAAAATTCTATTCACGATATCACTCCCTACGAGCTAACTAAAGATGTAGAAAAGTAAAGTAGATTATCCAGTTGCAACAACATTGTATTCCTTCCATTCGACTTGTCACCCATATAGTCATCAAGTTGCAGCAACATTGTCTTTGTTCCATTCGACTTGTCACCCATGTAGTCATCAGTTTATTTTTTGAATCTACAGAAGAAACGAAAAATTATTAACACAAGAGTGTAAGAAACATCACATGATGCAAGTAGCAAGACAGTAAAAATAACGTACAAAGGTTGAAGGCCATGCGATTTTTGTTCCTTCTGCATTGCCAAGAGTGATGCAGTTTTTTCGTTTCCGTACCAGCTCTTCATTTTTCAGAAGTGCGGCATTGACGTGTACATCCCAGAATTGGTTTGTTATTTCAACACCATCAAGTTTATATTTTGGATCGCAGCTCACAATTGTAGCAAGAGCTACGTCCTTGTTTCCGCTTGATAGGCTCTTCAAGAATACTTTAGTGCCTACCTGTTAGACAAAAAAGTTAGGACGGGTTTGATCATGCCCATCAGCATGAAAGAAAACTAGAACAAGATAGATTTATTTCAAGAAACATTTAATCATAATGAACTAATGTTAAAACATTATCATTCACATCAAGTCAAGCTAGCAAAAAAGGATGAACATGAGCAAGTAATTGATATATCAAAAATTATTTCCATGCAATCATCTAAACAAAAGTTGAGTACTCTTACTGATAGTACACCGGCACCCAACCAACTTCTTGAGGCACTTTGTTGTTTCTACAAAAGATATAATGTCGAATGTCATTGTCCAATGCAAATGAATATCAAAAACAATGTTTTAAGAAGGTGTGTGTATTTACATTAGAAATCACTGCTGCATTAGGCACTTTTGAGTACTTCTTGTTCTGGACATCATGCTAATGGAAGTAGCATTATAAATAATCATTAGAGTGATATAGTTTGAACATATCTCTATGTTGGATGATGCAAACATACCTTGTCTGATGATGACACTCCAATTACTTTTTGTTTCTCGTTGTGTTGGGGGTTTGTCTTCTTGTTCTAAATTGTAATGCAACAATAAATTACCAACAAAATATGGTACTGCAAATTTCATAATGCTAATAAGTTCCAAATAACAAGAGTGAACTAACATTTTGTGTAGCAAAATTTTCCTCCCCTTGTCGTGCATTTCCATTATAAACCAGAGCTTGTTTGTTCTATGATCAAGGACTACATCACAAGTGAGACATTACATTGCAAATAGTTCAAGAATAACAGTTTGATCATCAACAATACCAGGTTCCTGAATATAATAAACGAGCAAACCTTATCTAGAGCAGCAGGCTTGTTCAATGGTGTAAGGTCCAGATTGTTGGAACCACTCTGCTTGGTCTGTGGTGAAAGGTAGGATAAATCAGTACTTAATAAGAAGTTACAGTTGGAATGTAAAACTACATCCATACAGTACCATCATATTATTTTGTTCCTCAACCACTGGGAGCTGTTTACTAGGAGAAGTACCATATACTCTCTACAAATACAGAAAGAACATTAAAATGCGAGAACATATTTATTGGAGTGAACTTTGATAAATTTATTATGTACTTCAAGAGGTACATACTTTCCTTTTGGAATTATGTCCATCTAGAGGAGGAGCATCTTGAAGTGCAGGCACGGGATCCAAACTTATCTGTCAATAACAATGAAATTAGATTTGAAAACACATGATGGTGAAGTTCCTATAAATTTACCTGATTTTGTTCTCTTTCCATCTTTCTTATCTTTTCTTTAAGTTCCAGAATTACATCACCTTGACTCTTCACATATTGTCCTAATTTTTCCATCTCAACGTTAACAGATAGCAAAGCTTCATCTGGTATATCCTCCAATGAAGTAAAATGTGTATCCTTGAAACGACGGGAAGTTGACACATCAAAAAGTTTGTTTGGATCAGGAACTAATCCCAAACCATGTACATGACCAGACTTGTCATCTCCTAACACTCTATTCAATACATCTCCTTTCCAAGCAGTCTTTCCTTGGCTGGTATCTACTAACTCTGGTTGCTTCTTTAAGATATCATTCAACTCTTCCTAAACACAAGAAAGGGTTATTACAAGCAATATATGAAATAGCTACTTAAAGTAAGAATGGTTGGGAACTGAACAAATACCACATGTCCATTTATTTTCTTCTTTTCCTTGCTTATAGGCTTGTGTGTATGGATATACAAGATGGCCCTATGAGGGTACTTCTTCTCAGGGTCTTGTTCTCTCTAATAATATAGGATTAAATTATTTAAGGAGTTGGTGATGAGTTTGCATCATATAAATGAAAAACAGATGCATATAGTATATAAATTTGTACCAATTCTTCCCTGTTTCGAGAAAAACTCTTTGTTCCAGCTGTATGTACAGACTTCCTCATCCCACAGTTTTCCCTATTTTGAGCACTTATTTCCTATCATAGAATAAAGGGGAGCGTCATGTGCATATATTTGTAATTTTGTGACAAGCTAATTTGATAGAGGAAAAATGAAAAATCAAATAAATATTTATGTACCTTTGCTTTCTCGCTTGTCCAATTATTCACTAAAGCTCTCCACTGGTCCGGGCTCACACCTTTTGGACAATTGTTGTAGTTTACTTCAATGCTCTTCTTCTCATGAAAATAGACTGCTTTCAGATCTGACTTATGTTGCCTCCATCGGTCTCTAATTGTTTTTAATATATATGGTTCCAATCGAGCAGGGTAAAGGAACCTCATCTACAAAATAATCAAAATACCATAATCTAACTAGAATTTAAGGCAAAGTATAACAGTCTAGTACAAGAAACTTAATGTACAACAATTTACCTTTACTTGATCAAGTATAGCATTTAAGTTTATCCTTTTATCTGTTATTTTATCTTTTTCTCCTATCAACAATCTCCAGTCCTTGTAGGACAAGCTGCACAAGGATCCATTCCTAGCAATCGTGCCAAGAAAATTTCCAAGATGTTTAGCTTCGTTTCCAATTGGCTGATCTAAATCATTGCACTTAACCACAATCCTTTTCCCAATTGGAAGGTTCCAAATATCTTTAAGCTTTCTCTTCTTACGCCCTTTTCTTCCTCCAGTTACAGCTGACCAATATTACATTAACACAAAAGTTTCTCAAGAAAATATTCATCTAAGAATTATCTCATATGACGATGAATAATTTTCTGTTGCAATGAATAAGAAATAACTTCCAAATTACCTTCGTCGTTATTATCATTATCACTATCAGCACAATCTGCAAAGCCTTCTTCAACATTACTTGTTATTACATGAAGATCAGATGATTCCGGAACTTGTTTAATACAGTTCTGCTGTTTGATCTGTTCCTCCAACAGATATTCTTCATTGGATTCGACAACATGCATTTTGTTCCTTGTCATATCTGCTGCACCATGATAAACATAATACAAAGTTAAAACAGAATATGATTCTACAGGTTGTATGTTAAACGAATGGTAAGGGAGCAGTTTATGACAATCCTATGTATGGACCATTGTAGATTAGGAAGGCGTGTGCTCTTGCAGAATCTTCTCATGTGATTGTATTGGTGTATGGTTCCATGACACGTAATATACAACTGGATGGGGAAAAGTAAAGAGGTGGGCAAACAATCCATTCGAATGATTATTTGCTAAGACTCCTACTAAGATGAAAATCATATATCGTAAGCTTTGTGTCGGTTGCCAAGCCTGGGCGGCCGCCCGGGCTTAGGGATGGCTAGGTCCGTCCATGTACATCTTGGTATGTTGGGGTCGATGGGAAATATGGATGCCAAAAGCATCTCCCCTGCCCTTCCATTGGTTTAATTACGTCGTCCTTGTAATTTTTCTCGGGCTACGACATCATGGTCGTCTCGTCTCTGACTCCGACCAATTATAGGGTTAGGGATAGTTTACAAGTCGGCTAAATCTCTTTCAATGTTCATTGTAACTAAAGATTGAATAAATTTGTGACACTCGGTTAAATTTTTGTGTTTAAATTTGAGACGCTCGGTTTGAGTGTTTAAATTTGAGACGCTCGGTAAAATTTGAGTGTTTAAATTTGAATTTTTATTTGAATCCCAACCAAATCAAGTCTGATTGAGCTGAATCTTTTTCAGTGGATATTTCCTGACATTATGAACTGCTGCGTGGCTTGGTTGCGCCCATGAATCTTCTATTTTTACCACAAAATTGTAAAGTTTATAAGAATGCACAAAAGTTAAGCTAACTGAACTTGTTCGTCGACAGTTTCAGGGAACCGCTATCTGATTTCCCGTTCAAATTATTCTGCAAGTGTCAAAACTGAAAGTGCCTATGAAGGCACAGTACTGAATAATTATTGTACCATCAAAAGGGGAAATGTATGATCAGGACTTCAGGATATAATAGCAACTGCTGTCACGCAAAACTAGAAATACACTTGTTCTAAGTACCATGTACTGGGACAGAAAATGAAGTTCCCTAACAGCAAATAGTTTTTAAAAATGATCAGTAATGGCTTCATCAGGTTCATTGGTTCCAGGCTTTCAGATCCACTTCACATATTCATAATCCAATGAACCTGCCAGAAAAAAAGCAAAATTCCAATAAAATATTCAATTAATAGGAAAAACACCTTGCGCCAAAATCATAATTTAAATAGAAGATGTAATTGGTGATCACACAAGAACTCACAATTGACTGACCTTTATTGGGGTACTGTTTCGTCGGGGGCTATTTCATCAGGTGACACCGTGGGACCATCTACAGTAGCTCCCTCTATATCTCTTCTCATCTAGGTTTGTTTCTGATGGGCAATATCAAAAAGCTCCAAGAACTTGCTGACATGATAAGGCTCAGTTTCTACATCGTTCCACTCCTCACCCATTTCAAACTCATCTCGAGGCTTCATCTTCAAAACAATTGACCATCCTTGATAAAGATGGTCATCCACGTAGAATACTTGGTCGACTTGGTTGGCAAACACAAAAGGTTCATCACCTGCCTTTTTACCGGTGTGAATTTGGTGAGAGAAATTTACAAGTCTACAACCATATTTATCTATTTGCACACCTTTTCCTTCAGTAGGATCAACCCATTCACACTTAAACAACACAACTGAAAATTTTCTATAGTAGTCCAACTCAATTATGTCAACTATTCTTCCGAAGTACATGACATCTCCGAGGATAGGGTTTTTATCACGGGAAGAAGTGTAGCTTGATGTTTTTGCGATAAGAACAACTCCACTATTCTGAGTCACCTTGTCATAACGTTTCGGTCTAAATCTGTATCCACGAATATTAAAGGCTCGATGTCTAGTTGCAACTTGAAGTGGACCACGGGCCAACCATCTAATATCCTCAGAGATGCTGCCAGTACCGTTCTCCCTCTCCAACTGCATGATCTATAAAAAATCAAAGTAATACGTAAGCTAAATTCAAAACAACAACCAAAAGTCATGGATAAGCAGAACGAAACTTACATGAACCCCGAACCATTCAGCAAATTGCTCATGTTGCATCTTCTCAAATGTATTTGGATCTAGGCGTCTCTTTTGGTTCTTTCTTCTCAAATAAGCACCATGTTCTCTAAAACAAAACAAAAATCATAAGTTTACGCAAGAACTAAATAACAAACTAGTAAGTTGTGCCATGAAATTACTTTAAATATGGTTTGACGGCATCACAATTGAATAGCGCATATCTATGGGCTTGTACTGACTCGTCCTCGCCCAAAGTGTAACCAATTGGTCTTCCCAATGATTTCCCTACCGGAGGAAATAATATAGACTTATCTGAATATATGGAAGATTCAGATTGATGTGGGTTGTCATCATTCCTTGCTGGTTGGTTATGCTTTGTGGAGAAACCCTCTAAGTATCTTGAACAAAATGTCATACACTCATCTGCTAAATATGACTCTGCAATTGAACCCTCCGGACGAGCTTTGTTGCGAACATATGACTTTAGCTTACCAAGATACCTGTAGTTCATATATAAAAATTAAGTTAGCAAGATATATGACATGAATATACAAAAAATGAATTTACGTTAAGAACACATGATAACCTTTCAATGAAGTACATCCATCGGTAGCAAACTGGTCCAGCGATCTTACACTCGGTTGCTAAATGGACAACTAAGTGAACCATAACCGTGAAAAACCCAGGAGGGAATATCATCTCCATTTTACAAAGTGTAATTTTGATTCTTTCTTCCAAACGTGTAAGCTCATCTTCATGAAGAACTTTCGAACATATTCCACGAAAATAAGATGACAATTCAAATAATACAGCTGTGACATTATCCGGAAGAATACCTCTCAAAGCAATAGGCATGAATTGATGCATTATAACTTGTCTGGATATAGCTTCGCATGGAATTCTAAGGCAGTCAGAGGTGAGAAGAAAATAATTAAATTCAAAGAAAACAAGCCCAGCGGTAATAATTAAGCAGTACTGATTACTGAAATCCTTATGACAATAATTAATTCATTAACGCTAAAATCCCCTTATTTTTTCACTCACCATGTCACCAACTCAGGACCGAGATTGTTGGATGTTTTTTCACCTGCTGTCCTCGTTTGGAGAGCTGCCAACAACTGCCTGCTGTGCCTCGGGGTAAGACCCGTGCAAATTGAGTTACATACTGAACTAGGGGTGGAGAAATTAAGAGAAAGAGGAGGAATTGGGGCAGAGGGTTCTCACCAGATGACTTGCAGGGCGCTGTCAAGGCCCAGGAGAGGATGGCGCAGACCCGATGAAGCTGCAGCGGCGCTGCTGCCACCGGACAGATGTGGCTGCAACGGCAGATGGAATTTAGAGAAAAGATGAATCAGAAGAGGAGGATCGAGAGCTGATGGCTCAGACCTGATGCGAGGACGGCGCACACCCGACAAAGTTACAGCGGCGCTGCCGCCACCGGACGGATGTGGCTTCAAGCCTTCAACAACAGATTGGATTTAGAAAGATGATGAACGGGGATTGATGGCTCGGACCTAATGAACTAGGTCGGGTGCTGCTGATGCCGACCCGAGATAGAAGCTGGAGGAGGTCGGAAGCTAGAGCCATAAAAATAGATAAGAAGAACAGTTTCCTCCCAGTTTAACAAATACATTGTAGCCGAGTTGGTCGTAAGACATTTATATTTTGCCTATACAGAGACGTCATGGGTTCAATCCCTCCCCAAGTCATTTTCTTTTAGAAAATTAGGACTTTGATATGGAAAAAAACTGACAACGCATTTAATACGGCATATTAACATTCATGAAAAATATGGCGACAATAAAGTGGCAACACATAAATTACAACGCATCATATAACTGTTGTTGTATATACAATGGCAAACAGATACTAACGGCAACGCACTGTATTGGTTGCTGTGTGTATAGCGGAGAACGGATATAGCCGGCAACACATAGATGCGTATCTATGAAAAAAAAATTGCAACACATATTTCAGTCGTTGCTGCCTATGTATTCCTATAGGGGGGGTTTCCTTGTAGTGTCTCCATGCAACCTCACCGGCTACTCGTCACAGACTTCTTGTCGCTGCCTGTGTTTGCTCCGCCTCCGACCGGCAGCCCCAAAGAGCTCCGGCCAGCAGGGTCTTGCTCGTGGCGGCAACTGGATGAAGAAGCGAGGAGAGAAAATGGTGGCGACGTGTGGGAGGCGACGAGGGGGCATCATCGGAGGGGTCGTGGACAAACTCCCATTTAGGGCGGTTACTATTTTGCTACACCTACATGCTGGAACTTTCGGATTGAGACTTATCACTAGTAAAAAAAAGGGCTTTTATTCACCCTCATTAGTCCCCAAACTGTTCGACTCACGGCTAAATGGGGCATTAGTCCCGGTTCATTCGAAAATGTGGGCCAGAAAGCATTAGTCCCGGTTCAAATATGCCCTTTAGTCCCGATTTTTGTCAACAACCGGGGCTAATGGGTAGGGGCCTTTAGTCCCGGCTTGTGGCGCAAACCGGGACTAAAGGGCACCCTTTAGTCCCGGTTCGTGTCACGAGCCGGGACTAAAGGCCTGTTGCCTGTCAAAACCCACCGGCGAGCAGCGACGAGCAACACGAAGAGCCGGGAGGCTCCCAGAGCTGCTGGTGGGCCCTGGTCCCTCGGTCAACGGCCCGCAAAACTCCGGCACACGTCCTGGCTGGTGCGAGGGCGTGCCACCTGATCTATACCTGATCAGGAAGGTGATGGTTTGCTTCGATTGGTTTCCTGCATGGCAGACACGCAAACATTAAATACGAGCCTCGATCGGCTCTCAGGTTTCCCTGTGAATCGGCTCAGGTAGCCGATGGTCCCATGGATCTGCACTGGATCTACAATAACATGGGGTTTTGCTTCATCAAAACAAGTCAAATCGATCTACGACAGTTTAACGCTTTCACCACATAACTGGAACATCCCACGCGTAATTGAGCCTGGTAGATACGAAAGATAACAGAAAACTAACCCTAGAGGAGGCCAAAAAATCAACGTAGAGTCAATTCCCGGAACAACTCCTCTCGAATCGGCAAACCGTATCCTTACGTACTACTGGATCGTTCAACCCGTTTGTGAGGCCTAACCATGCGGATATTAAACTAATCCTTGGAGAACAAGGAACAACTATGACAGATTGAATCGACTGAATAAAGATCAAGCAAGATGCTGCCCTTACACCCAAAATAAGTGCAAAGGCAGCGAGATCTCCAAGGGCAGCATGACTAAGCAAACATGAACAAAAAGCACCGATGCTAGCCCAAACAGATCTATGATAACAGTATTACTCGCCATCAACAAGGCTTCAGTACGAGCAACACCAAAATAACACATAAGCATATGCTGCCTAGATCGCGAGATGCGATCTAGGCAGCACGATGCTTACCTGAAAGAAACCCTCGAAATAAGGGGTGGCGATGCGCCGAGATTGTGTTTGTTGTGAACGTTGTCGTCCTCTTTCTCAATAACCCTAGGTACATATTTATAGTCCGGAGACTTTCTATCTTTGGAATAAACCTAAACGTAATCTAACTCTTGTTTAAACCGAAACGTACTCTATCATAATTATACAGATACACAGGCAATTAGCCCAAATCTACGCGCAAGGCCGATCCAGCCTCCAAGCCCATCTTGATTACGGCCCACTTCCTTATCTGGCCAAAATATGGCGATAACACATGCCCCCCTGGTTTTGGCAATAATAATTCCAAAACCACTCTGTTTTTTCTTCATCGGGTCACGCGTTGCAGAGCAGAACCGTCATATCGCCTCCTCATCATGATGCCTTGCCTTCTCAACTTCTCCGCAGTGCACGATTTGACAACTCTGGCACCACATCCTTGAAAACCGCTATGGCATTGAACCATCTGCCACTATTCCCCTTATTTAAATCCATCCGGACCATTTGCATCCTCATTCTCCTCCAATAGCCGAAAAACCCTCTTCCTCCACCATGGCCTCCTCTTCTTCCTCCAACACATCCGGCCTCTCCTATCAATCCTCCGACTCTGTTACCCGGGAGCCGACGCCGGAGCACCCGCCAATGGCGGCGTACGACACTCTCGCCCCACAATGGTGGGACGAGAGAGATTGGGACTTCGTCGCCCAGTCAGAGGACGACGAGTCCATGACCGACGGCGAGGAAGACCTCCAACTCCTCGTCGACGGGGAACTGGAGGCGGAGAGCGCCGACGACGCCGTGTCCTGGGGCGAGGACATCGGCTCTTCCGATGAGGAAGAAGATGCAGAGGAGGATACCTCCTCCGACGAGTACCCGCCGGCGAAGCGCTTCCGCGCCGGATCCAGCGAGGACACCGACGACGACGACGAGGACGAGGAGGCCCCCGCTGCCAACTTTAGCAGCAGCGGTGAGGACTACGCCGGCAGCAGCGCCGATGACAGCGAAGACAGCGGCGGCAATGGCAACAGCGACGACGACGACGCCGCCTTTTAGATTAGAAACTAGCAGTAGTAGTACTAGTAGGAGATCTCCATTTTGTAAGCAATCAGCTCCATTGTAAACAACCATCTTCTGAATCAACAAAGATTGCTTTTCCCAATTTGGTTTTGCCGATAGTCAAATAGGTCAACACTCCAAAAGCCGATAGTAACGAATCGGCTTTCACCATACCACGCTTGATACGGTCAACCAAGTCAAAGCCCAAAGAGCCGATGGCCATGCATCGGCTTTTCCCACAAACGTTGGCAAGGTCAAATTCGGTCGCTTATTAAGACAAGTCTGAGCGGTCACTTTCCCATTTCAACGGTAACCTGCAACCATCTTCAAAAAAGGCTAACTCAGATCTCCAATTGCCTCGTTGAACAAGTCTGGCTCACGGCGACACGAACCCTAGATTCCCCACCGCATAGATCCATCTCCATCAGCAAAGTAAATGGCGGAATCGTCCAGCACCAACACAGGGGTCTCCGGTCTGAAGGTAATCCTTAACTGTCCCTCGCAATCCGAGCACGGTGCTAGAATTAATAGCAAACACCTGAATTAATGCTTTTATCCCACCATTTGAAATTTTAGGTTTCAGACATTCTGCTGCCGCATCCTTCTCTCCCAAATTCTCTCTGCCTTGGCCCTTGTACAGAATCTAGTCCTGCCCATCTGATCTCTTGCGAGGCAAACAGAATCCCCTTCGTAAGCCAAAACTTAAATTTGGATTCTTGGGCCGACTGCTTACGAGCCTGGCCTAACCCTCCCGAATATTGGGTTTCTTGGTACAGTAGGATAGCCAAAACTTACCAATCCCAATGGGAAACCACGGGAATAGCCGATGCCTTGTCTTTGTCATTGTCTCCCCTTGAGAAGCATGAAAATCTTCTAAAAACCATCGGCTATTTCTGGTCTGATGCTCTGAACTGCTTCATGTTCGGCCATGGCCCCATGACACCAACTCTGCTAGACGTGGTGATGATTACTGGTCTGGACGTCACATCACCCAGCCCCTCTGCTTTTATGCTGCCAAAAGTCCCCTTCAAGCTTTCTTCCAAAACAGATTGCACAAACTGGGGTGCTTATCTTCGAAGCCACATGAAAACTAAGGGCCCTGTCACAGAGAAGGAACACACGGCCTTCCTCAACTTCTGGCTGGAACATTTCATATTCTGTGGCCCTTCCCTTGCTCCAACCAAGAATTATCTTCCCTTGGCCTATGAACTTGCCAGAGGCACTCAACTTGGCATCGGCAAACTGTTCCTTGGAGAAGTCTATCGATATCTCCAGTTGATGTCTGTCAAACTATTCTCCCACATAGCAGTCAAAACAGGAGGTCCTTGGTGGTTTATTCAACTATGGGCTCAGCTGTACTTTCAAAACCATATCCCAAACTTCCCCCTTTTGGCAAGTTGCACCTTTCCAGATGTCAAAGGGAAGCAGATCCGATGCACCAGCTACGGCCAAGCTCTGTTTAGCCTGCCAGGTAGTAAACTGATCCCTCATGAAGCATCCAAGTGGTTCAGCATTTTCTTCCAAGGCCTGGACAATCCTATCTTCTTTCCTTACACGGAGGAATCAGAAAATTTTGAGAATCCAATCTCCTTCAGGTTGGACAACTTTGCCGATGACGCCAGCACTCGGCAACTATTTTCCACCGTGATCCGTCCCTGCTTCCTCCCAGTTGGCATGAGCACATCCAACAGAATAATCAAGCCTGGATACGAGTTCTACCAGCCGGTCGTAGCAGCTCGGCAATTTGGCCTTGGGCAAGTACCTCCCCATTTCTTTCTCCACCACCTCACAGAGAGCAGAGCTGACCTGCCCGATTCTCTCATCAGTCAGAGGTGTTATTCCTTCTTCGATGCTCTGACCATCCCAATTCCTAACAACCTCATTTTCGCTTCATCAACCGATGGTTTTGAGGACTGGTGGTCGATGTGGAAGACTCATGCCTTCAGGAGAGCTCTGGGACCATTGCTGGAACAGGTCGATGCTGAATATGACATCCCTGAAGAACAGGTACTGCTACTTGTGGCTTTTCTTGATGCAGCTCACGATGATTCTTTTAATATCCTGCTCTATCTCCTTGCAGCAACAAGATGGTCCAGAACCTACCAACGAGGATGGCTCCCCCTTCGAATTCCTCCCACCGGCTCCAGTGGTCCTTTTCTGCAAAAACTCGCCACCTTTGAAACAGGTCGTGATGCAGAACCAGCCGATATCACCAAAATCGGCTTCCAAGAGCCAAGCAACTTCCGGGTCCGCTGCCCCCCGAGTTCCAACTAAAACAAGAACGGCGGTGAGGAAGATAGTGGCCAAGAAAACTTCGAGGCGCCGGAGCCCTTCTCCAGAGAGCTCGCACGTACGCTGATTCATGCCTTGGTTGATCTCATTTATCTTTGTAAACATGCTCGTGCTTACCAACTCTCCCTTTCTTACAGGTCTCCATCGAAGACACCTCCAGCGAGGAAACACCATCCAACCGAGGAACTTCAAGCTCAGCAGATTCTGAGAGAACCACCACACCGAGCCAGCCAGATGTGCCACCATCGGCTTCCAGGAAAAGGCCTGTTCCTGAACCTGTTGCCCCCCGAGCATCAGTCGAGGCGGGGCAAGCTGTGAGCCTCAAGAGGGCTCGCAAGGGACTGCAAACTTCTTCTCCGAGCCAGGAGGCTTCGCAAGTAATTATCCTCCATACTCTTACCACTCCTTTTTATATGCCGATTCATTGCTATTCACATCGGCTAAGCACCTTTCATGCAGACGAAGGACACTCCTAGTGGGAAAGTCAGGGTAGTGCCAATGCCTTCCGCAAGCCTGGAGCTAGTAATCCCTGAAGGTGTAGATGAAACGGTTGCCAATCTGGCCAAGCCCTCAGCAACAACGCATGAACCGATTGTCTCGCCGTCGGCTATCTCCCTGATCTCAGGAGAGGTATGTTCGCTTCTCTCGACTCATCCTTCCCTGTTTGATGCATACTGACGCCACTTCTGCCTGCCAGGGTTGTGATATCTCAGGCTTGCTGACGTTCGACCCTGAATCCATCGAACCAGCTCCCTCTGTCGCCAACGATGAACCACGAGCAAGCGCTGTTCTACCTCAATTCCTGCGTCTCAAAGCCTTGCTATCCTCCCCAATCGAGAAGTTGGTCGAGGGTTCTGAAGAGGTGAAGAGTGTTCTTGACGAAATCAAGGACCAACTCCCGGTAGCATTGCAGGTGAAGCTTTGGCCAGTTGTGACTCTGTCTTTCTACGGGTCAAGGGTGAAGTTGGCTCGTGAGAGGATCAATCTACGCCACGCCCAACTCCCACTGAAGGCCGATATTGCAGCCAAATGTCAGCGGCTTAATGAGAAAAAGGCGTCTCTGGATGCCAAAACTGACACCTCTGTCAGCACCACCGAGCTTGCATCCTTAAAAAAGGAATTGGAAGATCTCGAAGAGAAGGTCCGGGCGACTAAAAAGCTCATTCATGACAAGGAAGTATTCATCGCCCGCTCCCAAGACGAAGCAGAAGGCCTCAAAGCTCAACTGAAGACTGATCTGGCAGAAATACGTGCCCTGAGCAAGCAGCTAGTAACAGGCAAGGACGATGATGACGAAGCCGAGATCACCGAGGTGGATCGTGTCCGTGCTGACGCCCTCCATGCCTTCGAGGCATTCCTTCAGTAGCTTATTCATGTAACCTGACACTTGCTCGTAACAGTCTGAACCTCGAGAGTCGATGGCTTTTTATTTGGCCGATTTCATGTATCGGCCCCCATGTTTCACTGGATATATTTTTTTTACTGGCCGGTTTCATGTATCGGCCCCCATTTTTCACTGGATATTTTTTCTTTTTTACTGGCCGATTTCGTGTATCGGCCCTCATATTTCACTGTCCATCATCCCACATGCTTGGGAAATATTTCTTGAGATGCTGACCGTTGACAGCCACTGGGAATTTCACACCGTCCAGCTCCTCAAGCATGTACGCGTTGCCCCTTAAAACTTGGTCGACCCTGTATGGCCCGTGCCAATTCGGAGACCATTTACCGTATGCTGCATCCTTAGTACCCAATGGCAATACAGCTTCCCATACCAGATCCCCAATGTGGAACTCTTTTGGTCTCACCTTCTTATTATATGCACGAGCTACCTTGGCTTTGTTCTCTTTAATCTTCTCAAGCGACCACAGCCTAAGTTCAGTTAAATCCTCAACACTGTCACTCATCAGGGCTGCATATTCTTCAGTTGTTAGATCGTTCTGAAAAGTGACACGTCTCGATCCAGCCGTAATCTCCCAAGGCAATACGGCTTCTTGTCCATAGACTAAATGGTATGGCGAGGTTTTTATCGCTCCATGACATGACATGCGATAAGCCCACAAAGCTTCTGACAAAACCTCGTGCCAACGCCTAGGGTGCTCGTCGATTTTTCGCTTGATCAGCTTGATAAGGTTCTGATTGGACGCTTCAGCTTGCCCATTTGCTTGAGCATAATATGGAGATGATCGGATCAGCTTAATTCCCGCGTCCTCGCAGAACTCTCCAAACTCGTGAGAAATGAAGACCGAACCTCCATCGGTCGTGATAGTTTGGGGAATCCCGAATCTATGAATGACATGTTCTTTCACGAAATTGATAACATCCTTCGAGTTTACTGACTTCATAGGGACGGCTTCCACCCATTTAGTGAAATAATCCGTAATGGCCAAAATCCACATGTGGCCTTTGCTTGATGGAGGGTTGATCTTGCCAATCATATCCATGCCCCAACCTCGGAATGGCCAAGGCTTGATGATGGGGTTCATCGCTGATGCAGGTACCATCTGAATCTTCCCGAATTTCTGACACGCTTGACACCCTTTATAGTACTTAAAACAGTCCTCAAGCATGGTGGGCCAATAAAACCCTGATCGCCTGATCAACCATTTCATCTTGTGAGCCGATTGGTGAGTTCCACAGGCGCCTTCGTGTACCTCGTGTAGAAGCCGATTTGCCTCGGCTGGCCCTAGACATTTGAGCAATAGCCCTTCCAGAGTCCTGTAGAACATGTCATCCCCAATAAGCACATACTTCATGGCCTTGTACCTTATCCGTTTAGGTGCCCCCCGAGCCGAATCTTTCAAGTAATTGAAAATATCGGCTCTCCAGTCGTCCGTCTCCAGGAACTGTACCTGAACATCAGTTCCACCTGCTATGTCCTTGTAGCCTGAAGCCATTTGTGCGAGATCATTTGCCTCGGTATTCTGCGATCGTGGGATCCAGTTAAAGTTTAAGTACCGGAACTGTGCCATCAGCTCACGGCATTGCAACCATAATGGGAAGAGTAACTCGCTCTCACACTTGTATTCGTCCGTGAGTTGGGAAATCACCAATTTGGAGTCTCCAAAAAGTTCCACTGCTTCTGCTCCGGCTTCAATGAGCAACTCCATTCCCTTGCGTATTGCCTCATACTCAGCGACATTGTTGGTGCAAGGGGTAGATAGCCTGATGGAAAAAGAATATGTTGCCCCCCGGGGCGACACGAGCAGAACGCCGATGCCGCAACCATCATCACAAGCCGATCCATCGAAAAACATAGCCCATGCATGTACAGACAGTGCTGCTATATCAGTGTTGATTCGTTCAACAATAAGATCGGCCAACGCCTGTCCCTTAACCGCTTTGGCGGGTTGATACCGGATATCAAATTCCGATAATGCAAACATCCATTTGCCGAGTCGGCCTTTCAACACAGGGGCCGACAGCATATGTTTTATGACATCTGATTTGCATATGATGATAATCTCTGCTGACAGCAAGATGTGTTGCAGCTTGGTGCAGGTAAAAAATAGGCAGAGGCATAACTTCTCGATCTCAGGATATCTCGTCTCTGCATCCAGCATCCTTCTGCTGATGTAAAACACAACTCGCTCCAGACCATCATAAACTTGTACCACCACCGAGGCGATGGACGTGTCAGCCACCGACAAGTAAATGTAGAACGGCCTATCCTGCTGCGGTGGAACCAACACTGGCGGCTTCGTTAGATATTCTTTGATTTCGTCGAAGGCTCGTTGTTGTTCTGTCCCCCAGCGGAACTCCTCATCAGTTTTAATTTTCACCAGTCCCATGAACGGCTCTATTCTTCCGGACAGATTGGAGATGAACCTTCTGACGAAGTTGATCTTGCCGATGAGACACTGCAGTTCTTTCTTCGTGGTAGGTGGCTTCATTGTTCGCACTGCCTCCTGACTTTTCAGGCCGATCTCGATTCCGCGTTCATGGACCAAGAAACCCAAGAACTGACCGGCCGTCACACCAAAGGCACACTTCTTTGGATTCATCCGTAGTCCGAATTTTCTGGTTCGGTCCAGGACACATCCCAGATCGTCCAAGTGTCCTTGCACTGAAGCAGACTTGACTACCACGTCATCGATATAAATCTCCACCAGCTTGCCGATCAGATCATGGAAAATGTAATTCATGGCTCTTTGGTATGTGGCGCCGGCATTCTTCAGTCCAAATGTCATGACTACATATTCAAACAACCCCACCGAACCTGGGACTCTGAATGCAGTCTTGTGTATATCTTCTGGAGCCATAAAAATTTGATTGTAACCGGCATTGCCATCCATAAAGCTCAAGACCTTATGACCAGCAGCTGCGTTGATCAATGTCTCTGCTACCGGCATCGGATATTCATCCTTTGGAGTGGCTCTATTGAGATCCCGAAAATCTATGGCAACACGCCATCGGCCATCCTTTTTCTCTACAGGTACGATACTAGAAATCCACTCAGCATACCTGCATGGCCTGATGAACCCAGCTTTCAACATTTTCTCGATCTCTTTTTTGACTTCCTCTAAAATTTCGGCCTTCATCTGTCGTGCTCGCTGCTGGAATGGCCGAAACCCTTTTTTAAGCGGGAGCCGATGCTCAATGATGCTCCTGTCTAACCCGGGCATCTCTGTATAGTCCCAGGCAAAGCAATCTGGATATTCTTTCAACAAAGCTATCATCGGACCCCGCAGATTCGGATCTAACTTTTTGCTGATAAATGTCGGTCGTGGCTTATCCCCAGGACCGATGTCAATCTCTTCTAGCTCATCAGCGGATGTAAACCCATACCCCAGCTTTCCATCACCTGCCAAATCAATACTGAACACAGGCCAAAAGTTTGGTGAGGATAACAAAGATGATTTGGGCCGATTGCCGGAATCGGCCCCCTTTTTGATTGCATCACTCAAGGAAGGTTTACAACTTGTTTGTGCTCTACAATGGTAGGGAATCTCCCTACTACGACTACATGACATGCTTGTCGTAAGATCACTGCTCTTTATTTTTTGTGGCCGATCGCAGGGATCGGCCTTACCACGTACAATCGTGGGCTTTGCTACTCTGTCAGGCCAGTGGATAAGACCAGCCTCACCCCGTTTTTTGTAGCTTCAATGCGCTCACAGCCGTCTAGACCGACTCCAGAGATCGGCTTTTGGTCTTCTGCGTCCCAAATATTCATGCCAGCTAGTGAGATCTCGACCGAATCATCTGCATGAATGACCTCCACTTCATCTCCATCCCACTGTATCAGGCATTGGTGCATCGTGGATGGAATGCAGCAGTTAGCGTGAATCCAATCCCTTCCCAGCAAGACAGCGTAGGTGCTTTTGCTGTCAACAATGAAGAACGACGTAGGGATGGTTTTTCTACCCACGGTCAGATCCACGTTCAGAACGCCTTGCGTTTCTGAAGCTTGGCCGTTGAAGTCGCTTAGCGTGACGTTGGTTTTGATCAGATCTGCAGTGGAGTGTCCCAAACGCCGCAGCATGGAGTATGGCATTATATTGACTGCCGCTCCGGTGTCAACTAACATCTTGCGGACGGGCTGCCCATTGATATAACCTCTCAGGTACAGGGCTTTCAGATGTTTGTAGCCTTTTTCCCGTGGCTTTTCAAACATGACCGGCCGTGGGCCGCAGTCAAACTGTGCCACTGGTAATTCTTCGGTTCTTGGAGCGCAAAACTCTGACGGAAGTATGAACACCATGTTTGTGCCAGCCGATGTTTCCGCATCGGCTTTTACTGGTTTGGGGCGCCATTCTTTCTTTTTTGGACGGGCCTCCGTCTCCAAGGTTCGCTGAATTTTCACGGCCAGATCAGGCCGGGCTTTCCTTAAAGTGTGGAGGTACTGCGCTTCGGCTTCCTCTAAGCTACGTAGCCTCTGAACTCTACGCTTTTGGGAGTGTCTGAGTCCATCGGGACACCACCTTGGCCGGTGATATCTATCGTCTTCTTTATCCTCTGACTCCTCGAGATCTTCTGCTCAAGATGACTCCTCTTGTCCGTTCTGAGGCCGGAGAGGCCCTAGACGCTTGAACACTGAAACTGGACCTGTGTAATCCTTCTGCTGTCCACATTCCGGGCAGTTGTCGACTGTAGGCAATCGGCTCATTCCCGCATCCCAACAGTACTTGAAGAAAGGACAATCCCAATGTTTATCCACGCCTTCCTTTTCGTTTGACCTTCCCCTAGCGCGGAGCTCATATCCTCCATCATATCTATCATGCCGACGATATCTCCCATCGTAGGCGTCGGTCCGACGATCTCTTTCATCATCACTGTCGTACTGCCGACGTCGGTCATACTGACACTCATACTTGTTAAGGAGATGCGTGGAGTGTGGCTTCTGATATCGCACGCTTCTCACTTGTTCCTCAGTTATATACCGCCTATCATCATAACGGGACCGGTCGCGTGGACCGGCCTCTTCCTTTCCTTTGCCCCGGAAGTGGCCGCTTTCCTCCTTATACTTGCCATGGTGGTACACAGGCCCTGCCATGTTAATATCGAACGAGAAATCTAGCTGACGCCTCGTGGAGTGGCTGTGCTCTACCATGTTGATGCCAGGAAACGGGTTTGTATCCACTTTCATGGCGAACTGCCCAAGGATCAGACGGCCCTGTTCTATCGCCGTTTGGATCTGCCGACGTAGCTCTTTGCAATCATTGGTGGTGTGGGTGAACGAGTGATGCCACTTGCAGTATGGTCTCCCGTTCATCTCTTGCGCCGTAGGGATTTTATGGCCTTCGGGTAACTTCAGCTGCTTTTCCTTCAGCAGTAAATCGAATATCTGCTCAGCTTTGCTTACATCGAAGTCGAACCCTTTTGCAGGCCCTTGCTGTTTCACCCATTTGCAGGACACAGGATCTGCCCCCCGAGCCCATTCAGCCACGGCTATCTCCTGGTCTTCTACAAGATCCTCTTCTTCTGCATCGACCAGGCCTATCGGACGTTTGAACTTGTCTTGGTACAACTCAGGGTGGCGCTGCTCATACATTGTCAGTTTCTGGACCATGTGCGCCAATGAATTGTATTCTACTTGGAAAGCCAGATCCTTGATCGGTGCTGAGAGACCCAACACGGCCAGCTCAACTGCTTCTTTCTCAGTTAAACGAGCCGAATAACATCGGTTTTTGACAGTCCTGAAACGCTGAATATACTCAGCTACCGTTTCTCCCCGCTTCTGCCGCACCTGCGCCAGATCGGCAATGCCAGCCTCGGTAGCTTCTGAATGATACTGAATATGGAACTGTTCTTCCAGCTGCTTCCAGGTCCGGATCGAATCTGGTGGCAACGAGGTGTACCACCCAAAAGCTGGTCCTGTCAGAGATTGCGCAAAGAACCTTACGCGTAACTGATCTGATGCCGAGATCATGCCTAACTGTGCCAAATATCGGCTCACGTGCTCGATCGAGCTAGACCCTTCTGAACCATTAAATTTTGAGAACTCAGGGAGCCGATACTTGGGTGGAAGCGGAATCAGATCATACTCGTTGGGGTACGGTTTGGAATAGCCGATTGTTCTCCTCTTTGGCACGAAGCCGAACTGGTCTCTCAAGATGGTACTGATTTGCTCCACCGTTTGAGCTGCAGGGGCTAAATTCTCATGACTCGTCCCGGTGGCATACTTAGCTAGCCACGCCTGTTTATCAGTGTCCATCCCGGACGTCCCTGCTCCTGAAATCCCTACTCCAGAAACACCTGCTCCAGAAATCCCTGCGGTTGCAATCTGGTTCGTGTGCGTCAGGCTGTTGCAGTCCGGCACGTATGTGCACACATATCCATGTGGGACTTCCTTAGGTGGTTCAAACAGGAATTGGTAATCGCCAGGATCACCTCCAATCTTGTAGACGACGTACGCCGGTGACCCCGGTGGCTCCGGAGCTGCAAGCGTGAATGGTAGCTGTGGCCTGGATTGGAGCGGTCTTTCTCCCTGGTGAGTCCCTAGGGTAGGCCCCGACGGAGAGTACTGATGTTTCATGACCTCCTGAACCACGCGAACCGCGACGCGCTCGAAAGCGTTCACCAGACTCTCAGAATGGCGGTGAAGAGAATGAGCCACCATGTAATTGACTTCCTGTCGCAGAGCTCTGGTGCGATCCTCTGAAGGAACAGACAGATCCACCTCATCGAGAGCGCCTTCGGGTGAGAACCCTTTCCACCTGATGCCATGCTTACGGGTCCTCTCAAAAGAGCCGATGAGATCGGCTTCGAAGAGAGCTTTGACATCATCATACCTCTTCTTGTGCTCATCAGACAGATCGTCGTACGTGATTGGTCTGTCTCCCATCGCAGCGTCAGATGTTGTTGCAGATGTTGTTGAGTGTCCCACTGGGCGTGCCAGAATGTGTTGCCTGTCAAAACCCACCGGCGAGCAGCGACGAGCAACACGAAGAGCCGGGAGGCTCCCAGAGCTGCTGGTGGGCCCTGGTCCCTCGGTCAACGGCCCGCAAAACTCCGGCACACGTCCTGGCTGGTGCGAGGGCGTGCCACCTGATCTATACCTGATCAGGAAGGTGATGGTTTGCTTCGATTGGTTTCCTGCATGGCAGACACGCAAACATTAAATACGAGCCTCGATCGGCTCTTAGGTTTCCCTGTGAATCGGCTCAGGTAGCCGATGGTCCCATGGATCTGCACTGGATCTACAATAACATGGGGTTTTGCTTCATCAAAACAAGTCAAATCGATCTACGACAGTTTAACGCTTTCACCACATAACTGGAACATCCCACGCGTAATTGAGCCTGGTAGATACGAAAGATAACAGAAAACTAACCCTAGAGGAGGCCAAAAAATCAACGTAGAGTCAATTCCCGGAACAACTCCTCTCGAATCGGCAAACCGTATCCTTACGTACTACTGGATCGTTCAACCCGTTTGTGAGGCCTAACCATGCGGATATTAAACTAATCCTTGGAGAACAAGGAACAACTATGACAGATTGAATCGACTGAATAAAGATCAAGCAAGATGCTGCCCTTACACCCAAAATAAGTGCAAAGGCAGCGAGATCTCCAAGGGCAGCATGACTAAGCAAACATGAACAAAAAGCACCGATGCTAGCCCAAACAGATCTATGATAACATTATTACTCGCCATCAACAAGGCTTCAGTACGAGCAACACCAAAATAACACATAAGCATATGCTGCCTAGATCGCGAGATGCGATCTAGGCAGCACGATGCTTACCTGAAAGAAACCCTCGAAATAAGGGGTGGCGATGCGCCGAGATTGTGTTTGTTGTGAACGTTGTCGTCCTCTTTCTCAATAACCCTAGGTACATATTTATAGTCCGGAGACTTTCTATCTTTGGAATAAACCTAAACGTAATCTAACTCTTGTTTAAACCGAAACGTACTCTATCATAATTATACAGATACACGGGCAATTAGCCCAAATCTACGCGCAAGGCCGATCCAGCCTCCAAGCCCATCTTGATTACGGCCCACTTCCTTATCTGGCCAAAATATGGCGATAACAAGGCCCTGACGAGGTTTATCCCCGGCAATGCCCATGTCGAAGGGCTTTCGATCTAGGAAGCGTATTGGGGACCTGGCGAACTCGACGGTGATCAGACGAAAGCAGAGGAACACGAGGATTTACCCAGGTTCAGCCCCCTCGAAAGGTAAAAGGCCTACGTCCTGCTTGTCTAACTTTGTATTGATGGAGTGATTGTGGTGATGGTGTTACAATGGTGGCGTAGATTGGATCTAGCCGAAACAGAGGGCTCTAAGTCGTCGAGCACTCCGTCGTGAGGTGGGTGGAAAAGTATCTAGCCTTTTGAGACCTCCCTCCCAGCCTTTTATATGCGAAAGCTGGGTCTCAGGATTGTCTCTCAAGCCAAGTACAGATCGGATCGATACTCAAACGAAAACCTAATCTATCTCCAAATCTTCGGGTCCTTGCTTGCACGCCAAGTTTAGCTCCTGGGCCACGCTAGACTGTTGCCTTGATGGGCCTCGAGAGCCTACCCTTCCTGGACTGAAAACCAGGTAGGCGAATATCGGGGGCCCGTTTGTCATTCCTTCGTCAGTAGCCCCCGAGTGCCTGGGATAGCCGAAGACTATTGCAGGGACTCCTCCCGAAAGTCTTCCTAGCCGCACCCGATATGAGCACTTGGCCTGTAGAACCGCAAATGTATAGAGGTTATTCGAATAGCATGCTTGTTTGATTCGAAATTTTCGAGCTACTTTCATTTAGAGTTTCGAGTGTGCTTAAGCCGGGTTTGCAGAGGGATGCGCATAACCGGCCTGAGACTCACGCCGGGTCTCAGTTAATTGCATAGCCGCAAAGACATTCGGTTAGCTTACTCAGATTTGAGTCCCCCGACTCGAACCCGCGTGGGCTGGCGCTACTCTGACCCGAGCCGCGTTGGCCTTACCAGATCGGAGCCCAGTTCATTTATGAGGCATCCGATGCGTCCATCGGTGCAAACTTCATACCGTAGGTATGGAAAATTTCCAGCAGAGCGCGTTTGATACGAATACCGGGCCATCAGGTGTTGCAAACCGTGGACTTACCTTCGTATTTGACATACGGCATCCGAACTGGTATATTGCCACCAAGATTCGGGCATGTTGATTGAGGAGCGTGGATAGCTCGAAAGAAGGGTTCGAAAAGGCATCAGCCCATATTCGAACGGAATGATGGCTCTTAGCAGCCTAGGGACGCGTTTCGAAGGTTAAGGCGCCTACTCCCATAGCATGGTGGCGCTAAAGGCTCGAAAGGGATGATTTGAAGGTCCGCAACCCCGCCTCGAATATCTTGAAGGCGCTGCTGGTCCGAAAGAAACAATTCGAGGGACCAAAATCTCGCCTCGAATATCTTGGAGGCGCTGCCGGCCCGAAAGGACAATTCAAGGGACCGAAGCCCCGCCTCGAATATCTTGGAGGCACTACTGGCCCGAAAGGACAATTCGAGGGACCGAAGCCCCGCCTCGAATATCTTGGAGGCACTGCTGGCCCGAAAAACAATTCGAAGGACCGAATCCCCTTCTCGAATATCTTGAAGGCACTGCTGGCCCGAAAGGACAATTCGAAACAATTTCGATCGAAAACTCCCTCGAAGGAGCAAACATTCCTTGCTCGAAGAACCCCATTCGAAACGTTCAGCAAAAGACAGAGTCATCGAAAAAACTCTGCATATGTTTGGGTGGCACAAAAGAGAGGAACACAAAAAACCTCGAAGGAAACCCAGTCAAGAAGTCATCCGAGTGCAAGGGGCACATACCTTTGAGACTCGAAAAAATCCTTACCAGTCTTTGGCCTTTGAGTCGAAAAGAATCAACCTACTCAAAGGATTGCGTCATTGCTGATGATATGCTTCGTCGAGTTGTCACACCACCCTCTGCAGGAGTGGCCTGACCCTGCCAGGACTAGACGTATGGTGGGCCCACCGGCCGCACGCCCCGGCCGTTGACAGTGTTTGACCGCACGTCCCGCGCGTGGGTGAGAAATAACCGACACGGTTTCCTTGATTACCGTGCGTAGTAGACGCCGCGGCGCCCGCGCGCTGACACGTGGACGGCTGGATCAGCTCGATCGTTTCCACTTCGTCGTGGACGGCTGAGATCTGACGTAGATTTCCAGAGGAGGAATACATGACAGTGGCAGGGTAAACAGTCCGTCCCACTCCGCCGCCACCGTCTTCTTCCTTGCGCGTCGCTCCTGTAGCTCTTCTCCATCATCTCCATTTCCGCAATCCTTGCTGCGCACTGAGGCCATGGGCAAGAGGAGCTCCACCGCCGCCGGCGCCGCCACTGGCGCCACCGCTAAGAAGGCCAAGACAGCCGATGCCGACGGCTCCGTCGTTGGCCGCTGGGTCCAGACCAAGGTCGGGGACAAGGAGTTGTCGCAGGCCGAGAAGATGGGCTTCCTGAAGAACGCGCCGGCGGAATCGCTCGCCGCCGGCCCTGAGATCATTCCCCGGCCTCCTCCTGGATTCCGGGTAATTTTTATCGCCTTCTTGCTGCGGGGTTTATCTCTTCCCCCGCATCCTTTCCTCCACGGTCTTCTTTTCGCTTACGGGATTCAGCTCCATGACCTGAATCCCAATTCCATCCTTCACATTGCGTGCTTCATCACGCTCTGTGAATGTTTCCTGGGGATTGAACCCCACTGGGCGCTGTGGCGCCGAATCTTCGTTATTTGGCGCCCTCTGCCATTCCAGACCGGCGGTTTCGGCGTTCAGGTGCGCCCGGACGTCGAATACTTCAACCTCCAAACGCCCGAAAACAATCCTGGCTGGAGGACGAAGTGGTACTACGCCAAGGACAAATCCTCTGACGACAAAAGTTTCGGACTCGAGGAATTTCAGCCCACCGGCGTTCTTCGACCTCGCATGTCTTGGAAGCATGACCTTTCCGACGAGGAGATGAAGATCACAGAGTCGCTGATGGAGAAGATCCAGCAGCTCCGAGCCACTCCGAAGAAAGAGCTTTCGGGCATCCAGCTCATCCGGACCTTCATCGAGCGTCGAATCCAGCCTCTCGCTGCTCGAGCCCACTGCATGTGGGACTACAGCGACCGTCGGGATTCGACCCGCATCTCTCAGGACGAGCTGCATGAGGCCGAGATTGACGAGTGCGTACGCACCATCACGAACATCAAGAAGAAGAATCCCGTGCCAAAAATCTTCGGCGCAGTGGCCTTCAGCAAGGCCTTTCCCCGCACCGAGGTATGATCTTGATCTCAATCGGATACCTTTCTTATTTCATAGCCGAATCGACCAGTATCGAATGCGGCCTATATCCCTGTGCATGTGATCGACGTAGCTCGATGCTATCCGCCTCAGCCCGAGATGGGCGAGTATCCGGGGCGCGATTTTACCGAAGTGCCGGAGGGATCGACCTCCGCTGCTCCATCGCCACCGAGGGCCCCGAAGAGACAATGAATTGCGGATGTTGTCGATGATTCGGAAGACCTTGATGACACCCGTTTTACTTCGGGTGATGACGGCAACAGCGCGATCCCCGCCTCGCCTTTGAGCCGCCGTCCTCCTCCTCGAACAGAGAAGAAGATCCTTCCGAAGTTCGGGATCGACGCGTCGTAAGTTTTCCTTGGTGAACTCGTACATCTTGTGGCCTTGTTTCGAATTAACTGTCCGGTTTTGACATTGATGCTTGTTTCAGATCTTCCACTGAGGAGACGTCGACCTGTCCGGGGGATCAAGACCAATACCAGGTCCAACCCCACGACGATGCCCTCGAACAAACTGCAGATTCGCAGGAGAAGGCTGCCGACGTTGCCGCCCCCGAAGCCGTTCTCACAAAGCCTTCGACCTCTTCCAAGAAGAAGACGACGGAACATGAGTTCGTCCTTGTCTCCTCGTCTGGCGGGCCTTCCGGTCCTAACAACCATGTAAGTCCGAAGATTCCCAACTTGCGTTTCGTGTGTTTGACCATCAGTAGCCCCCGAGGGTGAGTCTAAGTGTTTACACTTAGGCTTGCCCTCCGAACCATGACTCGAGGGTTAATCTTTTGTTTTGCCTTCTTTAGCCTGTTGTTAGGGACCTATCGAAAGTTTGTAGGAGCTTCTTCGCCTTGGAGGAAGAGAACCGAAAGCTGTCCGAGCAGCTCGAGGACATACGTCGTGAGTACTCCCTCTTCTTCTTTAACCTCCGTTTCTGATTGCATTCTTGTTTTTTTATTCGTAAACCTGCTTTTCCCTGATTGACCAGGAATCGCCACGCAAGCTGCTGCTGATAAGACGTCCTTGAAGGCGCAGCTTGATGACCTAGCGGCGGAGAATTCGGGGCTGAAAACAAAGACCGATGAGCAGGCCGACAAGGTCGCCCAGCTAAAGTCCGAGTTGACCAAGGCCCAGGAGCTTGCCAGGACGCGTCGCATAGAGGCCGAAACGAGGGAAAAAGACATGCAGCAGCGTCTGCAAACTTCGCTCGATGCTTTACGTGGTGAGTCCTCGACCTCGTCTGGATTGATTTTCGTGCCGAAGGGTTCTCAATTTGACCTGGTAGTTTGTTATTTCTTGTAGACGCTGCCGAATTGGACGCCGGAGCTATGAAGGAGCCCGCTGGGCTCGAATCTAGTGTCGGCCTCGCCGAGCGCCTGAGTCGAGAGGTTGGCAACCTCCTGGCAAGGGTGCGGTCGACGCTTGCGCGCGTTCGGGATACTTCTGTACCTGACTCGGTCAGTGACACCATTGTGGGGATCATCGAAGCCCTGGCGGTGAAGGCGGACGGCGAAGACCCGTTAGTTGCCGCGGTTCGCCGACAGGTAACTATCGGCTCCGAGTCTGTCTTCTCCATGATGATGATGCACGATGTGGAGTTCGATGCTGACAAGGTCACGAGCACATATCCAAAAGACAAGGACGGACGCGACAGGTCCGCCAAGGGTTATGTTGCTCATGCTCGTGACCTGGCTGCCCGGATGACGAGCTTCTTGGCCGAGAGGAACGAGAAGCGCGCGGCGGTGAGAGCTCGAAAGCGTGGCGCATCCGGCGCACCATCTAGCAAGGCTGGTAGCTCAGCGTAATGCGAGTAGTGCTCCTGCCGCCCATCTGTAATTAGCTTTTGCGATACCACGCTGAGGGCTGTGACTCTGGCTAGGACCCCTTTCTGCTGTAAAACTTGTTCTTTTGTTATGTTAATCTACTTGACATTTGGTTGTCGATGCTTGTGTGTGATGCCCGGCTTCTCGTGCAGGATCCTTCTCTGATCTCTGGCGCTTGGCCTGTTTCGTACGAAACGGTTGGCAGTACTTCTAGTGCCGTTGAGCGAAGAACGCCTTCCTCGGGTGAATTGGTGCTAATTCGATCTTTGCGCGACCAACTTCAGAACATGCAGCGTCAACTGAAGGTGGTTACTGCCAAAGTCGACGTTGCTCTGTCGAAGGCGTCGCATGCTGCGGACTGCGAGAAGTTTCTTCTCGATGAAATCGAGAATCTTGGAAAATCTCTGAAGTGTGAGTCTCTAGACCTCTTTCGCTGTGCATTGTGACTTGAGTGTGCAGTATTTGATCTTCTGTCCCTTTTCGCAGATGTGTGCCTCCATAGCGCAGCCGAAGCCCGGCGCGTGAATGCGCATCTTGTTGCTGCCCAAACACATGCCAATTCGGTTGCTGACAATTTCTGGGCCGATCGGTCGAAAGCGATGAAGCTGACACTTCTTCAAGATAGGATTGCTCAGGCTGGAGTGTTGTCTGAGACGAGCCGAAGCGCCCTCGCGCTGGTGCACCAGGTGATGTTCCCTTTGAACAATCAGCCCGAAGGTCTGCCGGCATTGCTCGATCGATTCGAGAATGGGAACGCTGTGTATTCCTTTGTCCGGGAGCATTTGCGCTGCGGGGCTGTGGTCGCACTTGCTTTCGTGCGTGCTCACTATCCTGAGATCGACCTGGAGCTTCTGAAGATGCTTCCTCCGTCGCCCAGTGGTCGCTATAATATGGAGCACCACTATGCTGCTTGTAGAATTACGGGCGACTGTATCGCTCGATAGATTGTCATCGAAAGTGACCGGCAGAGAGCGAACCAGGGTGCCGCGGCGCCATGAACTAGCCCTGTGGCTGTGTTTGTACCTCCACTCTGTGTATGTATTGTATACATGTGTCTTATTCGTCTGTGGCAAAAAGGCGGAGCTCTCGAGCGCAGGTTAGGAGGGCGAAAACCCCTAAACGTAGGTCGAGAAAACGCAGCCCTCGAGCGTAGGTCGAGAGAGCGCGGCCCCCGAGTGTGGGGCGGAGCCCCCGAGCGTAGGTGGGAAGGCGAAGCCCCCGAGCATGGGCGAGAGACCAAGCCCCCAAGCATGGGCGAGAGACCAAGCCCCCGAGCATGGGCGAAGCCCCCAAACATGGGTCGAAGGGCGAAGCCCCCGAGCATGGGCGAGGTCCTCGGGCGTAGGCGAAAACCTCAAGCGTAGACCAAACCCCCGAGCGTGGGCGAAGCCCCTGAGCGTGGGTCGAAAGGCAAAGCCCCCGAGTGTGGGCGAAGCCCCCGAGCGTGGGTCGAAAGGCAAAGCCCCCAAACGTGGGCAAAATCTCCGAGCGTGGGTCGAAAGGCAAAGCCCTCGAGCGTGGGCGAAGCCCCCGAGCGTGGGTCGAAAGGCAAAACCCCAAACGTGGGCGAAATCTCCGAGCGTGGGTCGAAAGGCAAAGCCCTCGAGCGTGGGCGAAGCCCCCGAGCGTGGGTCGAAAGGCAAAGCCCCCGAGCGTGGGTCGAAAGGCAAAGCCCCCGAGCGTGGGTCGAAAGGCAAAGCCCCCGAGCGTGGGCGAAGCCCCCGAGCGTGGGTCGAAAGGCAAAGCCCCCAAGCGTAAGTATACAAAGATGTTGATTCATGAAGTGAGGAACTCGAACTTTATTGCTTGGTGCCGAAGGCACAATGTTGAGCGCGGACTGCTGCCGGCATTTGATTACATAGTAGAGGGGGTAGAGGAGACAGCTTTGCTAGCTAAGGATAGAAGCGGCGCAGCTGCGCGGCGTTCCATGGGTTTTCTACGTCTTTTCCCGTTTTCGGGTTGCGTAGGCGATATGCTCCTCCTGGGGTGACCTCGTGGACGAGGTACGGCCCTGTCGTCGTGGTGAAACAACATATGCCATGGGATGGCTTAAATGGGGGCCGAACTAGATGCTGGAGGATTCGAGAGAGGGGAACGAGCTGAAAAGCACGACCGAAAGGAACACAGATCTACCCAGGTTCGGGGCTCTCGTAAGGAGATAACACCCCTACTCCTGCTCTACTGGTTATTTATTTGGATCGATGGAGTATACAACAATGGTGCTTCCAAGCTCTCTGCTAGAGGAGGAAGATGAACTGCTAAGTGTAGGAACACTGAGTGACCAAACCTTTACTAGGGCTCCCCGTGCCACCTTATATAGTGGTGGCCAGGGTTACAACGGTCACCTGAGACCAGGGGACACCAGCTACACTCCAAATAGGGCAAGCTGACGAAGGCAGACGCCCTTGACTTTCTCCCTGATTGCTCTCGATGGGACTCACCCTTGCTGTACCTTGTACTTCCAGGACTGTGACCTTACCATTCTGAGGTAAGGGCTGTACTTGTGCATAGTGAGGGTAGGTAAACCGTCACTGTGCACCCTGTCAACACGATCTCCCTCCATACTGGGCAGAATCTCTCCCTGATTGTAGGGACATGACACCTTAGTTGACTTATATATCCCGGATATGACCGTTGGCCATATCCTGGACCTATATGCCGGACCAACGACCTATGAAGGACGAGTAATCCGGCCTGCATGCTCCTGCACAACATATCAAATAAGTTAGGCCGGCATATCTATGCATATGCCGGCACTTCTCAATTAGTATCCCGGTTATTCCGGCATATCTAAACTGACGCCGGGATATACTTATATGCCGGTCTGGCCGACGCTCCTGTATTCCGGCCAGACCCCATCTAGGTCAAACGACATAAAGTCAACCTTACTCCTTGTAACTTTCTAGCCTCTTGACCCTACCGGGGGTCATCCCCCCGACATTAGTCCCCGAAGCTGTCGAAGTCCCCCAGTCTTGACTGAGGGCCCTTGGCAGGTTTAACATGATACCTCTTTTGTTATATCCCGGCTTATGATTTTACACCGGTGATCACACTGTATGCCGGCTCTTCTTTCCTTTCCACAAATTAATCCGGCTGGTCCCGGGGTATTTCGGACGGAACCTATTCCCCGGGCAGTTATTCCGGCATATAGATGAGACTTCCTTGAGAAGCCAAGCCCGACAGTTTGCATCGAAACTTGCAACTGCCCTATCACCACGAACGGTCATACGACGTGACGGTTCACAGCGCATTTACTGCGTGCTATCATTGCCTAGTGGCACGGTTACAGGAACCGCCGCCACACTCCGTGCCGCCACGCGGCGACCTCCCGCAGAAACGGTCGGGGTAGTGGAACACTCGCCACGATCCCCACGACTCTGGTCCTGCGGTATAAATACGGGGGTGGGGGTAAACTTGCTCTTTTTATCCCCACAGTGTCTTCTTCTTCCTCTGCTCCTCTGCCCTTTGCGCTTCGCCGCCGGACCGAGGAACAGAGAAGGAACGCCGCCGCCGACCTGCTCCACGTCGGCGCCGACGCTCGACGACGTCCGACATCTTCGTCGATGACGCCGCCGCCGCTCCTCTCTGCGACATTGCTGGGAGATTAGACCTTCCTCTGCACGCTCGCCGCTGTTCCTTTGCCGCCGGCCAAGCTTCGGCAAGGTCTACTTTCATCTCTGTTCTTCCTCTTTCGTGTATTCCTGCAGCCTTGCACCAGTAATCCTGCTTGCTTAGATCTACGGCATCTCCTCTGCTCGATATTTCTCTGACTCGACTAGCATTGCTAGCAACATCCTTTGGCAGCTCATAGATGTTCTTTCGTAGGGATTATTCTCATACTTGTTTCTGGTTTTAACTGCGCTGGTAGATCTTCTTTTTCTGCTAACTTTGGTGAGAGTAGTATGCCGGAGAGACTAACCTCCCTCTTTTCCCTGATCTTGATTGGATTAACATCACGGGACTCCGGCTCTCACACCTTGTTCCGGCCATCAAGATGGCTTCCTCAAGCATGACGGGTACCTCGGCCTCAGAGGAAGATAACTCGGCCCAGCTCCAAGGACGCTCCGGCTGGGAGGGGTCGGAGGTTACCCCGGCCGACATATCCTGGATCACATCCACCAGGAGAGTCCCGGAGGGTGTTGCATGCCGGCTACCGGCGGGAGAGACTGTGCCGGCACCTGAACCCGGCGAACGAGTTGTCTTCATTGCCCACTTCGAGCGGGGTTTCGGTCTGCCGGCGTCGAACTTCTTCCGGGACTTCCTCGACACCTACGACCTGCAGCCTCACCATATCCCGGCGAACGCGGTGATGATCCTCTCCGCCTTCGCAGCATTCTGCGAAGGCTTCGCCGGCATAGAGCCCTTCTCCCAAGCCTGGGCGAAGTACTTCCAACTACGGAAGCAAGTCATCCAAAAGCCGCCCCGGAGCAAGGATGACCCGCCGGAGACGGTCCAGGAGAAGAAGGACCGCCCCATGACCCTATGCGGCGCGGCCACCATCATGTTCCAGAAGGGCTCGGACTTCCCCAAGGTGGAGCTGCTTGAATCTTGCAAAAAGTGGCAGAAGAGCTTCTACGTCAAGAACACCACCGACGTCGACCTGCTCAACCTGCCGCCATTCGTGGACGATCCACCCTTGGCGATGAAGAACTGGACCTATAACCCGAAGAACTCCGTGATGCCGGTGAATGCTCTCCACCGGGTTAAGGGCGAGCTCCGGGATGCCGGCCTTACCCCTCAAGATTTAGTGGCATGCTTTATCAGCCGGCGCGTCTCCCCTCTGCAGCGCCGGTCACATAAAATCTGCCAGATGAGCGGGCCCATGGACCCCACCCGACATTCTACACACGAGCTGACTCTGGCCGACATTCTGCGAAGGATCAAGGACATCTGCAAGTCCTCTTAGGCCACCTTTGCCTGGGGACTTGAACCATACAGCCGGGATCGGCCCGCCCCAACGGTAAATACTTTGGCCGATACATACTCTCTTGTCCGGCATATAGACACTTATCATGCATGGCCCGAGATATTGTTATTTGCCAACATACTTATAATGCTTGATCCGACATACTTCTTGCACCGGCATATTTCTTGCTTCTTACCAATTTACTTTGCCTTATGCAGAAGTTCAGCTTCCAGAGTATGGAGAACTCCCGGATCCAGATCGCGGCAGACCGCACCGCTGCGGACGTTGAAGATCCGGATCATTGGGACAAGCTGCCCCGGAACACCCGTGCTGCCTCTGCCGCGGGTAAGGCCTCTTCATCCCGGCATTTCACTCAAGACTGGAGTGATGATGACTCCGATGAAGACTGCCAGATGTTTATCTGCCTGACACCTCTTGCTTATGCTCTTCCAGAAACACCTGTTGCTTATGCCTTTCCAATGCCATCCTCAGCAATCCCGGACGACATGGTTGTCGACGCCGCCCCTTTGAACCAGGGACCTCCTTCCACCGGCGAACGTGCCGGCCGGAAGCGAGGCGTGAAGCCCCAGCCCGACACACCTCAGCAACAGAAAAGGCAGAAGGTTGGCGTGCCCATTCCGAAGAAACAGAGGCATGTTGCCTCGGGGTAAGTTTCTTTTGTTTACGCTGTTCCCGACATACTTCCTTCTTTGATTACTAACTTGATGCTTTTCTCTCATTCAGGGCTCCTCTTGCGCCGGAACATGCTTCCAGCTCAAGTGCCAGCCCCAACATTGAAAAACCGGCGGCCACTGCCACCCCCGACATACCTTCGGCAAGCCATACTACTTCACTGGCGCCGGCATCTTCGCCTGCGCCTGACAAGACTACCTCCCCGACGAAGGACGATCCTCCGCCGGAACAAGACAACTCTGCCCCCGACATCCACACGGACTCGGGGGCTCAACAGGGTCCTTCGGCTTCTGATGTCCACATGGACACAGGAGCCCAGCAAGATGCCTCGGATTCCGGCGTGCCCACCAGCGGCGTCGGGACTACTGAAGATGCCGGCGCAAGCACCAAGAGCGCCGGCATAGATAACAAAGGAAAGGGCCCTGCAGTACCAGAAGTCCGGGCTATCCCGGAACCTGCCTCTGCTGGACAAGCTGCACCTGCCGCGCCGGAACAACCAGTGCCCAAGACTCCAACGACCGAGAAGACTCCTGCCCCGGCCAAGCCTGCTGCCCCGGCCAAGACCTCTGTCCCGGACAAAACCTCTGCCCCGGTCAAGTCCGGCACCCTCAAGATCAAGCCGACCAAGTCCGGCACACAATCCGCCGCCACTGGTGCTGCCAGAGTAGTACCCCGGCCCAGCTCTGCCCTGGCCCTGCATTCTGGCAAGGCAGCATCCCGGCCCGGCTCCCGGCCCAGCTTCTTTGATACGCCGGAACTTGAGGGCCGCGTCTCCCTGCTGTCGAAAAGCGACAAGAGCCTTGGATCTCTTAAGGAGCACTGCATCAGGTGGAATGACGCCGACAGTATGGACACTGCCGACTCCAGGAGCAAGAAGTTGGCCGAAGCTTCGGCCACAGGCAATCCAGCTGATATCCTGGCCGCGAAGCCCGTTCCTATTGCCTGCGAGCTCCTCAGCCTCCAACAAAGACTTCACCTCCTGGCCGATGCCACCAACGTAAGTCTTTTCTGCATATATATCCCCAGTCCCCGAAAATGTCGGCTGTTCGGGATACGGACATCCGGGATTTTCCAATACCTTTTTTAGTTAGCTGTTCTCAAATTAAATGTCCAACATATGAGCTCGATCCGAGCTTCAAATCCTAGTCACCGAGAGCCGGGATAGGTGCGCAGCACCTGTGCCGGGTCTTCAACAATCTCACATCTTAATCATTTTTCAAATCCTCTTGACCAAGATATAAGCTCGATTCGAGCTTCAAATCCTAGTCACCGAGAGCCGGGATAGGTGCGCAGCACCTATGCCGGGTCTTTAACAATCTGAATACTTCATATAATCTTCAATTGTACTGGTATGCTAGACTTTTCTCATAACCTTTCAAATCCTAACACCTTTGCAGCGCATGAACAATGCACGCGCCGACATGTATCACGACTTGGTGTGCGAGCACCGGAAGTTGTCAGATGCGCATAGCAAGCTCCGGCTTGAACTGTCCCAGAAAGGTAACCTCAGCCGATATATCCCTATATACCGGGTGACTTGCCTTTTTTTTTACTTCTGAATACACCTCCTGCCGGCATACCTTAATATGCTGACACATAACCTTTTTTCGACGTTCTGCAGCTGGTGCCGAAGCACAAGTCACCGCGCTCCTCCAGCGGGTGAAGGAGCTGACCGGTATGCCGGATTCTGCTGATCTTTTACCACTCCACTTGTACTTCAAATCCTTTAACTCTTGCCATTGTTCTCTATCTTGACATTTTCTTAACTTCAAATCCTTGCAGATGAGAAAGCTGCATTGGAGGCATGCCACCAGGACTGTACACCCTCAGTGGATGTGGCCAAGCAGCTGGATGACCGGGATGCCGCCCACAAGGCCGAGGTTGAGCAGTTGAAGGGCCGGATTGCTGAGCTTCTGGAGGAGAAAGAGCAGAGCGAGGGCCAACTCAAGAAAGCCCAGGAGCTGCTTGTCACTTCTGAGGCCGATGCATCCAACACCCATGCTGAATTGGATGGCTTAAAGGAGCAGGCCACCAAATGGGAAGTTGCCATTGCCCAGCTCAATGCCGAACTCGCCAGTAAGCTTCAAATCCTTTTCCTTATCCTGCCCGACATAACCTTTGCGCCGACACATCTTTTCCGGCATAATCTTTACGCCGACACATCTTTTCCTTTTGCTAACTCGCTTGTCCTGTTTCAGACATGTTTCCTGCTTCCGTCGAAGACGTTGAGAAGGCTTTGCAGGTGGATCGAGAGAACCGGGGTGTTCCGGTTACCTCGGCCAACTGGGACATGTCGGAGCAGTTGGTGGCCCTGCAAGACCGGAAGGACGCCATGACCTCCTACACCGATGATCTCTTCCTTGGCGCTCAGGAAGCATATTCTGCTCTATGGCCGGGACAAAGGATGCCCACTGACCCCGTCGGCCTCGGCAATGATCTGCAGCTCGCCAAGGTTCGCCTCAGGGAATGGCGGGATTCCGGCGCCCGGGTGGGAGCTGATGAAGCTCTCACCTACTTCCTCTCTTGGTACGAAAAACTTGATTTGGAGACTTTGCGCACTGTGCACGAAGGATCTATCTGGACCACGGATCCGGAACACATCCGGCGCCGGCGGGAACTGGCCCACAGCTATGTGGACTATGCCAACACCGATGCCTTTGTCCGGGACATCCGCGAGCCGGAGAAGAAGGACGACGCCAAGGCTCCTGCCGACGCTGAGGGCTCCGACTCCAGCCAAGATGAAGAGGAAGCTGAAGAGGCCGGCACTGACGTTCCGGAACAGGGATCTGCCCCAGGCGGAGGTGATGGCTCCATTCCATCTGCTGGGTCCGGCACTCCTGAAGCCGACATCTCCACTGCTACAGCTCCACCAGCCGGCGGCTCTGCTTCTGCCCCTGCTTCTTAACTTTGCAGCACCAAAAACTTTAAGCTTTATCAGATCCCCGGTATGCCGGGTGCAGATGTAATATATACTCTATTTCCCTTTAGTTTGCTACCTGAACAAGTTTTAACTTGGTTTGCTTGTTTATGAATGCCGGATCATCTTTTGGCTAAGTCACCGAGTTTGTTTTCCTGTTTCCTCAACTTCACAACCTTGGCTACTTGTCTACCTTATTTGGCTTTCGACGTATGAGTCTCAAGGTTGCTTCATTAAACATACAGTACTTAAACTTTGAAACTTAGACTTCAAATCACCCGACATTTCAAGTTTTAACTTTAGCAACAACGTAAATGTCGGTTTGCTTGCTTTATATTTCCTTAGCCGTTTTCCATGTGTAGACAATCTTCGGCATCTACTCTTGCTAGCCATGAAGCCGGGTTTCGGACAGCAGCTAAGTCGAAGAGCGGCCTTTGGTGCCGACACTCTACTAGGCCGACATAGGAAACATTCAAATCAAGCCAGCCGGCATATAAACAAAACTGAAAATAAACAAGGATATATCTCGGAGGCAGTGCCCGCTATCTTCGGGATGCCGACATTTCATTCATTAGTCTTGTGCCGGCATAAAGCGCCGGCGTACCAAAGCAAATATGGAAATACATACATTATGCTGCTTAGGAGTAAAAGGGACGGAGTAGGGCTATGTTCCATGGTCGCTTGGTTTCTTCTCCGGACCTGTCCACCTTGTCCTTCTTTGGGGCCTGCGCATCTATAAGATAATAGGCATCATTGTGCAGAGCTCTGCTCACAATGAATGGCCCCTCCCATGGAGGAGTTAACTTATGCCGGCCTTCAGTGCCTTGCCTTAGCCAGAGTACTAGATCTCCCTCTTGGAATCTCCTTGGATTTACCTTCTGCGCATGATAGCGTCTGAGGTTCTGCTGATATACTGCTGTTCTTGACAGTGTTATTTCTCTTGCTTCTTCCAGCAGATCAACATCATTTTCCCTGGCTTCTTTAGCCTCTTCCTCCGTATATAGCACCACTCTTGGTGCATCGTGTATCACATCTGTAGGAAGCACAGCTTCTGCTCCATACATAAGAAAAAAGGGTGTATAGCCTGTTGACCTATTCGGAGTTGTCCTTAAACTCCAAAGCACTGCTGGCAATTCATCTAGCCAACATCCCGGAGTTTTCTCCAGTGGCTCTATCAGCCGGGGTTTTATGCCGGATAACACTAGTCCATTTGACCTCTCTACTTGGCCATTGGTACAAGGGTGAGCGACCGACGCAATGTCCAGCCGGATTCCCACCTCCTCACAAAATCTGGCAAATGGCCCTTGTGCAAAGTTCGACCCATTGTCAGTGATGATGCCATGGGGAACACCATATCTCAAGATTATATCTTTTAAGAATTTCACTGTTGTGTGATCATCACACTTGCTTATGGGCTTCACTTCAATCCATTTGGTGAACTTGTCCACCATGACCAGGATATGGGTCATCTTTCCCCTTGCCGGCTTAAAAGCCCCGACCATATCCAGGCCCCAAACAGCAAAGGGCCAGGTTATCGGGATAGTCTTCAATGCTGACGCCGGCTGATGAATCTGGTGAGCATATCTTTGACATCCATTGCACTTCCGGACCAAGTCTTCGGCTTCTTGCAGTGCCGTCGGCCAATAGAACCCATGCCGGAATACCTTCGCCACTAATGCTCTGGACGAAGCGTGGTGACCACACTCCCCCTGATGAATTTCCCGGAGCATCTCCAAGCCTTCAATAGATTCAACACATCTCTGTAACACTCCGGTGGTACTTCTCTTATATATTTCCTTGTTGATGATGGTATATCCTTTGGATCTCCTTGTAACCCAGCGGGCCTCATTTTCATCCGCTGGCACTTGACCATTCACCAGGAAATCCATGATTGGACGTGCCCATGAGGGCACTTCCCTGACGGTGAATACTGCCTGATCTATCTCCATCATTTCGACCGACACATAATCGATCTCCATGGGCTGCGAAGTCCCCGGGATTGAGGGATCAGTCCCCGGGTATGCCAGAGCAATCCCCGGGTATACCGGCGCAACCTCTTGGCACATCTTACCCTTGCCTTTATTTCTGCTCCGGAATACTTCACTCACTGCATATGTCGGCCCAGTCCCCGGGACTGAGAGAACAGTCCCCGGGCTATCTGACCTGACTCCGACATCTATCTCCATCGGAACTGCATCCTCCGGGCTTGGCGGGACATAAATGGAAGATGACTCCGGCGAGGGCTTGATTGACGGCCTCCTCAGATGCTCCAGCGAAATGCCGGGCGGGATTGAATCTCTGGAAGATCCCAGCTTGGACAATGTATCGGCTGCGTCGTTCTAAGCCCGGGGAACATGCCGGAACTCACAACCTTCGAAGTAACCACTCAACTGCTGCACCAGGAAACGGTAGGATCCCATGTTTGCATCATGCGCATCCCATATGCCGGAACACTGCTGAATCACTAAATCGGAATCACCGAAACACATAATCCGGCGAATGCCTATGTCCTTAGACACCTTCAGGCCATGCACAAGTGCCTCATATTCCGCCACATTGTTTGATGCTGCAAAATGAATCTGCAGAACATATCTCAATTGGTCATTCTTGGGTGAACTGAGAACTATGCCGGCACCCAGGCCATGTATTGTCTTGGAACCGTCGAAATGCATCCTCCAATAATTTGCATCTGGCAATGGTGGCTCATATTGTATCTCGGCCCAATCAATGAAGAAATCAGCCAACACCTGGGACTTGATTGTATCCCTCTTATCATACTGAGGTGTATATGGTGACAACTCTATTGCCCACTTGGCTATCCTGCCACTGGCATCTTTGTTGCCTATGATTTCTGAGATAGGGGCCTCGGCCACTACCCGGATTGGGTGCTCCTGGAAGTAATGCTTGAGCTTTTTGGCCGCCATATAAACACCATACGTCATCTTCTGATAATGGGGGTAGTTTTGCTTCGAGGTGGAAAGGACTTCACTCAAATAATATACCGGCCGCTGCACGGTTTTGCCTCCTTCCTCTCGCTCTACTACCACCACTGCACTGACAACTCTGTTGGTCGCTGCTATATAGAGCAGCATTGGTTCCCTGGGCATCGGAGATGCCAACACCGGCGCTGTTGACAACATCTGTTTCAATTCCTTGAAAGCTGCATCTGCTTGCGTTGTCCAGACAAATGTGTTGGACTTTTTCATCAATTGATATAACGGCAAAGCTTTCTCTCCCAGCCGGCTTATGAAACGGCTCAGGGATGCGAGGCACCCAGTGAACTTCTGTACTTCCTTCAAATCTGTCGGCGGCTTCATTCTCTCTATGGCACGAATCTTGCCGGGATTCACCTCAATTCCCCGGCTGGAAACCAGGAAACCGAGCAATTTGCCTGCCGGCACACCGAAGGTACACTTAGCCGGATTCAACTTCATCCGGAATCTCCTCAAGTTTGCAAAGGTTTCCCGGAGGTCATCTACGAGAGTCTTGCTCTCCTTGGTTTTTATGACAACATCGTCGACATATACCTGCACATTTTTATCTATTTGGTCATGCAAACACTTTAGCATGCACCTCTAGTAAGTTGCTCCGGCATTTCTTAAACCGAACGGCATAGTGAGATAGCAATAAGCCCCGTACGGGGTAATAAAGGATGTCTTTATTTGATCCGGCTCATACAAGGGGATCTGGTGGAAACCAGAATAAGCATCTATGAATGATAACAGTTCACATCCGGCCGTGGAATCAATCACTTGATCGATCCGAGGTAGCGGGAATGGATCTTTAGGACATGCCTTGTTCAAGTTGGTGTAATCGACACACATCCGCCATACTTTCACTATGGTGGGCTCATCCTTCTTCTTTTCCACCAAAACCGGATTAGACACCCAATCCGGATGAAGCACTTCTTTGATAAAGCCGGAGGCTAGGAGCCTGGCCACTTCGTCACAAATGGCTTTCCTTCTATCACCTGCATTCCGCCGGAGCGGTTGCTTCACCGGCTTAGCATCCGGTCTCACATGCAATGCGTGCTCAGCCAGCTCCCTCGGCACACCTTGCAAGTCTGAAGTAGACCATGCAAAGATATCCCGATTCTCACGGAGGAAGCTGATGAGCTCGCTTTCCTATTTGGGATCCAAACCTGCCCCGATGAGGGCATAGCGCTCCGGGAAAGCCTCATCCAGAGGCACCTTCTTGACTTCCTTGGCCACTTGAAATGAAGTGCCGCCACTTGGGTTTGTCATGCCCGGCAAAGGTGTGCCGGTCACGACTGTTTCAGCAATCTCCACTGCTCGCTTGAGCCTCTTCTTTTCCTCTGCAATGATCAGAGTCTCGGCCAGATTAGATCCGGCTGTTGCACATGCCATCGAGCGCTTGTAATCACCAATGATGGTGATCACTCCCTTGGGCCCCGGTATCTTCATCTTCAGATACGCAACATGCGTAGAGGCCATGAACTTTGCCAGTGCCGGCCTACCCAGCAAAGCATGGTAGGGGCTTTCCAGATCCACCACCTCAAACATGAGGTTCTCCACCCTGCAGTTATCCCGGTTGCCAAACATGACATCCATCCGGATCTTGCCCATCGGCGCACACAAAAGTCCCGGCACAATGCCGTGGAATGTGGTCTTGCTTGGCTCCAGCATATTTTCCTTGATGCCCAGCTTCTGCATCGTATCCCGGTACATGATATTGATGCTGCTCCCATTGTCAATGAGGACCTTGCTGAATCTCACGTTATTAGCCGGCCCGACGAATGTCGGATCCATCACCAGAGCATACCCGTCGGGGTTTGGCATGATCCTGGGATGATCTGCCCTGTCCCAGCCAATGGCCTGGTCAGACCAGTACATTAGCTTCGGAACTGCTGACATAATGGTATTCACCTCCAAACACTGCCGGTACAAGCTCTGCTTGTCTGTTCTTTCGGTCTCAAAGACCATGTAGCTCTGATCATGTTCCTTGTACTCATTCCGGCCCGCTGCTGGGCCTCCGGCATAGTACTCCGGGTTATAGTTCTGATCTACTTGATTTACGCCGGCATTTCCGGCATTGCTCTGATTCCCGGGATTAACCGGCCTGGGCGGGACTGCAACTGTATTTGCACCTGCCAACGGCGATGGAGCTGCCGGGATAGATGGTCTAGCCGGTCCCCAGGGACCTACACGACCTGCTAATATGTCGTCCAGCCATGAACAGTTTCTCGTCAATTGATTTGCCGGCTTACCCAGCTGGAACGTGTGAAACACACAAGGCTTGTCCATGGCCAGACCCACCGTATACTTCGGCCATTGCTTCTTCTGGCCGGCGCCGCCGCCGGCATTCTTATTGATCCAGACATTCTTCTTCTGGAAGGGCTGCGCTTGCTGCTGTGGCTGTTGCTGCTGCTGCTGAGGCTGCTGATTGCCCTCATATCTCGGACGCTGGCTACTGTCGGCGCCCTCTTGCTCTTCCTCCACAGCTGCTACTTGTGCCGTTCCATACCGGTAATCCGGCCTTTCATCTCTTCTCTTGTTCCGGTTATCAGAGCGATAGTATTGCCCTGGTCTCCCGGTGCTGTTGTTGTTCCCCTGGGTCTGCCCCTGTCCTTGTGAATCAAGGGCGGGCTGCATGGGATCTCCCAGAGCATAACTATCGGCAATCTTGATTGTCTCGGCCAACGTGGCCAGCATTTCCCTCTGAAGATTTTGCCACAACATGGTGCCATGCCGGCACCCATGAGTGAACCACATGATGGCCTGCTGCTCCACAACTCCTTCGCAGGAATTGCGCAATGTGCACCACCTGGTCAGGTAGTCACGGTCGGTCTCATTTACTCCTTGCCGGTAGTTGGCCAGCTGTTGCGGACGGTTAGGCCTCTTGTATGTACTGGTGAAGTTTGACACAAACTGCTCTTCGAAATCAACCCAGCCGTTGATACTTCCGGCCGGTAGATTATTCAGCCATATCCTGGCTGGTCCTTCTAGCATTTGCGGTACATATCGTACCGCCCATCTGAGGTTTCCTTCGGCAATGTTCACTGCGGTGGAGTAATCCTCCAACCAATCTTCCGGCTTTGTACTGCCGTTGTATGTCCTCGCGCCACGCGCGAGCTGGAAGTAGTAAGGTACCGGCTCACCCATAATTCGGGGTCCAAAGCACATAGGACCCGGAGCTCCTTGCCTCTCCACCAACTCTGATTGGTGAATCCTGTCCAGCTTGAAGCGCGCATCACTTGCTGCCAAGGACCGAGGTCCTAGCCGGGATGCAATTGGGCCCGCGATCATCTTTTGCTATTGCTGCTCCGGCTGACACTGCTCATTTAGCTGACCTTGCTGATACTGCTGGCCTTGCTGGTGCTGCTGTTGATATCCCGCCCGGGCAAGGGCGGAGTTCCCATCATCTTCCCGATGTCTCGGCTGACCTGCACCTTGCTGCTGTGCTGCACCCCCGGCGCCTTGCTGCTGACGCCGAGCAGCACTATTACTCCGGCCACCACCGGCCGACACTGTTCCTTGCCCGGCCGGCATATTCTGGCCAGCCTTCTTGCTGCCGACATACTTGTCAGCTTGGCCGGCACTCTTTTGAACTACTGCTTGCTTTCCGGCGATTGCCGGATCATACACCTGGATCTGCTTGTCCCGACGGCCAGAGGTCACACTTCCGGCACGCCGGGCGCTTGGATGCAGGGACGAAGCTTCCCCCCTTGACCTTGCGCCGGCACCTCCCACCGACGCAACGTACTGGGATACCCCGGCACCTGGGTTTGCCTTCTTAAAGGCCTCCTACTGCTTGGTAGCTTCAGACAAAAGATGGTTAAGCCGGGCTTGCTGCTCATGCAGTGCTTCGCCGGACAAATTAGATAAGTCCTTAGCTACCTCCCCTGCTGCTCTAAGGTTCTTCACTGGTGAGCTATAGACTACCTTAGGCACAGTGCTAGTTGCAGTATGACTCTTAGCTCTAGCATTTTTACCTAGCTCAGTGTTAAGATTTCTACCTCTAGTTCTAACCTCCTCTATCCGGCTAGGCCGGGTTACCACAGGAGTAAAACCATGGGCTGCCTCATACTCACGGAGTAGCTCAGTGTTAAGATTTCTACCTCTAGTTCTAACCTCCTGATGCATGGCCAGGGCCTCGTCGATGAGGGCCTGACGAGATCCCTCCAGGACCTCCCTTGTCTGCTCCGGATCATCGCCGGATCGCACCGGCTCGAGAAGCTGATCGATGATGGGAAGAAGCACCTGGCCTCTAGCCGGCACGCCGGAAGTGCCGGCCAGGTTCTCAACGCGCTCCAACGGAGGACACGCCGACCTCTTGGCCTTCGGCGGCTCCGGGGGAGTATCTCTTGCTGCTGCTGCTGTTGCTTTGCCGGCATCCTCCGCCGGCGGCACAGATGTGCCGGCCATCATCACCTCGGCCGACTCTACTGAGCGAGCGCTACGCCCAGCGTGAGCCAGCCGATGTGACGGCGGATCCGCCGCCATCAGCACCTCTTCCCTGCAAACTCTCTCAGTCCCCACGTACACCTCGTGGGAACCGAAAGACATGATCCGGCCATCCTTGGGGAACGGCCGGCCGCCGAGACATCCGGCGTTGTCACTGATGAAACTGAGCGAGCCTAGCCTCTGGACGAGGCCAGAGACCACGCGCACTCCCGAAGCTGCTATCATGGACCCCGTCCGAATAAACACTCCACCCAGCATATCGATCTGCCCCACGGTGGGCACCAAATGTCGTCGTGGTGAAACAACATATGCCATGGGATGGCTTAAATGGGGGCCGAACTAGATGCTGGAGGATTCGGGAGAGGGGAACGAGCTGAAAAGCACGACCGAAAGGAACACAGATCTACCCAGGTTCGGGGCTCTCATAAGGAGATAACACCCCTACTCCTGCTCTACTGGTTATTTATTTGGATCGATGGAGTATACAACAACGATGCTTCCAAGCTCTCTGCTAGAGGAGGAAGATGAACTGCTAAGTGTAGGAACACTGAGTGACCAAACCTTTACTAGGGCTCCCCGTGCCACCTTATATAGTGGTGGCCAGGGTTACAACGGTCACCTGAGACCAGGGGACACCAGCTACACTCCAAATAGGGCAAGCTGACGAAGGCAGACGCCCTTGACTTTCTCCCTGATTGCTCTCGATGGGACTCACCCTTGTTGTACCTTGTACTTCCAGGACTGTGACCTTACCATTCTGAGGCAAGGGCTGTACTTGTGCACAGTGAGGGTAGGTAAACCGTCACTGTGCACCCTGTCAACACGATCTCCCTCCATACTGGGCAGAATCTCTCCCTGATTGTAGGGACATGACACCTTAGTTGACTTATATATCCCGGATATGACCGTTGGCCATATCCTGGACCTATATGCCGGACCAACGACCTATGAAGGACGAGTAATCCGGCCTCCATGCTCCTGCACAACATATCAAATAAGTTAGGCCGGCATATCTATGCATATGCCGGCACTTCTCAATTAGTATCCCGGTTATTCCGGCATATCTAAACTGACGCCGGGATATACTTATATGCCGGTCTGGCCGACGCTCCTGTATTCCGGCCAGACCCCATCTAGGTCAAATGACATAAAGTCAACCTTACTCCTTGTAACTTTCTAGCCTCTTGACCCTACCGGGGGTCATCCCCCCGACAGGCCCTTCCCATGGCGGTTCTAGCTTCGACGTGCTTGTCTGCTTGAGGCGGAGCACGAGGTTGTCTGGCTCGAATGAGCGTCTGCGTACCCGTCTGCTGTGGTAGTTGTGGAGGCTCTGCTAGTAGACCGCCGATCGAACGAGGGCGACATCTCGAGCTTCGTCCAGTAGATCTTGGGCGTCTGCCAATGCTTTGTCCGCATCTTCCTCGACGTAGGTGACCACGCGGGGCGCACTGTAGCGTATATCCGTGGGTAGCACTGCTTCTGCTCCGAAGAGCAGGAAGAAAGGTGTGTAGCCCGTCGAGGAATTGGGCGTTGTTCGCAGGCTCCATAGTACCGAAGGCAATTCCTCAACCCAGGCGCCTGCTGCGTGTTTAAGAGGTCGAAGTAGTCGCTTCTTCAGGCCTCTGCATACGAGTCCGTTGGCCTTTTCGACCTGGCCATTAGACTTGGGGTGCGCCACCGAAGCGTACTTGAGCTTGATACCGAGGTTTTTGGCGAAGTCCTGGAATTCGCCCGAAGTGAAGTTGGTGCCGTTGTCAGTGATAATGCTGTTCGGGACGCCGTACCGGTAGACGATGGACTCGAAGAACTTGACCGACGTGGTCGCCTCTTGGTTGGTGACTGGAACAGCCTCTATCCACTTGGAGAACTTGTCCACTGCGACTAGCAGGTAAGTATGACCTCCTCGGGATGATTTGGGGAGAGGCCCCACTTGATCGAGCCCCCACTGTGCGAAGGGCCAGGCCACAGGGATGGTGTGCAGTTCGGACGCCGGCGCGTGCGGCTTGGTGGCGAATAACTGGCATGCTTCGCAGTGCTGGACGATGTTCCTGGCATCGTAGAGGGCGGATAGCCAGTAGAATCCAGACCGAAAAGCCTTGGCCACGAGGGTTCGGCTGCAGGCGTGGTGCCCACAGGTTCCTTCGTGGATTTCTCGAAGGAGAGCGATCCCATCTTCCTGCGCTATGCACCGTTAGAGCACCCCTGTGGTACTGCGCTTGTAGAGCTCCCCGTTGATTATCGTGAAGGCCTTGGAGCGCCGCATGACTTGTCGGCGATGGATGGGATCTTCTGGGAGCTCGCCCTGCATCAGGTATGCCAAGTACGGTTTCGTCCATGTGGCTTCGACGAGCATGACTGTGGCTGCATCTTTCGGGAGGTCTTCCGTTCCTGCCGCTGGAGCGGTGTTGGCCGACCGAGCCCCCGGACGTGTTGCTAACGCCGGGTCAATTACTGGCTTGATCTTGACGGAGCGGTCGAATATTTCTTCGAAGAAGACTCCGGACGGTATTGGGAGGCACCTTGAGCCGATATTGGCCAGGTTGTCTGCCTCCTCGTTGCTTTCCCTGCCGATGTGTGTTACTTCGCAGCCCTCGAACTCGCCTTCGAGCTTATCGTACATGGCGCGATATGCGATCATGTTTGCGTAGGTTGCGTCGCACTCTTTCATGACTTGCTGGGCGATGAGATTTGAGTCTCCATGAATCTTAATGCGGGTGGCCCCGCAGGCCTTCGCCATGCGCATGCCATGGAGGACGGCTTCGTACTCCGCCTCGTTGTTGGAAGGATTCGGGAAGCGCATGCGGAGGACGTAGCGCATCCTGTCCCCTTGCGGTGACACCAGGACCACTCCTACTCCTGCCCCCGAAACCCGCTTGGACCCGTCGACGAAAATGGTCCAGCTGTTCGACAGGTCTGGGAGCTCGGGCATCTGGGCTTCTGTCCACTCGGCTATGAAATCCGGTAGGACCTGTGACTTGATCGCGGACTGGCGCTGGTATGTGATCTCCCAGGGTCCTAGCGTGATTCCCCATAGCGACACACGCCCTGTAGCGTCTGGGTTGTTGAGGATGCTGGAGACTGGATTCGAGGCCACTACTATGATGGAGTGGCACTCGAAATAGTGTGGCAGTTTCTTCCCTGTCATGTAGATGGCGTATGCCAACTTCTGATAACGGGGGTATCTTTGCTTGGTCGGCGATAAAACTTCACTCAGGTAGTACATGGGCCTCTGTACGCCGTGCTCTTTGCCTTCTTCTGCGCGTTCGACCACGAGTACTGAGCTGACCACCTGATTCGTGGCCGCGATGTATAGCAACATCGGCTCTTTTTCCCGGGGTGTGACAAGAACTGGGGAGGTTGACAGACGACGCTTGAGGTCGTCGAACACGGCTTGCGCCTCCTCAGTCCACGTGAAGTTGTCTATTTTCCGGAGCAGCCGATAAAAAGGGAGTGCTTTTTCGCCGAGCTTGCTGATAAAGCGGCTAAGTGCTGCGAGTCGACCTGTCAACTGCTGGACATGTCGAAGCGTCCTTGGAGGCTGCATGTTGATGATGGCCTGTATCTTCTCTGGGTTGCCCTCGATTCCTCTCTCGGAGATGAGGTAGCCCAGTAGTTGGCCGGTGGGTACCCCGAAAGAGCATTTCTTCGGGTTGAGCTTGATGTTGTATCTGTCGAGGTTGGCGAAGGTTTCTCGAAGGTCATCGAGCAGGCTGTCTGCCTTCGCGGTCTTGATGACAATGTCATCTACGTAGACCTCTATGTTGCGGCCAATTTGCTCCTTTAGACACGCCTGCATGCACCGTTGATAGGTGGCTCCGGCGTTTTTGAGCCCGAAGGGCATCGTCATGTAGCAGTATACCCCATGCGGGGTGATGAATGCCGTCTTGTCCTCGTCTTCTACTTTCAGTCGTATCTGGTTGTACCCGGAGTAGGCGTCAAGGAAAGAAAGGCGCTCGCATCCTGCCGTAGAATCGATGATCTGGTCGATTCGAGGCAGGGGGAAGTAGTCCTTCGGGCAGTGCTTATTTAAGGCCGTGAAGTCGATGCACATCCTGTAGACCTTGGTGTCCTTCTTTTCCACCATAACCGGTGGCGAGAGCCACGTAGCTTCCTTGATCTCTCTGATGAACTTGGCTTCGAGGAGGCGGTTGATTTCTTCGCCCATCGACTTGGCCTTCTCTGGATTATACCGGCGCATAGACTGCTTGACCGGTTTCGTGTTGGGAAAGATCTTGAGCTCATGCTCGGTGAGTTCCCTGGGGATGCCTGGCATATCTGCTGGACACCAAGCGAACATCCTCCAGTGCTCACGGAGGAACTCGACGAGCACGCTTTCCTATGCAGGGGAGAGGGAGTTCGACACCCGCGCCATCTTGGTTGGGTCCGTCGGGTGGATCTGGTGCTCTCGGGTGTCCTTGGTGGCATCGAACGACAGTTCTGGGGCGTTCTGCTGCGCCGGTGGATCGATGTCCATCACCGTGGCCTCCCGAATATGGTGCAGCTCGTCGTGCACACCGAAGGTTTGGGACATGGTATTGAAGTCCTTGTCGCAGTTTTCGGATCAGGCGAAGCTGCCGCTGATCGTCAGTGGTCCTCTGTTTGCGGGCATCCGCAACTTGAGGTAAGCATAATGCGGTACTGCCATGAATCGGGCGAACGCTGGGCGCCCGAGGATAGCGTGGTACTGCGAGGGCCAGTCAACGACCTCGAATTCGATCTTCGCCTTTCTGAAGTTTGCTGGAGTGCCGAAGATGACGTCGAGATGTATCGCCCCCAATGGATACGTCGGCTTCCCTGGGACGATTCCGTGGAAGGAAGTCTCTATTGGCAGGAGATTGTTTAGCGGGATCTTGATTTTTCGCAGTGTGTCTGCGTAGATGAGGTTCAAGCTGCTGCCTCCGTCCATGAACACCTTTTTTGAGGTGAAACCCCCTATCTGTGCCTCGAGAACCAAGGCATGGTGTCCTGGGCGTGGTATCTTTGGTGGATGATCTGACCGATCGAAACCGATCGGATGTTCGGACCAGTTCAGGTATTCGGGAGTGGCCGGTGGCGCATGTTCGGCGTGAAACACTTCTCTTGCGCGTTTCCGCTGAACTTTATTCGTCGGGCGCCCCCTCTGAATCATGGGCACGAAACCTCTTGGCGGCGGGAACTCTTCTTCCTCGTTGGCCGGCTGACGCGGCTCGACTTGTTGGATCGTGGCGGCCTGGTGGCCCTGCTGTACGACGTTCGCTGGTGGGTTCGGCGGTGGTGGTGGAGCGTTGTAGGCTATCGCCCCTGCCACTGGTTGCTCGGCGCCCATCCTCTCTTGGAGTGCTCGATTGAGGCGAAGGAATTCTCTACACTCGATGAGGAGGTGGGCAGGTCTCCGTACTCCATCCTTGTCGAGGTACGTATGCCGCGGGCATCCACTATCAAGCATCTCCTCTGCCGACAGTTGTGGCTGTCGTCGGCGCCACTCCTTACTTGGCTTTGAGGTACTTCTGCTGCTGCTGCCATGGTAATTGTTTCCTTGTCGCGGTAAGTCGTGGTTGTCTTCACGATCTTCGTGTATGTAGCCTGCTGCTACCATGTCCGTGTTCTCCGTGTTGTCGTAGCGATTCCGACGACCCTTCTTTCGGGACCCGGAGTGGAACTGGTCTTTCATGTCGACGTCGCGTTCTGCTGATCGACGGCGACTTCTAGGAGCCGCGATGGAGTCTTCGCCATCGGCCCACTCATTCGCCAAGCTCATGAGGTGGTCGACGGTCCTTGGCTTGCAGCGTCCAAGCTCTTCCTTGAAATCGTTTCTGAAGAGGCCGTCGCGAAAGGCGTCGATGGCCCTTTCGGGCGAGATATTTTCCGTCGTGTTCCAGAGGCTGATCCACCGTGAGATGTATGATCTCAGGTTTTCTCCGGTTCTCTGCACGCATAGGCGTAGTTCTTCGAACGACGTAGGTCGTCGCGAAGTGCCTCGTAAGTTAGCGATGAACGCTTGCCGAAATTCTTCCCAAGAGCGGATGCTATCTGGAGCGAGATTATTCAGCCATGCCCTTGCGTTATCCTTTAGATGCAGCGACAACAACTGGAGGGCATTGTCTCTAGATCCGCCACTGATTTTGACAGCGGTTATGAAATCATCGAGCCAAATTCGGGGGTCCTGCTGCCCGTTGAACTTGACTATGCCATCGCTGAGCTTGATTCCCTTCGGCAACGGTGCGGAGCGGATTAAAAGGCTAAACCAATCTGCCCCGCACAGTCCATCGTTGGTGCCGCCGAATGTCTCCGCCTCACGATCTCCCTCGAAGCGGCGCGCTTCGCGCCGCGCTCGCGCTTGGTCGACCCTGTTCTGGGCCAGACCATGCCGAAGCTCTCCATTGAGAGGTTCGACCACTTGCGTCCGAGGCGCTACGGGTGGCACCGATGCTGGGTGCCTAGCTTGCTCCGCCAGTGGGGCGGTTCTCCTTGCTGTCGCGTCATGTCCTGAGTCGGGCGTGCCTTGGAGCACCCTTACTCCTTCGAGTGCCAGATTTCTCAGGTGTCGCATATGCTCATCGCCGCTGGATGCGTTCGCGGCAATGTATGCCGCCGCGGCCATGATCGTAGCCTCCTTGGTCTTGGGCATCAATTCTGCCTCATTGAACTCTGCCTCCAGATTTTGGGTGATATTGTGCATATCGGCCCCTGGCTGGGTGCGTGATCTTGATCTGTGCTGGACGCTTGATGAATAATGGGACGATCTTTCGGTCCGTCTTCTGCTGGACGCATCGGCCTCCTCTCTTCGCCGTTCCAGTACTCGCCTGTCAGCACTGATCTGGTCCTTCTGCTGCTAGACGACGAACCGGAGTGCAGCCAGATCGCTTGGGCTTGGGTTGGGACCGAAGTTCACCTCACCCCGCGTAAACCCTTCTTGCGAATCGGATCTGGTCATGCGTGACCACCTGGCGGCCACTGTCTGCCCGGTTTCGGCTATCGTTGTCTCTGTTCTCATTTCCGTCGCCGTGCGATGCCATCATGCAGTGACCCCCGGTCCACGGGGCCGAATCGTCGCTGATTTTGCCCAGTGCTGGAGGGTAGACGTCGTCGCTTTCGACGTAGGGCCCGACTTCGATCATGAAGTCTGAATCGTAATCAGCCACATAGCCATCGCTAGATGCGGTGGATTCGCAGTGTGAGGCAGAGCTTGCTGAATTGCCGATTTTCCCCTTAGCTTCGGGGTAGACGTCGTCGTCGTCATCTGAGCATGTGTAGTCCGAGTATAACCCTTCGATGTAGTCAGGGTCATACGGTGTGGTGCGGAGCGTGAGGGTGTTGAGAGCCCGATCGCACTCAGATATCGTCGGGTAGACAGCTGCTGTGCCCCCCCCCCGAGGATCTTCACAGCGGGCGATCTCGTGGGATGAGAAATCTCCGGCGCCCACGTAGTGGTATGCATCGCAATCGACACAGTATGCGGTGGTCGGGGATGGAGGTGGATCTTCGAAATCGTTCGACCCGACTGATGGGGTCGAAGTTTTCAGCTTCGGTTCCTCCTCCGACGGTGCTAGTAGCGCACTTGTCGAGGGTTTGCCTCCGACATCTGGTGGTGTTGTCGCTTCGGTCATGAGTAGAGCCGATTCACCGATGGAGAGTAGTTCCATCGCTCTGTTGCTGTCGACGTGGAAGTTGAACAGTCCGAAGGCCATGTCATAGCCTCCGAACGTTGCTCCTGTTGCGCTTGAGAGGGGGTCGATGACGTTCGCCGCTGGAGTGGGCTTGGCAGCGCTTGTCGAAACGTTGTCGACGACGATCGAATCAGCGGCGTCGACCCCCGGTTCCGTCGAGTTGGCGTTGACGACAGCCGGCACAGCGATGCCAACGATGGTGTCGATGTCGATCTTGGTGGTGACGTCGGCCGGCACAGCGATGCCGACGACAGTGTCGATGTCGATCTTGGTGGTGACGTCGGCTGGCACAGCGATGCCGACGACAGTGTCGATGTCGATCTTGGTGGTGACGTCGGCCGGCACAGTGATGCCGACGACGGTGTCGATGTCGATCTTGGTGGTGATGTCGGCCGGCACAGCGATGCCGACGACGGTGTCGATGTCGATCTTGGAGGTGGTTGGTGATGGAGCCGGCGAATCCGTAGATCCAGATCCCGTCGTCCCCACGATCGGCGCCAATTGACGAGGTTTATCCCCGGCAATGCCCATGTCGAAGGGCTTTCGATCTAGGAAGCGTATTGGGGACCTGGCGAACTCGACGGCGATCAGACGAAAGCAGAGGAACACGAGGATTTACCCAGGTTCAGCCCCCTCGAAAGGTAAAAGGCCTACGTCCTGCTTGTCTGACTTTGTATTGATGGAGCGATTGTGGTGATGGTGTTACAATGGTGGCGTAGATTGGATCTAGCCGAAATAGAGGGCTCTAAGTCGTCGAGCGCTCCGTCGTGAGGTGGGTGGAAAAGTATCTAGCCTTTTGAGTACTCCCTCCCAGCCTTTTATATGCGAAAGCTGGGTCTCAGGATTGTCTCTCAAGCCAAGTACAGATCGGATCGATACTCAAACGAAAACCTAATCTATCTCCAAATCTTCGGATCGAGAGATACCCTTCCTGGACCGAAAATCAGGTAGGCGAATATCGGGGGCCCGTTTGTCATTCCTTCATCAGGCCCGTTCAAACAAACCGCCACTTCCCGCGCCAGTTACGAAGCGGTCGCTTCGGAATTCGATCACCATTATGTGGCGTCGCTTCGTAAATTGCTAGAAACGCTTCGAAAGCGTGTCGTCGGCCGGCCTTGATCACACCGCCGGTGGCTGCAGCTTCATCTCCCTCTCTCTACTATATAAGAATGCACTCACATCTTTATCTTAAGCACATCTCTTCATCCCTCTCTAGCTAATCTTCTCCCAAAACATCTTCACATATCCCACATAGCATCTTCACACACCGCCGGCGCCCTCTCTCTCCCTCTCATTCCAATGGAGCTACCTCGATCTCGGCTGTTGACAAGGGTTAACTCGACAAATGTCCTAGATGAAGGACTTAGGATCGGGGAGATAGGGCGTCGGATGAACTCGAAGGTAAGATTAGTCGAAATAAGTGTATATCGAAAGTAAACTTGGGTGTTGAACCTTGCTTGCTTTCAATCTGGCCTACACCGTCCCCTCCTGGCCCCTATATATAGGTGGCCAGGTCTCGAGGATCGGGTAGGGTCTGATACAGATTACAATATCGACATACGGTAAGAACTCGTATTTCGCCTATCATTACAATTGGGCCTAGCTTAACGGGCCTCAGGGTTACTCAACTAACGGGCTCTATTAGCTATACCCTTATCAGTAGCCCCTGAGATTCTACCGGAATTGTAGATTCTGGTTGAATCTCTAATCTTCAAATCTTCGACTTCGATCAATTCTTCGACTTCTTCATATCTTCAAATCTTTGACTTGGTCTTTCGACTTATTTTCATGATAATATTTCGCAAGGGGTTTTGATGAACAAGCCTGACAACTCTGACGGATCAAGAGGTCAGTTAACTGCCAGAACAGATACTTGCCACCTACTTCAAATTCAATCCCCTTGGACTTGAATTTGGGATACCGGTCAAACCCATTCTTTTGCCGCATTTAGGACTTACAAAAAATGAGTTCCAGTGGTTCTCAGGGTACCGAGTGCGTCCACCAGGATTTTCTTCGCGTCGTAGACACGGATACATACCAGCAGAGCGCATCCATGTGCGTATACCAGGCCACATAGGGCGGATCCCGGGGTCTTACCTTCGTGATAAATCACGACATTCGAGTTTCGTTCCGATAACGTAACTCGAGAATCACATGTCGCAGTCTCGTTTGACTGATGGAATATCAAAGAATTTCGAATTATATTAACTTCTCACGAGTAGCTCCCGATGGGAGTAGTCGATCTATATTTTGTCGACTATGTAGTCGAAGTTTCATGGTTGTCGAAATGTTGAGCGGCTCGCGCCGTATCCATCGTAACTTTCTTCATCTTTATTGCTGATTCTTTTATTTTCTATCGGGTGCGCGCTCAGCGCTCGCGATGGGAGTAGCCCCCGAGGCTATGGTTGGATACTTGTAGTCAACCATAGGCTCAAATTGACTTCCTCTATTCCTTCTTCTTCTTCCTGTTGTAAGCCCCCGAGCCCAAGGCGAGGTTTCCCATACTTTCTGTGATACATTCTTTTTTACTTTGTTATTATCGTCTGCTATGTGCAGAATTTAACTCCTTTGTAAATATTTTATGGGCCTTGTTTTCGCGGAGGCCCGTTAATATGTGCTTATAAATAAAGCACACTTTGGCGAGGGTAAAAACCCTAAATAGATTCCTCCTCCGCCTCATCATCTTCTTCTTCATCTAGGGTTTCTCTTCTGCCCACTTGTCTCCATGGCTGATGCAAATGGGTCCCATCTGAACCTTGGCTCCCCGACGGCGCCACGGGGTCGCGGCCGCCCTCGTGGCAGCAAGAATAAGGCAGCACTAGCTGCTATAGGATCTTCGTCGTCCGCTCCAATGAAGCGGCGTCCCGGCCGTCCGGCTGGGAGTAAGAATAAACCAAAGGTGCCTGTTGCTACCCCAGGTCCAAGCGCACCTCCTGGTAACAATTCTTCTCCTCAACCAAGAATATACTCGTTTTTCTGCATCGCCCGCACGCAGTGCCTTGAAATTCAACGGCTGCCACTGAAGTTCACCCAATTCATGGATGGGCGCGAGTTGCGTGAAGCAATTCTACGTGAACATTCTGGGGGAGGAACTCCCTACGAAGTGGAAGTTTGGTACGACGGTGCTGGCGAACAATACTTCAAGGGTGGCTGGTCACAATTTGCGGATGATCACGACATCCAGCGAGGTTTCTTCATGACCTTCGATTTTCACGTGGGCACGTCTAAGTTTGACGTGAAAATCTACGATGGTACTCAATGCCAGAAGGAGTACGAGGCTGAAGTACACTTCCACTAGAGTCTTCTTATGTAATCTCCTTTTCGAGTTGTCTTGTTGCCGTGCTATCTGTAATAAATAACCGTACTTTGGCGTTGATGTTTTTAATAGACCATGGGAACAAATCGTTTGTTCCGAGGCATGCTTTATATATATTATCGGGTTCTCTTGAACCAATTTATATTGCTTGAAGAATATCGGGTTGTTTGCACAACCTAGTAGTATATCTTTGAAAGATCTCCATATTGTGATAAACTATTCTTTCGTACGACCCGAGGGTTGAAGCCCCCGAGTGGAAAAGTAAAATGTTTGTACAATTTGTCGAGTTAACCCAAGGAACCCGACCTATGGCCTCATGTTCTGGGTTCGGAGGGTCAACTCGAAGTTACTGATGTTACTAGACTTCTTCTATGCGTAGAAACGTCGTAGCTGCTCCGCATTCCATGGGTTGCTTTCATCTTTTCCTGTCTTCTTATCTTGTAGTCGATAAGCTCCTCCTAGTATTACTTCTGTGACGATGTAAGGTCCCACCCAAGGGGACTCTAACTTGCCGTGGCTGTCCTGCCTGAGTCGTAAGACTAAATCTCCCACCACAAAGGATCGCGGTCGAACTCGACTACTATGGTAGTTCCGCAAGCTTTGTTGATACTGCGTGGCTCTTTCCAGCGCTTTATCTCTTGCTTCATCCAGTGCATCGACATCGTCTTGTAACGCTTCTGTTGAGGTTACTTCATCGTATGCCGTCACTCTTGGAACTTCGTGTGTAACTTCGACTGGAAGCACGACTTCTGCGCCATGGACCAGGAAAAAAGGAGTTTCTTGAGTAGCTGCGTTAGGCGTGGTTCTTAAACTCCAAAGAACGGAGGGCAGTTCATCTACCCAAGCGCTCTTGGCTTTCTCGAGAGCTGCTAAGAGCCTCTTTTTTATCCCGTTGCATATTAGGCCATTGGCTTTTTCGACTTGCCCGTTTGTCTTCGGGTGTGCTACGGATGCGAACTTGAGCTTGATTCCCAAACCTTCGCAGTAACTCTTGAATTCCTTTGAAGCGAAGTTTGTCCCGTTGTCCGTGATGATGATGTATGGTACACCGAAGCGAAACACTATTGACTTAATGAAATTGATTGCTGCTGTCGAATCTTGAGTTGTTACCGGGGCCGCTTCCACCCATTTGGTAAATTTGTCGACTGCCACTAGCATGTAAACATGCCCTCCTGGCCAGGATTTGTGCAACTTCCCTACCATATCGAGGCCCCATTGTGCAAAGGGCCAGGACACTGGTATTGGCTGTAGCTCTGCTGCTGGTGCGTGTGGTCGAGATGCGAATCTTTGACATGCTTCACACTTCTGAACTATATCTTTCGCGTCTTCGATGGCTGTTAGCCAATAGAATCCTGCTCGAAACGCTTTTGCCGCGATTGCCCTGCTGCTAGCATGATGGCCACATACTCCGGCATGTATGTCTTTTAATATTACTTGCCCTTCTTGAGGTGTGACGCAACGCTGCAAAATGCCAGTTATGCTCTTTTTGTATAATTTTCCCTGCAACACAACAAATGCCTTCGATCGTCGAGCTATTCTCTTGGCCTCCACTGCATCTTCTGGTAACTTCTTATTTATCATGTATGCGAGATATGGCTGCATCCATGTTTCTTCTATCATCATGACTTCTTTGGGTTCTATTGCACTCTCGTCCCTTTTCGCACCAGCCCTCGAGCCTGCTGCAGTAGTCAAACTTTTGACGCTTTTTATCGATCTTTCCATTATTTCTTCCCAGAAGACTCCAGATGGCACGGGTAGGCACTGTGACCCGATATTTGCCAAATTGTCGGCTTCTTCATTGCTGTTTCTGCTGATGTGCGAGACTTCGCACCCATCGAATGTTCCTTCGAGATAGTCATATAAGTTCTTGTAGGCCATCATGTTGTCATTAATTATGTCGCATCTGTTCATGACTTATTGAACAACAAGGTTTGAATCTCTGAATATTTTTAGACGAGTTGCTCCACACGCCTTGGCCATCTTCATTCCATGCAGTAAAGCCTCGTATTCTGCTTCATTATTAGAGGCCTGCGGAAAGCTCATCCTTAAAACGTATTTCAGTTTGTCGCCGTGTGGCGATATCAATACTACTCCTGCGCCTGCGCCTTGGACTCTCTTAGAACTGTCGAAGTACATTGTCCAGACACTCGATAAATCTGGCGGTCCCGTGCTCTGCAACTCCAACCACTCTGCTGTGAAATCTGGCAAGATTTGCGACTTGATCGCCTTTCTTTTTTCATACGTGATATCCATGGGAGATAATTCGATTCCCCACAAAGAGACACGTCCTGTTGCTGAAGGATTGTTCAGTATGTTCGATAGTGGTGCTTCATTGACCACTATAGTTGGGTGCACCGCAAAGTACTGTCGCAATTTTTGTGCTATTGTAAAGACACTATATGTAAGTTTTTGATAGTGCGGATACCTCTGTTTTGTCGGAGAAAGTACTTCGCTGATGAAATATACCGGTCTCTGGACACCGTGGGCTTTACCTTCTTCACTTCTTTCGACTACTAATACTGTACTCACCACCTGATGGGTTGCGGCGATGTAGAGTAGTAGTGGCTCTTTTTCTTTCGGTGCGACCAGCACTGGTGGTGTGGAAAGCACTTTTTTCAGCTGTGCAAAGGCTGCATCTGCTTCTTCTGTCAATTCAAATTTATCATATGACTTCTTCATGAGTGCATAGAAAGGGAGTGCTTTCTCTCCCAGTCGAGCAACGAACCGACTTAGCGCCGCGACGCGTCCTGCAAGTTTTTGTACGCCGTGTAGTTTCGTGGGCTTCCCCATTGTTAAAATTGCTTGGATCTTCTCTGGGTTTGCCTCTATTCCCCGTGCTGACACCAAGAACCCTAAAAGTTGTCCTGCCAATACACCAAAGGAAAACTTTGTCGGGTTAAGCTTAAGCTTGTACCTGCTTAGGTTGTCGAAGGTTTCTGCCAAGTCGCTGATTAGGGATTCCTCCTTTCTTGTTGTAATGACTACATCGTCAATATAGACTTGGATATTGCGTCCTATTTGGCTCCCAAGGCAGCTTTGCATCATCCGTTGATAAGTTGCTCCTGCATTTTTTAGGCCGAAAGGCACCACTTGATAGCAGAACACCCCATATGGCATAATGAAAGCTGTCTTTTCTTCATCTTCTTTTTTCAACTTGATCTGGTTGTAACCAGAATATGCATCCAGAAAGGAAAGCCTTGCACATCCTGTTGTTGAATCAATTATCTGATCAATGCGGGGTAGAGGGAAGGGATCCTTTGGACAGTGCTTGTTGAGAGATGTGTAATCGACACACACTCTTTGTACGTCTGTATTTTTCTTGGGTATGATGACTGGATTGGATACCCAACTCGAAGTTTTTATTTCTCTGATAAATCCGGCGTTTTCTAGCCTGTGCAACTCTGACGCTATCGCCTTCCTTTTTGGTTCATCAAATCATTGCAATGGTTGCTTGACTGGCTTCGCTTTAGGATCTACATTTAGTGTGTGCTCGACGAGTTCCCTGGGAACCCCTGGCATGTCTGAAGGACACCAGGTGAAGATTTCCCAGCGCTCATGGAGGAACTCGACGAGCGCGCTTTCCTATGCGGGTTTCAGGTTTACCGCAATCGATGTTGTCTTGTTCAGGTCCGTAGGGTGGACCTAGATTTTCTTCGAGTCCTGAGTTGTGTCGAAAGCCTGATCTGGCAGGGATCGTCCAACGTCGGGTAGTACATTATGATCTGTTTCTCCTTTCAGCCTCTCATATTCTGCTGTCATGCCAATAGTTTGCGCCATTCTATTGAATTCCTTATCACAAGTGTTGGCTACTTTGAAGCTTCCTTCTACTGTAATTGTTCCTTTGGGTCCTGGAATTTTTAGCGTTAGATACGCGTAGTGAGGTACTGCCATGAATTTTGCAAATGCTGGGTGCCCTAAAATTGCGTGGTACTGTGAGGGCCAGTCCATAACTTCAAATTCCAACTTCTCCCTGCGATAGTTGCTGCTACTGCCGAAGCAGACATCGAGTTCTATTTTCCCCAGAGGATAATTTGCGGCTCCTGGTACTATTCCATGGAAAGAGCAATCTGTTGGCTTCAAGCTTGACAGCGATATACACATTGCCTTCAGGGTTCTGGCATATATTAGGTTTATGCCACTTCCTGCGTCCATGAACACTCTTCCGATGTCGTACCCTCCTATTTGCGCTTTTAACACCATTGGCGAGTGGCCCGGCCTGGGAACTTTCCTTGGGTGGTCTGCCCTGCTGAACTTGATTGGCCGATCTGACCACCGTAAGTACTCTGTAGTGGCTGGTGATGTCTACGCACGCGTCTGTTCTTGTAGGCAGTGTTGGGCCTCCAAGTGCAGAGGTTTGCAGAGCAGCAGCAAGTTTCCCTTAAGTGGATCACCCAAGGTTTATCGAACTCAGGGAGGAAGAGGTCAAAGCTATCCCTCTCAAGCAACCCTGCAATTACGATATAGAAAGTCTCTTGTGTCCCCAACACACTCAATACACTTGTCAGATGTATAGGTGCACTAGTTCGGCGAAGAGATAGTGAAATACAAGCGGTAGTGATGATTATGAGTAGCAATTGTAATATGAAATAAGTATCGCTGCGAGCAAACATGTAACAAAACAGGAAGTAAACGGTGTGCAAAGCTTGGAAACAAGGCCTAGGGATCATACTTTCACTAGTGGACACACTCCCAACAAATATAACATAATTGAACAAATAAATAACTTTTCTTCACCATGCTACTCTGAATTACTCTCCTATTGAATAACACTAATCATTGCGTAGGGCTACGAAGCACTCCTCAAAGTTCATCAAGTACTTGACAAACACCACTCATAGAGATATCCAAATCAAATCACAACTCAAGATAAATATTATTGCAACTTAGACCAAGTACTAACACAGTGCACACACTGTCAACATTACACCATGAAAGGAGGAATAGATCACTTCAATACTATCATAGTGATAATTATTCTCATAATCCATAAAAGATCACAATCATAGCCTAGACCAAGTACCACCATGATGCACGCACTGTCACCGTTACACCATGGCAGGAGGAATAGATTACTTTAATAACACACTAGAGTACACATAATGAAGAAGAGTAACATCTACTTATTCAACATGATACAAAGCTCACGATCCCATAAAGATCACATCATGGGAGAGAGAGGTGAACCACATAGCTACCGGTAGAGCCCTCAGCCCCGGGGATGAACTACTCCCTCCTCATCATAGGAGACAGCAAGGTTGATGGAGATGGCGGTGAGGTCGATGGAGACGACGGAGACGGCGATGGAGACCGATGGAGATGGCTCCGAGGGCACTTACCCATCCCGGCAGGGTGCAAGAAAAAAGACTTCTATCCCCCGAAATTTGTCTTTGACGGCGGCGGCGCTGCGGAACTGTTCTGGAAATTTCGCCGACTCCTTTAGGGTTTTCCATCCCGAGGCTTTATATAGGAGAAGGGGCATCGTCAGGGGGCAGCCAGGGGCTCCTCACACTCCTCACACCAGGTGGGTACGGCCAGGGGCTGGGCCGCACCCCCTACGTGTGAGGGCGGCCTCTGGCCCCCCTCCGACTCTCTTTCGGTCTTCGGGAAGCTTCCGGGAAAAATAAGACTTCTGGAACTTGTTTCGTCCAATTCCGAGAATATTTCCTATGTAGCTTTTCTGAAACACAAAAACAGCAGAAAACAGGGAACTGACACTGTGGCATCTTGTCAATAGGTTAGTTCTGGAAATCGCATAAAAGTGCCACGAAGTGTAACGAAACACAAGGCAAATGGTGTAAAAACAAGCATGGAGCATCAAAAATTATAGATACGTTTGAGACGTATCAGCATCCCCAAGCTTAACTCATGCTCGTCCTCGAGTAGGTAAGTGATAACAAAAGAAATAATTTTTAAGGTGACATGCACCTACACAATCTTGATCATCTATGAAAGCATTGAGTGCTGGGATCATAAGAACTTAAAACATGGGCATGAAAGACATAATCTTGATAGAAGAAACTTAGCAACCATGTTATAACATAAAATAGAAACACAAACAAAAGATCATGAATAATGAAACAATGAAAGTCAAACGTGTGTTCAAATCATAAGGAAAAACATACGAATGGTTTTCAGCTTGTCCTTCATGGAGAGCAAAACATAAATTCATAGGACACCTTCAAGTTTAAGAGGGCGACTAGATACAAATAATTTGAGAACAAGTGAAACCAACAATATGAATCAATCAATGAAAACTTTGGGACAATGCACATTATACTCAGAATGACAACTATGCTCTCTTAGACGGTGCATAAAGGTAGAAGGTGGAGACTCAACATAAAAGTAAAAGAAAGGCCCTTCGCAGAGGGAAGCAGTGATTAAACATGTGCTAGAGCTTTTCATTTGTAAAACAGAGAGATAAAAATTGGTTTTGAGAGGTGGTTGTCTTTGTCAACGACTGGCAATGGGGTTCTTACTATCTTCCATACAAAAATGAAGCAAGTTTTTGAGAGAGAGATTGGCACTTTTGTGCTCTTTTATAAAGCTTGGCACTCCTCCCCACCTTTTTTCCTTTCTCAAACCATGGCTAACCGATTCCATCGGGTGCCCACCAACATTCACATACCATGGAGGAGTGCCTTTTTTCTTTCTTTTTTCTCTTTTTCTTTTCTTTTTGGAATAAGACAATATGGAAGATATATAGCAAATCCGACCACTACGTCCCCATGAGCTGAAAACAGAGTCACAAAATGAGAAGTATTTTGAAGGTTTTTTGAAAGGTAGCACATGAAAATTTACTTGGAATGGCTTACAAATACCATGCATAGGAATTTATAGTGGACACAATGGCAAACTTGGTTTTTAGGAGTTGGATGCACAAGTAGAGCTCATACTCGGTACAAAATGAGGGCTAGCAAAAGACTGGGAGCGACCAACTAAGAGAGCAATAACGGCCATAATCATGCAAAGAGACAAAGCAACATTAAAAGAAGCATAAGATGGCATCAAAAGTCAAAAACTAAATGATCATAGATGCTATTGGCGACTTTGTATGAGTCAAACATGTGTGAGCATGCGCCAAGTCAACCCAAATAAAACATCAAGGAGAAAACCAAAATAATGCTTCCAAATAATTAAAACAACGCATGATTTCTCAAAGGCTCATTAAGCAATCTCAGTTATTTGAGACAAGTCATGCTACACAAAAACCACTAAGCATACTATCAAAAAGACATCAAGCATGACATGAAAAAGCCTAAGTCGCAGTCTACACAAGCTCCTTCTTGTACCACTTTTTGCATAAAGCTTTTTCTCTTTTCCAACACCATTCAAACTTTTTTAATCCAACTCTTTTGAGGAAAACCAACATGGTCCAGAGGCAAAAATACACCTTGATAAATAAATATAAGAAGATCTGAATGCAAATCAAGGCGAAAATGAAAACCAAAAGCAGTAGCAGAAAAAGAAGAACACTCGGTTTTTGATAAGAATGAAAACTAGAGCGTTCTTGGCAAATGAAAAGCGAGTTCATCTCCTCCAAAAGAAACATGATGTGATCTAACCATTTATTGCAGCAAACAAAGCAAAAGAAAACTGAAAACAAAAGCAACTAACGCTCCAAGAAAAACACATAGTGCATGAAGCAATAAAAATAGGGATTTCTATTTTCGTGCCCTCAGGTCGTTAGTTGTACTCAGTTTTCCCCAGCCGCTTAACTTTTCCTCAGTTTTCCCCTCGCTCTAGTTTGAAACCCCTCGCAGACGCTCGGACGGGAGTAATCCCGTTAAGTTGACCGTTGGTTGGTGCTGGCAAGTGGGGCCGCTGTTGGTGCCCCGCAGTGGACACGCCTCCACTTATCCAGATCATCGTGGGACCCGCAACTTGTCCACGTTAGCGCACCGGACCCACAGCTTACCCAGGTGCCCGTTGCAAAATGGGAGCCCGAGCCAGCCCCGCGCCCGTGCCCGTGCCCATGCCATTGCTTCCCCCTTCTTTCCCCGCGCCCCATTGTTCTTCTTCTCCGGCAGCGGCAGCCCTTCCCCGGCAGGCGGGTGATGTCTAGTTTCTCTTCGACCTCCCGTTCTTCATGGCCGCAGTATGGACCCGTGCCTTTGACAAGATGCCCTGACTGCCCACGCCAAGAGCCTCTGAAGCGGTCGATCTGTAAGACGAACGACAACGGCAACCGTGGATGTGAGTTCCTTGCATGCGAGAGCTTGCCATATAGAGAGGGGGATAAGGTTAGATCTCGCTCCAATTGCTCTGTTTTCTCTCGATTTTCTTGTTATTCCCTCGAATTTGGGATTTAGGGTTCACGTTGTTGTTTTCAGATCCTGAAGAAATGCAGGTATTTCGAGTGGATCGATGTGTACGTTCAGAGGCTTAAATTGCAGGAATCAATTGGCGGTATTGGGGAGCGCAATTTGGGAGGGGGGGTACTTGTTGTAGAGAATGCGGTGGAGAGAGGGGCCGTCCCAATTATGCCTAATGCTCCCAATGCAGAACTGGTGGAAGTGAAGGGAGAACTGAAGAAAATGAACAAGCAGTTAAAGCAGCTGATCGAGTTGAAGAAGCAAGCAAATCTGATGGCTGGTTGTTTTTTTTTTGTATAATTGCGATCGGATTCTTATCATTGCTCGTCAAGCGCTAGAAGTTGTTACAAGGGATCCCTTGTTACAAATCCATTATTCAGTTACATGTACTTGTAGTTGTTTTCAAAGTTAGTGTGTGCATTCACCGAAATTACCAAAAAAATAGGAATGCTAAAGATAGTTGATAATTGTTAGAGGGGTGACAAATATGTATGTCTCATGTTTATACCAAAATTATACCACTTTTGGGACGTTTCAAATAACCAAAACTATATCCCAAACTATATTCCCTAAAAGAAAAGGAATGCTAAAGAAAGTTGATAATTGTTAGAGGGGTGATAAATATTCCATTCACCGAAATCCCACAAATATGCCAAATATGTATGTCTCATGTTTCTACCAGAATTATACCATTTTTGGGCCGTTTCAAATTGCCAAAACTATATTCCCTAAAAGAAAAGGAATGCTAAAGATAGTTGATAATTGTTAGAGGGGTGATAAATAATCCATTTACCGAAATCCCACAAATATGCCAAATATGTATGTCTCATGTTTCTACCAGAATTATACCATTTTTGGGCCGTTTCAAATTGCCAAAACTATGTTCCCTAAAAGAAAAGGAATGCTAAAGAAAGTTGATAATTGTTAGGGGGGTGATAAATAATTCATTCACCGAAATGCCCGAAATATGCCAAACATGTATGTCTCATGTTTCTACCAAAATTATACCACTTTTGGGCCGTTTCAAATTACCAAAACTAAATTCCCTAAAAGAAAAGGAATGCTAAAGATAGTTGATAATAGGCGTGATATGTATGTCTCTTGTTTACCACTTTTTAGTTTAACATTTTTAAATCGTGGAAAATAATGCATAAATAGAGGGAATATAGTTACGTGGTTAAATAATCCATAAATGCACACGGATCGACTCCACCAACCGTTGATCCACCGACAGAGAGAGAGGGGTGGCCACGAAGAGAGAGAGAGGGGTGGCCACGAAGAGACGGATAGGGGTATACTGCCCGTTAGATCAGTGGATCAACGGTTCGTGGAGTCGATCCGTGTGACAACTGCTCAACCAATCAGGATAAGTTTGGGTTTCTGTGAGCATTTGTGACAGTACTTGAGGGCAAAACTGAGTAGTACTAAGAAACCAAGGGCACGTAAATAGTAAATAGACTAAGGGATTCAAACAAAATAATTACAAAATGAAAATTGCGTGTTTTGTACAATATAATTCATATTGGGCTACATCAAATTATTTGCAATTCAAATATACATGAGTGTGACAATTATGGCCTCATTTAGACAAACTATGTTTTGGGGAAGATGTTTTGCAAAGGGGTTTGAGTGGAAAACCATGCATCTTCATAGCTACTAGTGATTATGAGAAGTGGCAATTTGTGGTAAAACATGATTTATCTATGTTGGTTAAGGTGGCAGGTTGCGTAGGAAGACTCCATGAGTAGGTGCCACTATGTTTTTATTTTTTTGGATTTTTGTGCGCATGAAATGACTCAATTAGCTATGTTAATCTCATTTGTTGACTCTCTGTTGACCAGCTACTTGAGGGTAGAACTGAGTATATTGCACTTGCCAGTCTAGTACTCGAGGGGAAAACTGAGTGCATATAAAATTTCTGAATAAGGCCCGAGGGTAGAACTGAGTACACCAAACGTCGAAGGGTTAGCCTCGTGTCGCGGTGCACGCTGCAGCCGTGCATAGCGGACGCGTGTTGCGGTACACCAAACGCCACCTTCGTCTTTATAGAGCCCCTCTTTCTCTCTCTCGACGCTTGCCCACTCTCTCATTCTCACTGCAACCGCCTCTCCTGTCCCATCATCTTCTCCACTTCGCGTCGAAAAAACCCCTAAGAAAAAACCCCGGCGATGGAGAAGCATGAGATGCCCATTGCCGACGTAGCCGCCGGCGCATCGGCCACCGGCGCATCGGCCGCCGGCGCATCGGCCGCCGGCCCCGTCCAGGCCCCCGTCGCTGCTTCCGACGTAGGCACCGGCGCATCAGCCGCTGGCGCAATGGCCGCCGCCCCCGTCCAGGCACCCGTCCAGGCACCCATCCAGGCCCCCGTCGATTGGGACCTGTACGAAGACCCGTACGAACCAGTGCCGTACGTCGCGCCGGCGAACCCCTACGACACAAGCATCGTCGACGACTACCCGGAGGTAACCCTTTGTTCCCTTGTTCTTATGCCATTTCAATCCTTTTGTGTTAGATCTAGCGATATTATTGTTCGTCTGTTCCTAGTTCAATCCTTTTATGATAGATCTAGCATTATTAGGGTTCGTCTGTTCCTAGTTCAATCCTTTTATGATAGATCTAGCGTTATTATGATAGATCTAGCGTTATTAGTGTTTGTGATTTGCTTTTGTTTACGATTCGGTTAACTTATGTGAGTAATCAATCCCATCCCGTTAATTTGTGCCGATGATGATGAATATTTGGGCACAAATTGATTCAGGGTTTGGTCTGTGAACAATTGGTGTGTACAAATTTGTTGTGCATGATCTTTGGTTCACTTACCCAAATCCTGGATATAAGTGTGTCCAATGTAACTGAGGCTTCTTTTTTCGTGCCCATATTATCATCATGATCTTTTGTTCACTCTCTGTTCCATCATCGCTGCAATTGACTCCGTGTTTTTCGATCTTTGGTGCTACGTGACAGGTGCAGAGCAGCGACGTCGACAGCGACGACGAGTCCTTCCACACCAAGACTCGTCACGTCCTCAGGAGACTGCAGTCCGGCCATTACGATCGCCACTTTGCTCGAGGCGTTTACAGGTGCCCCTTCTGCAACAGGAGGCTCCGCGCCACCGACTTCAACTGCCTGGTGAACCATGCCGAATCCCTTGGCAGTGCCACTGGCGGCGCTAGAGTTGGAACGACCGTGAACGTGCATGCGTTCATGGCCAAACACAAAGCACTTGGGATTCACCTGCGCAGCCTCCAAGCTTAATCCCATGTAAAATGTAGCTTATGTTGGATCTAGGGATCGGTAGTACTGTTGGATCTGTCCTGAATATATATATATATATATATATATATATATATATATATATATATATATATATGCTATGTTGGCTGCTGTATGCAGCTTTCCTATATTTTCTCGATTTATTATGCTGCTGTGAATTTATCCTCTACTAGCTTCTAGATTTGCTACTAGATTTGTTAACATATTGGGCAAAAAACGAGGGCCAAAAGGCAACAATCATTAAAGAAAGACAGAGATAGAAGCTTCTCTAGATTTGATACTAATTTGGTGAAAAGAGAGAGATCTGTAACAGAGAGAGAGGGGAAAAAGGCGCTCTGAAAAATGCCAATTTGGGCCGAGAGAGACAAAACCGAGCTCTCACGTACAACCAAACGCGGTCTCGTCCTGTCCCACGCGGTCCCGTTCTACCAGCCCCACGCGACGCGGCCCCACACGACGCGGCCCCACACGTCAGCACAGAACGGTCAACTAAACGGCAAACCTCCCGTCCTAGCGTCTGCGAGGGGTTTCAAACTAGAGCGAGGGGAAAACTGAGGAAAAACTAAGCGGCTGGGGAAAACTGAGTACAACTAACGACCTGAGGGCACGAAAATAGAAATCCCATAAAAATATAGTGTTTTGAAAGGTGACCTGATTTTTGCCGATGAAGAAGGGGGTGCCTCGGGGGCATCCCCAAGCTTTGATGCTTATACTTCTTGGATATTTATTGGGGTGGCATGGGCATCCCCAAGCTTGAGCTTTTGTCCATTCTTCATCTCATCTCATCATTCTCCAATCCCTACACTTGAAAACTTCCTTCATACAAAACTAAACACAATTCTATTAGCAACATTAGTGTAAGCATAACATTGAATCAACCTGTTTTTGCTTCAGGTTTCAACCTAAAACCAGCACATATTAAGCATATACTACTGTAGCAACTTTCCCAAAAGTTCCGTGATCAAAAGAACTCAAAAAGAAAGCGATAAAGCGGCAAACACAGATATTGGCAGAAATCTGTCAAAACAGAACAGCTGACAAAGGTCGAATTTTTAAGGTGTTTTGTGTTGCTCAAATCAAAAAGTGTTCAACTAATGAAAGTTTGGATATAACCTGGGGCATGTGCACGAGAAATCGCAGGTCCAAAAGATATACAGAGAATTTTCACGAATTTTTACGGTGCAGCACCAAAAACTGTTTCAGGACAGCAACATCCCCAAATCTTACCTCACTCAAATTAGAGGCTTCTCTTGGCACAAAAACGAAATAAAAAGGATAAGGAGCGGTTATTACAGTAGTAATAACTTCCAAGACTCAAATAAAAGAAAAAGTACTGAAAGTAAAAACATTGGGTTATCTCCCAAGAGTGCTTTTCTTTAACGCCTTTGAGCTAGACGCAGTAATTTGCAAAGATGCTCATGTGGGCGCCATATAAGAGCTTGAGGCAAAGGCGCCATATAGGAACTTAAAGCAATAGAGAGCATCAAAAAGCATATATGAAACACATTTAAATCTAAACCACTTCCTATGCATAGGAATCTTGTAAGAAAATAAATCAACGAGGCACATAGTAGCAAGCATGGATAGATAAAACAAGTGCCACTTCAAGATTTGCAACATAAAGAGGGGAAACTTAATATTGTTGAGATCCATCAAACCATGTTTCCCTCTCTCATAATAACTTTCAGTAGAATCATGAATAGAACTTACAATATAACTATCACATAAAACATCCCTATCATGAGCCACATGCATAAAAGAATTAATACTCACCACAGGAACAATAGTAGTACGAGCAAATTCAACAGAATAATTATTCTCATCACCATAATCATCAAAAATAGGAGGCATATTGTAATCATAACTAATTTTATCCTCAATAGTAGGTGAACTGAAAATATTATACCCATCATCATAACCATCATAAACTAGAGGTTTAGTATCATCACAAGCTAAAGAACAGCTATTTCGCAAAGCATATTCTTCAAACATATCATCATAAGAAGGAACATCACATATGGGAGATAAAATATTATCAGAACAAACTTTCTCCACTAAAGCTGGGGAACTAAAAATATCATGCTTAACAAAACCAGCTTCCCCAAGCTTAGACTTTTCTATAGCATTAGTAATAACAGTGTTCGAAACATTCATACTAACAACACTATTAGCATGCAAATTAAGCTCCAAAGGTTTTTCAACTTTCTCTTCAAACACTTCATATCTAAACTCAGGAAAAAGACTAAAGAACTCTTTATTTTTCATTAAGCCTAACTAGTGAAAATAAAAACAAGAAACAAAAAGATATAATTGCAGAATCTAAAGGAAATAACTTCGAGCACTCACTAGCAACTAAAAGACTTAGTAACCAAAGAATGTGAGTACCTTTTACCTTACCTCCACGGCAACGGCGCCAGAAAAGAGCTTGATGTCTACGCACGCTTCTGTTCTTGTAGACAGTGTTGGGCCTCCAAGTGCAGAGGTTTGTAGAGCAGCAGCAAGTTTCCCTTAAGTGGATCACCCAAGGTTTATCGAACTCAGGGAGGAAGAGGTCAAAGCCATCCCTCTCAAGCAACCCTGCAATTACGATACAGAAAGTCTCTTGTGTCCCCAACACACCCAATACACTTGTCAGATGTATATGTGCACTAGTTTGGCGAAGAGATAGTGAAATACAAGCGGTAGTGATGATTATGAGTAGCAATTGTAATATGAAATAAGTATCGCTGCGAGCAAACATGTAACAAAACAGGAAGTAAACGGTGTGCAAAGCTTGGAAACAAGGCCTAGGGATCATACTTTCACTAGTGGACACACTCCCAACAAATATAACATAATTGAACAAATAAATAACTTCTCTTCACCATGCTACTCTGAATTACTCTCCTATTGAATAACACTAATCATTGCGTAGGGCTGCGAAGCACTCCTCAAAGTTCATCAAGTACTTGACAAACACCACTCATAGAGATATCCAAATCAAATCACAACTCAAGATAAATATTATTGCAACTTAGACCAAGTACTAACACGGTGCACACACTGTCAACATTACACCTTGAAAGGAGGAATAGATCACTTCAATACTATCATAGTGATAATTATTCTCATAATCCATAAAAGATCACAATCGTAGCCTAGACCAAGTACCACCATGATGCACGCACTGTCACCGTTACACCATGGCAGGAGGAATAGATTACTTTAATAACACACTAGAGTACACATAATGAAGAAGAGTAACATCTACTTATTCAACATGATACAAAGCTCACGGTCACATAAAGATCACATCATGGGAGAGAGAGGTGAACCACATAGCTACCGGTAGAGCCCTCGGCCCCGGGGATGAACTACTCCCTCCTCATCATAGGAGACAGAAAGGTTGATGGAGATGGCGGTGAGGTCGATGGAGACGGCGGAGACAGCGATGGAGACCGATGGAGATGGCTCCGGGGGCACTTCCCCGTCCTGGGAGGGTGCCGGAACAGAGACTTCTGTCCCCCAAAATTTGTCTTCGACGGCGGCGGTGATGCGGAACTGTTCTGGAAATTTCGCCGACTCCTTTAGGGTTTTCCGTCCCGAGGCTTTATATAGGCGAAGGGGCGTCGTCAGGGGGCAGCCAGGGGCTCCTCACACCAGGTGGGCGCGGCCAGGGGCTGGGCCGCGCCCCCTACGTGTGAGGGCGGCCTCTGGCCCCCCTCCGGCTCTCTTTCGGTCTTCGGGAAGCTTCCGGGAAAAATAAGACTTCTGGAACTTGTTTCGTCCAATTCCGAGAATATTTCTTGTGTAGCTTTTCTGAAACACAAAAATAGCAGAAAACATGGAACTGAAACTGTGGCATCTTGTCAATAGGTTAGTTCTGGAAATCGCATAAAAGTGCCACGAAGTGTAACGAAACACAAGGCAAATGGTGTAAAAACAAGCATGGAGCATCAAAAATTATAGATACGTTTGAGACGTATCAGCTGGTGGCGACGATATTGCTAGGTTTACCTGCCTGGATATATTCTTTCGCTCTTTCTTCGACTTGGACACCGGTTGAATCATTGCCGATATGTAAACTTTCGACTCTAAGTGCCTTGCTAGCCTTTGTACTTGATTGTGACACCCACGAATTCATCACAAATTCGAAGTGCCCGTTATGCATTCCACCACAATCCCAGAATCATTGTTGTGATACACATAACGTAGTTGGTAACCAGTTCCATAGACATTACAATACGATTGTTCAAATACAATGGTCATAGTGACCAAGTTCATATTACAACACAATATAGCAGCGGAAATAACGTCTTCGGGTCCATGCCTTCACCCTACAGGCAATGGTGACTCAGGAGACGATCTTAGTTCCGATACTCCTCTTCATAACCCTCCTCCGGATACTCTTCCACATAGTCTGGCCAAGTTGATAGCCAGGGACATAGCCATGAGTATATTGGATGCACTCGCAAACCATCTTATAAAGGCAATGATGAAGTAGATATGCAAGGTTGATATGGTGGACTAAGCACTAAGTTTATTTGCAAAAAGCTAGTTTTATTTCCCAAGAATGTTCATTAATAGAGAAGAAGCTTTTAATTCTCTAAGTTCAATCTAAGGAGGAACGTCCAGTGTGTCAAGATCAATGTCAAGTCAAGTCAAGTCAAGTCATTCACCAAGTTCATCATAGGTTGTTTATATTCTTGACAAAAGTCAAGTACAGCTTGCCAACTGTCCATGACCGAGGACGCGGCTATTCGAATAGTTTTGAAACCTCTGCAGAGGGGTACACTTTACCCACAAGATTCGATACATCTGCCGGGAGAAATCCACGGATCGTCATACACAAAGTATGCGAGGGTCAGATAATCAAACAAACTCTTTCACTTGTCTACTCTAGTATCGGATCCTTCCCTACGAGTCCATTCTGGCACTCATAGTTTTGCCCGCTGCAGAGTGCTGCATGAATGGAATTTCCACTCGGTTCGAAAGTACCCGCGCACGGTGTACTTCTATAAAGGATGATACAAGGCCTCCCATACTAGGGTAAACAAGCTACGGACTAAGCCCCTTCCCATTTAGGGGTAATGTGGTCGTACGGTATGGTTGGCTCACATAGTACATCACTTAGTATCATTTGGCAAATACATTCCATAGTCCTTAGTCAAGATTATTTTCCTTCATAAAACCATCGTGTAGGAGAGGTCTCCAATTCAAGTTTTCAAGTTCAAGTCACCAAGTTCAAAGGGGGTTCCTCATAGAGATAGCACCAATTTTATTAGCGACTAAGCAACTACATGGAATGATGATACCCCTAAAATAGGGTTGGATAAACTCAGCTTGATGCTCTTGCTAAGCAAGATCTCACTACACATCTATCATTCTACTCTAGCAATTCAATCATGCAATTTACTTAAAACAAGTAGAATGCAATAGTAAAAATAGGCATTTGGAGTATGATTCAAAAGATGGCTTGCCTTGGTTGGCAAAGTGTCCGGGGTATTCTTCTTCTTCTTGATAATATTCCCCTTCAATATCCTCCTCATCAACACTAGCGTCTAATAACGAATAAATACAAATCACACAATCACCACACCATACTAACAACATACCAAGCACACATACTTGTTTTCAAACAATAGCCTTCATGTTGGATTTTATTTGAATTGGTTTGCAAGTTTTCTTCCAAATTTGCCTTGAGTGTGCAAGTTAAATTTTCTACCATATGCCATGTGTGGTTTACTTTTTAAGTATGGGTATTGAACTAAGGGTATTAGTGCTAGTTCCAATGAGGAATGACTCATTAAGTGAATTGGTATTGAGGGCAAATTAATTCTAAGTGTATGATAGGGATCTATCATTTTATGTTACTAACTAGAATTGGGTTAGGGTCTAGTTGGTACCACTAACAAGGTTTGAGTTGATTAAGGTTGACTAAACAGTAGGGGAGTTAATTAGTGAGTTCACAGACCAAGTTTCATAATTTTAGGAGTTTTAAATATTTTTTCTAGAATTTCCTATGATTAATAGAGCTATGGTCAAAGTATTATTATTTATTTAAATCCCTAACTCAAATTGAATTCTAGCCAGTTTCAGAGGGTAGAGCAATTCCTAAGCTTTCCAACGCATATTCATTTGCTAAAAATGGATTTCTAAATCTCGTGGAATTTAAGTTTGAAAAACAGATCTGAAACATATTTGAAATAATTCGAAATAGGCGGGCATTAATTAAAAACGAATCGGACCGAATTCGAACGGAGCTGGGCCGATTTCAAATGAAACCCGAACGGGCCGGCCCATACCGCTTCGCCCCGGGCGGGAAATGAATAAAACTGAACCTGACAGGTGGGGTCCGCTCGTCAGGTCACTTAATTTTACCGAACCGGTACGCGACCGACGGATCAAGATCTAACGGCGCTGGTGCATCGTGTTCGACGGCGAGGGTGGAGCTCACCTGCGCGCAGTGAAGAAGACGACGGCGACGGCGGCGTGCGTAGAGGGAGCAGAGCTCGACGGCGACGGGCGGAAAAGGCTTCGGCAGCACTCCTCCTCCAGCTCCCGGTGTCCGTTCGTCCAGCGGCGGCCCAACGCGGCGGCGCGGCTTGCGTCCAGTACCTCGCCGGCGGTGCAGGCGTCGTCGAACGAGAGCGAGCGGGGAGAAGAGAAGATGTCTAGGGGCGAGCTGGGAGTGGGGTGCGTTCATTCGCTTGATCGGCGGGGGCCTTTATAGGCCAGAGAGACGAGGGCGAGGGCGTCCAGTAGCTCGCCGGTGCGGGGGCCCTGGCGACGTGCGACGAGCGACACTGGGCACGGCGGCCTTGCTCGCGTGCTGGCGGGGTTTTGTCTCGGTGACGGAGGGCTGTGGGTCGGCTCTGGCGTGGTCACAGCGGTCGGCGTCGTGCAGGAAGAGAAGAGACAGAGAGGGGGGTCCTGGGCGCGTTCTTCTTCTTCCCTCCACTTTTCACGGCTCAGGTCGGGGCAGAGGGGGCTGGGCTCGACCGCGGCGTCGTCCACGAGCATGGCTACAGGGTCGAGACGGACGGCGACAGTGATCCTCACAGTAACTTGATTTTCTCCGATTTTTGTCTGCCAGGTGTTCGACACAATGCCCGCAAGAGATTCAAATTCGAAATTTTGAAAATTTCCACTTTGGGTGGTCAACATATTAGCCAAGGTTTCCAGTGATATTTTTGTTCTGAAGAAATAACAGGTTTTGCAAAAATTCATGTTTGAAAATAGGGTTTGGTTGCTGACTCAGATTCAAAGTTTGGCAGAAGTTTGAGTCAAGTTCTGATTTGAATTTTGGTTGGAAACTTCTTGGTTCAGTTAGTATGTGATCTGGTCAAGCTCAACTAACTGGCCACACACTGAGTTGAGTTCCAGATTTCTTAATATAGGTGTCCAAAGTAGGGTAGTCAATAATAATTTCTAGATCACACTTTTCTTCTCTTTTTCTTTCTTTCTTTTGTTTCTTGTTTCTTTAGCTCTGATAATCTTTCTCTAATGCTTTTGTTGGTTAAGTTAGAATTAACTAACTATTGCACAACCAAAAATAGCACACATGAAATCATAAAAGACAAATAATGGAAAATACATGCATACATGCAATAATAGATAAAAGTTTTATTTTGGTCCAAAATTTGGCACTTTGATTAATGGGAAGTGGATTACAAATTTCTGAGTTGTTACAATCTTCCCCCCTTAAAAATAATCTCGTCCCCGAGATTCACTAATTTAAGAACTGAAAAGATTGGGAAACTCTTTCTGAAGGTAATCTTCTCGTTCCCAGGTGGCTTCATCTTCGGTGTGATTACTCCACTGAACTTTTAGAAACTTGATGCTTCGGGTTCGAGTGGTTCGATATGCTTCTTCGAGGATCCAAATAGGCACTTCACGATAGGTCAGATCTTGGTTGATATCCACAGAACGGTGATCAATATTCTTGAAGATTTCTGGCTTCTCCGGCACTTCAAGACATTTCCGAAGTAAGGACACGTGAAAGACATCGTGGACTTCAGACAATTCAGGGGGCATTTCCAACTGATATGACACTTCTCCTTTGCGGCTTAGTACCTTGAAGGGTCCAATATATCTTGGTGCAAGCTTACCTTTTACTTGGAATCTTTGTATTCCCTTGAGAGGTGATACTCTAAGATACACAAAATCTCCAATCTGGAAGGTCAGTTCTTTCCGTCTTTTGTCGGCATAACTCTTCTGTCTAGACTGGGCTGCCTTGAGGAATTCACGAATCATGTGAACCTTCTCTTCAGCTTCTTGCAGAATATCTGGTCCAAATATCTGACTGTCCCCAGTTTCTGACCAATTCAAAAGGGGTACGACACTTCCTTCCATATAAAGCTTCAAATGGGGCCATTTGCAAACTGGCTTGATAACTGTTATTGTAGGAAAACTCCGCGAAAGGCAGACAATCTTCCCACTTAGCTCCATAGGCTAGAACACAGGCTCTCAACATATCTTCAAGTATTTGATTTACTCTCTCAGTCTGTCCATCAGTCTGAGGGTGGTAAGCTGTACTAAAGGCTAATTTGGTTCCCAAGGCTTGATGCAAACTTCTCCAAAATCTTGAGGTGAATTGAGTTCCTCGATCGGAAACTATGGTTTTAGGGACTCCATGCAAACTCACAATTCTGGATAGATAAAGATCTGCCAGCTGTCCTGAGGTATAAGTGGTCTTGACAGGAATAAAGTGGGCAACTTTGGTTAGTCTATCCACAATGACCCAGATAGAGTCATTTCCACGGCTAGACCTTGGAAATCCAGTGATGAAATCCATTCCTAACAGATTCCCACTTCCATTCCGGAACTTGCAAAGGTTGCAGCAATCCTGCAGGACGTTGATGTTCAGCCTTGACTCTTTGACAAATATCACACTTAGATATGAACGATGCAATCTCCATCTTCATTCCATGCCACCAAAATTGTTCCTTCAAATCTTGGTACATCTTAGTTCCACCGGGATGAATGGAGTAAGGTGTCTCATGGGCCTCCTTCATAATGACTTCCTTCAATTCTGAATCAGCAGGCACACAAATACGTCCTTTATACCAAATAACTCCTTGATCATCTTCTTCAAATCCTGGCACCTTGCCAGAACTAATTCTGCGCTTAATTCCGTCAATACTCTCATTTCCCTTCTGGGCTTCTTTGATTTGGCTCATCAAGGTGGGTTGAAACGCAAGGTTGGCTAAGAATCCTCGACTGACTAGTTCCAATCCAAACCTTTCAAACTCTTGGTGCAACATGGGTTGCTCCTCTTTGATCATCATATTCAACGAGCAGGGCTTCCTACTCAATGCATCGGCCACTACATTGGCCTTACCAGGGTGATAATGAATTTCCAAATCATAATCCTTGATCAACTCTATCCATCTTCTTTGCCTCATGTTCAACTCCTTCTGAGTGAAAATATACTTCAAACTCTTGTGATCCGTGTAGATCTCGCAACGGTTACCCATAAGATAGTGCCTCCAGGTCTTCAAATCTAGAACTACGGCTGCTAACTCCAGATCATGGGTTGGATAGTTTTCTTCATGAGGTCGAAGCTGCCGGGAGAGGTACGCTATGACCTTGCCTTCTTGCATTAACACACAACCAAGTCCAAGTTTGGAGGCGTCGCAATAGACATCAAAGTTCTTGGTGATATCGGGCATGGTTAGGACGGGGGCGGTTACCAATCGCTTCTTGAGTTCTTGAAAACTTTCTTCACACCTAGGGGTCCATTCAAACTTCTTGTCCTTCTTCAACAGTTGGGTCATTGGCCGGGCAATGCTTGAAAACCCTTCAACAAATTTGCGGTAGTAGCCTGCTAAACCGAGAAAACCTCTAACTTCAGTTTGAGTGGTAGGGGCTTCCCATTCTATGACTGATTTGATCTTCTTTGGGTCTACTGATATCCCTCCCGCTGATAATACATGGCCTAAGAATCCAACTTCCTTCAACCAGAACTCACATTTACTGAACTTGGCATATAGCTGATGCTCTCTCAGGGTCTCTAAGATTAATCTCAGATGGGTTGCATGCTCTTCTTCAGACTTGGAGTAGATAAGAATGTCATCAATGAAGACAACAACAAACTTATCCAAGAACTCCATGAAAACCTTATTCATGAGATTCATGAAATAAGCAGGAGCATTGGTTAATCCAAAGGACATTATGATGTACTCATACAATCCGTATCGGGTAGTGAAGGCTGTTTTGGGTATATCAGTTGCACGGATCTTCAGTTGATGGTATCCAGTCCTAAGGTCTATCTTTGAGAAGACTCGAGCTCCAGTCAATTGGTCAAACAGATCATCTATCTTGGGAAGAGGATACTTATTCTTGACGGTCACATCATTTAACTTGCGGTAATCAGTGCACAGTCGGCTGGAACCATCACTTTTATCCACAAACAAGACGGGTGATCTCCATGCAGATGAGCTTGGCTGAATCAATTCCTTGCTCAACAGGTCATCCAATTGCTTCTTTAACTCCACTAGTTCAGCTGGGTTCATACGATAGGGTCGTTGGGCTATGGATCCCGTTCCGGGGATAAGCTCAATGATAAACTCAATATCCCGATCCGGTGGCATCCCGGGTAGCTCATCGGGAAAAACATCCGGGTATTCACAGACGATGGGAACTTCCTCTATAGTTGGCCCTGAGATACTCTTATGACATCTGGTGGTCTGGGGTGGTTTTACGGACACATGCTTTACTACAATTCCATGGCTACTCCTCATAGTGATGGTCTTCTTGGCACAATCTATCACTCCTTGATGGGAAGACATCCAATTCATACCAAGAACTACTTCCAAACCTTTAGTTCCCAACACTATCAAATTGGCTAAGAAGGCTATTCCATGAATTTCTATGGGAACTGCCAGACAGTTCCACTCAGCCCTTGTTGTTGACCCAGGTATTTGTACTAACATGGCATGTTTCATGGGTGTTGGTTGAAGTCCACTTTTATCAACAAATAACTTAGTAACAAACGAGTGTGAAGCTCCAGAATCAAACAGAACTCTTGCAGGAACTGAGTTAACAGGGAACATACCAAGCACAACGTCGGTTGCTTCCTGAGCTTCTTCAACATTCATGTGATTCAGACGGCCTCGAGGGTGAGGCTGGTTCCTTGGTGGATAATTTTTGCCATTTCCCACACGGCGCTGTTGCTGAGCAGGAGCAGTGGTCTTGGATGCATCATTCAGCTTCTTTGGGCACTCATTGGAGTAGTGCCCTTTGAGTCCGCACTCATAACAGGTAACACCAGACTTGTCACCAGGCTTGGGCAGCACAGGGGCGCCATTTGTCCTAGGGGTATTGGGGTTGAAGTGGTTGCCACTAGGTCTTGGAGGTGCACGGTTGAAGTTGTTGCCGGGCGGGCGGTTTGGATAGTTGGGGCGTGGAGCAGGTGCAGATGGCCTCATAGGTCTAGGGGTGAAACCCATAGGTGGATTTCCCCTTGGCTTCTGCGAGTTGCTTGAGTTGCCTTGATACATCATACGGCGCTTACGGTTCTCTGCAGCTTGCTTGAGTTTGCCTTCCATTTGAATGGCAGAGTCCACCAATGACTCCAGGTCGGCAAAGGGAATGCTGACCAAGACACATTGCATCTCATCATGAAGTCCATTCAGAAACCTTTCTTGCTTCTTCTCATTGGTGTTGGTGTCATCCGGGGCATACCTAGACAAGGTAAGAAACTTGTCCCGGTAGTCAACCACAGATAGGGAACCTTGCTTCAGATTTCTGAACTCATCCCTCATCCTTTTAATCAATCCCAACGGAACGTGGGCCTTGCTAAACTTGCTCTTGAACTCATCCCAGGGCATCACATACCCTTGGGCTTGCATCGCACGAGTGCTATCCCACCAAGCTCTTGCGGCTCCCGCAAGATAGTGGGTGGTATACAAGACCTTCTCATTTTCGCCGACTCCGGCGACTGCCAAATTGTTCTCCATGGTGCGAAGCCAGTCATCCGCATCTAATGGTTCTTCAGACTTAGTGAACATAGGTGGGTTGGTGTTTTGGAAACTCTTTAACTTGGATCGGTGATCATCGTTGCCATTGTTCTCTCCTTCACCATGGCCATTTCCAGTGCCATTGTTGTGGTTCATTGCCATCTGGGTTAGCTGCTGAAGGGTGGCCAAGTTAGCTTGGCGCTCAGCTCGGGCTGCTTCTCGGTCTTCCATGATCAACCTGAGTAGTTCGGCCATTTCCGGGTTCGGAGGTGGGGGTGCTCGCGGCATCTGAAGATAAGAGGGAAAAACTAATTGCTAAGATTCAATGTAACATATATGATGCAATTTTTGTCTTACTAAGGCCTTAAGGGCCAATTTCATATTTCCTTCAACAAGCATCAAACATATCATACATACGAGTTCACACATTACAAATGGTTTACATCAAACCATTGCGACTCGTCTACTAGAGAGGGGGATACAACTCACACCTACACGAAGTGGCTTACAGTAGACTCATACTAGATAACACGGGAATCTCCCACTCTAAACACTGGGCTCCTCGGGGTCTTCCTCCTCATCATCCACAATGAATCCAGCATCCTCATCATGCTCCGAATCATCAAGGTCCTCCATGAAGTCATCCTCGTCACTAATGAGGGCATTATCCTCCTTGCGTAGATCAATGCCTTCCTCCTCACCAAGGTGGCTCTCTGGACTCTCAATGTACTCAGTCAGCTCAGCCACATTGGCCTTCAACTCATCAATGGTGTGATCCCTCTCATCGCGCTGGCGGCGAAGACTCTTGCGATCCCTAGCAAGAATCCTGATAGTGCTCCTTGCCTCCACCAGTGCGAAGTGCTCAAGGTTGGCCTTGGTACGGGCACGATCTGCCTCCTGCTGAGTGGAGTACAGCAAGAAGTCCATGTGATCGATGTAGGTACTCGGCTCATTTTGCCCTGGCATGTTTGCGGGACGCCCATCCGCATCACGCCGAGCAAAGTTCCTAAAGCGCTCCCCCTGGACCTCCTCAACATGCAGTCCGCACAAGCGGGCATGCATCTCCTGCATACCTCGGACCAAACCATCGGCCCAAGTGTTCTCCACAAGCTCAAACTTGATCCTTGGAGAACTCAAATCTCCCTTCTTGCCACGGCAACTGGCCCTGACAAGCCACCGTAGCTCTCCATCTGGGTGCTCATTGAGCACGGCTCCCTTGAACTCCGGATACAGACGATCCAGAAACAAGGTCAGGGTGGTGAGGTCGCGCTCGAAACAAAGGCTGCCACCATGGCCCAACTAGTACTGCTCAGTGAATACCGGGGCCATCTACAAAATTTTAGATTAGATTAAGTTAGTGATCAACTCAAGTGTGCAAAATTTTAAGTAGGCAAAAACTGAATCATGTACAAAGCTTTGTAAACAGAGAGGAAAAGACTAAGCAATTTTAAACCATTACTTATCTCTTTGCTTTCATAAAGGTTTCATTTAACGCCCATTCTAACTAAGGTCTCATATGGTCAACCTAGGCTCTGATACCAACTTGTGACACCCACGAATTCATCACAAATTCGAAGTGCCCGTTATGCATTCCACCACAATCCCAGAATCATTGTTGTGATACACATAACGTAGTTGGTAACCAGTTCCATAGACATTACAATACGATTGTTCAAATACAATGGTCATAGTGACCAAGTTCATATTACAACACAATATAGCAGCGGAAATAACGTCTTCGGGTCCATGCCTTCACCCTACAGGCAATGGCGACTTAGGAGACGATCTTAGTTCTGATACTCCTCTTCATAACCCTCCTCCGGATACTCTTCCCCATAGTCTGGCCAAGTTGATAGCCAGGGACACAGCCATGAGTACATTGGATGCACTCGCAAACCATCTTATAAAGGCAATGATGAAGTAGATATGCAAGGTTGATATGGTGGACTAAGCACTAAGTTTATTTGCAAAAAGCTAGTTTTATTTCCCAAGAATGTTCATTAATAGAGAAGAAGCTTTTAATTCTCTAAGTTCAATCTAAGGAGGAACGTCCAGTGTGTTAAGATCAATGTCAAGTCAAGTCATTCACCAAGTTCATCATAGGTTGTTTATATTCTTGACAAAAGTCAAGTACAGCTTGCCAACTGTCCATGACCGAGGACGCGGCTATTCGAATAGTTTTGAAACCTCTGCAGAGGGGTACACTTTACCCACAAGATTCGATACATCTGCCGGGAGAAATCCACGGATCGTCATACACAAAGTATGCGAGGGTCAGATAATCAAACAAACTCTTTCACTTGTCTACTCTAGTATCAGATCCTTCCCTACGAGTCCATTCTGGCACTCATAGTTTTGCCCGCTGCAGAGTGCAGCATGAATGGAATTTCCACTCGGTTCGAAAGTACCCGCGCACGGTGTACTTCTATAAAGGATGATACAAGGCCTCCCATACTAGGGTAAACAAGCTACGAACTAAGCCCCTTCCCATTTAGGGGTAATGTGGTCGTACGGTATGGTTGGCTCACATAGTACATCACTTAGTATCATTTGGCAAATACATTCCATAGTCCTTAGTCAAGATTATTTTCCTTCATAAAACCATCGTGTAGGAGAGGTCTCCAATTCAAGTTTTCAAGTTCAAGTCACCAAGTTCAAAGGGGGTTCCTCATAGAGATAGCACCAATTTTATTAGCGACTAAGCAACTACATGGAATGATGATACCCCTAAAATAGGGTTGGATAAACTCAGCTTGATGCTCTTGCTAAGCAAGATCTCACTACACATCTATCATTCTACTCTAGCAATTCAATCATGCAATTTACTTAAAACAAGTAGAATGCAATAGTAAAAATAGGCATTTGGAGTATGATCCAAAGATGGCTTGCCTTGGTTGGCAAAGTGTCCGGGGTATTCTTCTTCTTCTTGATAATATTCCCCTTCAATATCCTCCTCAGCAACACTAGCGTCTAATAACGAATAAATACAAAGCACACAATCACCACACCATACTAACAACATACCAATCACACATACTTGTTTTCAAACAATAGCCTTCATGTTGGATTTTATTTGAATTGGTTTGCAAGTTTTCTTCCAAATTTGCCTTGAGTGTGCAAGTTAAATTTTCTACCATATGCCATGTGTGGTTTAATTTTTAAGTATGGGTATTGAACTAAGGGTATTAGTGCTAGTTCCAATGAGGAATGACTCATTAAGTGAATTGGTATTGAGGGCAAATTAATTCTAAGTGTATGATAGGGATCTATCATTTTATGTTACTAACTAGAATTGGGTTAGGGTCTAGTTGGTACCACTAACAAGGTTTGAGTTGATTAAGGTTGACTAAACAGTAGGGGAGTTAATTAGTGAGTTCACAGACCAAGTTTCATAATTTTAGGAGTTTTAAATAATTTTTCTAGAATTTTCCTATGATTAATAGAGCTATGGTCAAAGTATTCTTATTTATTTAAATCCCTAACTCAAATTGAATTCTAGCCAGTTTCAGAGGGTAGAGCAATTCCTAAGCTTTCCAACGCATATTCATTTGCTAAAAATGGATTTCTAAATCTCTTGGAATTTAAGTTTGAAAAACAGATCTGAAACATATTTGAAATAATTCGAAATAGGCGGGCATTAATTAAAAACGAATCGGTCCGAATTCGAACGGAGCTGGGCCGATTTCAAACGAAACCCGAACGGCCGGCCCATACCGCTTCGCCCCGGGCGGGAAATGAATAAAACTGAACCTGACAGGTGGGGTCCGCTCGTCAGGTCACTTAATTTTACCGAACCGGTACGCGACCGACGGATCAAGATCTAACGGCGCTGGTGCATCGTGTTCGACGGCGAGGGTGGAGCTCACCTGTGCACAGTGAAGAAGACGACGGCGACGGCGGCGTGCGTAGAGGGAGCAGAGCTCGACGGCGACGGGCGGAAAAGGCTCCGGCAGCACTCCTCCTCCAGCTCCCGGCGTCCGTTCGTCCAGCGGCGGCCCAACGCGGCGGCACGGCTTGCGTCTAGTACCTCGCCGGCGGTGCAGGCGTCGTCGAACGAGAGCAAGCGGGGAGAAGAGAAGATGTCTGGGGGCGAGCTGGGAGTGGGGTGCGTTCATTCGTTTGATCGGCGGGGGCCTTTATAGGCCAGAGAGACGAGGGCGAGGGCGTCCAGTAGCTCGCCGGTGCGGGGGCCCTGGCGACGTGCGACGAGCGACACTGGGCACGGCGGCCTTGATCGCGTGCTGGCGGGGTTTTGTCTCGGCGACGGAGGGTTGTGGGTCGGCTCTGGCGCGGTCACAGCGGTCGGCGTCGTGGAGGAAGAGAAGAGATAGAGAGGGGGGTCCTGGGCGCGTTCTTCTTCTTCCCTCCACTTCTCACGGCTCGGGTCGGGGCAGAGGGGGCTGGGCTCGACCGCGGCGTCGTCCACGAGCATGGCTACAGGGTCAAGACGGACGGCGACAGTGATCCTCACAGTAACTTGATTTTCTCCGATTTTTGTCTCCCAGGTGTTCGACACAATGCCCGCAAGAGATTCAAATTCGAAATTTTGAAAATTTCCACTTTGGGTGGTCAACATATTAGCCAAGGTTTCCAGTGATATTTTTGTTCTGAAGAAATAACAGGTTTTGCAAAAATTCGTGTTTGAAAATAGGGTTTGGTTGCTGACTCAGATTCAATGTTTGGCAGAAGTTTGAGTCAAGTTCTGATTTGAATTTTGGTTGGAAACTTCTTGGTTCAGTTAGTATGTGATCTGGACAAGCTCAACTAACTGGCCACACACTGAGTTGAGTTCCAGATTTCTTAATATAGGTGTCCAAAGTAGGGTAGTCAATAACAATTTCTAGATCACACTTTTCTTCTCTTTTTCTTTCTTTCTTTTGTTTCTTGTTTCTTTAGCTCTGATAATCTTTCTCTAATGCTTTTGTTGGTTAAGTTAGAATTAACTAACTATTGCACAACCAAAAATAGCACACATGAAATCATAAAAGACAAATAATGGAAAATACATGCATACATGCAATAATAGATAAAAGTTTTATCTTGGTCCAAAATTTGGCACTTTGATTAATGGGAAGTGGATTACAAATTTTTGAGTTGTTACATTGATATCCTTGACTTGTGTATTTTTCTCCTTGCCAACCCGCTTGACTTGAACCCATGGCGCTTTGTAACCTTAGGAAAGTTCTACAATCCTTCATCTGGTGATTTGAAACTCTCTTTCCATCAAGATACGCGTAGTGGATTCGACAAGGCCCATATAGCATGTCTTCGGCCGAGGGGCCAGAGTATCTTGGTTTTTCTGCTCCTTTTGCTTGAAACTTCCTACTTTCATAACCTTCCTCTTCCCTTGCTTCGTATCCCGTGGCTACCTGACTTTGCCTTCCTTGGTTATCCCTGCTGCGGTGTCGTCTCCTCTGTCTACTTGTTCTGTTGACTTCTGGTGAACGTCCTCTCTTGTTGTTATATGCGTCCTCTCCATCAGCGAATCTGTTGGCTTCTTCCATTAACTCGGCTACTGTTGTTGGCCTTGTTCTTCCTATCTTTTCCACGAGGTCTGAGCGACGAAGGCCAGCCGAAAAAGCGTCTATTGCTCTTTCCTCTGCACACACGCCTTGACTTCCTCCAGTGACGCTGGGCGCTTATATGTTGAGCGGAAATCTTTTATGAATTTTTTTTTGAGTTCTCCCAAACTTCCGATGGATTCATTGGGTAGGGTGTTTAACCAGGACCGTGCTGCGCCAGTGAGGTGTAATTGCAGACTTTGCATTGCTGTCGCTTTTGTTCCCCCTAATATCTATACTGCCTGCAGGTAATCTGCCAACCATAAGGTAGGTTCTTGCGACCCATCATATTTTTGCTGGTCGTGAGGTAACTTGAATCCTTTGGGTACCCGCGTTTTGCAAACCCTGCGGGTAAAGCACAACGCGCTGATGTCTACACACGTGTTTGTTCTTGTAGACAGTGTTAGGCCTCCAAGTACAGAGGTTTGTAGAGCAGCAGCAAGTTTCCCTTAAGTGGATCACCCAAGGTTTATCGAACTCAGGGAGGAAGAGGTCAAAGCTACCCCTCTCAAGCAACCCTGCAATTATGATACAGAAAGTCTCTTATGTCCCCAACACACACAATACACTTGTCAGATGTATAGGTGCACTAGTTCGGCGAAGAGATAGTGAAATACAAGTAGTAGTGATGATTACAAGTAGCAAATGTGGTCTGAAATAAATATCGCTGCGAGCAAACATGTAACAAAACAGTAAGTAAACGGTGTGCAATGCTTGGAAACAAGGCCTAGGGATCATACTTTCACTAGTGGACACACTCCCAACAAATATAACATAATTGAACCAATAGATAGTATCATCAATATGCAACTCAAAACAATTCTCCAATGGAAAACATACACTAATCATGCGTAGGGCTACGAAGCACTCCTCAAAGTCCGTATGTACCCAAACTAGATTGTCCCATACTATCACCATGAACGCACTAGATGGTTCCAACAAACACCAATAATTCATAGAGACATTAACCAAAAAGATACACATGATGCACACACTAGTCACCTTTACACCATGATACGAGGTATCTCCGGAGAGTATAATAATAAAGCATAGGAGTAGCATAATATCTGAATAATACCATCTACCAATTCAACTAGATACAAAGCTCACGATCACATAAAGATCACATCATGGGAGAGAGAGGTGAACCACATAGCTACCGGTAGAGCCCTCGGCCCCGGGGGAGAACTACTCCCTCCTCATCATAGGAGACAGCAAGGTTGATGGAGATGGCGGTGAGGTCGATGGAGACGGCGGAGACGGCGATGGAGACCGATGGAGATGGCTCTGGGGGCACTTCCCCGTCCCGGCAGGGTGCCAGAACAAAGACTTATGTCCCCCAAAATTTGTCTTCGACGGCGGCGGCGCTGCGGAACTGTTCTGGAAATTTCACCAACTCCCCTAGGATTTTCCGTCCCGAGGCTTTATATAGGCGAAGGGGCATCGTCAGGGGGCTGCCAGGGGCTCCTCACACATAGGGGGCACGGCCAGGGGCTGGGCCGCGCCGCCCTGGTGTGAGGCTGGCCCCTGGCCCCCCTCCGGCTCTCTTTCGGTCCTCGTCCTTGGTCCGGGAAAAATAAGACTTCTGGAACTTGTTTCATCCAATTCCGAGAATATTTCCTATGTAGCTTTTCTGAAACACAAAAATAGCAGAAAACAGGGAACTGGCACTGTGGCATCTTGTCAATAGGTTAGTTCCGGAAATCACATAAAAGTGCCACGAAGTGTAACGAAACACAAGGCAAATGGTGTAAAAACAAGCATGGAGCATCAATAATTATAGATACGTTTGAGACGTATCAGCATCCCCAAGCTTAACTCCTGCTCGTCCTCGAGTAGGTAAGTGATAACAAAATAAATAATTTTTGAGGTGACATGCACCTACACAATCTTGATCATATAGGTAAAGCATTGAGTGTTGAGATCAAAGAACTTAAAATATGGGCATGAAAGACATAATCTTGATAATAGAAACTTAGCAACCATGTTATAACATGAAAATGAACACAAACAAAAGATCATGAAAATGAAACAATGAAAGTCAAACGTGTGTTCAAGTCATAAGGAAAAACATACAAATGGTTTTCAGCTTGTCCTTCATGGAGAGCAAAACATAAATGCATAGGACACCTTCAAGTTTAAGAGGGCAACTAGATACAAATAATTTAAGAACAAGTGAAATCAACAATATGAATCAATTAATGAATACTTTGGGACAATGCACATTATACTAAGAATGACAACTATGCTCTCTTAATGGTGCATAAAGGTAGAAGGCGGTGACTCAACATAAAAGTAAAAGAAAGGCCCTTCGTGGAGGGAAGCAGTGATTGCAAGTTTTATAACCTTCAAAAATTATAGTACTTACCGGCTTTGAGCTCTCATTGCCCCCATCATAAGCATCTTGAATGGTTAAAGTTAATGCGAGAACACTTACGCTGCATATGCTTGACAAATCATAAGTTGAAAACCTCGTGTCCCGTGAATACGAGTACCCAAACCTCATGCTACTTTACTTAGAGTCCGAAGCAAGCTCTTGTCATTGTAAGTATACACGTATCATCGAGAACCGCCAACGGGGTATCTCCATTCCCGATGACATGGAACAAGCCCACATCAAAATGACAGGACAAGCAGACAATGAACACCTCGACATCTCTTTTATTTACCATTTGTTTAGCTTTTTATTTTGAGATGCGTCGTCGAATGTCCACTATGGGCATGCTGCAAATTTCCACCATGAATTATGCATGGCTTAGATTGGCGGCCCAGGCATTTCTCTAACACATATACAAACTCCATGATCTCGCAAGATTCCCAATTCATTTCACACCGCGAGTATCCATCAACAAAAGATCACGATATCAACTCAAATAAGAAGTGCAATGTTGAAAGCTTGCCCATGACGGCATGGCTGGGCTAGTCTCCAACTTACAACTTGCAAGCATAACAACTCAACATAAGAGACCACAATGTCAATTTTTTAAGAACAAGAAAAAGTAAAGTGTGCCTTCCGGTTCGTGAGAGCTTTACTGACCAATTTTTGCATAACACTGGTAAGAGTTTAATGTAAAGAGAAAATAAAAGCAAGTCAAATTTACTTGGAATAGCAAATTGCTAATAGGTATGTATGGTGGACACTTTGGAAAACTTGGTTTTTAGGAGTTGGATGCACGAGTAGAGCTCATACTCAGTACAAGGCGAGGGCTAGCAAAAGACTGGGAGCGACCAACTAAGAGAGCAATAATGGCCATAATCATGCAAAACGACAAAGCGACATTAAAAAAAGCATAAGATGGCATCAAAAGTCAAAAACTAAATGATCATAGAGGCTATTGGCGACTTTGGATGAGTCTATCATGTGTGAGCATGCGCCAAGTCAACCCAAATAAAGCATCAAGGAGAAAACCAAAATAATACTTCCAAACGATAAAAACAACGCATGATTTTTTTCAAAGGCTCATTAAGCAATCTCAGTCATTTGAGACAAGTCATGCTACAGAAAAAATCACTAAGCATACTATCAAAAAGACATCAAGCACGACATGCAAAAGCCTAGGCTGCAGTCTACACAAGCTCCTTTTTGTACCACTTTTTTGCATGAAACTTTTTCTCTTTTCCAACACCATTAAACCCTTTTTGAGGAAAACCAACATATACCAGAGGTCCAAATAGACCTTGATGCAAAGATAAAATAAGATCTAAACAAAAATCAAGGCGAAAAATGCAAGCTAAACGCAGTAGCAGAAAAAGAGAACACTCGTTAAACGATAAGAGTGAAAACTAGAGTGTTCTTGGCAAATGAAAAGCGAGTTCATCTCCTCCAAAAGAAACATGATGTGATCTAACCATTTATTGCAACAAGCAAAGCAAAAGAAAACTGAAAACAAAAACAACTGATGCTCCAAGAAAAACGCATAGTGCATGAAGCAATAAATATATAGTGTCTTGAAAGGTGACCTGATTTTTGCCGATGAAGAAGGGGTGCCTCGGGGGCATCCCCAAGCTTTGATGCTTCTACTTCTTGGATATTTCTTGGGGTGACATGGGCATCCCCAAGCTTGAGCTTTTGTCCATTCTTCATCTCATCTCATCATTCTCCAATCCCTACACTTGAAAACTTCTTTCATACAAAACTAAACACAAATCTATTAGCAACATTAGTGTAAGAATAATAATGAATCAACCTCTTTTGCTTCAGGTTTCAACTCAAAACTACCACATATAAAGTATAAACTACTGTAGCAACTTCCCCAAAAGTTCCATGATCAAAAGAACTCAAAAAGAAAGCGATAAAGCGGCAAACACAAATATTGGCAGAAATCTGTCAAAACAGAACAGCTGACAAAGGTCAAATTTTTGAGTTTTTCTGTTCCTCAAATCAAAAAGTGTTCAACTAATGAAAGTTTGGATATAACCTGGGGCATATGCACAAGAAATCGTAGGTCCAAAAGATATACAGAGAATTTTCACGATTTTTTACGTTGCAGCACCGAAAACTGTTTCAGGACAGCAACATCCCCAAATCTTACCTCACTCAAATTAGAGACTTCTCTTGGCACAACAATGAAATAAAAAGGATAAGGAGCGGTTATTACAGTAGTAATAACTTCCAAGACTCAAATACAAGAAAAAGTACTGAAAATAAAACAATGGGTTATCTCCCAAGAGTGCTTTTCTTTAACGCCTTTGAGCGAGGCGCAGTAATTTGCAAAGATGCTCATGTGGGCGTCATATAAGAGCTTGAGGCAAAGGCGCTATATAAGAACTTGAATCAAAAGAGAGCATCAAAAAGCAAGTATGGAACACATTTAAATCTAAACCACTTCCTATGAAAAATAGTCTTGTAAAGAGACAAGTCATGAACGCGCAAAGCAAAAAGCATAGGAAGGCAAAACAAGTACAACTTCAAAGATTGCAACATAAAGAGGGGAAACTCAATATTGTTGAGATCCATCAAACCATGTTTCCCTCTCTCATAATAACTTTTAGTAGCATCATGAATAGAACTAACAATATAACTATCACATAAAGCATCCCTATCATGAGCCACATGCATAAAAGAATTAATACTCCCCACATGAACAATCGTAGTAGGAGCAGATTCAACAGAATAATTATTCTCATCACCATAATCATCAAAAACAGGAGGCATATTGTAATCATAACTAGTTTTCTCCTCAAAAGTAGGTGAACTGAAAATATTATACTCATCAACATAACCATCATAAACTAGAGGTTTAGTATCATCACAAGCTAGAGAACAGCTATTTCTCAAAGCATATTCATCAAACATATCATGGATAGTACTAATGGTACAACAATTATTAACCTTAGAATCGGTACCAAAAAGATTTTCAATATAAAAAATAGAGTGCTTTTCCCGATCATGATCACTAACATAGGTAACAGGCATAGGAACATCACATAGGGGAGATAAAATATCATCAAAGCAAACTTTCTCCACTAAAGCTGGGGAACTAAAAATATCATGCTTAACAAAACCAGCTTCCCCAAGCTTAGACTTTTCTATAGCATTAGCAATAACGGTGTTCAAAGCATTCATACTAACAACACTATTAGCATGCAAATTAAGCTCCAAAGGTATTTCAAATTTCTCTTCAAACACTTCATATCTAAACTCAGGAAAAAGACTAAAGAACCCTTTGTTTTCCATTAAGCCTAACTAGTGAAAATAAAAATAAGAAACAAAAAGATGTAATTGCAGAATCTAAAGGAAATAACTCCGAGCACTCACACAGGAGGATGCGAGTACCTTTTACCTTACCTCCCCGGCAACAGCGCCAGAAAAGAGCTTGATGTCTACGCACGCGTCTGTTCTTGTAGACAGTGTTGGGCCTCCAAGTGTAGAGGTTTGTAGAACAGCAGCAAGTTTCCCTTAAGTGGATCACCCAAGGTTTATCGAACTCAGGGAGGAAGAGGTCAAAGCTACCCCTCTCAAGCAACCCTGCAATTACGATACAGAAAGTCTCTTGTGTCCCCAACACACCCAATACACTTGTTAGATGTATAGGTGCACTAGTTCGGCGAAGAGATAGTGAAATACAAGTAGTAGTGATGATTACAAGTAGCAAATGTGGTCTGAAATAAATATCACTGCGAGCAAACATGTAACAAAATAGTAAGTAAACGGTGTGCAATGCTTGGAAACAAGGCCTAGGGATCATACTTTCACTAGTGGACACACTCCCAACAAATATAACATAATTGAACCAATATATACTATCATCGATATGCAACTCAAAACAATTCTCCAATAGAAAACATACACTAATCATGCGTAGGGCTACGAAGCACTCCTCAAAGTCCGTATGTACCCAAACTAGATTGTCCCACACTATCACCATGAACGCACTAGATGGTTCTAACAAACACCAACAATTCATAGAGACATTAACCAAAAAGATACACATGATGCACACACTAGTCACCTTTACACCATGATACGAGGTATCTCCGGAGAGTATAATAATAAAGCATAGGAGTAGCATAATATCTGAATAATAACATCTACCAATTCAACTAGATACAAAGCTCACGATCACATAAAGATCACATCATGGGAGAGAGAGGTGAACCACATAGCTACCGGTAGAGCCCTCAGCCCTGGGGGAGAACTACTCCCTCCTCATCATAGGAGACAGCAAGGTTGATGGAGATGGCGGTGAGGTCGATGGAGATGGCGGAGACGGCGATGAAGACCGATGGAGATGGCTCCGGGGGCACTTCCCTGTCCCGGCAGGGTGCCGGAACAGAGACTTCTGTCCTCCGAAATTTGTCTTCGACGGCGGCGGCGCTGCGGAACTGTTCTGGAAATTTCGCCGACTCCCCTAGGGTTTTCTGTCCCGAGGCTTTATATAGGCGAAGGGGCGTCGTCAGGGGGCTGCCAGGGGCTCCTCACACATAGGGGGCGCGGCCAGGGGCTGGGCCGCGCCGCCCTAGTGTGAGGCTGGCCCCTGGCCCCCCTCCGGCTCTCTTTCGGTCCTCGTCCTTCGTCCGAGAAAAATAAGACTTCTGGAACTTGTTTCGTCCAATTCCGAGAATATTTCCTGTATAGCTTTTCTGAAACACAAAAACAGCAGAAAATAGGGAACTGGCACTGTGGCATCTTGTCAATAGGTTAGTTCCAGAAATTGCATAAAAGTGCCACGAAGTGTAACGAAACACAAGGCAAATGGTGTAAAAACAAGCATGGAGCATCAAAAATTATAGATACATTTGAGACGTATGACGCGCCCATCTCTTTCTCGTCATCCTCATAATTTTCTTCTCTCCAGGCGTGGCGTGATTTATTTACTCGAGCTTGTGCTATTATATTTCTTGCGTCCTCCTTCCTTTTTTGTCGCCTTTCTTCCTCTGATGACTCGCTAGATTCGTTTCGTGTGATTTTGTGCTTGAACTTCTCTTTTTGCCTCTCCTTGTAGCTTGTCGACTTCGCCTCTGGACCTTTTCCCCTGATCTTGTCTTCCAATATCCCGAGGCTTCGTATCGCGGCTTGGTGCATGTCTTCCCGCGGATATCCGGGTTCTGGCCGCGTGGTTAATAGGTATGCATGTGCTGCTATCAGCGCTGCTTCCGGTGTTTCTTGCACGAAATCTTCTTCCTCCTCCTCTGGCTGTGGAGTAATACTTCTCGAGTACCTTTCCTCTCTACTCTGCGCCATTGTTCCTGAGTTGTGTCTTGGGTCTCCACGCCTTTCCCTACTGTACTCTGATTCATCACTATAGTCATCCCAATACTCTTCCCTTGACATACTGTTATTATCTTGACTTCTCAAAAGCATGTCTTTTTCCTCTCTCAGTTTCTTCTTGTGCTGGTGTAATGCGTATTGATATCCTATTAAAACTTCTCTTCTTGCACCTTTGGGTACTTCTGTGCCATGATTGATAGCTGACATGATGATCCTCCACTCTCCGGCTGAGACGTGAATTTTCTCCTTCTCCTTTTTATTGTGCTCCTTTATTTTGTCGACCTGCCTGTTGACCCCTTCGTTTCCCTCGTTATTGTTTTCTTCTTCTGCTTCAGTGATAATGACGCATAACTGGTGTACTCTTTTGGAGACGCCACTACTTTCAGCAGCGAAGTCCCGTGTACTATTGTGCGTTTTAACCGCTTTTACTTCCATGTCGAGTTTTTCCTGGATTTTGTCGACTTCTGCGACTTGTGCTTCTCCTACGCTGACCGGCGAGTTTACCTCGCTAGAAGAGCCTTCAGATGATTCCATCATTGCCACTGTCTCGGGCTCGCTTGCCGATGGATCTGGCTTTATCGGATCTGTTAGGCGAGTCGAACCCGAAGGTCTGATTAGGATGCTTAGACTTCTGATCGTCAACTCCGTCTCTTGATCTCTGTTGGTTCCTGCACTGCTGTTGGCTAAAAGCGAAAAAGCCGTCGAATTCATGATTCCAACGCCCTTGATCCCCACGGTCGGCGCCAATTGATGAGGGTTAACTCGACAAATGTCCTAGATGAAGGACTTAGGATTGGGGAGATAGGGCGTCGGATGAACTCGAAGGTAAGATTAGTCGAAATAAGTGTATATCGAAAGTAAACTTGGGTGTTGAACCTTGCTTGCTTTCAATCTGGCCTACACCGTCCCCTCCTGGCCCCTATATATAGGTGGCCAGGTCTCGAGGATCGGGTAGGGTCTGATACAGATTACAATATCGACATACGGTAAGAACTCGTATTTCGACTATCATTACAATTGAGCCTAGCTTAACGGGCCTCAGGGGTACTCAACTAACGGGCTCTATTAGCTATACCCTTGTCAGATGTACTATATCACTGTTGAAGAGATGAACTTCACCGTCACGGAAACTCTCCGTGCATCAAGGGTGGAGAAGTGGATCCGCGCCGTCAAGCAACGGTTCCTCGACGCCGCACCGATCAAGTGTGTGGGCTTGGACTGTGAGTTCACCAGCCCTCGCGAGGATAGGCAGTGTGCCGCCGTCCTTCAACTCTCGGTGGCGTCCGAGGTTTTGATCTTCCAGATATGTTGGGCCAATCGCGTGCCGCAGCTGCTCAAGGAATTCTTGAAGGACACCACCATCAAATTCTGCGGTACGGCTATCGCCAATGATGTGCGCATGCTGAGTTCATACAGAATTGAAATTCCATCTGCGTACGATCTCCAAAAGATTGTCCCGAACCCCACCAACAAACTAACTCCGAGTCTCTATGATCTGGCCAATGCTACTATTGGGACACATCTTGAGAAGAAGAAGAAGAGGATCAAGAAGGACAAGAAGATGGACCAGAAGAAGGAAGAAGAAGAAGATGATGAACTAATATTTGGTTGGGCCAAAGTTCCATTGAGCTTCGAGCAAGTGTTATATGCCGCTCTAGACGCTCGCCTGGGCTTCGAGATTGCTAGGAGCTACTGGAAGCTACAAGGCTACAATAGCCATATTGATCGTCTCAACATTTAGGTGGATGATCGTAGATGTGTGGTTGTGTGAGTCTTTGAGATTTCTCGTGTCTCTTATTGTTATTCTATTGGATGAGTATAATGTTTGGAAAAATGTACTCCCTCTATTTCGGTTAACAAGTCTATTAATTTTTGAATTTTGGATTTTTCAAGTATTTTGGCTTTTTGAATATTTTAATTATTAAAATTTAATAATTAAATTATGCATAAAGATTATTTGGAATTCATTGATGCTTATTATTACTTAATCATTGTTGCTTATTTTGTGAATTTATTTGGGATTTAAAAAATTAATATTATATATTACCAAAGTGTATAGGTTAATAGAATTGGTAGCATACCATTATCAAGAAGTCGCGAGCGCAGTCTTGGAAGCTACTATAGAAGGAATGGAGAAGTTAAGCATGCTAAGGATGGAGCAGTGTGAGGATGGGTGACCGACCGGGAAGTGAGGACCACAAGTATATAATTTGACATGAGAATGGAGTGAGAGCCATAAGTATCTAATTTGATATGAGAATAGAGGTGATTAGATATTAGAGATATAAAAAAATAGAGAAATAAAGAAAATAGAGAAATTCCGAAAAAGAAAATACAAATTTTATTCCGAACGGACCTTTAGTCCCGGTCTATGTTACGAACCGGGACCAAAGGTCCTCCAGCCGCAGCACATGACCCGGGCCACGTGGAGGCCCATTGGTCCCGGTTCGTAAACAACCGGGACTAAAAGCTGAATTCTTTAGTCCCGCTTTGTTAGTCCTGCGGTTGCTACAACTGGGACAAATGTGCCTTATAAACCGAGATTAATAACATTTTTTCCACCAGTGTACGGACGAACCTAGCATGCAAACAAAACTTGTTGAAAAATATGGCCAGTGGCGGATGTAAGAAACAATTAGAGGATGGACACACCTCTAATTTTTTTGCGGTCTCCAATTATGATAAATATTTACCAAATATTTTTAAATTAGGGGTAGAAATTTCCTTTCTCAAATTTGGGGAGGGCCACAGCCCACCAGACCTACCCTATGCGTACAGCCCTGAACGTGGCCCACCTTCCTCTAGATTTTTTACCAACCGGCTCCCTCCAACTCATCTTGTAAGTCTTTGTCTGTTTTTTTTTTGATACCAACACTCTACTTGTATTCATATGGGTAAGGATACATTACAGGTACAGATACAAGCAACGAAAAGAGAGAGGAAAGCAGAAGAAACTGCTGCAGCACGCCGACGCAGGGGCGCCATCGATCTTCGCCGTCGCTGAGATGAAGAACGCCCGAACCGACCACACCCAGGCACTGAAGAAGCCCCTAGCCAAGAGGCGTTGATGAACCGCAACAACCACCAGCCCCGGAGAACTGGATCTAGACGACGAACACACATCGGCCGGAGGAACCCTCCGAGCATCTTCAGCACCGGCTCCGGAGACGAAGCCATCCCGCCGAATAGCCGGCGGCCGGAACCACCAACCACTTCCACAACCCCGCAGCAGCACCCACCGCCTCCCTCCAGCCCAAACCTCCTAGATACCTTAGCAGCCCCACACCGTCGCTGGAGGAGACGACGATGCGTCGACAGCAGGCCCAAGGACGGAGACCCCACACCGCACGCCCAGCACCGTCGCCACGCCGGCCGCGCAGGGGGACTCCCACAGATCCATCGCCACTGCGCAACAGCGACGAGAAGGAGCCGGATCTGGGAAGACCAAAAAGTCTTTGTCTGTTTTGAGTGGAGGTTAGACCTAGTTGGTCTGCCTTGGTCGCAGAAGGCTGTGCCGATTTTCCTCGGTAGTATAAATTATACTTGTACTCATATTTTTGGCACTAGTATATGAACTGATTGGGCCTTTAGATATACAAAAATAGATGGATGTTATTCATTTAAGGATACCACAAAATACCTATCCAACAAAGTGGATATCTTCTTTCATGAGAAATGTACGGTTTTATTTATTTCTCTATTGTGAAACGAGTTATTTGTTTGTGATTAACCATATAGTCCAAGAACGCCACTGCTCTCTTCTCTATTTTCCCTGGCAATGAGCTCTATTTCCTAGCATACTTTTCCGGTGTTGGAGGGAACCATGATAGAACAAGCTCAGTATATAAGGTCTACCTCAATAATCATCAAGAAGCTAAACTGAATTGAATATCTGTTTGTTGACACAGCGTATGGAAACCAGCAAGAAACATAACAGTGTTATGCTATAGCACACTCACCAGCTGACAGAACAAATATCACCTTTTCAAAACAAGGAAACGATGCTACATATATAACCTTATGATTTCAAAGGAAATACACACTTTATTCAGTAAACTTTCTCATTCGAACTTGGAAAACAAAGTATCACGACTTTACGCTTTCGGAGTCTTCTCATCACTTTCACACTAGCTTAACGACCCCGAGCTTACTTAGGTAAATTAAGTGTTACTATCTTGACCCTGTCACCATATCGATACCACGGAGGCGATACCCAGAGCATGCTGAGGAACACTTTGTGATGGATGGGGGAGCTTGCTTAATTAGTTGGCGCATCCGCACCGTAGTAAGATGGCGATGGCGCCATGGCGGAATAACCCGATCCTGTTGGTGGTGGGAATTTACCATGGCGGCGAGGCGGCGGTGGCGGTGCTTTACCATCGTGAGTTGGTGGTGGTGGTGGATACTTGTGTGCCGGAGGTGCCGGGACATGCGGTGGGTAACGGGATGGAGGCGGTGGTGGCAGGTGGTGAGTTGGGGGCGGCGGCGAATGGTGAGCAGGCGGTGGCAAGTGGTGAGCAGGGGGCGGCGGTGTGTGGTGAGCAGGGGGCGGCGGTGCCTGGTGAGCCGGAGGTGGAGGTGGTGGCGCGTGATGAGCAGGGGACGGAGCTGGTGGAGCTTCGTGGTGCTGCTGGTGGTGGCCGAGGTGACCATGGTGCTTGGATGCATTACCATGGCCCAGGTGACCATGGTGCCTGTGGTGAGATGCATTGCTGTGGTACTGCGCAGGTGCCTCTGCCGGCGAGTTCTCCTGGTGGTGCTGCCTGCCGTGTCCAGAAACTTTGTGGTATGCCGGTGGCTCGGCCGGCGACTTCGCGTGCTGGTGATGCTTCCCATGCTCAGGTGCATGGTACGCCGTCATTGGTGCCTCCGCAGTAGCAGCCGGGGCCAGCGGGAAGGTGCTGTCGTAAGGCGGCGATCCACCATCGGCGTAGGGAGCCGGAGCCGGTGCCGGAGCTGCTGCAACTGACGAGGAGGCACTGCAGTGGGACAGAAGCGTGGCTGCAAGAGCGAGAAGAAGGGCGATGCCCTTCATGTTTGTGCTGGTGGCCATCTTGATCTACTCTTGGCTGCTTGGTTTGCCTCCAATGCTCTTCCATTTGGCGCCTTATATAGTGGCCATTGGAATCAGAAGTTTGGCTTCTCTGGTCGGTGTCACCACTTTACCAAACCCATTATCCTGTGCTTCGACTTCGGCACAAACGAGAAAGGACCATCCGTAGAATTGGGAGCGCCGTCTGGGCCGTGTTGCACGGCCCCAGTTTCAATGTTGTTGGACCTCCTCTCTCCTGATCACAACATAGCAATTGATGTAGCAAGTTTACACAGCCAACCTAACCTTCATCATACTTTTTTTTGAAAGACTCTGCAAATGCTGGCATTTCATTGATAGCAGGGGAAAAACTATATAGATGTCGCCGAGATGAAACTACATCTAGAAACGAACATAAAATAGAGAGAAAGAAAAAAAGACCATGATGCTGAACCAGCCACCCTTGTGGCACTGATTCGGCACCCCTGCGATGCAGAACCACGGCCTTGCCTCTTAGAGAAATGGTCGCCACGTCTCCCGAGGCTGCCGCCTCGGCACACGTCCACAGTCCGGGGCTGCTGCCTCAACATCCACTGCCCAGACTACAGAGCCACTCCACACAACCGCCGTGATCCCGACGCACAGCGCGAGATAAGAAACTCCAAGGTAGCGCCTCCAAGAAGGTAATGACGTCTGCGTCGCCGCCACCCCGCTCCAACGGAGCTTAGGTTTTCACCCGTAGAGACTTAAAGCACTCGTGTTGGTAGAGGATCGTAGCTTCTGAACGACGCATTCAAGAAGGAGAACGACACCCTAGGGCGCCGCCACCATCGGCACCTAAGTGCGAGGTTGACAAGCCGCAAAGCCACCATCATCCAGCACTCCAAGCCACACCAGAGGCAATGCAGCAGCAATGTGCCCAGCCATGGAGGCCGGGGAGACACACCACCAATCGCTACCAGCCCAGCCCATCTATGACCCAGATCGGGCATGTGCAGCCCCGCAGCTGCCTGCTACAGCACCAGAGAGATGGCAACACCGCTCTGATTCGCCTGCTTTGTCCACAAACATGCGCCAACGGTTGAAGACGCGTGTGCCGCCAACCACCGAGGAGAGGATCCTGCCACCAGATCTAGACGCAAAGCGCCCAGCCGTCCCAGAGGACCGCCGCCCGAGCACCGGCCGGAGCACTGCCCACTGATACGTCTCCAACGTATCTATAATTTTTGATGCTCCATGCTTGTTTTTACACCATTTGCCTAATGTTTCGTTACACTTAGTGGCACTTTTATGCATTTTCCGGAACTAACCTATTAACAAGTCGCCACAGTGCCAGTTCCCTGTTTTCTGTTGTTTTGTGTTTCAGAAAAGCTACACAGGAAATATTCTCGGAATTGGACGAAACAAGTTCCTGAAGTCTTATTTTTCCCGGAAGCTTCCAGAGATCCGAAGAGGAGACGGAGTGGGGCCACGAGGGCCCCACACACCAGGACGGCGCGGCCCAGCCCCTGGCCGTGCCCCCTATGTGTGAGGGTGCCTCGGTCCACTTCTGACGATGCCCCTTCGCCTATAAAGACCCCCCGACGGGAAAAACCTAAGTACCCGATCAATTTTCCAGAAACACATCGCGATCCGCCGCCGTCGTCGACCCGAGATCGGGGGGTCCAGAAGCTCTTCCCGGCACCCTACCGGAGAGGGGAATCGCCACCGGAGGTCTTCTTCATCGCCATGCTTGCCTCCGGAGCGATGAGTGAGTAGTCTACCTTGGACTATGGGTCCATAGCAGTAGCTAGATGGTTGTCCTCTCCACCATGTGCTTCATGTTTAGATCTCATGAGCTGCCCTACATGATTGAGATCACCGTTATGTAATTCTACATGTTTGGTTTGTTGGGATCCGATGAATATTGGTGTTATGATTGAGTTGCTATACTGAAATCTATCTTATGTTATCTCTATGTTGTTTATGATCTTGCATGCTCTCCGTTGTTAGTAGCTATCTTGGCCGAGTAGTTGCTAGTGACTCCAAGAGGGGGTATTTATGCCCGATAGTGGGTTCATCACTAGTAGGAAAACCCTTATAGGTGGGATGTATTTTTGTGGCGCACTAGCCAGCAGTGCGCCACAGAAAATAATTCTGTGGCGCACCTGGCGTGGTGCGCCACAAAATAGAACATTTCTATGGCGCACCAGAAGGACATGCGCCACAGAATTCTGGTGGGGCCCACTCCCTGCCAGCCCCAATCATTGGTTCCACTAATTCTGTGGCGCACCATACCAGATGCGCCACAGAATAAGTACATTCTGTGGCGCATCTGGTATGGTGCGCCACAGAATTAGCACATTCTGTGGCGCATCATGTCTGGTGCGCCACAGAATTAGTGGAATTCTGTGGAGCACTTAACCAGATGCGCCACAGAATTAGCTCGTCCCACACCTTTAAAGTGGCAACCTACCACACCTCCCACACTCCCAAGCCATTCATCTTCCTCTCCTCCATCTAGATCTAGCTCTAGCTCCTTTCCCTCTCATCCCATTTTGGCCATAGTTTTCACTTTCTTTGGTACTTATTGTACTTACTTTGGTTGATACATAATTGGCGGTGAGGAGAAGCCTCTCCATACTCTCTCCTCCTCTCCAACTCATCGATCGCGGTCTCGTCTCGGTATCGAATCTACAAGGTGAGTATTTGGAGGGGACATGCATGCGCATGTCGATCTTGTGTATGGATGATTGTTGCACGTGAAGCGCTTGTGTGTGTGTGCCGGTGTGGTGCATGGATGTTTGTCAAGACGTTGATTCATTTCCGTTTCGGCAAATATTTGCACTACCCATACGTCCTACCTTTAGGAGAGGTCATGCCGAATTTTTCCGCTCTATGTATACCTTTAGGAGAGGTCCATGCATGTGTGTGCATGTGTGTGCATGTGTTGCGGTTCTAATTTTCTGCTCTATGTATACCATTTGCAGACAACCATGGTCCTCTCGATGAGTTCCGCTCGAATTAGTAGATACAAGAAAGACGCGAAGGAGGACATGATTCGGAACAATAGGCGCCAGATAAGATGTCCGTGTCGATCATGCAAACTCGAGCGCTGGATCAACCCTGATTCCGGACAACTGGAGGAGCACCTGCTGAGGCGCGGTTTCATGCAGGACAACCAGGCGCGGCCGGCCCCAACAAATGGTGCGCATGAAGACCATGGTGGCGAGCGAGATGACGAAGCACCACATGTCGGTGGAGAATATCATCATGAAGAAGAAGTCGGCGGAGAAGATCATCATGAAGTAGAAGTTGCCGGCGGAGAAGATCATGATGAAGAAGAAGATTCTGGCGCGACTCCGCTAATTTCGGCCTTGCGGGACTCTCATGTTCAAGATCTGCTCCTCCATGAGACGAGCAACGACAGAGCTGCAGCCAGAGAGAGAGCCAAGCTGGCGCAAATGGAGAAAGACGGGATGACTCCGATATTTCCTGGGTGCCGTCCGCAGGATACGCGCTTGCATGTAACGCTTGATTGTCTGCAGATGAAGACGCAGAACAAATGGACCGATTCCAGCTTCAGCAAGAACATGAAATTCTGGCACGATCGTCTCCCAGAGGGGAACACATTGCCAAGTAGTATCGAGGAGGCCAAGAAAGTTGTGTGCCCTCTTGACCTACCGCATGAAAGATACCACGCCTGCATCAATGATTGCGTGATTTATCGGGGAGAGTACAAGGACATGACCACATGTCCGGTGTGCGGCCACGGACGGTACAAGGTTGGGAACAAGAAGGTACCCTCGAAAAGTGGTATGGTACTTTCGTATCACTCCCCGTCTGCAGCGGTATTTCGTGGACCCTAAGGAGGCAAAGCTCATGCAATGGCACGCGGAAAGGGAGAAGCCCGAAGAAGATCCGGAGATGGGCTATATGCTGACACACCCATCAGACGCTGGCCAGTGGGAAGCATTGGACATTGCCTTCCCTAGGTTCGGGGGCGATGGAAGGAACATCAGGCTGGGTATGAGCACCGATGGACTCAATCCGTTCGGCAACCAGAGTAGCACGCATAGCACCTGGCCTGTGTTTGTATGGCCTTACAACCTACCCCCGTGGCTGTGCACCAAGCAAAGGTACATACACCTGAGTATTCTCATTCAGGGGCCGAAACAACCAGGTGTCGACATGCATTTGAATCTCGGGCTGCTGAAAGAGGAGTTAGACACGTTGTGGAAGACGCCACCCCCGTACGTGGGACGCCTATAGTAGAACTTATTTCGATATGAGAGCCGCGTTGATCACGACGGTCACAGACTATCCTGGTTGCGCATACGTATCTGCCCAGGTCAGCCACGGATTCTGCGGCTGTGTGAAGTGCATGGACGAGACCCCGCATCTACAGCTACCAAGGGATCCCGGGTCCTCGAAAACTGTGTACCCAGGTGCTCGAAGGTGGCTTCGCTTGGATCACCCATGGAGAAAACGCGGTGATCTGTTCAATGGTAAAGATGAACCCGATGGACCCCCGCGACAGAGGAGCGGTGCAGAAATCGACGATCTTCTAAAAAATTGGAAGGAGTGCCCAGCGCCGGGAAAGAAGCGACTAAGGCCAGAGCCGCTGCTCGGTGTATGGAAAGCGAGGTCTATTTTCCACGACTTGGAGTACTGGAAGGTCCTCCGCACGCCCCATAGCCTCGATGTCATGCACATTACGAAGAACGTTACCGAGAGTCTGCTTGGCACTCTTTGCAACTCGGAAAAGTCCAAGGATGGGCCGAAAGCAAGATACGATCTGAAACATTTAGGCATCAGAAAAGCTCTTCAAGCCCCCGATACTGATGACAACGACGACGATGATGATGATGATCAGACGGAAGGGACTCAACGTCTCCGTAAAAGGGCTAAGAAGAACGCGGTGGTGCTTCCCGCTGCCTGCTTCACAATGAGTCCGGGGGAGCTCGAGCAGTTTTTCAGGTGCCTCCTACGAGTGAAACTTCCTCACGGTTACTCGGGGAATATAAGCAGATATCTAGACGTAGCGAAGAAGAGGTTCACCGGGATGAAGTCTCACGATTGTCACGTGCTCATGACGCAGATACTTCCCGTTGCGATCCAAGGGATAATGGACGAGCACGTCCGTGATACGCTGTTTGGCCTTTGCAACTTCTTTGACGTTATCACCAGGAAGTCGATCGGCGTGAGGCAGCTCAAGATGCTACAGGATAAGATCGTGGTGATACTATGTGAGCTCGAGATTTACTTCCCGCCCGCATTCTGTGATATATGCGTCCATCTCCTTCTCCATGTCGTTGATGACATCAGGCAGCTCGGCCCGACGTTCCTCCACAACGTGATGCCTTTCGAAAGGCAGAACTGTGCCATGAAAGGATACGTTCGCAACAGGGCCCGTCCAGACGCAAGCATGGCCAAGGGGTTCCTAACCTACGAGTGCATCTCCTTCTGCCAGAATTATCTAAGCACCGAGGACGACCAGGATCATGTTGGTCTGCCCACCAGGACGCACCTCGGCAGGCTCGCTGGAGTCGGTCACCGCGAGGGCTACCGCTCAGTCCATGTGGGCATTGTCAATCGACGCGACGACTTTGAAAGGGCTCACCGGGTCGCGCTACAACACTTAAAATTGGTCGAACCTTTTGTGCAAGAGCACAAAAGCATAATCGAGCAGAATTACATCGATATGAGCCGGCCAAGGAAGATGGGAGATGTAACCAAAGAGCACAACTCCGGCTTCACGCTTTGGTTTAAGCAAAGTCAACTGCTTCAAGCACAGAGCAGAAGGCCTTCTACCGAAGATGAAAAACTCATATACACCTTATCACAGGGCCCCGGGCATAACGTAAGGACCTATCAGGGGTACGACATCAACGGTTACAGATTCTACACTGAGGAAAAGGACAGAAATAGTGAAAATCAAAACTCAGGAGTAACTATGCTATCATACGCCGATGACGAGACTAGTGTCAAGGAAGATTTTTTGGAAGGATCGAGGAGATATGGGAGCTCAATTACTGTGGAGAGACGGTGCCAATGTTCCGTGTGAGATGGGCCAAGAAGGTCGAAAAAGAAGGCCGATATTTCACCACCATGGTTATACCGGATGCCAAATCGAAGAACGCATCCGCGAAAAATGAGCCATGGGTACTCGGTAGCCAAGTTGACCAATGCTTCTTCATCACCGACCCGTCGAGGCCTAGCCGTGTTGTCGTGAGGAGGGCAAGAGGAGCATCATAGGAATGGAAGGAGACGCAAACGAGGAAGACTTGGACAAGAACGGTGACCCAAAGATCGAGGAGGAATTCGACAAGCACTTCGACATGCCTACTACTAGTAAAGTAAGAAGGAAGACCTCCCTACCTACTAAAGGTTGTCCGTTCACACGAAGAAATCTCAAGGTGGCCGGCATAAAGTATTCAAACCGCCAACAAGAAGGGCAAGAAGATCGTGAAGAAACGCTAAGCTAGCTCGGAACCGGACGGAGAAGACTTTTTTGGTGTGTGTGATCGAGACTTCTTTGTGTATGCACATTCCAAAGCATAAGGCTTATATTTTTAGAAACTATCGACAACTATAATATTATATAGACATCATATGAAAATTTGGTCAAACTTCATGTTCTTTGAAATTTTTAGAAAAAATATAAGCCTTATTCATTGAAACAGAGGGAGTAATAACTAAAATAATTAAAAAAAAGGAAATAAATTCTGTGGCGCATCTACTAGTGGGATGCGCCACAGAATTAGCTAATTCTGTGGCGCATCCCACCAGTAGATGCGCCACAGAATATTGACACTTAGTAAAACAGGGGATCGATCCCCCTCCCCCGCGCATGCTGCTTCTTCTCTGTTCCCCTGCCAGATCGAGATCGACTCCCTGCATCGCGTCCACCCTCGCCGCCGCCCCTCTCGAGCGTCGTCCCTCCTCCGCTCCTCGCCCCTCTGGAGCGCCGCCCCTCCGTGGCCCACGGCGCTCGACCTCGCCCACGGCCCACGGCGCTCGACCTCGCCCATGGCGCTCGACCTCGCCCCTCCGCGGCCCACGCCTGCCCCGCCTTCGAGCCGCGCGGCGCTCGACCTCGCCCACGGCGCTCGACCTCGCCCCTCCGCGGCCCACGCCTGCCCCGCCTCCGAGCCGCGTGGCGCTCGACCTCGCCCACGGCGCTCGACCTCGCCCCTCCGCGGCCCACGCCTGCCCCGCCTCCGAGCCGCACGGCGCCGGCCAGCACCCCCTCCCCCGCCCCAAGAACGGCCTGGGAGTTCGCCGTCGCCAGGAGGTTCGACGGCGGGGACGCTGTGAGGGCACCTACCAGGCCTCCACGAAGCAGCTCGGGCTCGAGTGGACAAGGAGCTCCAGCGTCGGGGGATCCTTCAAGGTATGTTGAATTTGCATGTGGTTCAGTAGAATTGGATGACAGCGATGTAGATCACTCCCAGCGATGTAGACTCCCAGCGATGTAGACTCCCAGCGATGTAGATCACTCCCAGCGATGTAGACTCCCAGCGATGTAGACTCCCAGCGATGTTGAATATTTTTTATGCTGCTCTGTGGATATATGACAACGCATGATAATGGTTTTCTGTAGTATTGGATGACAGCGATGTAGACTATTTGCCTCTGTTATGTGTTATGCAATGCGATATTTTGACCATAATCTGCTGTTATATATACTTATGAGATGCTGTCAAGTGTGGATGAATAAACTGAGTTGCCCATTTCTCCCGAAGTGTTGATTCGCTTCCGTTTCGGTTGAGAAATGGGCACTCATAGGTAGAAAAATTAGCAAAACTCATGCCGAAATTTTGAATTTTTCCGTTGCATTATGTACTAATAACTATTTGCCTCTTTTTAATGAAGTGCAAATAAACATGTCGGGCACTTCTAACCCTAAGAGCCAGGAGGAAGTCGCCAGAGAGGCCAACAAGGAATGGTGGGAGGAATACGATGAGGGAGAGGGCCGGGGGGGCGCCGCCGATCGCGGCGATGAGGAAGAGAGCTGGGGGGCCGCCTCCGAGAGCGGCGATGAGGAAGAGGGCCGGGATGACGCCGCCGAGACCGGTGAAGAGACCACCGACCGCACGGAAGGTGATAGCGGCGGCAACCCTGAGGAGGCCAAGAAGAAGAGAAAGGCGAAGAGGCCAAGGGCGGATCGGAGGCCGCAAGTGCTAGCCAACATCACCGATCCTTTCACGTTGGTCTCCGAAAGTGGCCTACCCTTGGAGCCTTCTAAGGTTGCCAAAGGGTACGCGATGCAACTAGGGTGCATCGTCCGTGAAACCGTGCCGCTCAACACTCAAGACCTCAGAAGCGAGGCCAACGCGGCTTTGGCCGCAACCCTCCTCCAGAAGCTTCACCAACGATACACGTTCCCACAGCCGTTCAATAAAAAGGTGGACTCTTTAGCTCTCACGAAGATGAGCACCGCCTTGAGCAGCTGGAAAACCCGGCTGAAGGACAAGATCAAGAAAGGTAAAAGCTGGGAGCAGATAAGTCGCAAAGACCCGAGGCTCTCTAGAGAAGACTTCGAAGCATTCAAGTCGTCCTTAGAGACTGATGAGGCTAAAAAATGGACCGCCTGGGGGAAGAAAATGCGGGAATTGAACCTAGGGGCTCACCGTTGCGGAAGCGGCGGTTACCGAGGAAAACAGCCCACTTGGGACAAGGAGGATGCCGAGATGATACGTCTGGGCAAAGAAAACCCCTGGCTAAAAATCGTGGATATACAGACTAGGAACTATGTTCGGTCCCGCTACTACTTAGACTGGGAGACGGGGGAATTTGTTACGGATTACCCCGACGTGAAGAAGTTCGAGAAACTCCTGGTAAGGATAGTCTATATTATTATTGCGCTGATCTTATTAAGCAATGAAGCCAAATGGGCTAACCTTAAGTTCCTTTGTCTGAAGGACGAAGAGTTGAAGGCTAGTACTACGGCTGGCCCGTCGTCCCAGGGGTCGACGGAACCGTGGGACACGCCTTTCAACAGGGCGACGAACGCATACAAGGAACGGGACCTGGACAAGCCACCGACGTCGGCTGGCCGTGTGTCCGGCTTTGGCACAAGTATGAAGGTATCCGAGTACTACGGATCGGATGCCAAGTCGAGAAAGGAGAGGAGGTCGACTAAGCAGGATAAAGCCGAGGTTCAGGAGCTGAAGAAGAAGGTGGAGTCACTAGAGAAAATAGTGGACCCGATCGAGATGAGTAAGTTACTGGACGAGAAGCTGCAGGAGAGGCTCCGACAGATCATCCCCCCTGGTTTGATGGAGGGGTTAGCTGCTTGGAATGCGGCAGGTCAACAGGGGCCGATATATGTGCCCAGCGTCAGCGGCAGTAACTCAAGTCACCAAGTGTCACCGCTGGTGACCCCGACGCCGCCGCTCCACCTGGTTGCATCGACGCCCCCAACCGCGGAAGCTGATAGGGTGGTGGTGCCTGATAATGCCCTCGAGAGTGAGCGGCCCGGCGCCGGCACCGACGCCCTTGTATCAACATTAGCAGAGATCAACGCCGTCAAGAAGGTAACTCATTAGTTAGTCCTCCGCGTCATCTTCTTTAACTATATATGCCTTGCGCTGATCTTATCCAACATGCCCCTGACTCAGGACGAACCTTGCATACTCCTGCATGTGGTGGAGCCCGGCGGCAAGTTGATGGATGTTGCTAGCGGCACTGTCATGCCCAGCCGAACTATGCACCACAGAAACATTGCAGATCATTTGGTGAAGGTGAAGTTGGCAATGGTAGTGCCGGAGTACCACAACCTCCTCCCCCCGATCAACCTCCGGGCACAGACGAGGACGACGTTATGGTCCTTGGGAATTGCATCGGCTGGCTTATGACATGGCCGAAGAACCAGATTCGTCTGGGTGGGGGTCTTCCGAGTGTCAGGCGCAACATCGGCGCCACCTCCCCTATCATCCGGCCCAAGGTCGTCCGGCCCGGCGCCGGCCCCACCCATAAGGAACCGGCGGTCGCCGCCGCCACCCGAAAGGAACCAGCGGTCGCTGCCGCCACTACCCTGAAGGAACCGGCGGTCGCCGCCGCCACCCGGAAGGAACCGGCGATCGCCGCTACCACCACACGCCACCAACAGCTGTTGGGAAAGCTTCCGCAACGACCGTCGACCAAACGCAAGGTACGCCAAGCGGCGGCATCGCAACCGCCACCACCTAACTTCCAGGACATGGCGCCGCTTGATGCCAACGATGATGATGATGACGTCGATGCCTACATCAACACTGGCGCCTGCAGCCAAGATATGTACATGCCTCATATGGATGAAGAAGCCTTCCGCACTCACGGCGATCAACTTGGTCGTCCCACTACAGTCACGCAGCGCCTGACCTTCACGGGTCTTTCTCTGCAAGACACTCCTCCGGAGACTGGCAATCCAGCTCAAGTCAAGCCGGCTACCATTTTCAGCCCTAACACGCTGTATAAGACGATCGTCGGGGAGCCACGCGAATCAACCCCAGCACCCCAAGCTCCACCATCAGCACCAGCACCCCAAGCAACCCAAGCACCCGTTGCACCACCATCATCACCACCAGCACCCCAAGCAACCCCACCATCAGCACCACCAGCACCCCAAGCACCACCAGCAGGTCAGGTGAAGAAGCCAAGGAAGAGAGGAAATAAAAAGGGCACATCTTCGAGCCAGACTCTTCCTAAGAAGATGCGGGCCGACGACATGGTACCACGGGCACCTGGTGGCTTGTCCCGGCTTCATGAAGCTGGTAAACTGATACTGCCTGAGGACCTCGAACACCTCGCAAGTGGACCAATGATCAGTTTGCAGCAAAATATTCAGTTTCTAGAGAGCCTCCTTCTTCAAGACAAGGATCCAAATTACCCGGTGTTCACGGTCAGGGTGCCAGCAGCAGACCCGAACTTCGTCCAAGCATACCCCGCGGATATCTTCTTCATAGCGTTCGAGGACGTCTTCAATCTATTTCACTGGAAACGGCTTGACTATAACTTGGTTCGCCTATACGCGATCAATCTTCAGATGAAGATCAAGAGAGAGAGACCCCCCAACGTCGCGGTAGCGGATCCCTACTATATGCGCGATAGCCAGCTGGTGGATGGCTCAAGCACACGGACCGCGGCGGTGCGGTACCTCCAGAGCTTCATGCTCATGAACAAAGAGAAGAACACCATTCTTCTGCCTGTCTTTCCCGAGTAAGTACACATTCGCTCTCGGCCGTCGTAACTTATGCTTTCTTATATATTTCTTCCATTGCCGTTCATTTCCAACATTCCATTTAAATTGCATGTGTTGAGCAGGGACACATACTGCACACTCGTCGTTCTTTGCCCGAAGTGGTCCCTAGCCCAGTACTTCGACTCGTCGAGTACGACGACGAAGAAAGACTACAACAGAATAAGGAGTGTTCTCGATGAGGCTATCCTTTTCTACTCCAAAAATGGAGGCATCTTCCACGAGAAGGGGAAATTTATCAGGCCGGACACTAAAGAGCACGGGTTCAAGCACGTGATCAACTTCCCTTGCATCAAGCAGCCAGATGACAGCATGAAGGAGGCCTTCTATGTCCTCCATCACCTTAAAGGGTTTGTCGCGGATGCACAGATGATGCGTCTGCCACCTAGTAAGCGAGACCCCAAAAAAATGGCGGGGGAGATCAGCGATGCTGATCTTAGAGAAGACTTCCATCGCATCCAAGTAAAGCTATCGAAAATTATCGTAGAAGATGTATGCAACAGATCGGGGCTCTTACACCAACTCAGAGGGTTGTGTAAGAGGGATATAGAAGAACGCCTACATAGGCAGGGTGATGGAAGGATGTGGACGACAAAGGACATGTACAAACCGTTCCCGGAGCCCATGAACAAGACGTCTCGTTGATCGAGAGGCCGGTGTGCCTACTGTGTTGTAAATAAACTTGCTTAGTGTCATTGTTCGACTTCAATTACTATTGTAGTCGATGTAGTTGAACTTGATTACTTATGTGATACCGATGCTATATGACTTTTAGGTTTATTATTATTTCCTTGCTTTAATTCTTGTGAATATGTATGCATGTGAACCCTCTAATTCTTTCCATTGCATTATATACTAATATGCCTTGTGTCCATAGACATGACGTGGTACGTCGTGTTCGAGGGGCGGGTTCCAGGAGTCTACGAGGAGTGGATGGACTGCAAGGAACAGGTGCACAAGTTCAGCGGCAACTGCTACAAAGGCTACCCGACTCAACAAGAGGCGGTTGCCAAGTGGAGGAAGCACCAGTCGAACAAGAGCAAGATGAAGACCTTCATTGTGCTCTCGCTCTTGCTCACCATCGTCGGAGCGGTACTCTATTTCATCCTAGTGTAGGCGGCGGCCGGTGTCACTTCATTTGTATCTTGAGATGATGCACTTAATTTGCATGGATTATGAGTTGTATGGAGATATATATGTATGATGAGTTGTATATGCATGGAGCTATATGAAATCTGTTAATATTCTATATGAAATGAGTTGTATATGGAGATATATAATTGTGCTACATGAAATCTGTTGATATATCTGTATACTGCTATATTATATCTGTTAATACCTGTATATATATGCCAGACAGAATAATTTCTGTATAAAACCTGTAATATTTCTGTGGCGCACTAACTTGTAATTCTGTGGCGCACCTAATTCTGTGGCGCACCAAGCCATAATGCGCCACAGAATTCCCTAATTCTGTGGCGCATTAGGTCTTGGTGCGCCACAGAATTCCTTATTTCTGTGGCGCATGTGCTGGTGCGCCACAGAATGCTTATTTTTGTGGCGAAGATTCTGTGGAGCACCACCCATGCGCCACAGAATGCATATTTTGGTGCGCCACAGAAGAGGTTTTCCCTACTAGTGAGCCAGTCCATGAGTAGGGCAATTCTTTATCATAGATTTCATTCTTTCCCAAGACTGAGCAACATGTTCATTATCAAACTGTCTAAACTTCATGATATCACTACGCAAAGCTATAATCTTAGCATGAGGATAGTATTTTCCAATAAAAGCATCCTTACACTTAGCCCAAGAATCAATATTATTTCTAGGCAAAGACAGCAACCAATCCTTAGCTTTTCCTCTCAAAGAAAAAGGAAACAACTTAAGCTTAATAATATCACCTTCTACATCCTTATATTTCTGCATCTCACATAGCTCAACAAAATTGTTGAGGTGAGCTGTAGCATCATCAGTACTAGCACCAGAAAATTGCTCTTTCATAACAAGGTTCAATAAAGCAGGTTTAATCTCATAAAAATTTGCAGCAGGAGCAGGTGGCGCAATAGGAGTGCAAATAAAATCACTATTATTAGTGCTAGTAAAATCACACAACTTGGTGTTCTCATGAGTACCTATTCTAGCAAAACTAAAAGCAAGCAAGTAAAAACAACTATAAAGGAAAGTAATTTTTTTGTATTTTTGATAACAAGATGCAAGTAAAAATAAAGTAAAACAAAACAATAACAAAGTAAAGGATGTGCGTGTGAAACTCTCCTTGCAGAAGTCTTATTTTTCCCCGGCAACGGTGCCAAAAATTTAGCTTGATGCGGGCAGGATGACCACCCAGTTGGGAACCCCAAGATGAAGGTATGATGAGCACAGTAGCAAGTTTTCCCTCAGTAAGAAACCAAGGTTTATCGATCCAGTAGGAAAAAGCCAAACTCCGGAAGGTGATGCTTGCTAGCTTAGTGACACTCCAGCAAGGGCGCCGTTAATGATACTTGTTAGCGCGTCTTCAACTAGTAGCAACACGGAACCTACACACAACACAACCAAATACTTTGCTCCCAAGTTACGATGAGGTTGTCAATCTCACTGGTTTGCTGTAAACAAAGGAATGAGCGTATCGAGTGGAAAACAATAGTAGTATGCGAGAAAGTAAATAGTGCGAGTAATAGTAAAATGGTGTAACAATGTAAAGGAAATTGGACCAGGGTCCACAGTTCACTAGTGGTGTCTCTCCATAAAATAAATAACAACATGCTGGGTAAACAAATTACAGTTGGGCAATTGATAGAATAAAGATAACGTGCATATGTCGTGAGGATCACTATGAGATTTATTTTGGGCATTACAATAAAATACATAGACCGCCATCAAACTGCATCTATGACTAATAATCCACCCACGTGGATATCGTCCGAACACCCCATGAGTATTAAGTTGCGAACAATAGATAACTGCATTAATCAAAGTGTGTAATGTAAACAAAACGAATGTCCTTGGACACAAGAATGTTGTTTTCTCCCTAGTGGCAACAATACATCTACAACCTTAGAGGTTTCTGTCACTCCCCCAGATTAAATAGAGGCATGAACCCAACTATCGAGCATAAATACCCCCTCTTGGAGTCACTAGTATCTACTTGGCCAAGATAGCTATAAACAACAGAGAGCATGCAAGATCATAAACAACATAGAGATAACATAAGATATATGATTCAGCACATCAACTCAACATAACACCAATATTCATCGAATCCCAACAAACACAATATGTAGAATTACACAAAGATGATCTCGATCATGTAAGGCAGCTCACGAGATCTAAACATGAAGCACATGGTGGAGAAGACAACCATCTAGCTACTGCTATGGACCCATAGTCCAAGGTAGACTACTCACTCATCGCGCCAGAGGCAAGCATGCCGATGAAGAAGACCTTCGGTGACGATTCCCCTCTCTGGTAGGGTGCCGGGAAGAGCTTCTGGACCGTCCCGATCTTGGGTCGACAATGGTGGCGGATCGCGATGTGTTTCTGGAAAATTGATCGGGTATTTAGGTTTTTCCCGTCAGGGGGGCTTTATAGGCGAAGGGGCGGCGTCAGAGGTGGACCAGGGCGGTCTCACACATAGGGGGCGCGGGCTAGGGACTGGCTATGCCGCCTACTGTGTGGCCGGCCCGTGGCCCCTCTCTGTCTCCTCTTCGGACTTTTGGAAGCTTCATTAAATTTCTGGATGTTCGGCTTTTGTTTCATCCAATTCTGAGAATATTTCTAGTGTAACTTTTCTGAAACACAAAAACAGCAGAAAACAGGGGACTGGCACTATGGCATCTTGTTAATAGGTTAGTTCCAGAAAATGCATAAAAATGCCACGAAGTGTAACGAAACACTAAGCAAATGGTGTAAGAACAAGCATGGAGCATCAAAAATTATAGATACATTTGAGATGTATCAGCATCCCCAAGATTAACTCCTGCTCGTCCTCGAGTAGGTAAGTGATAACAAAGAATAATTTTTGAGGTGACATGCACCTACACAATCTTGATCATCTAAGTAAAGCATTGAGTGTTGGGATCAAAAGAACTTAAAACATGGGCATGAAAGACATAATCTTGATAGAAGAAACTTAGCAACCATGTTATAACATAAAAAAGAACACAAACAAAAGATCATGAAAATGAAACAATGAAAGTCAAACATGTGTTCAAATCATATGGAAAAACATACAAATGGTTTTCAGCTTGTCCTTCATGAGAGAGCAAAACATAAATGCATAGGACACCTTCAAGTTTAAGAGGGCGACTAGATACAAGTAATTTAAGAACAAGTGAAACCAAAATCATGAATCAATCAATGATAAACTTTGGGACTATGCACATTATACTCAAAATGACAACTGTGATCTCTTAGACGGTGCATAAAGGTAGAAGGTGGAGACTCAACATAAAAGTAAAAGAAAGGCCCTTCACAGAGGGAAGCAGTGATTAAACATGTGCTAGAGCTTTTCATTTGTAAAAAGAGAGATAAAAATTGGGTTTTGAGAGGTGGTTGTTTTTGTTAACGACTAGCAATGAGGTTCTTATTATCTTCCATACAAAAATGAAGCAAGTTTTTGAGAGAGATTGGCACTTTTGTGCTCTTTTATAAAGCACAATACTGTTGCTGGTGTGTGAGTGTTGTTGCTAGTGTGTGTGAGTGCTCGAAGTTATTTTCTTTAGATTCTGCAATTATATCTTTTGTTTCTTATTTTTATTTTCACTAGTTAGGCTTAATGGAAAACAACAATAAAATTAGAGAGCTTTATAGTATTTATCCCGAGTTAGGACATGAAGTGTTTGAAGAGAAAATTAAAAAAACCTATGGAACTTTATTTGCATGCTAATAGCAATGTTATTAGTATGAATTCTTTGGACACCATTATTGCTAATGCTATGGAAAAGTCTAAGCTTGGGGAAGCTAGTTTTTATGAAAATAATCTTTTTAGTTCCCCAGCTTTATAGGAGAATATTTGCTCTGATGATACTTTATCTCTCATATGTGATAATTCTAATGATGCTTGTGATCCACATACTGAAAGTATCCCTTTTAAAATATCTATGAAAATTATTGAACGTGTTTTGAATAAATACTATATTGGAGATGGAACTGTCCATCCTGGTGATCATTTACTCTTTATACATGAATTATGCGAGTTGTTCAAGTGTCCAGGTATATCAATGGATCAAGTTAAGAGGAAGCTATTCTCTTTATCACTGAAGGGCAGAGCTGCGGAATGGTATAAGATGCTGAAGAATAGCCGATCTATTGGCTGGGAGGAAATTGTACCTCTTTTTTATTCTAATCCTAGTGAGATTCATAAAGATAGGAATTATATTTATAATTTTCATCCTCATGATGGAAAAAGTATTGCCCAAGCATGGGGGAGATTGATGTCACTAATGCTCAAATGTCACATTCATGAGCTCCCCAGTAATATTGTTATTAATAATTTTTATGCAAGGCTTTCAGAACATTACAAAGACTATCTAGATGCCTGTTTAAAGGGATCTTTCACAAGCAAGGAGGTTGAAGCCAAGTGGTATCTGCTTGAAACAATTCAAATCAGTATCGAAGATTGGGATTGTGAAAGAGGTAAAGAATCAGGTATAAACTATGAGTATGATAGCATTAAGTCTTTCACTGAAACTGCTGATTTTCAAGAGCTTAGTGCTAAATATGGTCTTGATCCTCAAATTATTGTTGATTACTGTAGAGCCTTTGCTTTTCATATTAATGTTCCTAAAGAAAATTGGGACATGTATCATGAACCTTTTAAAGACACCTGCATGAAAAGTGAAATTGTTATTAATGATTGCAATAAACATGCTCAAACTTCTGAAAATACTATTTCTTATAAGCATGTTAATTTTTGTGGAGCACTTAGACCTTGTGAACAGAATCAAATCAAAGAAGAATATTGTATCCACCACAGGAATGAAAAAACTAGAATGTGGGACAGGGCTCTAAATGATCTTGGTGAAAAAGTTTGTGCCCTCTATCCTTTTATTTGTGAACTTTGCTATAAAGTGGGTCATTTCAATTTTCAATGCTCAGGCTATGACAATAGCCTTTCTAATCCAATGAGTACTACAAGTTTGTATTGTGATGACATGGTCACTCCTAATCAGCATGATGAACTTACATTATTTTTGGGGGTGTGAAGAGTTATCAAGAAAAACTTCTTTGGTAGATATGAGTGCTTTTATTATGAATAGCGTCCTACATGGATGTCATCTTTACTGTGTTGATAATTTCCATGCAAATACTTACATACGAAATATTATAAAAGAGGAGACTTTACCAAAATATGATAGGACTAATATGTGTTTTGTTCTTATTAATGAAAAGGAGGAATCCTCCAAAGTTTCTTCTATCGTTTCTGACAATAAACTAGGGTATGTGGATAAGCTTCCTTTCAAGCCTCTTCCTCTTAAAGAGAAGAAGAAGAAGGAGAAAAAGAAGAAGAAGAAGAAGAAGAACAAGAAGAAGAGGAGGAGGAGGAGTAAAAGGAGAGAGGAAACAGTATCTTACCCTAAGAATGTTGCTCCTATTATAGTGTTTGCTGATGAGTCTGAACTCGATGATGATCCTATGCTTGTTACCTATAGTAGTGATCATGATTGGGAAAAAACACACTACTTTTGATATTGAAAATCTCCTGGGTACCAATTCTAAAATGATGATGTTAATAATTGTTGTACTATTAGTACTATCCATGTTCCTTCCAATGATGATATGTTCACAAATGAACGCACTTTGGAAGATAGCTATTCTATTGCTTATGATGATACTATACCTCCAATATATGATGATTATAATGATGAATATGATATTTTCAGTCCACCTACTATTGAGGAGAAAATTAATTATCATTACAATATGCCTACCATATTTGATGACTATGGTGATTAGAATAATAATGATAGCTATTTTGTTGAATTTGCTCCGACTATGATTAATAAGAATGACTATGCTTATATGGAGAGTAATAATTATTTTATTCATGTGCCTCATGATAAGAATGTTTTATGTGATAGTTATATTGTTAATTTTATTCATGATGCTACTGAAAGTTATTATGAGAAAGGGAAACATGGTTTTATGCATCTCAATAATATTAAGTCTCCTCTCTTTATGTTGAAAGTTTTGATGTTGCACTTGTTTTGCCTTCCTATGCTAGTAGCCTCTTGCTTTAATAATTTGTTTTCTTACAAAATTCCTTTGCATAGGAAGTGGGTTAGACTTAAATGTGTTGGATATTTGCTTCTTGATGCATTCTTATATGTTCAATTTATACATATGAGAGCATCATAGAAATTATCATGTCTATCTTAATGACTATAAAGAAAGAGCTTTTGGGAGACAACCCATTATATTTTTGCTTTTAGTTTATTTTTATTTCTTTGAGTCTTGGAAGTTGTTACCTTTGTAGCAACCTCTCCTTATCCTTTTTATTTTATTTTTGTGCCAAGAGTAGCCTCTAATGGGGACGAAGTAAGATATGGGGAAGTTGCTATCTTGAAACTGATTCTATGTTGCCACCCAAAAAAAATCCTACTCTCAGCCAGAACGTCGTATGGAGCTGCAATTTTTTGTGCGCATGCCGCAGGTTATTATCTAACTTTTGTTAGTTTTGCACGTTGGTACCTACACACCCCCCTTCAAGTTTTGATTCAAAATGTATTAACCTATTTTAGCTTGGTTTTCTAGTAGAACATAAAATACTATTGTGTAAAAGTGGTTTCAAATTTTTTATATGATTTTTGAGGGTCAAAGTTAACCCCAAAAACAAAAATTCAACAAAAAATATATTTATGAGTTGATTTTGATGAAAAAAATTCAAATCAAAATTCTGAAACCACTATTGTACACCAGAATCCTGTGCTCTACTAGGAAAACAAACTAAAAATGGGTTAATATGTCTTGAACAAAATTTGAAAGGGGGTGTGTACATAACCACGTGAGCACAAAATCCACTCTCTTCGATTTGCAAAAACAAAACGGTGTACACGTGGGTACCTACACCCCCTTCAACTTTTGATTCAAAATGTACTAACCTATTTTAGCTTGGTTTTCTAGTAGAACACAAAATACTGCTGTGTAAAAGTGGTTTCAAATTTTTTATATGAAATTTTGGGTCAAAGCCAACCCCAAAAACAAAAAGTCAACAAAAAATCTATTTATGAGTTGACTTTGATGAAAAAATTCAAATCAAAATTTTGAAACCACTTCTATACACCAGAATCCCATGCTCTACTAGGAAAACAAACTAAAAATGAGTTAATATGTCTTGAACAAAAATTTGAAAGGGGGTGTGTATGTACCCATGTGAGCACAAAATACACTCTCTTTCGATTTGAGCAACAGAAGATTTTCAAAAAATTGATCTTTAACTGCTGTTCTGTTTTGATAGATTTCTGCCACTATTTGCATTTGCCTCCTAATTTATTTTTTTGAGATCTTTTGATCGGAAGAGCTTTTAAAAGAAGTTGCTACAGTAGCTAATGTTTTAATGGATGTTTTACTTGAGTTGAAACTAAACCAAAAGTGGATCTACTATCTTGCATACACTAATGTTGCTAATGAGAATTGTGTGAAGATTTGTATGAAGAAAGTTTTCAAGTGTAGGGAAAGGAGAATGATGTGATGAGATGAAGGATGGACAAAAGCTCAAGCTTGGAGATGCCCATGTCACCCCAAGAAATATCCAAGAAGTTCAAGCGTCAAAGCTTGGGGATGCCCAAGGCATCCCCTTCTTCATCAACAAAAATATCAGGTCATCTTTCAAGACACTATATTTTTATTGCTTCATATGCTATGTGTTGTTCTTGGAGCATCTTTATTTTTGTTTTTAGTTTTCTTTTGTTTTGTTTGCTGTAATAAATGGTTGGATTCTAGCATATTTGTTTTGGAGAGAGACACGCTCCGTTTTCATTGTTCCGAACACTCTAGTTTGCACTTTTATTGTTCTGTGAGTGTTCACTTTTTGCTAGTACTGCGTTTAGCTCTTGTTTTCCACTCGTATTTTGTTCAGAACTTGTTAGTTCTTTTTAGTTAGGTGTGTTTAGCTCTCTGATCTTTGTTGATTATTATTTATAAGATTTGTTTCAAATAAATTGATTGGTGTTGGAGAAGAGTAAAATATTTCATGCTTATAGTGCTGCAAAAGGAAGCTTGTTTAGACTGTGGCTTAGACTTTAGCATGTCATGCTAGATATTATTTTGATTATATGCTTAGTAGTAATTGTTGTAGCATGACTTGCCTCAATAACTAAGAGTGCTTAATATACCATTTAAAGAATCATCTGTCGTTTTTATCATACAAAAGCATAATATTGTGGTATTCTCATTTGATGCTTTATTTGGGTTGACTTGGCACATGCTCACACCATGTTATGACTATGAACCAGTCACCTCAAGCCTCTATGATTATTTAGGTTTTGACTTGTAATATCACTTTATGCTTTGATTAATAATGTTTTGTCGCTATGCATGATTATGGCCGTTATTGCTCTCTTAGTTGGTCGCTCCCAGTCTTTTGCTAGCCTTCACATGTACTGAGTATGAGCTCTACTCGTGCATCCAACTCCAAAGAAACCAAAGTTTGCCAATGTGTCCAACATATCTACCTGTTAGCATCATTGCTATTCCAAGTATATTCATCATGTTTTTATCTATCTTCCAAATTAAATGCTTTTTATAAGAAAATTAGTTAGTAAAGCTCTCACAAACTTGATGGCACATTTACTTTCTAGCACTTAATAAACTTGAACCATTGTGACTATCTTATGAAGATTATATGCTTGCAAATTGTGAGTTGGGAGTTAGCACAACCATGCTTTCATGGGGCACGCTTTCACCATTGCACGTATTCCTATTTAGTTGATATCATGATCTTTTGTTTATGGATGCCTAGCGGTGTGAAATAAAATGGAAACTTGTAAGCTCATGGAGTTTGTATATGTGTTAGAGAAACTCCTGGGCCGCCAACCCAAGCCATGCATCATTCATGGTGGAAATTTATAGCATACCATAGTGAGCATTCTATGAAGCATCTTCAATAAAAAACTATGCTCATAGTAAATAAAAGGATTGTTGAGATGCTCATTGTCTGTTTGTCTTGTCATTTTGGTATGGGAAAACTCCTATATCATGGGGCAAGAGGTACCTCGCTGGCGTTCTCAATGATACATGTATGTTTTACAATGACAAGAATTTATTTGGGACCTAAGTTGAGTAGCATGAGGTGTAGGTACTCGTATTCAAGGGGCATGAGGGTTTCAACTTGTGATTTGTCAAGCATATAACTCATATTTGCCCTCACATTAAATTTAACTATTCAAGATGCTTGTGATAGGGGCAATGAGAGCAAAAAGCTAATGAGTACCATACTTTAAACATTTGGAAGCTTTATAAAACTTGTTAATCCCTACTTCCCTCTCCAAAGGGCCATTTTTTTACTTTTATGTTGAGTCTTCATCTTCTATCCTTATGCACCAATTAAGAGAGCATAGTTGTCATTCTGAGTATAATGTGCATAGTCCCAAAATTTATTATTGATTGATTCATGATTATGGTATTGCTTGTTCTCAAATTATATGTATCTAGTCACCCTTTGAACTTTGAAGGTGTTCTATGCATTTATGTTTTGCTATTCCATGAAGGACAAGCTGAATACCACTTTGCTATGCTTTCTCTATGCTCAAAACAAACAAATAACTTTTAATGCATTATTATTCATGATCTTTTGTTTGTGTTACTTTTCATGTTGTAACAATGATTTCATCTGCACTCCCATTGCGCCACCTGCTCCTAAGGCAAATTTCTATGAAATTAAACCTGCTTTGTTAAATCTTGTTATGAAGGAGCAATTTTCTGGTGTTAGTACTGATGATGCTGCTGCTCACCTCAACAATTTTGTCGAGCTATGTGAGATGCAAAAGTATAAGGATGTAGATGGAGATATTATAAAGCTTAAATTGTTTCCTTTCTCTTTGAGAGGAAGAGCTAAAGATTGGTTGCTATCTTTGCCTAGAAATAGTATTGATTCTTGGGTTAAGTGCAAAGATGCTTTTATTGGAAAATATTATCCTCCTTCTAAGATTATATCCTTGAGAAGTAACATAATGAAGTTTAAATAGTTTGGTAATGAACATGTTGCTCAAGCTTGGGAAAGAATGAAATCTTTGATAAAGAATTGTCCCACTCATGGACTTACTACTTGGATGATTATCCAAACCTTTTATGCAAGACTAATTTTTTCTTTAAGAAACCTTTTGGATTCAACTGCTGGAGGTACTTTTATGTCCATCACCTTGGGCACCGCAATAAAGCTCCTTGATAATATGATGGTAAATTATTCTGAATGGCACACCGAGAGAGCTCCACTAGGTAAGAAGGTAAATTCTGTTGAAGAAACCTCTTCCTTGAGTGGTAAGATTCATACCATTATGTCTATGCTTGTTAATGGTAGATCTCATGTTGATCCTAATAATGTTCCTTTAGCCTCTTTGGTTGCTCAAGAAGAGCATGTTGATGTGAACTTCATTAGAAATAATAATTTCAACTACAATGCTTATAGGAATAATTTTGGTAGCAACAATTATAGGCTGTATCCTTCTACTAATGGTAATGGTTATGGTAATTCTTATGGTAATTCCTCCAACAACAAGAGGAGTGCGCCCTCTGATCTTGAAGTCATGCTTAAGGACTTCATTAGTAAACAAACTGCTTTTAATAAGTGTGTTGAGGAAAAGTTTGGTAAAATTGATATTCTTGATTCTAAAGTTGATTGCCTTGCTCTTGATGTTGAACTTTTAAAATTAAAGGTTATGCCTCATGATGTGAAAGAAAGCAAGACTTTGAATGCCATTCAAGTTAGAATTGATGACAATGTTAGGATATTAGCAGAATTGCATGCTAGGTGGGAAAGAGAAGATGAGATTGCTAGAAATATGACTAAAGTTTGTACTATTACCACCACTAGTGATGTTGTTTCAAATGCTAGCAAACCTCCTACTTCTTATATTTACTAATTGGAGGCACCGTAGGAGGCTCCACGTTAATTCTAGAAAACGCATCTAATCATCCGTCCGATCCATACGTTAGATATCATCAGCCGTCAGATGAATTAACTTACCGCTTACCGCTTCGTCTCCCGCAGTCGTCGCTTTGGTCTATTTGGGCGAGCCATGCGATTGAATGCTGAAAAACCATCTCCACCAGGTCAAAAAAAAAACATCTCCATGAGTTTGCGTCTCCAATCCCAGATGTCGAGTCCTCAGGCGAGCCGACCACGGCGTCGTCCTCTCTCCGTGTCGTCCATCACTCCGATAGGTAAGATCCAATCCAGTCTCCCCACTCTCCAGATCCCGTTTGTCTCCAAACTTTGAATCCCCTATTTCTTTTAAACAATCTGTGAATCAATTGGCCAGTCCGCGCATAGCAGACTAAGTGGTGTACGGATGACAATGTGAAGCAGACTAGGCGATGGAGTGGGCCAACTATACACGTGCCTAGACAAGTAACTCCATTCCCTTAATTTCCTGCTCTATTTTCATGTTTGTTGAACTCATCAATAAATCTAGCAAATCGACTTATGCCTGATGTATGAACAAAACATATATTCAGTTTTGTAGTCCTATCAGTTTTAGCCAATGAAATTAGTAGATGTTTCTTAGGGAGAGGTTTTGCATGTTCTGTATTATTTCTTCATGCATCCTAAATCTCAGCACTAAGCGAAGGCATGATGCCTAAGTTTGGGTGATTTATATATTTATATAATTCGCCTAGATTACTCAAATTAGTGTCAATATAGTGTATAATCGTTCCCATGTACATATGGTTTCAGAATTTAGAGATAAGCCGACCACGGCGTCGTCCTCTCTCCGTGTCGTCCATCACTCCGATAGGTAAGATCCAATCCAGTCTCCTCACTCTCCAGATCCCGTTTGTCTCCAAACTTTGAATCCCCTATTTCTTTTAAACAATCTGTGAATCAATTGGCCAGTCCGCGCATAGCAGACTAAGTGGTGTACGGATGACAATGTGAAGCAGACTAGGCGATGGAGTGGGCCAACTATACACGTGCCTAGACAAGTAACTCCATTCCCTTAATTTCCTGCTCTATTTTCATGTTTGTTGAACTCATCAATAAATCTAGCAAATCGACTTATGCCTGATGTATGAACAAAACATATATTCAGTTTTGTAGTCCTATCAGTTTTAGCCAATGAAATTAGTAGATGTTTCTTAGGGAGAGGTTTTGCATGTTCTGTATTATTTCTTCATGCATCCTAAATCTCAGCACTAAGCGAAGGCATGATGCCTAAGTTTGGGTGATTTATATATTTATATAATTCGCCTAGATTACTCAAATTAGTCTCAATATAGTGTATAATCGTTCCCATGTACATATGGTTTCAGAATTTAGAGATATTCCTTTAAAATAATTAGGCTGGCTGCATGTTTGGATGCAAAAGAAGACTTCGTATGAAATTTCCCTGCAACACAGTCTAACTTCTGTTTATACAAGTCATTCTATACTCTCATTTTTCTGAAAAATATAATTTTATATTCGATATAGAAATGCATAAACCATGCTTGCCCACGTGAAAATGCTCATAATTTTCATGTCATACTGCCTATTACATGGTATGTCTAGCGGCAATTTAAATCACTCCTTGCAATAGTAAGTTCTTGATTTTGCGCAGTTGCGAGAGTGTCCTTGGACGTCTGAAATAGTTGCATCTGTTTTTCAGCTCAATTTTACCTACTTGCTAGATGCATATCTGATGATGGAAACAAGAAACAAAAATAGTTCCTTCTTTCTGGACATGTTCTACGACTAGGTGTTAACAGATAATCTGTTGTAGCATAGCATGGACATCATTTCTTATATACGCATTCTCAAATTGAAATATGGCAATAAAACATAAGCACGTTTTCTAGCTATATGACTTCATATCCGTGACTTGGACTTGGCAAATTGCAAGAGGTAGCTGGAAAAAACCATGATGCATCTTCCCTTTAACTTTGTGAATCGCATTGCCGGAGAGTTCACCAAAGAACTCTAAGACATCAACATCTGCCAGAACTTCGGCTCACATGAACTCCATCTGGTGTGCAATTATTTGTTACAGCTATATTGGTGTTTCTTGGTCAAAATCATCCCATTTGTCCTATGCAAACCAGGCTGAGAAAGGCATGATGATGTCCTTTGTGTGCTGTTACCGGGTCACATCTCGGATATACAAATACAACTTTGATTCTGTTATTTTCTACTGTCTGTCAATAAAGAAAGCTATGGTCATTTTGAAATAAGACGGGGATCTTGCTGGAGACTTCTCTATCTGTATTCATGTCCGGAAACCATATGAGCATGACCTTTTTCGAACATAATATGGAAGGTTGTGCTTTTTAAAATTTCCACAATGGTGAGACCCCGTGCGATGCATGGGTCAATGACTAGTTTAATAATAGAGTGATTGGTGTAGAGAAAATTCCTACTCCTTGTGCGAAATTGCCTAAAACTACGGAAACTTTTTCTAATAATAGTGCTGAAAATTTTTGGAGTATGGGAGACAATGGTCCTACTACCTTTGATAGTAACGATTTTGATCTTGATGGTTGCAATATCTCTGAAGTAATTATGTTCTTACAAAAGCTTGCTAGAAGTCCTAATGCTAGTGCTATGAATATGGCTTTTACAAAACATATTACAAATGCTCTCATGCAAATTATAGAGGATAAGTTAAAACAAAAAGTTTCTATTCCTAGAAAGTTAGAAGATGGTTGGGAGCCCATCATTAAGATGAATGTGAAGGATTTTGATTGTAATGCTTTATGTGACCTTGGTGCAAGTATTTATGTTATGCCTAGAAAAATTTATGATATGCTTGGTTTACTGATGTCTACGCACGCTTCTATCCTTGTAGACAGTGTTGGGCCTCCAAGGGTAGAGGTTTGTAGAACAGCCACAAGTTTCCCTTAAGTGGATCACCCAAGGTTTATCGAACTCAGGGAGGAGGAGGTCAAAGCTATCCCTCTTAAGCAACCCTGCAATTATGATACAGAAAGTCTCTTGTGCCCCAACACACCCGATACACTTGTCAGATGTATAGGTGCACTAGTTCGGCGAAGAGATAGTAAAATACAAGTAGTAGTGATGATTATAAGTAGTAAATATAATCTGAAATAAATATCGCTGCGAGCAAACATGTAACAAAACTGAAAGTAAACAGTGTTCAATGCTTGGAAACAAGGCCGAGGGATCATACTTTCACTAGTGGTCACTCTCAACAAAATAACATAATTGAACCAATAGATACTAACTTCAATATGCCACTCTAAACTATTCTCCAATGGATAATGAACACTAATCATGCGTAGGGCTACGAAGCACTCCTCAAAGTCCGTATTTCCCCAAACTAGATTGTCCCACACTATCACCATGAACGCACTAGATGGTTGCAATAAACACCAACAATTCATAGAGACACTAGCCAAAAGAGACACACATGATGTGCACACTGTCACCTTCACATCATGATACAAGGTATCTCCGAAGATTACAATAATAAAGCATGGGAGTAGCATAATATCTGAATAATAGCATCTACCAATTCAACTAGATACAAAGCTCATGATCACATAAAGATCACATCATGGGAGAGAGAGAGGTGAACCACATAGCTACTGGTAGAGCCCTCAGCCCCGGGGGAGAACTACTCCCTCCTCATCATAGGAGACAGCAAGGTTCGTGGAGATGGCGGTGAAGGTGACAGCATCGATGGAGATGGCTCTGAGGGCACTTCCCTATCCCGCCAAGGTGCCGGAACAAAGACTTCTATCCCCCAAAATTCATCGGTGGCAGCGGCGGAGCTGCAGAACTCTTTCTCGAAAATCACCAATCAATTTAGGGTTTTGCGTCCTGAGGCTTTACATAGGCGGAGAGGCAGCGCCAGAGGGTGGGCCTGGTGGCCTCACCATGTGGTGGCATGGCCAGGGGCTAGGCCGCGCCACCCTATGGTGAGCCTGGTCCCTGGCCTCCCTCCATCTCATCTTCGGTCTTCGCAAAGCTTCGGTAAAAATAGGAAGTTTGGCTTTTGTTTTGTCCAATTCCGAGAATATTTCCTATGTAACTTTTCTGAAACACAAAAATAGCAGAAAACAGGGAACTCGCACTGTGGCATCTCGTTAGTAGGTTAGTTCCAAAAAATGTTTTAAAACACCATGAAGTGTAACAAAACACAAAGCAAATGGTGTATAAACAAGCATGGAGCATCAAAAATTATAGATATGTTTGAGACGTATCAAGCATCCCCAAGCTTAACTCCTGCTCGTCCTCGAGTAGGTAAGTGATAACAAAAGAATAATTTTTGAGGTGACATGCACCATCACAATTTTGATCAACGATGTAAAGCATTGAGTGCTGAATCAAAGAAATTATAACATGGGCATAAGAGACATAATCTTGACAATAAAACTTAGCAACCATGTTATAACATGAAAAGTAACACAAGCAAAAGATCATGAATAATGAAACATTGAAAGTCAAACGTGTGTTCAAATCATATGGAAAAATATAGCAAAGTGGTTTTCAGCTTGTCCTTCATGGAGCGACTAGATACAAATAATTTAAGAACAAGCAAAACCATAATCATGAATCAATCAATGATAAACTTTAGGACTATGCACATTAAACTCAGAATGGCAACTATGCTCTCTTAGATGGTGCATAAAGGTATAAGGTGGAGACTCAACATAAAAGTAAAAGAAAGGCCCTTCGCAGAGGGAAGGAGTGATTGCAAGTTTTATAAACCTTTAAAAATTATGGTACTTACTAGCTTTGAGCTCTCATTGCCCCCATCATAGGCATCTTGAATGGTTAAAGTTAATGCGCGAACAATTATGAGCATATGCTTGACAAATCATAAGTTAAAAACCTCGTGTCCCGTGAAGTACGAATACCCAAACCTCATGCTACTCGACTTAGGGTCCCAAGCAAGCTCTTGTCATTGTAAGTATACACGTGTCATTGAGAACCGCCAACGGGGTACCTCCTTGCTCGATGACATGGAACAAGCCCACATCAAAATGACAGGACAAACAGACAATGAACACCTCGGCATCTCTTTTATTTGCCATTGGTATAGTTTTTTATTATGAGATGCATCGTCGAATGTCCAGTATGGGCGTGTTGTAAATTTCCACCATGAATGATGCATGGCTTAGATTAGCGGCCCAGGTATTTCTCTAACACATATACAAACTCCATGATCCCGCAAGATTCCCAACTTATTTCAGATCGTGAGTATCCATAAACAAAAGATCACGATATCAACTCAAATAAGAGAAAGTGCAATGTTGAAAGCTTACCCCATGACGGCATGGTTGGGCTAATTTCCAACTTACAACTTGCAAGCATAATGTCAACATAAGAGAGCCACAATGTCCAAAATTTTAAAAGCGAGAAAAGTAAAGTGCGCCATCAGGTTCGTGAGAGCTTTACTGACTAATTTTCACATAACACCAAAAAGAGTTTAATTTGAAGGATAGATAAAAGCAAGTCAAATATACTTGGAATAGCAAATTGTTAATAGGTATGTATGGTGGACACATTGGAATAACTTGGCTTTTGGGAGTTGGATGCACGAGTAGAACTCATACTCAGTACAAAATGAGGGCTAGCAAAAGACTGGGAGCGACCAACTAAGAGAGCAATAACGGCCATAATCATACATAGTGACAAAATATCATTAAAAGAATCATAAAACGGCATCATAAGTCAAAAACCAAATGATCATAGAAGCTTATGGTGACTTTGTTAGAGTCAAACATGTTGTAAGCATGCGCCAAGTCAACCCAAATAAAGCATCAAGGAGAAAACCAAATAAATGCTTCCATACAATAAAAACAACGCATGATTTTTTTAAAGGCTCATTAAGCAATCTCAGATATTTGAGACAAGTCATGCTACAGAAAAAACTACTAAGCATGCTATCAAAACAACATCAAGCATGGCATAAAAAAGTCTAAGCCGCAGTCTAAACAAGCTCCTTTTTGTACCACTGTTTTGCATGAAACTTTTTCTCTTTTCCAACACCATTCAAACCTTTTTGAGACAACTCTTTTGATGAAAAACAACATAGACTAGTGGTCTAAATACACCTTGATGCAAAGATAAAACAAGATCTGAACAAAAATCAAGGCGGAAAATGAAAGCTAAACGCAGTTCTAGAAAAAGAGAACACTCGTTGAACGATAAGAGTTAAAACTAGAGTGTTCTTGGCAATGAAAAATGGATTATGTATCTCTCCAAAACAAAAATGATGTGATCCAAACATTTATTGCAGCAACCAAAATGAAAGAAAACTGAAAGAAAAAATAACTGACGCTCCAAGAAAAATGCATAGAATATGAAGCAATAAAAATATAGTGTCTTGAAAGGTGACCTGATTTTTGCCGATGAAGAAGGGGTGCCTCGGGGGCATCCCCAAGCTTTGATGATTGTACCTCTTGGATATTTCTTGGGGTGATATGGGCATCCCCAAGATTTAGCTTTGGTCCATACTTCATCTCATCTCATCATTCTCCAATCCCTACACTTGAAAACTTCCTTCATACAAAACTTCACACAATTCTATTAGCAACGTTAGCATAAGCATAATAGTAAATCAATCCATTTTTGGTTCAGTTTCAAACTCAAATACACCACATATAAAGCATATACTACTGTAGCAACTTCCTCAAAAGTTTTGTGATCAAAAGAACTCAAAAAGAAAGCGATCGAGAGGCAAACACAAATAGTGGCAAAAATCTGTCAAAATAGAACAGCTGTCAAAGGTTGATTTTTTAGAGGACCTTCTGTTGCTCAAATCAAAAAGTGCAAAACTAATGAAAGTTTGGATATAACCTGGGTCATGCGCATAAGAAATTTCAGATCAAAAAGATATTCCGAGAATTTTCACGAATTATTACGGTGCAGCGCAGAAAATTGTTGCAGGACAGCAACTTCCCCAAATCTTACCTCCCTCAAATTAGAGGTTCTTCTTGGCACAACAACGAAATAAAAATGATAAGGAGTGGTCATTACAGTAGTAATAACTTCCAAGACTCAAATAAAAGAAAAAGTACTGAAAAGAAAACAATGGGTTATCTCCCAAGACTGCTTTTCTTTAACGCCTTTGAGCTAGGCGCGGTGATTTGAAAAGATGCTCATGTAAGCGCCATAAAAGGACTTAAGGCAAAGGCGCCATATAAGAACTTGAAGCAAGAGAGAGCATAAAAAAGCAAATATGAAACACATTTAAATCTAAAACACTTCCTATGCATAGGAATCTTGTAAGAAAATAAATCAACGAGGCACATAGTAACAAGCATGGGAAGGTAAAATAAGTACATCTTCAAGAATTCCAACAAAAAGAGGGGAAACTTAATATTGTTGAGATCCATCAAACCATGCTGCCCTCTCTCATAGTAACTTTCAGTAGCATCATGAAAAGAATTAATAATATAACTATCACATAAAACATCCCTATCATGAGCCACATGCACAAAAGGATTAATACTCCCCACATGAACAATCGTAGTAGGAGCAAGTTCAACAAAATTATTCTCATCACCATAATCATTAAAAATAGGAGGCATATTGTAATCATACCTTGTTTCCTCCTCAATAGTAGGTGAACTAAAAAAATTATACTCATCATTGTAATCATCATAAGCAATAGAATAGCTATCTTCCAAAGCGTGTTCATTTGTAAGCATATCATCATTGAAAGGAACATGGATAGCACTAATGGTACAACAATTATTAACCTCATAATTTTCAAAATCAGTACCAAAAAGATTTTCAATATCAAAAGTGGAGTGCTTTTCCCAATCATGATCACTAACATAAGTAACAGGCATAAGCACATAATGCTCTTTTATAATAGGAGCAACATGCTTAGGGGAAGATACTGTTTCCTCTCTCCTTTTACTCCTCTTCTTCTTCTTCTTCTTACTCTCTTCTTTAGGAGGGAGAGGCTTGAAAGGAAGCTTCTCCCCATAATCTGGTGGTTTATTGATAGAAACGACAGAAGAAACTTTGGAGGACTCCTCCTTTTTGTTAATAAGATAGAAACAAAAATCATCCCTGTCAAATTTGGGTAAAGCATCCTCTTTTATAACATTTTGTATGTAAGTATTTGCGAGGCAATCTTTAACACAATAGAGATGACAACCACGAAGGATGCTATGAATATCAAGAGTACTCATATCTATCAAAGAAGTCTTTCTAGATAACTTTTCACACCCCAAAAATAAAGTAAACTCATCATGCTGATTGGGAGTGATCTTGTCATCACAAGGTAAAATTGCGGTCCTCATTGAATGAGAAAGGTCATTATTATGGCCTAAGCATTGAAAATTCAAATGACCCTTTCTATGGCAAAGTTCACAAATAAAAGGATAAAGCTCACAAACCGCTTCACCAAGCTCATCTAGAGCCTTGTGCCACATTCAGGTTTCTTCATTCCTGTGGTGGATACAATAATCTTCATTGTCGTGACTCTGCTCACAAGGTCTAAGTACTCCACAAAAATTAACATGCTTATAAGAAATAGTACTTCCAGAAGTTTGAGCATGTTTATTGCAATAATCAATAACAATATCACTTTCTATGCAAGTGTCGTTAAAAGGTTCATGATACACATCCCCATTTCCCTTAGGAACATTAATATGGGAAGCAAAGGCTCTAAAACAATCAACCATAATTTGAGGATCAAGACCATATTTAGCATTAAGCTCTTGAAAATCAAAAGTTTCAGCGAAAGACTTAATGCAATCATACTCATATTTTATACGCGATCCTTTACCTTTGTCGCTATCCCAACCTTCAATATTGTTTTGAATTGTTTCAAGCAGATCCCACTTGACGTCAACATCCTTGCTTGTGAAAGACCCATCAAAGCATGCATCTAGATAGTCCTCGTAATATCCTGAAAGCCTTGCATAAAAATTATTAATAACAATATTACGGGGAAGATCATGAACGAGACATTTGAGCATTAGTGACTTCAATCTTCCCCACGCTTGGGCAATGCTTTCTCCATCATGAGGATGAAAATTATAAATATAATTCCTATCTTTATGAACCTCATGAGAAGGATAGAATTTAGAATAAAAGAGAGGTACAATTTCCTCCCAGCCAATAGGTCGGCCATCATTCAGCGTCTTATACCATTCCGCCGCTCTGCCCTTCAGTGATAAAGAAAATAGCTTCCTCTTAGCTTCACCTATAGAAATACATGCACACTTGAATAACTCGTATAATTCATGTATAAAGAGCAAATGATCGTCGGGATGGACAGTTCCATCCCCTAGATAGCAGTTATTCAAAGAACGTTCTACAATTTTAATAGGTATTTTAAAAGAACAAGGATCACAAACATCATTAGAAACATCACATATGGGAGATAAAATATCATCAGAGCAAACTTTCTCCACTAAAGCTGGGGAACTAAAAATATCATGCTTAGCAAAACCATCTTCCCCAAGCTTAGACCTTTCTATAGCATTAGCAATAACGGTATTCAAAGAATTCATACAAATAACACTGCTATGTGAATAAAGCTCCAAAGTTTTTTCAAACACCTCAAGTCTAAACTCAGGAAAGATACTATAAAACTTTTTATTTTCCATTAAGCCTAACTAGTAAAAATAAAAACAATAAACAAAAAGATATAATTGCAGAATCTAAAGGAAATAACTTCGAGCACTCACCAGCAACTAAAAGACTTGGTAACCAAAGGATGTGAGTACCTTTTACCTTACCTCCCCGGCAACGGCGCAAGAAAAAAGCTTGATGTCTACGCACGCTTCTATCCTTGTAAACAGTGTTGGGCCTCCAAGTGCAGAGGTTCGTAGAACAGCAGCAAGTTTTCCTTAAGTGGATCACCTAAGGTTTATCGAACTCAGGGAGGAGGAGGTCAAAGCTATCCCTCTCAAGCAACCCTGCAATTACGATACAGAAAGTCTTTTGTGTCCCCAACACACCCAATACACTTGTCAGATGTAAAGGTGTACTAGTTCGGCGAAGAGATAGTGAAATACAAGTAGTAGTGATGATTATAAGTAGTAAATATAATCTAAAATAAATATCGTTATGAGCAAACATGTAACAAAACTGAAAGTAAACGGTGTTCAATGCTTGGAAACAAGGCCTAGGGATCATACTTTCACTAGTGGTCACTCTCAACAAAATAACATAATTGAACCAATAGATACTAACTTCAATATGCCACTCTAAACTATTCTCCAATGGATAACGAACACTAATCATGCGTAGGGCTACGAAGCACTCCTCAAAGTCCGTATTTCCCAAAACTAGATTGTCCCACACTATCACCATGAACGCACTAGATAGTTCCAACAAATACCAACAATTCATAGAGACACTAGCCAAAAGAGACACACATGATACGCACACTGTCACCTTCACATCATGATACAAGGTATCTCCAGAGATTACAATAATAAAGCACGGGAGTAGCATAATATCTGAATAATAGCATCTACCAATTCAACTAGATACAAAGCTCATGATCACATAAAGATCACATCATGGAAGAGAGGTGAACCACATAGCTACCGGTAGAGCCCTCAGCCCTGGGGGAGAACTACTCCCTCCTCATCATAGGAGACAGCAAGGTTGGTGGAGATGACGGTGAAGACGACGGCATCGATGGAGATGTCTCCGGGGGTACTTCCCCATCCCAGCAAGGTGCCGAAACAGAGACTTCTGTCCCCCGAAATTTGTCGGTGGCGGCGACGGAGCTGCAGAACTCTTTCTCGAAAATCACCGATCGATTTAGGGTTTTCCGTCCCGAGGCTTTATATAGGCGGAGAGGCGGCGTCGGCCTCCCCATGTGGTGGCGCGGCCAGGGGCTGGACCGCGCCACCCTATGGTGAGCCTGGCCCCTGGCCCCCCTCCGTCTCATCTTCGGTCTTCGTGAAGCTTCGGTAAAAATAGGAGGTTCGGCTTTTGTTTCGTTCAATTCCGAGAATATTTCCTGTGTAACTTTTCTGAAACACAAAAACAACAGAAAACATGAACTGGCGCTGTGGCATCTCGTTAGTAGGTTAGTTCCGGAAAATGCATAAAAACGCTATGAAGTGTAACAAAACACAAAGCAAATGGTGTATAAACAAACATGGAGCATCAAAAATTATAGATATGTTTGAGACGTATCATTTACCACCATTAGAAAATTGTTATTTTGATGTTCCTCTTGCTGATGTTGCTAATAAGAAACCTTTGGGGAGGATTAATAATGTTCTTATTATGGTTAACAATAACCTTGTTTCCGTTGATTTCCTTGTTTTGGATATTGAATGCAATGTTTCGTGTCCTATTATTTTGGGAAGACATTTTCTTAGAACTGTTGTGGTATTATTGATATGAAAGAAGGCACCACTAGTCCCTGAAATGTTTCGAATTGCTGACACATGGTCCATCGCCTGTCTGTCTCTCTCCCCCAAATCGCTGCTAGGGTTAGGGAGCCGGATGCAGCTGGAGCAACCCGCCGTCTCTGTTTTAGATCGAGCTGGGCCAACCCACACATCCTTGAGTGTCGTTCGAGCGGATTCAAACTGCAGAGATGTACCACATCTTCACACGAATTCCTCGCGGTCGGTCTAGCTGCCGAATGGTCGCAGGCCCAAGTCGCCATATGAGAGAGCTTCTGGTCTCCGTATAACTATGGTCTTCAGATGAGCTCTTGTTTGCAATTTTCTAGCTGCAATTTCTCCTCTAGGTGGGATGCTTGCATCGCATAAGTGCAGAGTTACATTCGAAGGGCATGGCTTCATAAAAAAGCATGCGTGACTTCATATGTTACTCTCTGGTTCTTTTATCTGACCGCGTGTAGAGCCAGTACTGATTTAGGCATCAAAATTGTACAAATTACTTGATGATAAAGTCCACGTAATGGAGGACGTGCAGTCTGTGAATGATTGTAGTGAGGAAAAAATACCAGGGACCGTGTGCCAGAGATTCAGAAAAAAAATCAAGGACTAATGTAAATATGTTCCACTGTGGGCTGGACATCTTAAGTCATATTTTGATCAGGTCCGTTGAATCACATCGGATGATCCAGATCAGAGGGGAAACTGGTAGCATGCATGGGGGTTGTTGCACTAGATACTTCCTCATGGAGAAACATTGAGATGCAAAAGGTTAAACTAGAGATGACAACATGGTAGTGTTATGTACCCTTAAATTTTTAGTGTAGTATATCTTCTATCCGTTTTTGTATTTATTAGTTATCTAAGGCCGATCACAATGCAGCGTACTCTTGCTATCGTCTCTTGCTGCATGGAATACGACCTCTACAAAGGATCGTATGTAAGTGCCGTATCTAACCGAATATGAATATAATCAGTTTGAGATCAATATTGTCGCATCAAAGTTGTGGCCCATATGTGGCAATTAAATCGGGTAAAGCAAAGCGCAGATCCGCCACGACTAGCAACATGGAGCCGCATGGGATCGTGGACTTTAATTGTTTGCCTAGGGGCACGGCCTAAGAGTCGTTTCCTGGGGAAGAAACGGCTTTGCTCTCTCTCCTCTTAACTATGGTGACGCGTAGGACTTTTGTCTTGGTAGAAACGCTAAGAGACGGTCCAGCCTGGAGCATTGGGGAAGGCCTAATAATCAAAGTCGATCGATTTGTATTTTTTATGTGGGGTCCTTAACAATAGAGTTAATTAATAGGAAGATAAGTTGTATCTCCCTCAGTAATAGAAACATCATCGTTGTGCTCTTCTACGCGTGTGCATGTCGGCCGAGACTAGCTTTGAAGGGTTCAACTGAAGTTGTTGTCTATGTACTCTCACGGGTGTCCCATTTATTTGCTTGATTTGACGTACATCATTGTTCAGGACCTAATCTGACCTGTCTCAAATAATTAATCGATCCTAATAACAGATCGATGTAGACGGTACACATTCTTGGTGCGTTGTTTTATATAGATGATTTGCTCCTCTGTCGATATTTTCTGGGTTTAGCACTGGATTGTTATTTTTGTCAAATTCTTCTGAATTGTCTCCTATGATGGCGAGCACCTGGCATTGTTTGCCGATGTTGCTATTAAAGCTTGAGAAGATCGAGTCACCATCTTCAGAAAGCACTAATCCTGTCTTCCATGTATCTGTTGACTTGTCTGAGATATCATCGAGGCAGATCGTGAGATCTTCGAGTTGGACCCCGACATCAAAATTTTCCATTGTTTTGTCGTCTTCTGTGATTTTTCCTTTTTGCACTTCTTCTAAGCTGACCGGCGAGTTTACCTCGCTAGAAGAGCCTTCGGAATACTCCATCATTGCTACTGTTTCGGGCTCGCTTGCCGACTGATCTTGTTTCATCGGATCTGAAAGGCGAGATGATACCGATGGCCCGATGAGGATGCTCAAACTTCCGATTGTTAACTCCGTCTCTTGATTTTCGTCGAATTCTGCACTGCTATTGGCTAAAAGCGAAAAAGCCGTCGAATTCATGATTCCAACGCCCAGAGTCCCCACGGTCAGCGCCAATTGACGAGGGTTAACTCGACAAATGTCCTAGATAAAGGACTTAGGATCAGGGAGATAGGGCGTCGGATGAACTCGAAGGTAAGGTTAGTTGAAATAGGTGTATATCGAAAGTAAACTTGGGTGTTGAACCTGGCTTGCTTTCAATCTGGCCTACACCGTCCCCTCCTGGCCCCTATATATAGGTGGCCAGGTCTCGAGGATCGGGTACGGTCCGATACAGATTACAATATCGACATATGGCAAGAACTCGTATCTCGACTATTATTACAATTGGGCCTAGCTTAACGGGCCTCAGGGGTACTCAACTAACGGGCTCTATTAACTATACCCTTGTCACCTGGTTTTATAAAAGAAGGTGGTCATGTTTGATTGACCACCGGCTCTCTCTTGAAAACCAAATGAGTTTCCCCCTTTCCTAGAGATTTTACTAAAAAGGTTTTCTAAATGTTTTCTTTAATAAGGATATAGAAATGTCGTAAGACATGCTATATCGACACGAGAAATTGACTAGATAGGATAAACTAGATTAGAGCCTTTCTCCTTGCTATAGCCAAACTGCATGACAACCCTTCTTCTTAGATGGTTTGCGAGTACAATTCCAAAATGTACTCACGGCTTTGTCCCTGGCTATTAACTTGGTCAGACCTGGAGGAAGACTTCAATTAAAGACGGTGATGGGTATGTCGACGCCAGTGCGAACTAGGAACGTCTCCCAGTCAGTTGCCTGTAGGGTAGTAGGCATGACGTGGGTCATCAACGCTGCTTGGTATCCACTGCTTGGCTGTAAACTTGCCCTGCGTGGTATTATCAGTCTTAGTCATGTGACCAATTGTAAGACTTTTATTTTGGTACTGTAATGGATGATGTAATTCTGTTATCAACTCGGATATGTGGATTCACGACACACTGATCATGGGATCATGAATTGTATGCATATTGGGTATTTCGGATGGCTAATCTGGGGTCCCCACAGAGTTGGTATCAGAGCCATCCTGACTGTAGGAGACCTTAGTTATCATGGGCGTTAGATAGGAAAGAAATATTCTGCTAATAACTATTTGCAAAGGTTATTTCCTCTAAGTAGCCAATAGTATGGCTTATAACTTCCTCACCTCTTCAAAACTTCTAATCTTATCTCTCTAGTTTCCAAAGATGTTTGAAGTTTATTACTCCATCTGTCTCTTCTTCTTCAAAACTACCTGTTGGACAATGTCCCCAAATAGACCTGGAACTTAGCAGCACAGTATGGAGTAAACTTCAGGAGGACGTCTTGAGACCTCCCCAACCACAAAGAAAGAAGAGTATTGACAATTATTTTGCCTTTGGTTGACATAAATGGCTCTGTCAAGAAGCTGACCTTGTTCCTCCATGGACTCGCACCTTTGCAGTCGTCAAGGACCAAGTTCTCGGTTGCTTGACTAGAAATTTTTAGGCCTGGGATGAGACATCATGAAGTACTTCAACAATCTTTCCGAAGACCTCACATCCGTGTAATGTGAGCAAGAGTACCTACAAGATCTGTGCTTCGGAACTCAATGTCAACAGCTCAACAACACTGCGGCTACCTCATCGACTACCATCAATCTCAACTGAAGCGAGAGTCAAGCAAATGAAGGAGTCAACAACTATGACCAACCATGACCCTAGGATGAATAGGATGAGCTCATTTGTCTCATATGAGCTACTCCCAACTACCGCGAGTATTAGGCGCCGTTGGTACTTGAAATACCTCATGTGATTTTTGCAATTGTTTGTTGATTGCCTGGTGTGTTCTAGATATTGTCTGCAAGTGCCTTGTGTGTTTCTTGAGTGTGTAATGTTACATGGTGCTTGTGCTTGTTTTTGGCCTCTCGGCCTTAAAAACCCTCAGATGCGTAAAACCCTGAATAGGAAGCCTCTCTAGAATGTGTTTTTCCTCTCATTGATTTATGTCAGCTTGAGTAGCATAGATAATTTATTAGTAAAACACCAACTCTAACATTCTTAACGGTGGATAATAACTCTTCTCACAACACCTCCACAAGATCCGGCGCAACCATTTGTGCTAAGTGTCTCAAGCTTCGTCAAGACCTCTCTACAACATCAGGGAAGCAAAAGATAGACCCGCCTGGACTACAAAGGACTTCTAGAAGACAAAGACTTCACTAATTGGGATCGACTAACCTAAATCTAGGGTTTCCTAACATTGATGATACCCTCTTAAACACCCCGACACTTACTAATCTTCTCACTAGCCAACTAACATTGAGCATAAAAGTATCAAGGCCAAGACCTAACTTTCGAAGATCAACCCGTTGTCGCCACTTGGAGCCCGAAGACTCACGTGCTTGATCTCCACTGAGCAAAAAGAAGGACGAAGACTCTTCAAAATCAAGCCATCAATGTCGACTCTGCATTTAGGAGATATCAATGGAGGTAGCAACGATGAGAAGTGAAGACTCTTCTAACTCACTCGCTTGCTCATTCAAATTTTGACGGGTTTGAAACAGAAACTGATTTATGCCACGAGTATAAATACACCCGAAGATTTCTCGGAAGATGAAGTCGACTCAAGGTATCCCAATATACCTCAAGATCGTCAAGGCTACAAGAAGATGGAGAAGCAAGAAGATCTTCAATGGTCTCCACCAACCCGAAGACAAGAAGGAATAGATCATTGACTACTAGAAGACATACCATTGGTGGTGCGTCGCCACCTGAAGTGATTTCAGCTCAAGCACAAGACGACCTAGAAGAATGGTTTCCATTAGGACTAACCTACGCCTTGGTAGTTAGGAAGCGTAGAGGACTAAGACGACAAATTCGATGTGCCTATCAAGACCGAAGCATAAATGCTCTTGTCTACCATCTGCAGGCTCGAGATTAAAGGTCTACGCCAACATCATTCTTCAAGGCATGACACGACAGATTTGAAGATTTTGTCAAGCTACACAAAGGAAGCGACGACCCCAAGCCAACAAAAGCTACCCGAGAAGCCTCTACTCTTTAAGACCTCAATTTGCGGGCTGAAAACCTTCTAACTCTCGAAGAATCTTTTCGAGCATACTAGATAGCCTAACTGTAACGCCCCAAAACCGGCACCTTGCAGATTATAGCGATCAAGCCACAATCTACATGATGTTGCTTTGGTAATGCACCACCAAGCGCCTCATGCACGTTGGAGCGTGCACGTGATGCGGGTGGAATCGAGTAGCAACAGTTACACAAGTTCACGATGGAACCCACAAATGAATATATAATATAACCGCAAAGACTCCACGAGTCAAGAATCCAAATATACAATACAAAGGTCCAAATCATACATAAAGCAAAATAGTATCCGAGTACGGACAAGAATACAAATGGGCCTAAGAGGCCTGAAGATAAACGATGGCGTCCAAACCCTGCCTAGGCCAAGCCGGAAGGGTAACCTTGCTAACGTCATCGCTCCCATACCTGTGAAGATCGGGCCATCGGTTGCCGAAAAAAGGAGGGAGAAAGAGAAAGGAAAAAAAAGAAGAAAACGAGGGTGAGTACCGAGGCACGTACTCGCGAGACTGGAATTCAGCTGTGCTCGCCTACAGGCTATATGGTGGACTTAGCGGCAACAAAAGAAGTGTACTACAGAGACATACTACAAACTCCGTCTAAATAGAATAAGATAAGAGAGCGCACAAAAGAACCAACTAGAATACTACAACAAACATAACCCAGCCGATGAATCACCTCATCGCGCCCGCACGAAGAAGCAATATCAAAGGCACTCACACAATTAACAAGTTTTATTGCAGGTTTATTGTTGTAGTTGTGCTAGCTTACTACACAAGTTTATTAGTATTGAAATAGCAGGTGCAAGTTGTTCTATGATCGAGTAGTACAGCTCCAAGTCGTCCATAACCACGGACACGGCTTTTCGAAAAGATTTAACCCTGCAGGGGTGCCCAAATGTACCCATACGCTCGAACAATCCTTCAGGCAAGTCTCGCACCCTTAATAAAAACAGGTGCGCCATTAGGATAGTCACGACTTGCACTCTCCTTCACTACAAACAAGTCCAGGAAGCCACCTAACTAAGTTTAACCCGTATCGAGAGTCCGGCCGAATCTCCAAGACGGACCTAGCTGTTTGAGCCTACGGTTAAGTCGGATCCTAGGAGATGCACACTGGATCGGAGCTCCTCATGGAAGATGACCAGTGACCTCACTCTTTTGGAACTCGCTTAACCGCATCCCACCTATACGGACGTGCAGAAACAAGGGGTTACAAGGCACACACGGCTTCCCCCAAAGTAAATCAGACCATAAGAAACAAGAGCTGCACGCCTGACAAGAACCAAATGGAAACACCGCAAACTAGTTGTGGCCACTGGACAAGTATGTAGATTCCGGCAGTGTCAAGGGGAGGCCCAGAAGCATACCCACGTATGGTTAGAGCGCTCAGTCTCATAACAGTTCATGCGATCTCGGGGTCCTAGGGGACACAAGTGAGCCGTCGTAAAACTAGCAAAATGACTCACCGATACCTCTGCTTAATTCAATTTTAAGTATTAACAATAAAGTAAGTCATGATTATCTCCAACAACATATATCCATAAAGTAGAGCATGTGATAACTTCCCAACCCAATAAGATAAAACAACTCCAACAACCTGAAGATGCCTATGACTCGCAAGGCCAACTCAAACAACAAGCACATGGGTAATGGGATGTATGGAAGGTGCTATGGCTTTGCTTTGGATAATAGGTGGATAGGACACGTGACTCGAACAAAGCATCGCGACACAAGGCTAGAATATAGAGCTAGCGAGAGCAAAAGTATTAAATGGGTAGAGAGAAAAGGGCTCGCCTGCAAAGGTGGTAGAAGAACACCCGAAGAACTTGTCGTTGCTCACATCACCACGAATCGTCCTATCCGAGAAGAAGCAAGGTGCTACAACAAACAATGGATGCAACACTTACTACTATGGTAAAAGAATCGGCATGATCATGTGAAGCATGTATGCATGACATGGCAATTATGATGCAATGCAACTTAGCAAAATTAAGCGGAATCGGAATCCCGACGCACATATATGGTTCAAGTTGTATTACTACTCGGCAAATTTAAATGTTGATTAGCATGGCAAAGACAAAGCATGGGTGCACTACACAAAATTAAATGAAGTGGGAAAAAATATTATTAGCATTTCCCATATATTCCATATGTTATTAATAGGTGTGATGCAAATTAACACGTAACTACATGATGCGAAATGCAAACAGGGATATGGATGACATATTTAGATTCTACACATTTTTCTGATCAACTTTCATATAAAATACATTTTATTCCGAGCAACGGATTAAAAGATATGAATTTTGCAAAATAAACACATTTGCAGCATTTTTCAGAAAAACAGAATGTTTGCTGCGCCTTTTCTCACCGAAACAGAGCCCAGCCCAGGTCACTGACCGGCGGGACCAGGAGGCTGACTGGGCGCTGATGAGACTGCGCTGGCCGCTGACCACCGGGGACGCTGACAGGGAGGACCCGCATGTCAGTGGTGATTAAAGAGAGAAAAAGATTGGGCCTTGAAACCTTGCAAGGATTCGAACCTGGAACCTCACGGTCAACTGCGTGGCTGAGCCACTAGGATGAGCACCGGTTGTTGAATAGATGAAGACTCAAGTTTATCTGAAGCAAAATAAAAGCTTGAGGCTTTGCTGAAACTGACGGACGGAGACATACAGGGAAGCTGATTTTCAGAGAGATGACCTGGGCGTCGAGCCGTCGAGGAAGAACCTGGGAACGCGGTCGGGCTTGAAGATGGCGACGTAGACGTGCGTGCTGCAACCGGAGACCTTGGAGTCGACGAACTGGGAGGTCGCAGCTGCAGAACAGAGGAAGACGGAGCGCGGCGTCGCGCACACGCACTGTGGAGCTTGACGGAAACGAGCGGAGGCGAGGACGCTGGAGTCGAGCAGAGCGAGGTGCTGGTCGAGGCAGAGATCGGGGCGGCGCGGCGCGCTTGGCATCGGAGTCGAGCAGAGGCGCTGCGGCTTGTTGTCGAGGACGTCCGGGACGGCGATGGAGAGGGGAAAGGAGCAGCCTTGGCGAGCTAGACGTAGAAGACGACACGCCCGGCGTGGTTGAGGTCGAGCCGAACAGGAACGAACCAGCAAGGCTGCCATGGGATTACGATGGTTTGGAGGAGCACGCTCTTTTGAGCAAATTGTAACGGAGTCTGCTTGTTGCTGATGCAAATGCAGAGGACGCCGGAGACGTTGGTCGTCGAGGACACGATTCCGCTTGAGGACGCGGACGCGCGCAGGTTGCCGAAGGAAAAATGCCAGCTGCAGGGATCGGGAAGGAACTTGGCAGAGGAGCTCCAGGACGTGCACGAAAAGCGGGAGCTTGAGGGCATCGAGGTGGCATCGGCGTTGTGCAGGACACATGCGTGCGCCATTGCAGACTAAGCGTGGGACGTCGGTGGTGCTTGGCGACCGAGATGGAACACAGCGGAGTGGCACATGCTGCCAGCGATGGAAGCGGACGAGCGAGGAAGGTTGATGGCAGAGAGGCAACGAGAAAGGATCATGCGGTGTGACCGTCGCTGCAGAGCAAGCAAGCAATCGAGTGAAGGAGAGAGGAAGAGAGCGGCGGCGGCCAAAGGGAGTTGGTGAGCTAGGGCGTCCTGCAGAGAGGGGTTAAAAGGAGGGGATGCGGAGCATGGGAGCCGTCCCATCACGGCAAGGGCGACGTGTAGCGACCAGATGAACTCCGTACAAGGAAGAAGACCACAACGAAGAGATGGAGCCTGGAGCGTTTTCTCCTGGCTCGGGTAGAATGGGCCGGATGGGCTTCTTTGCTTCGACACCTTTTTTTTCAATTGCTTCTCTTCTTTTCTTTATCTTGTTGAATTCTTCTCGGAGCCAAGAAGGGAAGGCAAAGAGGATTTAGAAAAGATTTCAAAATAGGTTGCAAACATTTTGAAAGCTTGATTTTTATCTCAAAACAAAGTGAAAGGTTTACACACATTATAGTTTTAGTTTCATTGCAATAAGAAAATGAGAGGAAGGGTTTCTATAGAACCATATGAGAAAAATAATTATAAGGTTTATTCCAAAATAAGTTTAGTTTTAACAAAAGCATGCAAGGTGATATAATGCATGATGATGCATGACGTCAAGATGACGCGAAAAATAAAAAGAACAAACAATTCTAATATTGGATTTTTTTCCGGGTCGTTACAATCGACACCACTAACAAGGGATCTCGCCCCGAGATCCACGCTCGTGTAGGGGGAAAGAGTTGGTGAAACTATCGAGTCTTCGCGCTTCATGTTGACATTCCCGTTCGTTAACGTGGATCTATTTTTCTCGACACCACTAACAAGAGGTTTCTTCTCGACACCACCAACATGGAATTTTTCTCACATTGATGATGATGAACTTCCGAAGAACGGACCTATTAGGTTAAAGGCAAGAGATCGTCCACCCACGTGGGAACCTAAAACTCAGAGAAGTGGGCAAGAAAGAGAACTCAAACTCGTGAAGGCAAGAAGAGAGAAGCAAAGGGGTAAGGAGAAAAATGCAGACCTATTGAGGACTATCCAACACATTTTTATCAAAATAGTTTTGACACTAGACTCAACTCGTCCGTTGGCAAGGTTATCCTACAGGCAGATTGGACCAGCGGGTATCGACAAAACCTGGGCTCTGATACCACTTGTAACGCCCCAAAACCGGCACCTTGCAGATTATAGCGATCAAGCCACAATCTACATGATGTCGCTTTGGTAACGCACCACCAAGCGCCTCATGCACGTTGGAGCGTGCACGTGATGCGGGTGGAATCGAGTAGCAACAGTTACACAAGTTAGCAATGGAACCCACAAATGAATATATAATATAACCGCAAAGACTCCACGAGTCAAGAATCCAAATATACAATACAAAGGTCCAAATCATACATAAAGCAAAATAGTATCCGAGTACGGACAAGAATACAAATGGGCCTAAGAGGCCTGAAGATAAACGATGGCGTCCAAACCCTGCCTAGGCCAAGCCGGAAGGGTAACCTTGCTAACGTCGTCGCTCCCATACCTGTGAAGATCGGGCCATCGGTTGCCGAAAAAAGGAGGGAGAAAGAGAAAGGAAAAAAAAGAAGAAAAATGAGGGTGAGTACCGAGGCACGTACTCGCGAGACTGGAATTCAGCTGTGCTCGCCTACAGGCTATATGGTGGACTTAGCGGCAACAAAACAAGTATACTACAGAGACATACTACAAACTCCGTCTAAATAGAATAAGATAAGAGAGCGCACAAAAGAACCAACTAGAATACTACAACAAACATAACCCAGCCGATGAATCACCTCATCGCGCCCGCACGAAGAAGCAATATCAAAGGCACTCACACAGTTAACAAGTTTTATTGCAGGTTTATTGTTGTAGTTGTGCTAGCTTACTACACAAGTTTATTAGTATTGAAATAGCAGGTGCAAGTTGTTCTATGATCGAGTAGTACAGCTCCAAGTCGTCCATAACCGCGGACACGGCTTTTTGAAAAGATTTAACCCTGCAGGGATGCCCAAATGTACCCATACGCTCGAACAATCCTTCAGGCAAGTCTCGCACCCTTAATAAAAACAGGTGCGCCATTAGGATAGTCACGACTTGCACTCTCCTTCACTACAAACAAGTCCAGGAAGCCACCTAACTAAGTTTAACCCGTATCGAGAGTCCGGCCGAATCTCCGAGACGGACCTAGCTGTTTGAGCCTACGGTCAAGTCGGATCCTAGGAGATGCACACTGGATCGGAGCTCCTCATGGAAGATGACCAGTGACCTCACTCTTTTGGAACTCGCTTAACCGCATCCCACCTATACGGACGTGCAGAAACAAGGGGTTACAAGGCACACACGGCTTCCCCCAAAGTAAATCAGACCATAAGAAACAAGAGCTGCACGTCTGACAAGAACCAAATGGAAACACCGCGAACTAGTTGTGGCCACTGGACAAGTATGTAGATTCCGGCAGTGTCAAGGGGAGGCCCAGAAGCATACCCACGTATGGTTAGAGCGCTCAGTCTCAGAACAGTTCATGCGATCTCGGGGTCCTAGGGGACACAAGTGAGCCGTCGTAAAACTGGCAAAATGACTCACCGATGCCTCTGCTTAATTCAATTTTAAGTATTAACAATAAAGTAAGTCATGATTATCTTCAACAACATATATCCATAAAGTAGAGCATGTGATAACTTCCCAACCCAATAAGATAAAACAACTCCAACAACCTGAAGATGCCTACGACTCGCAAGGCCAACTCAAACAACAAGCACATGGGTAATGGGATGTATGGAAGGTGCTATGGCTTTGCTTTGAATAATAGGTGGATAGGACACGTGACTCGAACAAAGCATCGCGACACAAGGCTAGAATATAGAGCTAGCGAGAGCAAAAGTATTAAATGGGTAGAGAGAAAAGGGCTCGCCTGCAAAGATGGTAGAAGAACACCCGAAGAACTTGTCGTTGCTCACATCACCACGAATCGTCCTATCCGAGAAGAAGCAAGGTGCTACAACAAACAACGGATGCAACACTTACTACTATGGTAAAAGAATCGGCATGATCATGTGAAGCATGTATGCATGACATGGCAATTATGATGCAATGCAACTTAGCAAAATTAAGCGGAATCGGAATCCCGACGCACATATATGGTTCAAGTTGTATTACTACTCGGCAAATTTAAATGTTGATTAGCATGGCAAAGACAAAGCATGGGTGCACTACACAAAATTAAATGAAGTGGGAAAAAAATATTATTAGCATTTCCCATATACTCCATATGTTATTAATAGGTGTGATGCAAATTAACACGTAACTACATGGTGCGAAATGCAAACAGGGATATGGATTACATATTTAGATTCTACACATTTTTCTGATCAACTTTCATATAAAATACATTTTATTCCGAGCAACGGATTAAAAGATATGAATTTTGCAAAATAAACACATTTGCAGCATTTTTCAGAAAAACAGAATGTTTGCTGCGCCTTTTCTCACCGAAACAGAGCCCAGCCCGGGTCACTGACCGGCGGGACCAGGAGGCTGACTGGGCGCTGACAAGACTGCGCTGGCCGCTGACCACCGGGGACGCTGACAGGGAGGACCCGCATGTCAGTGGTGATTAAAGAGAGAAAAAGATTGGGCCTTGAAACCTTGCAAGGATTCGAACCTGGAACCTCACGGTCAACTGCGTGGCTAAGCCACTAGGATGAGCACCGGTTGTTGAATAGATGAAGACTCAAGTTTATCTGAAGCAAAATAAAAGCTTGAGGCTTTGCTGAAACTGACGGACGGAGACATACAGGGAAGCTGATTTTCAGAGAGATGACCTGGGCGTCGAGCCGTCGAGGAAGAACCTGGGAACGCGGTCGGGCTTGAAGATGGTGACGTAGACGTGCGTGCTGCAACCGGAGACCTTGGAGTCGACGAACTGGGAGGTCGCAGCTGCAGAACAGAGGAAGACGGAGCGCGGCGTCGCGCACACGCACTGTGGAGCTTGACGGAAACGAGCGGAGGCGAGGACGCTGGAGTCGAGCAGAGCGAGGCGCTGGTCGAGGCAGAGATCGGGGCGGCGCGGCGCGCTTGGCATCGGAGTCGAGCAGAGGTGCTGCGGCTTGTTGTCGAGGACGTCCGGGACGGCGATGGAGAGGGGAAAGGAGCAGCCTTGGCGAGCTAGACGTAGAAGACGACACGCCCAGCGTGGTTGAGGTCGAGCCGAACAGGAACGAACCAGCAAGGCTGCCATGGGATTACGATGGTTTGGAGGAGCACGCTCTTTTGAGCAAATTGTAACGGAGTCTGCTTGTTGCTGATGCGAATGCAGAGGACGCCGGAGACGTTGGTCGTCGAGGACACGATTCCGCTTGAGGACGCGGACGCGCGCAGGTTGCCGAAGGAAAAACGCCAGCTGCAGGGATCGGGAAGGAACTTGGCAGAGGAGCTCCAGGACGTGCACGAAAAGCGGGAGCTTGAGGGCATCGAGGTGGCATCGGCGTCGTGCAGGACACATGCGTGCGCCATTGCAGACTAAGCGTGGGACGTCGGTGGTGCTTGGCGACCGAGATGGAACACAGCGGAGTGGCACATGCTGCCAGCGATGGAAGCGGACGAGCGAGGAAGGTTGATGGCAGAGAGGCAACGAGAAAGGATCATGCGGTGTGACCGTCGCTGCAGAGCAAGCAAGCAATCGAGTGAAGGAGAGAGGAAGAGAGCGGCGGCGGCCAAAGGGAGTTGGTGAGCTAGGGCGTCCTGCACAGAGGGGTTAAAAGGAGGGGATGCGGAGCATGGGAGCCATCCCATCACGGCAAGGGCGACGTGTAGCGACCAGATGAACTCCATACGAGGAAGAAGACCACAACGAAGAGATGGAGCCTGGAGCGTTTTCTCCTGGCTCGGGTAGAATGGGCCGGATGGGCTTCTTTGCTTCGACACCTTTTTTTTCAATTGCTTCTCTTCTTTTCTTTATCTTGCTGAATTCTTCTCGGAGCCAAGAAGGGAAGGCAAAGAGGATTTAGAAAAGATTTCAAAATAGGTTGCAAACATTTTGAAAGCTTGATTTTTATCTCAAAACAAAGTGAAAGGTTTACACACATTATAGTTTTAGTTTCATTGCAATAAGAAAATGAGAGGAAGGGTTTCTATAGAACCATATGAGAAAAATAATTATAAGGTTTATTCCAAAATAAGTTTAGTTTTAACAAAAGCATGCAAGGTGATATAATGCATGATGATGCATGACGTCAAGATGACGCGAAAAATAAAAAGAACAAACAATTCTAATCTTGGATTTTTTTCCGGGTCGTTACACTAACCTCGCTAACCTTAAAAATGTCCCAACGAGGATTTGACAAGATACTTTTGGCAACATCAACTCTTCAGCCATCAACTTCAGAAAATGAAGACGATCTACACCTTCGGCAAAAGAAAGTCTTTGATGCAACTCAAAGTATCACCGGTGAGTTGGAAGAGCAACCGTTGAGGCCTAACTCTAACTTAGTCTCAGCACCTCTTACTACTACGCTTAGGAATCTCGGGACGAGATTCCGTTTAAGGGGGGAAGTGTTGTAACACCCCACTTTTGTAACCCGGTTTAAGTAGTGTTTAGTAAGACAAAAATGAGGGCCAACAAAAACTTTTTAGTTCTTAATAAGATTTCATGAATGCTTGCCTTGATTTTTATGTTGATCTTATCTGTTAGAGTTGATTGTTGAGCCAACTTGTGTAACCAACACAAGTAGTGTGCTCTTGAGAGCACGCCACCACTTGTGCTTCTAGGTTTTCCTCTAAACAAAGTATCTTGGCACCTCTCTTATTTCAAAATATTTTAATTTCCCAAAAACAGGAGCCAAGACCTATTTTCAAAAACAAGGGCTTTACCAAAACTAGGTATTTATAAAACTACGGGGACATAGTGTTGTGATCCCACTATTTTATAAACCTTTGGAAAATGGTTTTCAAACACCTTTGAGAAAAATATATAAAGGAGATGTTTAGGTCTCCACTCTATCTTGGACACCACTACGAAGGATTTACTTCTTTATTTAAAACTCTTTTCAAAGAATCTCGAAGGCGTGATCCTCATGGAGAACTTGCTCAAAAGCCTTTCTCTTATGATGTTTGTTGCATGTGTTGACTATGCTTGACCTTGCTTGACTTCTTGTGTGTATGAATGCCTTGCATTGAAAATTTCCTTTAGTCCATTTTATTACCAATAAAACCTTATTTGTGCTTGATAGCAACTAGGTGAAGCCAAGAAGTATCAGAGAGGCAAGTTAGAATGTCAAACCATCAAGATCCCAAACTTGGCCCTATCTTCATTCCTGTTAACAGATTCAATTTTCAGACACTTGTATTAAGCTCATACTTTCTATCCAGGGAAATGTCCACTCATAGAACTCATCCTTGACATGTGTTCTTCCATTCTTCCCATTATCACCTAGTTATTTGAGGTCATCTGCTACTTGTTCAAATCTTGTTTCTGGCCCTAATCAAACCACTGACCATTTGACTAAACAGATGCACTTTTGCTCCCACTCTTAAATTTCGAAATTAATTATTCAGAGACCATCCTATGACCTATTCCTATTCCTTTTGATATACTCTAACCATTCATGCCTTATTGGTATACTTCAAAAACTTGCCCTAACTAAGGTGGTGTAGTTTTGAGCTCTAGTCAAAACTATTTCCACCCTTGTTATTTTCTTATAAGATTTGGGTCATATCTAAACACTCACCATCAATTCTCCCTCAAATGCAACCTTTCCCAAACAATATTTGGGAATGGTAATCGTGCATGCTATCACTCCTTTGACATCCAAATTAACTTCTATAAAATAATTTATTTTCTCTTATTAACAAAGTGAAGGTTAATGCTACATGTGCCACTTCTTGCTTTTTGGTGCATAAATAATTTGTGAAAAAGAAAACTACTATGCAATATTTGCGGGTAGGACCTTTTTAACTCAAAAGCCTTATCAACTACTTTCAACAGTTTCAAAGGTTTACTCCAATGAATTTCTTTCAAAATTGGACCAACTCACATAAAGTGATCAAAACAAATACAAATAAAACCTTTGATCAAATGGCATCATCTCTACCTCAACCACACATCTCTGATCCACCACACCATGTTATTGCATGGAAACAATCAAAAATAAAATCAAATTAAGTTTGGATCAACACATGTATTGTGGTACATTTCAATCTCTCCCTCTCAAATTCGATTTGGATCATCACCAAACCCTTCCTATGACCTCGCCAGCATCTTAGCCTCCCTCTGGTCGACCTGATAGCTACAGTAGCGCTTATGGCTGTTTGTGCTAGGAGGGAGAAGAGGGAGTGGCCGATGCCACTCAAAGCAAAAAGTTTTGCAAATCTTGCTGCAACACCTCTCCCTCCCCTCCAACCGACAGCTCTATGAATACAGGCACCCCACACCACGCCTCTACCCCACCTGGTAGCCTTCCTAGCTAGCTCTAGCTCACCCCCAGCCTGGTGCCCTAAAATGACATTAGCATGCCCTAATTCTGAAAATGAGCCCCTCTACCCAAACCACTTCGCCACCAGCCTCCTCTACTCATGCTTGAGCCTTACCAAGCACGCCTGATACCATGTCTAGTTCCCATCATCCTCTATCTACCGTGACCTGGGAGCCGACCCGTTGTCGAACACCTGGCGGGCACCCACTCGACATCTCCTCCCCAAGACGACCGACCTCGCCTTGCCGTGTACTCTCGCCCCCGAGCACGCCTCACTCTCACGGGCATGCTAGCGCAGTCTCAATGCCTCTCCTTGTCCCTATCTCTCTGGCCACGCTCGCCGCCCACTCGAGCCAATGAGCATCGAGCTATGCCACCCACAACCATGCCCGTATGACACATCCCCTTCCTTCTTAATCATGCCCTGAGCCTCCCCTCCTTCCCTCACTTGCACATAAACGCCTCCTCTCAGCAGAGCACTAGCCCCCATCAGCCCTCCTTGCTCTCTTCATGTCCATCTCCGACAGAAAACCACCGCGGCCATCCCCGCGGCGAGGACGAGCTGCAGACCTCCCCTCGCTGCTCTATCTCTTCCTCAGGCTTCCTCTATATCACCTAGAGCTCACCCCCGCCTCCATTTGTTTCAGGGATGCCCAAATCTTTGAGCTCATCATCGACCCCATCCGACGGCCGCTGGTCCCCGATGAGCACCACCATCCGGCCATCCCCCTCGACCCCGGGGTGCGCCAAGCGAACAGAGGCTTCGAGCTGATCATCCTCGTCCTAGCGACATGGCCTGGAGGCCCCTATGGCCAACTCCGACGAGGCTCCGGTGAACTTAGGCGACCCTAGGCCATCAGATCAAGATCCAACGGTCGTGCGAGCGGTCTGACTAGTCAACTGGCCCAGCCAGTTAATCCCAGGTGGCTCCCGCATTCTGACCGGCGGGCCCTGACCATTAGGCATTTGACCGTGCCCTCCCGCGCGCGCTGTGGCGAGAATGGGCCGGCGGGCACCGGCTCAGCCCAGATCCGGTTCAGATCTGGCCTGGGAAGTTTTTTTCAGCTAATATGTTTATTGTTTTTCAAATTTGTTTTAAATTGCTGCTAGGATTAAATACAAAATAAAATGCAAAATGCATAAAAATTTGTAGATCAAATTTTCTTGGTGTTCTAGAACCTTTTATAAATCATGCAGTACAAGTAGTTTGCCAAAATTTAGTGTATTTTCTTTTTAGTATTTAATCTAGATTAATGTGTCCTTTTAACTAGAAAATGTTTATCCTGTGATACAGTGACCCATTTGGATTGAATCCAATTTTGTGGAGAAGCCCTCTGCAGTACCTTTCATATGCCACTGGCTTGGTTGCAATTAGGTCTTTATTTTTAGCATGGTTGTTTTTGCAAAATACTACCAGATCTGACTTTAGGGAATTTTAGAACCTAATCTGTGATGTATTTTTGGGTGAAACCAATTTTGGTTGATCTTGTAATGCAATTACTTGCTACTGACCAGAGGATATATTCTTCTGAGCTTGTATGATTTTCTGGTAGAATTAACTCTGAAACAGCAGTTTCCACCACTAGAAAAAAATCATAGGAAAATAGCCGCAAATCCTTTTTGAGTGAATCGACTTTTGTTGGGTTCATAGAAATGATACCTTTCTATTGGTATGCTGGTAGCATGCTGTCAACCAATTTAATTGTCTGCTTGTTGTTTGGAGCTCCATTAGGGTTTAGTTAATAGGCAAATCTATGCTTTATTCATAGAATTAGTAATTGTTATTGAAAATGCCTGAAAATGTTCAGTATGGTGTTTGTTTGTTTCTGATACTTGATTGGTGTGAATTGTTTGCTGTGGTGATGTGTATGTCTTGTTTGTGCTTGCATACTTATGTCGCTATTATTTATCGGCGCTAGATTCGAACGACACCGAGAGTATTGAGGAAGGGGAGGTATTTGGATATCAAGGAGAAGACCAGGGACAATCTGAGAAAGACAAGCCACCTATACTTGATACATATCTGATCATATTCACTTACATTACATGTTTCATAAAGGTTTATTAAACTGCATGTTTTTATATTGCTATAGTCATTGTAGCAATTATTTGTTGGCTCAAGCTCCACGAGCCAATTCATTATCATCCTTCGAGATGACCCCTTTGAACACCTATTCAAAACCCTTGCAGTAGTGGCTTGTTGATTAGCAGCATAGCCTTTGGGAAACTTTGTAGTGGAGCAACTCAAATGGGACTTTGAAAATGATTTCGAAAACCTTGGAATGGAGTGCTATTCCATTGATGGATTTAAAAAAAATGAGTTTGAAAATAAGGTGGGGATGTATATCCCGGAGTTGGAGACAGGAGTTTTCAAAAATGACATTGGTGATCACTAAGTGTTCACTCAGAACAATTAACCCGTGCAACCACGATTACCCTGGTATGGGATGGGGCCTAGCTCGTAGTTTGTTTATTTTAGTATGGGAGTCTCATAACTATATAAGGGTACGCGGTACCCCGTAATCCGGCTTGTCGCAAGTGGTGGGCAACAGTGTAGCAGGCCCGCCAATAGACTACCCGTCCGGAAGACACTATGGGTCTCCTGACGTGGCACTGGAGTTACGCTCGAACGTGGAGGTAGACTGCCAGGGTGTGTCGGGGAGGTACATACTCCATAGGGTAGATTCCCATACTAAGGTAGATAAGCGAAAGGCTTTGATTGGGTGCTTGTCGTGGCATATGGTGTTATGCGGGGAAGATGCCCACACGATGAGTATCCGGATGATTGTGGGTAAAGTGTACAACCTCTGCAGAGTGTAAATCTATTCGAATAGCCGAGTCCTTGGTCATGGACGGTTGGGACGACCGTTACTTAGCCCAATGTCAGGTTTTGGTTTTACAAGAATGTTTTCGGAAAAATGGAGAAAGGTGCTGGACGGAGTACTCGGAGGGTACTGCTGTGGCATGGTTATGGTTCGGAGTACTTGCAGGGTACTACCGAGGGAATGGAGATGGTCATGTGTGATTAACCTGGTTTTATAAAGGAAGGTGGTCATGTTTGATTGACCACCGGCTCTCTCTTGAAAACCAAATGAGTTTCCCCCTTTCCTAGAGATTTTACTAAAAAGGTTTTCTAAATGTTTTCTTTAATAAGGATATAGAAATGTCGTAAGACATGCTATATCGACATGAGAAATTGACTAGATAGGATAAACTAGATTAGAGCCTTTCTCCTTGCTACAGCCAAACTGCATGACAACCCTTCTTCTTAGATGGTTTGCGAGTAAAATTCCAAAATGTACTCACGGCTTTCTCCCTGGCTATTAACTTGGCCAGACCTGGAGGAAGACTTCAATTGAAGACGGTGATGGGTATGTCGACGCCGGTGCGAACTAGGAACGTCTCCGAGTCAGTTGCCTGTAGGGTAGTAGGCATGACATGGGTCATCAACGCTGCTTGGTATCCGCTGCTTGGCTGTAAACTTGCCCTGCGTGGCATTATCAGTCTTGGTCATGTGACCAATTGTAAGACTTTTATTTCAGTACTGTAATGGATGATGTAATTCTGTTATCAACTCGGATATGTGGATTCACGACACACTGATCATGGGATCGTGAATTGTATGCATATCGGGTATTCTGGATGGCTAATCCGGGGTCCCCACAAACAAGGTTATTGTTAACCATAATAAGAACATCATCAATCCTTCCCAAAGGTTTCTTCTTAGCAACATCAGCAAGAGGAACAACAAAATAACACTTTTCAAGCGGTGGTAAACCAAGCATATCATAAATCTTTCTAGGCATAATAGAAATACTAGCACCTAGATCACATAAAGCATGGCAATCAAAACTATTAACATGCATATCAATGATGGGCTCCCAACCATCTTCTAACTTCTTGGGAATAGAAGCTTTTTGCTTCAACTTTTCCTCCCTAATTTTCATGAGAGCATTTGTAATATGATTTGTAAAAGCAATATTCAAAGAACTAGCATTAGGACTCAAAGCAAGCTTTTGCAAGAACAAAATAACTTCAGATATATTGCAGCCATCAACATCAAGATCATTAAAAGAAATAGAGCTATCATCTCCCACACTCCGAAAAATTTCAGCACTTTTTGTAGAAAAAGTTTTTGCAGTTTTGGGCTTTTTAGCACAAGGAGTAGGAGTTTTCTCTACACCAATCAAAGTAAGAGGATTGCTAGCATTTGGAGCAACATCATTAGAGGTAGTAATAGTACATACCTTCATCTTTCTAGCCATCTCATCTTCTCTTTCCCACCTGGCATGCAATTCTGCTAACATCCTAACATTTTCATCAATTTTAGCTTGAATAGCATTAGTAGCAGCAAAAGTATTATTTTCCTTCACATCATTAGTCAACACTTTTAGTTTCAGAAGTTCAATATCAAGAGCAAGGCTATCAACTTTAGAAGCAAGAATATCAATTTTACCCAACTTTTCCTCAACGGACTTGTTAAAAGCAGTTTGCTTACCGATGAAGTCCTTGAGCATGACTTCAAGCTCAGAGGGCATGCCCCTAGTGTTGTTGGAGGAATCACCATAAGAGTTACCATAACCATTACCATTGGTAGAAGGATACGGCCTATAATTGTTGCTAGCAAAATTGTTTAAGCACTGTTGTTGAAATTATTATTTCTAATGAAGTTTACATCAACATGCTCTTCTTGAGCAACCAAAGAGGACAAAGGAACATTATTAGGATCAACATGAGTTCTATTATTAAAAAGCATAAGCATAATACCATCAATCTTATCACTTAAGGAAGAGGTTTCCTCAACAGAATCTACCTTCTTATCTTGTGGAGCTCTCTCGGTGTGCCACTCAGAATAATTTACCATCATGTTGTCAAGAAGCTTTGTTGCGGCACCCAAGGTAAGGGACATAAAAGTGCCTCCAGTAGCTGAATCCAATAGATTTCTTGAAGAAAAATTCAGTCATGCATAGAAAGTTTGGACAATCATCCAAATAGTCAGTCCATGAGTAGGGCAATTCTTTATCATAGATTTCATTCTTTCCCAAGCTTGAGCAACATGTTCATTATCAAACTATCTAAACTTCATGATATCACTACGCAAAGCTATAATCTTAGCAGGAGGATAGTATTTTCCAATAAAAGCATCCTTACACTTATCCCAAGAATCAATACAATTTCTAGGCAAAGATAGCAACCAATCCTTAGCTCTTCCTCTTAAAGAGAAAGGAAACAACTTAAACTTAATAATATTACCATCTACATCTTTATAATTTTGCATCTCACATAGCTCAATAAAATTGTGGAGATGAGCTGCAGCATCATCAGAACTGGCACCAAAAAATTGCTCTTTCATAACAAGGTTCAACAAAGCATGTTTGATCTCATAAAAATTTGCCTCAAGAGCAGGTGGCGCAATAGGAGTGCAGATAAAATCATTGTTTTTGGTGCTAGTAAAGTCACACAACTTGGTGTTTTCAGGAGTACCCATTCTAGCAAGACTAAAAGCAAACAAGTAAAAGCAACTATAAAGGAAACTATTTTTTTGTATTTTTGATAAAAAGATGCAAGCAAAAATAAAATAATGCAAAACAAAACAAAGACAAAGTAAAAGATTGCGCGTGCGAGACTCCCCTTGCAGAAGTCTTCTTCCTCCCCGGCAATGGCGCCAGAAAACTGCTTGATGGCGTGTAAGTACAGCCCGTTGGGAACCCCAAGAGGAAGGTATGATGAGCACAGTAGAAAGTCTTCCCTCAGTTGTGAAACCAAGGTTTAATCGAACCAGTAGGAGAAAGCCAAACTTCAGAAGGTGATGCTTGCTTGCTTCGCGACACTCCGAACAAGGGCGCTAGATAAACTGTTTGTCGACGTGTAGCTTTTCACCAGCAGCAACGTGAAACCTGCACACAACACAACTAAGAACTTTGCTCCCAACTTACGATGAGGTTGTCAATCTCACTAGTTTGTTGTAAACAAAGGATCGAGCGTATCGAGTGGTAAAAGGATAATAGTAATGCAAGTAAAGTAAACAGAGCGAGTAATAGTAAAATGGTAAAGCAATGTAAAGGAAATTGGACCGTGGTCCACAGTTCACTAGCGGCATCTCTCCTTAAGATAAATAATAACATGTTGGGTAAACAAATTATAGTTGAGCAATTGATAGAGTAAAGATAACGTACATACATCACGAGGATCACTATGAGGCTCACTCTGGGCATTACGACAAAATACATAGACCGTAATCCAACTGCATCTATGACTAAAAATCTACTCATGGGGAGTCATCCGAGTACCCCTTGAGTATTAAGTTGCGAACAACAGATAATTGCATTAAGCAAAGTGCGTAATATAAACAAAGCAAATGTTCTTGCACACAAGAATGTTGTTTTCTCCCTAGTGGCAATAGCACATCTACAACCTTAGAGGTATCTGTCACTCCCCTAGATTAAATAGAGGCATGAACCCAACTATCGAGCATAAATACTCCCTCTTGAAGTTACTAGCATCTACTCGGCCAAGATAGCTACTAGCAACGGAAAGCATGCAAGATCATAAACAACATAGAGATAACATAAGATATATAATTCAGCACATCAACTCAACATAGTACCAATACTCATCGGATCCCAACAAAGATAACATGTATGATTACATAAAGATGATCTTGATCATGTAGGGCAGCTCATAAGATCTAAATATGAAGCACATGGTGGAGAAGACAACCATCTAGCTACTGCTATGGACCCATAGTCCAAGGTAGACTACTCACACATCACTCCGGAGGCGACCATGGTGGTAGAGAAGGCCTCCGACATGGATTCCCCTCTCCGACAGGGTGCCGGGGAGAGCTCCTGGATCCTCCCAATCTCATTTCAACGACGGCGGCGGCTTGCAGTATGTTTCAAGGAAAAGCAATCTGTCCCTTAGCGTAACACCCTTGAATTTATAACAAATTCAAAGTGCCCGTTATGCATTCCACCACAATCCTAGAATCATTGTTGTGATACACATAACATAGTTGGTAACCAGTTCCATAGACATTACAATATGATAGTTCAAATACAATGGTCATAGTGACCAAGTTCATATTACAACACAATATAGCAGCGGAAATAATGTCCTTGGGTCCATGCCTTCACCCTACGGGCAATGGCGACTCAGGAGACGATCTTAGTTCTGATACTCTTCTTCATAACCTTCATCCGGATATTCTTCCCCATAGTCTGGCCAAGTTGATAGCCAGGGACACAGCCATGAGTACATTGGATGCACTCGCAAACCATCTTATAAACGAAATGATGAAGTAGATATGCAAGGTTGATATGGTGGACTAAGCACTAAGTCTATTTGCAAAAGCTAGTTTTGTTTCCCAAGAAGGTTCATTAGTAGAAAAGAGGTTTAGTTCTCTAAGTAAATCTAAAGAGGAACTTCAAGTGTGTCAACATTAATGTCAAGTCAAATCAAGTCATTCACCAAGTTCACCTTCAGTTGTTCATATTCTTGACAAAAGTCAAGTACAGCTTGCCAACTGTCCATGACCGCGGACGCGGCTATTCGAATAGTTTTGAAACCTCTGCAGAGGGGTACACTTTACCCACAAGATTTGATACATCTGCCAGGAGAAATCCACGGATCGTCATACACAAAGTATGCGAGGTTCAGATAATCAAATAAACTCTTTCACTTGTCTACTCTAGTATAGGATCCTTCCCTAAGAGTCTATTTTGGCACTCATAGTTTTGCCCGCTGTAGAGTGCTGCATGAATGGAAACTTCCACTCGGTTCGGAAGCACCCATGTATGGCTTACTTCTGTAAAAGATGATACAAGATCTCCCATACTAGAATAAACAAACTACGGACTAAGCCCCTTCCCATTTAGGGGTAATGTGGTCATACGGTAATGGTTGGCTCACATGGTACATCACTTATTATCATTTAGCAAATACATTCCATAGTCCTTAGTCAATATTATTTTCCTTCATAAAACCATCATGTAGGAGAAACCTCCAATTCAAGTTTTCAAGTTCATGTCACCAATTTCAAATAGGGTTCCCCTTATAGATGTCCTCAATTTTATTAGCGACTAAGCAACTACATTGAGTGATGTTTAAAACTAATGGGAATCTTGGATAAACTCAGCTTGATGCTCTTGTTAAGCAAGATATCACTACACAACTATCATTCTACTCTAGCAATTCAATCATGCAATTTACTTAAAACAAGTAAAATGCAATAGTAAAACTAGGCATTTGGAGTATGATTCAAAAGATGGCTTGCCTTGATTGGCAAAGTGTCCGGGGTAGTCTTCTTCTTCTTGATAAAATTCCCCCTCAATATCCTCCTCAGCAACACTAGCATCTAATAACGAATAAATACAAAGCACACAATCACTACACAATGCTAACAACATTCCAAGCACACATACTTGTTTTCAAACAATAGAATTCCTGCTGGATTTTATTTAAGGGATTTCTATTTTCGTGCCCTCAGGTCGTTAGTTGTACTCAGTTTTCCCCAGCTCCTTAGTTTTTCCTCAGTTTTCCCCAAGCCGTTGTCTGAAACCCTCAAGGAGCTCGGACGTGAGGATTCCCGTTAAGTTGACCATTTCCGTGCTGACGTGTGGGGCTGCGTCGTGTGGGGCCACGTCGCGTGGGGCTGGTAGAAAGGGACCGCGTGGGACAGGACGAGACCGCGTTTGGTTGTACGTGAGAGCTAGATTCGGTCTCTCTCGGGCCAAATTGGCATTGACTTTTCAGAGCGCCTTTTCAGAGCGCCTTTTTCCCCTCTCTCTCTCTGTAAACAGTTCTCTCTCTTTTCACCAAATTAGTATCAAATCTAGAGAAGCTTCTATTTATGTCTTTCTTCAATGATTGCTGCCTTTTGGCCCTCGTTTTTTGCCCAATATGGTAACAAATCTAGAAGCTAATCTAGAAGCTAGTATAGTATAATACATAAAATGCATACAGCAGCCAAAATAAGCCAATAACAATGTTAATATTCATGACAAACTAAGCTGAAAATAATATAAGACGCAATGTATGCCCAACATGAAGGTTCTTCATTCTTCATCATATATTTCGGAGTCGCTATATTCCATGAGACGAAAAAAATATTGACTGAACTCCTTCCGTCTGCAGTGTGCAGCCAATAGATCCTCCAAACGGTATGGCCTTTATTCTATTTTCATACCATCGGAATCTAATCTATCCATAAGTCATGGCCACTCATCCCAGGCCTTTCTATCATCAAAGTACTATCTGATATAACCGCCCTCATAGTAGATGCAGCCAGGTCAAACTGTCGGGTGCACTCTGGTGTCGACGGAGATACACCGTTTATAACTGACGAAGAAGGCACGACTGCCAATGTTGACGGCATGGAGAGAGCGGCTCTCAGTGTCCACATGGTACACCAATGGTTGACCTTCCTCCAAATGCCTGTTGCCAGGGCTGCCGCCGAACAACACAAGCAGCAGATCACCATCAGACTCCACAAGGTAGAACTTGTCAGTTCCAAGTTCTGGAAATGAAAATAGTGTCTCCATGTTGATAGTGCTCGCGCGCTTCTCCAACTGGACATTGTTGGTGCACACTAATGTTCCGACATCAAAATTGTTCACAGCTATTGCATACAATTCACCATTGAACGGGGTAAGGCAACGCAGAGAATCTTCCTCGATCGAAAATCTTCCTTCTCCCCAATCTTCTACATCTATATCCTTAGTAGGAGAGCTCTCATCGACCCAAGCAATTTCATTGGGGTAACCTATGCAAATGAAGACCATAGTCGGGGACTTCATTACAGCGACTGACTCCACAATCATAGATGGCATCTGCGCCTCAAACGTAGCGTTCAATGTCTTTATGAGTGGGTTCAGAAGCCGTATCTTGTGCGGCTGGTTCCTCTGGGCAAGCACGATGACGCCACGGTAAAAGCCGACGAAGTAGTATCTAAAAGGGAGTTGATGAAGATAACATTCAGCACTAAGATGTTTACGATTGACAATAAAAATAGATTAACTCTATAGATATAGAGGAATTTGAACCTTGCATGAACTTCCGTTAGATCGATGGTGACGTAGCGGGATGTGCGGAGGTTGAGGAAGGAGAACTCAGTGGCGCATGGAAGGGCGTGTTCTACCACGATCCATTCATGCAGGTGCACGTCGGGCTCAGGTAGATCTGAGCGCCAATTTGTACAAACTTGCCTCAAAGCAGCGTAGGTGTCCATGTACTCCTCGTTCGCCAGTAAGCAGTCGCCGATCTTATGAAGTGGTCCGTCACCCTTAAGAGAGGCCCAGTTCACGGAGGCGCCGCGCTTGGATGCGCCGCCCTCGGATGCGACGGGTTCGGAGGCGATGGGCTCGGAGGCGACGGGCTCGGGGGCGACGGCCGCCGGCGCATTCTTCTTCTCCATTGCCGGCAGGGGAGCGCGCGTAGGGCGGCTGGGGTTTTTTTGAGAAGGTGATGGGACGTGAGAGGCGTGGTTGCGTGCGTGAGTTATGATGAGACTGTGTGCAGAGGGAGGAAGAGGGGCTCTGTACTGGCAAAGTGACGGTTCGTCTCAGCAGTTGACATTTTGGTCTCAACACGCGCACCGCGTGGCTAACCGCTGCTCACCGCGACACGCGTCCGTGGGACTACACGTCAGCACCGTTACGTGTACTCAGTTCTACCCTCGAATCTTACACTGGAAAAATATCTGTACTCAGTTTTCCCCTCGAGTACTAATACTGCCTAGTGCAATATACTCAGTTTTACCCTCAAGTGGCTGGTCAACAGAGATTCAACAGATGGGATTAAGCTATCTAATTTAGTCATTTCATGCGCAAAAAAAATCAAAAAAAATAAAATCATAGTGCCTCCAACTCATGCGCAAAATAAAATCATAACAAACATATATAAATCAAGTTTTCACACAAATGGCCACTTCTGAAATCACTAGTAGCTATGAAGGTTCATGGCTTTCCACTCAAACCCCTTCTCAAAACATCTATACCCAAAACATAGTTTGTCTGAATGAGGCCATAATTTTTACACTCATGTATATTTGAATTGCAAATACTTTGAGGTAGGCCAACATGGGTTTCATTGTACAAAACATGTGTTTTTCTTTTTCTAAATCTTTTATTTGAATTCCTTAGCCTGTTTACTATTTACTTGCCCTTGTATCCTTGATACTACTCAGTTTTACCCTTTCCCTCCTCACAGAAGCCCAAACTTGGCCTGATTGGTCGAGCTGTTGTCACACGGATCGTGCCCACCTACCGTCGATCCTATGATCCAACGGGCAGGATCGTGCCACCCTCTCTCTATCTGTCGGTGGCAAACTACTACCCCTCTATGTATGCTAAATGACGAGTTTGCCACCGGATTCAACAAGTTGGGTAATCACGAATTTCTTGTAGGCATTACTTTTCACGGTAAAATGATAAACTATCACGAATTTCCATTTCTTGTAGGCTTTACTTTTCACGGTAAAATGATGAACTATCACGAATTTCCATTTCTTTTAGGTATTACTTTTCACGGTAAAATGATAAACTATCACGAATTTCCATTTCTTGTAGGCATTACTTTTCACGTTGAAATGATAAACTATCACGAATTTCCATTGCTTGTAGGCTTTACTTTTCACGGTAAAATGATGAACTATCACGAATTTCTATTTCTTTTACGCATTACTTTTCACGGTAAAATGATAAACTATCACGAATTTCCATTTCTTGTAGGCATTACTTTTCACGCTGAAATGATAAACTATCATGAATTTCCATTTCTTGTAGGCTTTACTTTTCACGGTAAAATGATGAACTTTCACGAATTTCCATTTCTTTTAGGCATTACTTTTTTATTGAGATATAAACCACCCCCACAACGGTCATCGCCTCCTTAATTTATTGTGTAAACCCCACAACGGTCATCTCTACCTTAATTTATGGTGTAAACCTCACAACGGTCATCTCTCCCTTATAAACCCCCACAACGGCCATCCCTCATGTCAATAGGTTCTGCCTCTCTCTTCTTCGTTTCTGCCTCTCTCTTCTTTGTTCACATACACTTGATCCATTGCCATGGCTTCCACGTCTCGGACGCCGACCGGAAGGGGAAGGGGGGGGAAGGGGAAGGGGCGGCCGGGTGGTGGATCATCATCATTGCCACCACCACCGTCAACACTGCCATTGATCATAGAGGAGTTCTTCATCACCATCTATGAAGACCCTTTGGCCAAGAAGGTACGTATGCGTTCCCACATATATGATGCATGTGATTAATTATGTGCATGTTCTAAAAAACCTTTAATTTCTTTGCAGGCACTCCCACAAAAGTTTGCGGACTATCTTGACGGCCAGGAGCCCGCAAAGGTGTATCTGCGAGCAGCTGACTGCGGTCCTCGTCTCTGGACCGTGGAGGTCCTATTTGACGGACAAGGCCGGATGTACCTCGACAAGGGCTGGGAGAATTTCACCATCGCGCACGGTGTAGATTTTGGCTGCTTCCTACACTTCAAATATGAAGGCGATTATGTGCTCACAGTGAAGGTGTTCGACGGAACAACGTGCAGGAAGTACTACTACACGGACGACGAAGATACTGACGATGAAAGCGACGACGACATGAAGCCATGCATCTAAGGGGATTATGACCAAGAATATATATGTAGCTTCATATGCATCGATTTATAGATCTAGCTATTTTCTATATATTATGCATATAAAAATAATAGGAAATCGCAATTTCCACTATGATTCGAGCACCACAGCCTCCAAACGATGCCGATGCCGATATCGGCATGGTCCAAACGGGTATGCATGCTCGCCGCCACTGCTAGGTCACCGTCGGGATGCACCCTCAATCCTGTCCCCTCATTCGATCACTGACACACCAGAGATACCGCCGAGGCCAATGACGAACGTACATGCTGATGCCAATGCCGAACATGCACGCCGCTGTGGGCACGGCCACGCTGCCCCGCTATGCTGGACGCCACAGACCACCGCGAGGTCTTTCCCTTCGCCACCACACTCCCCTAGCACCTATCTATACACACCAGAAAGGAGAGACACTAGTTTTCTCTACATTGCTCGCGTTCGTGTCTGACACTGTCAGTCAAAGTGTTGAGGTCGTCGTCGATATCCTCGACCATTTCTTCTCTTCTTTGCATGGTTAAACGCGTCTAGTTCATATCTATCTAATGCGTCTGGTCTCGTCTCATGCAGTTCTTTGTGGATGTCGATCTCATCTCGGCACCCCGCAGGCCACCTCCTCTGTGCCATCGCTTTAGAGCTCTGTTTAAAAATCGAATCCCACCCGTGTATTGCCCCTTGTATCAGCGTCATGGCCCCACTTGGCTTTCGATATACCAAAGCCCCACTCATCCGCGTTTTGGTCAGGGATACGGCGATGCTTACGGTCAAACAAAGATGGATGCTCTGACGTGTCTTTGCGGGCTCTACGTGGCCCCACTAGTCAGCAGTTAACGGTCAAAGGTGTTCAACCGTCAGGCAACCGGCCGTTCCAGCACTGGTGACGGTTTCAGACAAGGGCTTGGACAAAACTGAGGAAAAACTAAGGAGCTGGGGAAAACTGAGTACAACTAACGACCAGAGGGCACGAAAATAGATATCCCTTTATTTAATTGGGTTGTAAGTTTTCTTCCAAGTTTTCCTTGAGTGTGTAAGTTAAATTTTTCTACCATGTGCCATATGTTGTTTACTTTCTAAGCATTGGTATGAAACTAGGGGGTATTAGGGCTAGTACAAGTGGAGAGGGATTAAATAAGTAATTTGGTAGTGAGGGAAAAATTAAGCTAAGTGCATAGTGAGGATCTATCATTTTATGCTACACATTAGGGTTGGATTAGGTCAAATTGATAACCCTAACAAGGTCTTAATTGACTGAGGTTGGACTAAACAGTAGTTAAGTTAACTACAGAGTTCATAAACCAAGTTTCAAGACTTTTGGAGGTTTAAACAATTTTCTAGAAATTTCCTAAGATTAATAAGGCTATGGTCAAAGTTTTCTTATTAAATTAAATCACTAACTCAAATTGGATTCTAACTAGTTTCAGGGGCTAGATAATTCTATAAGCTTTCCAACGCATATTTATTTGCTAAAACGGATTTCTAAAACTCTTGGAATTAAAGTTTGAAAATCATAACTAAAACATATTTAAAATGAGCGAGAAAATAAATAAAAATGTTTCAGACCGAATCTTAACCTGGCTGGGCCGTTTCCGAAGAAACCCGAATGGGCCGGCCCAGTACCGCTTCACCAGGGGCGGGAATACGTTCGAATTCGAACTGATAGGTGGGACCTACGCATCAGGTCACTTAAGTGACCCGAATCGGTACGCTGCCGTTGGATTCTAATCCAACGGCGCGTCTGCGTCGTGCTCATCGGCTAGGGCGGGAGCTCACCGGCGTGCAGAGAGGAAGACGACAGCGATAGCGAGGGATGTAGGGGAAGCAGAGCTTGACGGCGCGGGGCGGAAAAGACTCCGGCGGCACTCCTCCTCCACTTCCCGGCGTCCGCTCATCCAACGGCGGCCGAACGCGGTGGCGCCACCCGCGTCCAGTAGCTCGCCGGCGGAGCTGGCTACGTTGAACGGAAGAGAACTGGGGGAAGAGAAGATGTCTGGGAGGCTACTGGAGCTGGTGTGGTCTCAACTGCGTGCTCGGAGGGGGCTTTTAGAGGCCATGAGGGCGCGGGCAGGGGTGTCCAGAAGGTGGCCGGCGCAGGGGGGCCTGGCGACGTGCATCGGTGATGCCGGGCGCGGCGGCCTTGGGGGCGTGCTGGCGGGGCTTGGTCATGGCGATGGGGCACTGTGGGTAGGCGGTGGCGAGGCCACGCCGGTCGGCGTCATGCAGAGAGAAGAGAGACAGAGAGGGGGGGTCCGGGCGGCTTCTTCCTTCTCCACCCATGTCTCACGGCCTGGGTCGGGGCAGAGGGGGCTGGGGCTCGACCGAGGGGGTGCCATGAGCATGGCTACAGGGCGAGGGCGAACGGGAACAGCGATGGTCACACTAGCTTTGATTTTTCCTGGATTTCACCCACCACGTGTTCGATCAAATGCCCGCAAGAATTCAAATTTTAAATTTTTGAAAACGGCCACTGTGGTTTGTCAACATATTGGACAAGGGTTCCAGAGGTATTTTTGTTACAAAGAAAGATGATGTTTTGCAGATTTGTTATTTCAAATTTGAAGTTTGGTCACTGTTTCGGATTCAAACTTTGTCAGATGTTTGCGTGGGTTTCTTGTTTGAGTTTTTGTTGGAAATCTCTTGGTTGAGTTAGTATGTGATCTGGTCAAGCTCAACCAACTCACCACACACTGAGTTGAGTTGCAGAAAGCTTAATCTAAGTGTTCAAAGTAGGGTAATGGTTAACTTTTTCTAGATCATCTTTTCTTCTCTCTTTTCTTTATTTCTTTGATTTCTGGTTTCTGGGTCCTGGTGGTTAACCTCTATTGTTTCTGTTGGTTAGGAGTGGTTTAACTAATCATTTCTCAGCTATTTAAAAGACACATGAAATCATAGAACAACTTGTATTTAAAATACTATGCATGCATGCAATAATAGATAAAAAGTTTTGTCTTGGCCCAAAATTTGGCACTTTAATTAATAGGAATTGGATTACAAATATTTGGGTTGTTACAATCTTCCCCCCTTAAAAAGAATCTCGTCCTCGAGATTCACTAACTAAGAACTGAAAAGATTGGGAAATTCTTTCTGAAGGTAATCTTCTCGTTCCCAAGTAGCTTCATCTTCTATGTGATTACTCCACTGAACTTTTAGAAACTTAATGCTTCGGGTTCGAGTGGTTTGATATGCTTCCTCGAGGATACGGATAGGCACTTCACGATAGGTCAAATCTTTGTTGATGTCCATAGAACGGTGATCAATATTCTTGAAGATTTCTGGCTTCTCCGGCACTTCAAGACATTTCCGAAGTAAAGACACGTGAAAGACAATTCAGGGGCATTTCCAACCGATAAGACACTTCTCCTCTGCGGCCTAGTATCTTGAAGGGTCCAATATACCTTGGTGCAAGCTTTCCTTTTACTTGGAATCTCTGCATTCCCTTGAGAGGTGATACTCTAAGATAAACAAAATCTCTAATCTTGAAGGTTAGTTCTCTACGTCTCTTGTCAGCATAACTCTTCTATCTAGACTGGGCTGCCTTGAGGTAATCACGAATCATGCAAACCTTCTCTTCAGCTTCTTGCAGAATGTCCGGTCCAAATATCTTACTGTCTCCGGTTTCAGACCAATTCAAAGGGGTACGACACTTTCTTCCATATAAAGCTTCAAATGGGGCCATTTGCAAACTTGCTTGATAACTGTTGTTGTAGGAAAACTCCGCGAAAGGCAGACAATCTTCCCACTTAGCCCCATAGGCTAGAACACAGGCTCTCAGCATATCTTCAAGTATCTGATTCACTCTTTCAGTCTGTCCATCAGTCTGAGGGTGGTAAGCTGTGCTAAAGGCTAATTTGGCTCCCAAGGCTTGGTGCAAACTTCTCCAAAACCTTGAGGTGAATTGGGTTCCTCGATCGGAAACTATGGTTTTAGGGACTCCATGCAAACTAACAATTCTGGATGGATAGAGATCTGCCAGCTGTCCTGAGGTATAGTGGTCTTGACAGGAATAAAGTGGGAAACTTTGGTCAGTCTATCCACAATGACCCAGATAGAGTCATTTCCGCGGCTAGACCTTGGGAATCCAGTGATGAAATCCATTCCAACAGATTCCCACTTCCATTCCAGAACTTGCAAAGGTTGCAGCAATCCAGCAGGACATTGATGTTCAGCCTTGACTCTTTGACAGATGTCGCACTTGGATATGAACGATGCAATCTCACGCTTCATCCCATACCACCAAAATTGTTCCTTTAAATCTTGGTACATCTTAGTTCCACCGAGGTGGATGGAGTAAGGTGTCTCATGGGCTTCCTTCATAATAACTTCCTTCAATTCTGAGTCAGCAGGCACACAAATATGTCCTTTATACCAAAGAACTCCTTGATCATCTTCTTCAAACCCTGGCACCTTGCCAGAACTAATTCTGCGCTTAATTCCGTCAATGCTCTCATTTCCTTTCTGGGCTTCTTTGATTTGGCTCATCAAGGTGGGTTGAAACTCAAGGTTGGCTAAGAATCCTTGACTGACTAGTTCCAATCCAAACCTTTCAAACTCTTGGTGCAACATGGGTTGCTCCTCTTTGATCATCATATTCAATGAGCATGGCTTCCTACTCAATGCGTCGGCCACTACATTGGCCTTACCAGGGTGATAATGAATTTCCAGGTCGTAATCCTTGATTAACTCTATCCATCTTCTTTGCCTCATGTTCAACTCCTTCTGTGTGAAAATATACTTCAAACTCTTGTGATCAGTGTAGATCTCGCAACGGTTACCCATAAGATAGTGCCTCCAGGTCTTCAAAGCTAGAACTACGGCTGCTAACTCCAGATCATGGGTTGGATAGTTTTCTTCATGAGGTCAAAGCTGCCGGGAGAGGTATGCTATGACCTTGCCTTCTTGCATTAACACACAACCAAGTCCAAGTTTGGAAGCGTCGCAATAGACATCAAAGTTTTTGGTGATATCGGGCATGGTTAGGACAGGTGCGGTTACTAATCGCTTCTTGAGCTCTTGAAAACTCTCTTCACACTTAGGGGTCCATTCAACAAATTGGGTCATGGGTCTGGCAATACTTGAAAATCCTTCAACAAATTTGCGGTAATATCCCGCTAATCCGAGAAAACCTCTAACTTCAGTTTGAGTGGTAGGGGCTTCCCATTCCATGACTGATTTGATCTTCTTTGGGTCCACTAATATTCCTCCAGCTGATAATACATGGCCTAAGAATCCAACTTCCTTCAACCAAAACTCACATTTACTAAACTTGGCATAAAGTTGATGCTCTCTCAGGGTCTCTAAGATTAATTTCAGATGGGTTGCATGCTCTTCTTCAGACTTGGAGTAGATAAGAATGTTGTCAATAAAGACAACAACAAACTTATCCAAGAACTCCATGAAAACCTTATTCATGAGATTCATGAAATAGGCAGGGGCATTGGTTAATCCAAAGGACATTACGGTGTACTCATACAATCTGTATCGGGTAGTGAGGGCTGTTTTGGGTATATTAGTTGCACGGATCTTCAGTTGATGGTATCCAGTTCTAAGGTCTATCTTTGAGAAGACTTGAGCTCCAGTCAGTTGGTCAAACAAATCATCTATCTTGGGAAGAGGATACTTATTCTTGATGATAACATCATTTAGCTTGCGGTAATCAGTGCACAGTCGGCTGGAACCGTCACTTTTATCCACAAACAAGATAGGGGATCTCCAAGCGGATGAACTTGGCTGAATCAATCCCTTACTCAAAAGGTCATCCAATTGCTTCTTTAACTCCACTAGTTCAGCTGGGTTCATATGATAGGGTCGTTGGGCTATAGATCCAGTTCCGGGGATAAGCTCAATGATAAACTCAATATCCCGATCCGGTGGCATTCTGGGTAGCTCATCGGGAAAAACATCCGGGTATTCACAGACGATGGGAACTTGCTCTATAGTTGGTCCTGAGATACTCTTATGACATCTGGTGGTTTGGGGTGGTTTTAGGGACACATGCTTTACTACAATTCCAGTGCTACTCTTCATGGTGATGGTCTTTTTGGCACAATCTATCACTCCTTGATGGGAAGACATCCAATTCATACCAAGAACTACTTCCAGACCTTTAGTTCCCAACACTATCAAATTGGCTAAGAAAGCTATTCCATGAATTTCTATGGGGATTGCCAAACAGTTCCACTCAGCCCTTGTTGTTGACCCAGGTATTTGTACTAACATGGCATGTTTCATGGGTGTTGTTTGAAGTCCACTTTTATCAACAAATAACTTAGTAACAAACGAGTGTGAAGCTCCAGAATCAAACAAAACTCTTGCAGGAACAGAATTAACAGGGAACATACCAAGCACAACGTCGGTTGCTTCCTGAGCTTCTTCAACATTCATGTGATTCAGACGGCCTCGAGGGTGAGGCTGGTTCCTTGGTGGATAATTCTTGCCATTTCCCACCCAGCGCTGTTGCTGAGCAGGAGCGGTGGTCTTGGATGCATCATTCAGCTTCTTAGGGCATTCATTGGAGTAGTGCCCCTTGATTCCGCACTCATAACAGGTAACACCAGACTTGTCACCAGACTTGAGCAGCGTAGGTGCGCCATTCGGCCTTGGAGTATTGGGGTTGAAGTTGTTGCCATTAGGTCTTGGAGGTGCACGGTTGAAGTTGTTGCCGGTCGGACGGTTGGGATAGTTGGGACGTGGAGCAGGTGCAGATGGCCTCATAGGTCTAGGGGCAAAACCCATAGGTGGATTTCCCCTTGGCTTCTGCGAGTTGCTTGAGTTGCCTTGATACATCATACGGCGCTTACGATTCTCTGCAGCTTGCTTGAGTTTGCCTTCCATCTGAATGGCAGAGTCAACCAATGACTCCAGGTCTGCAAAGGGAATGCTGACCAAGACACATTGCATCTCATCATGAAGTCCATTCAGAAACCTCTCTTGCTTCTTCTCATTGGTGTTGGTGTCATCTGGGGCATACCTAGACAAGGTAAGGAACTTGTCATGGTAGTCAACCACAGATAGGGAACCTTGCTTCAGATTTCTGAACTCATCTCTCATCCTTTTAATTAATCCCAAAGGAACGTGGGCTTTGCTGAACTTGCTCTTGAACTCCTCCCAAGGCATCACATACCCTTGGGCTTGCATCGCACGAGTGCTATCCCACCAAGCTCTTGCGGCTCCAGCAAGATAGTGGGTGGTGTACAAGACCTTCTCATTTTCGCCAACTCCGGCGACTGCCAAATTGTTCTCCATGGTGCGAAGCCAGTCATCAGCATCTAATGGTTCTTCAGACTTAGTGAACATAGGTGGGTTGGTGTTTTGGAAACTCTTTAACTTGGATCGGTGATCATCATTGCCATTGTTCTCTCCTTCACCATGGCCATTTCCATTGTCATTGTTGTGGTTCATTGCCATCTGGGTTAGCTGCTGAAGAGTGGCCAAGTTAGCTTGGCGCTCAGCTCGGGCTGCTTCCCGGTCTTCCATGATCAACCTTAGCAGTTGTGCCACTTCCGGGTTCGGGGGTGGGGGTACTCGCGGCATCTGAAGATAATGTGTGTAAGACAAGAGAGAAAAACTAATTGCTAAGATTTAATGTAACATAGATGATGCAATTTTTTCATGCTAAGGCCTTAAGGGCCAAATTCATATTTCATTCAACAAACATCAAACATACCACACATACGAGTTCACACATTACAAATGGTTTACATCAAACCATTGCGACTCGTCTACTAGAGAGGGGGATACAACTCACACCTACACGAAGTGACTTAAGATAAACTCATAACTAGACAACACGGGGATCTCCAAATCTAAACATCGGGCTCCTCGGGGTCTTCCTTCTCATCATCCTCAATGAATCCATCATCCTCATCATTCTCCTGATCATCAAGATCCTCCATGAAGTCATCCTCGTCACTAATGAGGGCATTATCCTCCTTGCGGAGGTCAATGCCTTCCTCCTCACCAAGGTGGCTCTCTAGATCCTCAATGTACTCAGTCAGCTCAGTCACATTGGCCTTCAACTCCTCAATGGTCTGATCCCTTTCCTCGCGCTGGCGGTGAAGGCTCTTGCGATCCCTAGCAAGGATCCTGATGGTGCTCCTTGCCTCCACAAGTGCAAAGTGCCCAAGGTTGGCCTTGGTACGGGCATGATCTGCCTCCTGCTAAGTGGAGTACAGCAAGAAGTCCATGTGATCTGCATATGTACTCGGCTCACTTTGCCCTGGCATGTTTGCGGGACGCCCGTCTGCATCACGTCGAGCAAAGTTCCTAAAGCGCTCCACCTGAACCTCCTTCGCATGTAGTCCGCATAAGTGGGCTAGCATCTCCTGCATACCTCGGACCAAACCATCGGCCCAAGTGTTCTCCACAAGCTCAAACTTGATCCTTGGAGAACTTAGATCTCCCTTCTTGCCACGGCAACTCGCCCTGATAAGCCACCGTAGCTCTCCATCCGGGTGCTCATTGAGCACGGCTCCCTTGAACTCCGGATACAGACGATCTAGGAACAAGGTCAGGGTGGTGAGGTCGCGCTTGAAAACAAGGCTACCACCATGGCCCAACTGGTACTGCTCAGTGAACACCGGGGCCATCTACAACATTTTAGATTAGATTAAGTTAGTGATCAACTCAGGTGTGCAAAATTTTAAGTAGGCAAAAACTGAATCATGTACAAAGCTTTGTAAGTAGAGAGGAAAAGGCTAAGCAATTTTAGATCATTTCTTATCTCTTTTCTTTTATAAAGGTTTCATTTAACGCCCATTCTAACTAAGGTCTCCTATGGTCAGCCTGGGCTCTGATACCAACTTGTAACACCCTTGAATTTATAACAAATTCAAAGTGCCCATTATGCATTCCACCACAATCCCAGAATTATTGTTGTGATACACATAACGTAGTTGGTAACCAGTTCCATAGACATTACAATACGATAGTTCAAATACAATGGTCATAGTGACCAAGTTCATATTACAACACAATATAGCAGCGGAAATAACGTCCTCGGGTCCATGCCTTCACCCTACAGGCAATGGCGACTCAGGAGACGATCTTAGTTCTGATACTCTTCTTCATAACCTTCATCCGAATATTCTTCCCCATAGTCTGGCCAAGTTGATAGCCAGGGACACAGCCATGAGTACATTGGATGCACTTGCAAACCATCTTATAAATGAAATGATGAAGTAGATATGCAAGGTTGATATGGTGGACTAAGCACTAAGTCTATTTGCAAAAGCTAGTTTTGTTTCCCAAGAAGGTTCATTAGTAGAAAAGAGGTTTAGTTCTCTAAGTAAATCTAAAGAGGAATTTCAAGTGTGTCAACATTAATGTCAAGTCAAGTCAAGTCAAGTCATTCACCAAGTTCACCTTCAGTTGTTCATATTCTTGACAAAAGTCAAGTACAACTTGCCAACTGTCCATGACCGTGGATGCGGCTATTTGAATAGTTTTGAAACCTCTGCAGAGGGGTACACTTTACCCACAAGATTCGATACATCTGCCGGGATAAATCCACGGATCGTCATACACAAAGTATGCGAGGTTCAGATAATCAAACAAACTCTTTCACTTGTCTACTCTAGTATAGGATCATTCCCTAAGAGTCCATTTTGGCACTCATAGTTTGCCCGCTACAGAGTGCTGCATGAATGGAAACTTCCACTCGGTTCGGAAGCACCCATGTCTGGCTTACTTCTATAAAAGATGATACAAGGTCTCCCATACTAGAATAAACAAACTACGGACTAAGCCCTTTCCCATTTAGGGGTAATGTGGTCGTACGGTAATGGTTGGATCACATGGTACATCACTTATTATCATTTAACAAATACATTCCATAGTTCTTAGTCAATATTATTTTCCTTCATAAAACCATCATGTAGGAGAAACCTCCAATTCAAGTTTTCAAGTTCATGTCACCAATTTCAAATAGGGTTCCCCTTATAGATGGCCTCAATTTTATTAGCGACTAAGCAACTACATTGAGTGATGTTTAAAACTAATGGGAATCTTGGATAAACTCAGCTTGATGCTCTTGTTAAGCAAGATATCACTACACAACTATCATTCTACTCTAGCAATTCAATCATGCAATTTACTTAAAACAAGTAAAATGCAATAGTAAAACTAGGCATTTGGAGTATGATTCAAAAGATGGCTTGCCTTGGTTGGCAAAGTGTCCGGGGTAGTCTTCTTCTTCTTGATAAAATTCCCCCTCAATATCCTCCTCAGCAACACTAGCATCTAATAACGAATAAATACAAAGCACACAATCACTACACAATGCTAACAACATTCCAAGCACACATACTTGTTTTCAAACAATAGAATTCCTGCTGGATTTTATTTAATTGGGTTGCAAGTTTTCTTCCAAGTTTTCCTTGAGTGTGTAAGTTAAATTTTTCTACCATGTGACATATGTTGTTTACTTTCTAAGCATTGGTATGAAACTAGGGGGTATTAGGGCTAGTACAAGTGGAGAGGGATTAAATAAGTAATTTGGTAGTGAGGGAAAAATTAAGCTAAGTGCATAGTGAGGATCTATCATTTTATGCTACACATTAGGGTTGGATTAGGTCGAATTGATAACCCTAACAAGGTCTTAATTGACTGAGGTTGGACTAAACAGTAGTTAAGTTAACTAGAGAGTTCATAAACCAAGTTTCAAGATTTTTGGAGGTTTAAACAATTTTCTAGAAATTTCCTAAGATTAATAAGGCTATGGTCAAAGTTTTCTTATTAAATTAAATCACTAACTCAAATTGGATTCTAACTAGTTTCAGGGGCTAGATAATTCTATAAGCTTTCCAACGCATATTTATTTGCTAAAAATGGATTTCTAAAACTCTTGGAATTAAAGTTTGAAAATCATAACTGAAACATATTTAAAATGAGCGGGAAAATAAATAAAAACGTTTCGGACCGAATCTTAACCTAGCTGGGCCGTTTCCGAAGAAACCCGAATGGGCTGACCCAGTACCGCTTCGCCAGGGGCGGGAATATGTTCGAATTCGAACTGACAGGTGGGACCTACGCGTTAGGTCACTTAAGTGACCCGAATCGGTACGCTGCCGTTGGATTCTAATCCAACGGTGCGTCTACGTCGTGCTCATCGGCTAGGGCAGGAGCTCACCGGCGTGCAGAGAGGAAGACGACGGCGATGGCGAGGGACGTAGGGGAAGCAGAGCTTGACGGTGCAGGGCGGAAAAGACTCCGGCGGCACTCCTCCTCCACTTCTCGGCGTCCGCTCGTCCAACGGCGACCGAACGCGATGGCGCCACCCGCATCCAGTAGCTTGCCGGCGGAGCTAGCTACGTCAAACAGAAGAGAACTGGGAGAAGAGAAGATGTCTGGGAGGCTGCTGGAGCTGGTGTGGTCTCAACTGCGTGCTCGGAGGGGGCTTTTAGAGGCCAGGAGGGCGTGGGCAGGGGTGTCCAGAAGGTGGCCGGTGTAGAGGGGCCTGGCGACGTGCATCGGCGATGCCGGGCGCGGCGGCCTTGGGGGCGTGTTGGCGGGGCTTGGTCGTGGTGACGGGGCACTGTGGGTAGGCGGTGGCGAGGCCACGCCGATCGGCGTCGTGCAGAGAGAAGAGAGACAGAGAGGGGGGTCCGGGCGGCTTCTTCCTTCTCCTTCCATGTCTCACGGCCTGGGTCAGGGCAGAGGGGGCTGGGGCTCGACCGAGGGGGTGCCATGAGCATGGCTACAGGGTGAGGGTGAACGGGAACAGCGATGGTCACAGTAGCTTTGATTTTTCCTGGATTTCGCCCACCACGTGTTCGATCAAATGCCCGCAAGAATTCAAATTTCAAATTTTTGAAAACGGCCACTGTGGTTTGTCAACATATTGGACAAGGGTTCCAGAGGTATTTTTGTTACAAAGAAAGATGATGTTTTGCAGATTTGTTATTTCAAATTTGAAGTTTGGTCACTGTTTCGGATTCAAACTTTGTCAGATGTTTGCGTGGGTTTCTTGTTTGAGTTTTTGTTGGAAATCTCTTGGTTGAGTTAGTATGTGATCTGGTCAAGCTCAACCAACTCACCACACACTGAGTTGAGTTACAGAAAGCTTAATCTAAGTGTTCAAAGTAGGGTAATGGTTAACTTTTCTAGATCATCTTTTCTTCTCTCTTTTCTTTATTTCTTTGATTTCTGGTTTCTTGGTCCTGGTGGTTAACCTCTATTGTTTCTGTTGGTTAGGAGTGGTTTAACTAATCATTTCTCAACTATTTAAAAGACACATGAAATCATAGAACAACTTGTATTTAAAATACTATGCATGCATGCAATAATAGATAAAAAGTTTTGTCTTGGCCCAAAATTTGGCACTTTAATTAATAGGAATTGGATTACAAATATTTGGGTTGTTACACTTAGGTTTTTCCCATTGAGGGGACTTTATAGGCGAAGGGGCAGCATCAGAAGTGGGACCAGGCGGTCTCATCATAGGTGGGCGCGGCCAGGGGCTAGGCCACGCCCCCTGGTGGTGAGGCTGGCCCCTGGCCCCCTCCGTCTCATCTTTGGTCTTCGTGAAGCTTCGATAAAAATAGGAGGTTCGGCTTTTGTTTTGTCCAATTCCGAGAATATTTCCTGTGTAACTTTTCTAAAAGACAAAAATAGCAGAAAACTGGGAACTGGCAATGTGTCATCTTGTTAATAGGTTAGTTCCAGAAAATGCATAAAAACGCCACGAAGTGTAACAAAACACAAAGCAAATGGTGTAAGAACAAGCATGTAGCATCAAAAATTATAGATACATTTGAGATGTATCAGGGAGTGACAATAGTGCTTCGGGGCGGTGGCAGTGGCCAATCCTCGAGCGAGGGCAGACATCACGGTGGTGGTGTGGGCTGACGTATGGGTGCGGACGTCAGCCAGAGAGGGGCGCTAGGGCTGGCTCGGTCTCTTCCTCTCCTGGCGATGCAACGAGCAGTCCTGGGAACATGACAGGGTTGGTTGATCATTCTGTCTCCCACCTGATCGATGGAGCATGCAGGGACTGGAGGGAAGGGGTCACCAGGGGTGGTTGTGGGCTAGGTGATGGTGCGGTGTTGATGATGCAAATGACCGACCAGTTGGGAACCCCAAGAGAAGGTGTGATGAGCATAGCAGCAAGTTTTCCCTCAGTTATGAAACCAAGGTAATCAATCCAGTAGGAGAAAGCCAAACTTAAGAAGGTGATGCTTGCTAGCTTCGTGACACTCCAGACAATGGTGCCAGACAACTTGCTGGTGCGTAGTTGATGTAGGAGCTTCTTCACCTAGCAGCAATGTGAAACCTGCACACAACACAAACAAGTAATTTGCTCCCAACTTACGATAAGGTTGTCAATCTCACCGGTTTGCTGTAAACAAAGGAATAAGCGTATCGAGTGGTAAAAGGATAATAGTATGCAAGTAAAGTAAACAGTGCGAGTAAAGTAAAACGGTGTAGCTATGTAAAGGAAATTGGACCGGGGTCCACAGTTCACTAGTGGTGTCTCTCCATAAGATAAATAAAGCATGATGGGTAAACAAATTATAGTTGGGCAATTGATAGAGTAAAGATAACGTACATACATCACGACGATCAATATGAGGCTTACTCTGGGCATTACGACAAAATACATAGACCGTAATCCAACTACATCTATGACTAAAAATCCACTCGCGGGGAATTGTCTGAGGACCCCTTGAGTATTAAGTTGCGAACAATAGATAATTGCATTAAGTAAAGTGCATAATATAAACAAAGCAAATGTCCTTGAACACAAGAATGTTGTTTTCTCCCTAGTGGCAACAGCACATCTACAACCTTAGAGGTATCTGTCACTCCTCCAGATTAAATAGAGGCATGAACCCAACTATCGAGCATAAATACTCCCTCTTGGAGTTACTAGCATCTACTCGGCCAAGATAGCTACTAGCAACAAAAAGCATGCAAGATCATAAACAACATAGAGATAACATAAGATATAATTCAGCACATCAACTTGACATAGTACCAATACTCATCGGATCTCAACAAACACAACATGTATGATTACATAAAGATGATCTTGATCATGTAGGGTAGCTCACAAGATCTAAACATGAAGAACATGGTGGAGAAGATAACCATCTAGCTACTGCTATGGACCCATAGTCCAAGGTAGACTACTCACACATCACTCCGGAGGCGACCATGGTGGTGGAGAAGGCCTCCGGTAGGGATTCCCCTCTCCGACAGGGTGCCGAGAAGAGCTTCTGGATCCTCCTGATCTCGTTTCGACAACGGCGGTGGCTTGCAGTATGTTTCTAGGAAAAGCGATCCGTCCCTAGGTTTTTCCCACCGAGGGGACTTTATAGGCGAAGGGGCAACGTCAGGAGGTGGACTAGGTGGCCTCACCATGGGTGGGCGCGGCCAAGGGCTGGGCCACGCCCCCCTATGGTGTGGCTAGCCCCTGGCCCCCCTCCATCACATCTTCGGTCTTCGCGAAGCTTCGATAAAAATAGGAGGTTCAGCTTTTGCTTTGTCCAATTCTAAAAATAATTCTTGTGTAACTATTCTGAAACACAAAAACAGCAGAAAACAGGGAACTGGCACTGTGGCATCTTGTTAATAGGTTAGTTGCGGAAAATGCATAAAAATGCCACGAAGTGTAACAAAACTCAAAGCAAATGGTGTAAGAACAAGCATGGAACATCAAAAATTATAGATATGTTTGAGACGTATCAAGCATCCCCAAGCTTAACTCCTGCTCGTCCTCGAGTAGGTAAGTGATAACAAAAGAATAATTTTTGAGGTGACATGCACCATCACAATCTTGATCATCCTTGTAAGCATTGAGTGCTAGGATCAAAAGAACTTAAAACATGGGCATAAAAGACATAATCTTGACAATAGAAACTTAGCAACCAAGTTATAACATGAAAAGAAACACAAACTAAAGATCATGAACAATGAACAATGAAAGTCAAACATGTGTTCAAATCATATGAAAAATATAGCAAATGGTTTTCAGCTTGTCCTTCATGGAATAGTAAAACATAAATGCATAGGACACCTTCAAGTTTAAGAGGGCGACTAGATACAAATAATTTAAGAATAAATGAAACCAAAATCATGAATCAATCAATGATAACTTTGGGATAATGCACATTAAACTTAGAATGGCAACTATGCCCTCTTAGACGGTGCATAAAGGTAGAAGGTGGTGACTCAACATAAAAGTAAAAGAAAGGCCCTTCGTAGAGGGAAGCAGTGATTGCAAGTTTTATAAACCTTCAAAAATTATGGTACTTACTAGCTTTGAGCTCTCATTGCCCCCATCATAGGCATCTTGAATAGTTAAAGTAAATGTAAGAATGTTTACGAGCATATGCTTGATAAATCATAAGTTGAAAACCTCGTGTCCTATGAAGTACGAATACCCAAACCTCATGCTACTCGACTTAGGGTCCCAAGCAAGCTCTTGTCATTGTAAGTATAAACGTATCATCGAGAACCACCAACGGGGTACCTCCTTGCCCGATGACATGGAACAACCCACATCAAAATGACAGGACAAACAAACAATGAACACCTCGGCATCTCTTTTATTTACCATTGGTATAGCTTTATATTTTGAGATGCATTGTCGAATGTCCACTATGGGCATGCTGTAAATTTCCACCATGAATGATGCATGGCTTAGATTAGCAACCCAAGCATTTCTCTAACACGTATACAAACTCCATGATCCCGCAAGATTCCCAACTTATTTCACATCGCGAGTATCCATAAACAAAAGATCACGATATCAACTCAAATAAGAGAAGTGCAATGTTGAAAGCTTACCCCATGACGGCATGGTTTGGCTAATTTCCAACTTACAACTTGCAAGCATAACATCAACATAAAAGAGCCACAATGTCAAAATTTTAAAAGCAAGAGAAGTAAAGTGTGCCATCAGGTTCGAGAGAGCTTTACTGACTAATTTTCGCATAACACCAAAAGAGTTTAATTCGAAGGATAGATAAAAGCAAGTCAAATGTACTTGGAATAGCAAATTGGTAATAGATATGTATGGTGGACACATTGGAATAACTTAGTTTTTGGGAATTGGATGCACGAGTAGAGCTCATACTCAGTACAAAATAAGGGCTAGCAAAAGACTAGGAGCGACCAACTAAGAGAGCAATAACGGCCATAATCATGCATAGCAACAAAACATTATTAAGAGAAGCATAAAATGGAATCAAAAGTCAAAAACCAAATGATCATAAAGGCTTATGGCGACTTTGTAAGAGTCTAACATGTTGTAAGCATGTGCCAAGTCAACCCAAATAAAGCATCAAGGAGAAAACCAAATAAATGCTTCCAAATAATAAAAACAACGCATGATTTTTTCAAAGGCTCATTAAGCAATCTCAGTCATTTGAGACAAGTCATGCTACAGCAAAAATCACTAAGCATACTATCAAAACGACATCAAGCATGGCATGAAAAAGTCTAAGCCGCAGTCTAAACAAGCTCTTTTTTGTACCACTTTTTTGCATGAAACTTTTTCTCTTTACCAACACCATTCAAACATTTTTGAAACAACTCTTTTGATGAATACCAACATAGACCAGAGGTCCAAATACACCTTTATGCAAAGATAAAACAAGATCTGAACAAAAATCAAGGCATAAAATGAAAGCTAAATGTCGTTCTAGAAAAAGAGAACACTCGTTGAACGATAAGAGTGAAAAATGGAGTGTTCTTGGCAATGAAAAACTAGTAAATCTCCTCCAAAAGAAATTTGTTGGGGGTCCAACCATTTATTGCAGCAAACAAAAGAAAAGAAAACTGAAAGCAAAAGTAAAGATGCTCCAAGAAAAATGCATAGTGCATGAAGCAATAAAAATATAGTGTGTTGAAAGGTGACCTGATTTTTACCGATGCAGAAGGGGTGCCTCGGGGGCATCCCAAAGCTTTGACACTTGTACCTCTTGGATATTTATTGGGGTGACATAGGCATCCCCAAGCTTGAGCTTTTGTCCATTCTTCAACTCATCTCATTATTCTCCAATCCCTACACTTGAAAACTTCCTTCATACAAAACTTAACACAATTCTATTAGCAACGTTAGCATAAACATAATAATAGATCAACCCTTTTTGGTTCAGGTTTCAACTCAAAAACACCACATATAAAGCATATACTACTGTAGCAACTTCCCCAAAAGTTCCATGATCAAAAGAACTCAAAAAGAAAGCGATCGAGAGGCAAACACAAATAGTGGCAGAAATCTATCAAAACAGAACAGCTGACAAAGGTCAATTTTTTCGAGGACCTTCTATTGCTCAAATCAAAAAGTGCAAAGCTAATGAAAGTTTGGATATAACCTGGGGCATATGCACAAGAAATTGCAGGTCAAAAGATATTCTGAGAATTTTCACGAATTTTTACAGTGCAGCACCAAAATCTGTTTCAGGACAGCAACTTCCCCAAATCTTACCTCCCTCAAATTAGAGGTTCTTCTTGGCACAACAACGAAATAAAAAGGATAAGGAGCGGTTATTATAGTAGTAATAACTTCCAAGACTCAAATAAAATAAAAAGACTGAAAAGAAAACAATGGGTTATCTCCCAAGAGTGTTTTTCTTTAACGCCTTTGAGCTAGGCGCAGAAAGGTGGAAATCAAGTATTTTCGAAAGAGGCATTAAGATCAACTGTTTCCTCAAGATCACCACTTACCACACTAGGCACTTTAGAGGTTCCCGAAGATGATTCAACCTGCAAGTCACTCTTAGTTGAACTAAAAGTCTTACCAATCTTTAAAACATGCTGCATTTTAGGCACAGACACCTTGGGAACATACATAAATTTTTGCTCTTTTCCAACAAAAGCTCTCTCCTTCTTAAACTTAAGAGAAGAGAAAATCAAACTTAAAGATTCCATAGATTCCTCTAGTTTACCAATCCTAAGGTTTTGACTATCAAGAGTAGTGCTAGCCTCTAAAGTGGTGATTCTCTTACCGATGCTTTCTATCGATTCATTAACCTGGCTAGCGTTATCAAGGATATTTGGCAAACTTTTTTCTAAAGAGCTAAGTTTTTCTAAAACTTCATCCAAAGTGACCTCAGTTTTAACAACATGGATAGATGGTACTCCCACTAAACTTTCAATTAAAGTGCATGCTTCAAGAGCGGGAGTACCCAGAAAATTACCTCTTGCAAGAGTATCAAGAACGTACCTATTCCAACTAGATATACCAACATAAAAATTTCTAAGGATGATCATGGTAGAATGCTTCTTTGTACACCTATGATGAGCATTGCTAATACGGCACCAAGCATCTTTCAAGCTCTCTCCACCTTGTTGCTTAAAAGTACGAACTTCAACTTCAGGATTACTCATTCTAAAAAACAAGTAAATAAAAGCAACTATAAAGGAAACTAATTTTTTTTGTATTTTTGATAAAAAGATGCAAGCAAAAATAAAGTAAAGCAAAACTAAAAACAAAGTAAAAGATTGTGCGTGTAAGACTCCCCTTGCAGAAGTCTTCTTTCTCCCCGGCAATGGCACTAGAAAACTTGTTGATGGTGCGGTGTTGATGATGTAAATGACCGATCAGTTGGGAACCCCAAGAGAAGGTGTGATGAGCACAACAGCAAGTTTTCCCTCAGTTATGAAACCAAGGTAATCAATCTAGTAGGAGAAAGCCAAACTTAAGAAGGTGATGCTTGCTAGCTTCGTGACACTCCGGACAATGGCGTCAGACAACTTGCTGGTGCATAGTTGACGTAGGAGCTTCTTCACCTAGCAGCAATGTGAAACATGCACATAACACAAACAAGTACTTTGCTTCCAACTTACGATGAGGGTGTCAATCTCACCGGTTTGCTGTAAACAAAGGAATGAGCGTATCGAGTGGTAAAAGGATAATAGTATGCAAGTAAAGTAAACAGTGCGAGTAAAGTAAAATGGTGTAGCTATGTAAAGAAAATTGGACCGGGTTCCACAGTTCACTAGTGGTGTCTCTCCATAAGATAAATAAAGCATGTTGGGTAAACAAATTACAGTTGGGCAATTGATAGAGTAAAGATAACATACATACATCACGAGGATCACTATGAGGCTTACTCTGGGAATTACGATAAAATACATAGACCGTAATACAACTACATCTATGACTAAAAATCCACTCACGGGGAATCATTCGAGGACACCTTGAGTATTAAGTTGCGAACAATAGATAATTGCATTAAGAAAAGTGCGTAATGTAAACAAAGCAAATGTCCTTGGACACAAGAATGTTGTTTTCTCCCTAGTGGCAATAGCACATCTATAACCTTAGAGGTCTCTGTCACTCCCCCAGATTAAATAGAGGCATGAACCCAACTATCAAGCATAAATACTCTCTCTTGGAGTTACTAGCATCTACTCGGCCAAGATAGCTACTAGCAACGGAAAGCATGCAAGATCATAAACAACATAGAGATAACATAAGATATAATTCAGTACATCAACTTGACATAGTACCAATACTCATCGGATCCCAACAAACACAACATGTATGATTACATAAAGATTATCTTGATCATGTAGGGCAGCTCACAAGATCTAAACATGAAGCACATGGTGGAGAAGACAACCATCTAGCTACTGCTATAGACCCATAGTCCAAGGTAGACTACTCACACATCACTCCGGAGGCGACCATGGTGGTGGAGAAGGCCTCCGGCAGGGATTCCCCTCTCTGGCAGGGTGCCAAGAAGAGCTCCTGGATCCTCCCGATCTCGTTTCAATGACGGCAGCGGCTTGCAGTATGTTTCTGGGAAAAGCGATCCATCCCCTAGGTTTTTCCCATCGAGGGGACTTTATAAGCGAAGGGGCAACGTTAGGAGGTGGACCAGGCAGCCTCACCATGGGTGGGCGTGGCCAGGGGCTGGGCCGCGCCCTCCTGTGGTGTGGCTAGCCCCTGGCCCCCCTCTGTCTCATCTTCGGTCTTCACAAAGCTTCGGTAAAAATAGGAGGTTCGAATTTTGTTTCGTCCAATTCCGAGAATATTTCCTATGTTACTTTTCTGAAGCACAAAAATAGCAGAAAACAGGGAACTGGCACTGTGGCATCTTGTTAATAGGTTAGTTTCGGAAAATACATAAAAACGCCACGAAGTGTAACAAAACTCAAAGCAAATGGTGTAAGAACAAGCATGGAACATCAAAAATTATAGATATGTTTGAGACGTATCACTGGGCGTTTGGTGAGAAGAAATTCAGAGAGAGAGAGAGAGGAAATTGAGATAGGTGGGCAGGCTTTGTTTGAAAACAATCAAACTTGGCCCTAAATTTGAAACCAAGATAGTTTTTGAGAAAAAAAATAGAGGAGAGAAGAATTTGGTGGCTAGGTGTTTTTTTTCTTTTCTTTGAAGAGGGGAACCAAAGAATTTAGTTTCAAAGTTTTTAGAACACTCAAGATAAGTTTGCATATGAATAGATTTTATATATGAATTTGCAAAGAAGAGGTTCAAATAGAAAAAGTTTCCTTTGAAAAAAAAGTTGGGGTAGAATCAATTTGGAGCTAGGGTGCTTGATGAATTTTTGGGGAAGACAAGGTATTAACCTTTTCAAAATTCATGGGGTTGGAAATAAAATAAGGATTTGGAATTGACCAAAAAGAAGTTTTTGTAGAAGGAAGGTGAGTATGAAGGCAAAAAATTTGGGTGAAGATAAAAGGTGGGTGAAAAGAGGATCCAAGGTAGTGTGGGCATTTTTGCTTTTCTTTCCAAGATTTTGGAATTTGAGATTTTATGTTGGAGGGTTTTAGTGGTGTAGCTTAATCGACAAAGATCAAATGTGAAGCCCAAAGTGAAGATAAAACTTGAGTACACATCTAGTGATCAACACAAAGTGAGCACAATAAGAAAGGACTAAGACAAGGTCACAAACAGAGCTATCAGGCAACATAGGAAATAAAGTTTTTGTTGGCTCCAAATTTTACACAACTCAAAAATCACCACATAAATCTAGGGTTACAAAAGTGGGTTATTACAAACCTTTCCCCCTTAAAAGAATCTCGTCCCGAGATTCCAAAGCTAAGACTCAAAGAGATAAGGGAACTCGCTTCTAAGATAATCCTCTCGCTTCCAAGTTGCTTCATCTTCGGAGTGATTGCTCCATTGGACCTTGAAAAACTTGATCTTGCGCCTCTGGGTGAGTCGGATGGATTCCTCCAAGATACGAATAGGTCTCTCACGATAGGTCAAGTCATGGTTGAGATCAATAGAGCGATGGTCGATGTTCTTGAACACTTCGGGCTTGTCGGGGACTTGGAGACACCTCCGGAGTTGGGATACATGGAAGACATCATGAAAATCCGACAACTCTTGGGGTAACTCCAACTGATATGAGACTTCTCCTCGACGAGCTAAGATCTTGAATGGGCCAATATACCTTCGCGCTAACTTTCCCTTAACATGGAAGCGCTGCATTCCCTTTAGTGGGGTGACACAAAGATAGGCAAAATCTCCAACATTAAAAACCAGCTCACGACGCTTCGGATTTGCGTAGCTCTTTTGCCGAGATTGGGCAGCTTTTAGACGGTCACGGATGAGTTGTACTTGTTCTTCGGCTTCGCGAATGATGTCGGGTCCGAACACTTGGCTTTCTCCAGTTTCAGACCAATTGAGAGGGGTGCGGTACTTGCATCCGTAGAGAGCTTCAAAAGGGGCCTAACGAGGTTCTAACCCGGTAATGCCCATGTTTAGGGCTCTCGATTCATGGAGCGTATGTGGGCGCTTGGCGAATTCAACGGCTTCAGACAGAAATAGGGGTACACGAGAGTTTACCCAGGTTCGGCCCCCCGGAGGGTAAAGACCTACATCCTGCTTGTCTGATCTTGTATTGCTTGTATAGTTGGAGCTGTTACAATGGTGCGCAGATGAGATCTGGCGGAGGTGGAGGAAGATGGCGTGGCTTGCCTATGCGTGGGATCTATGCGAGATCAGGTGTCTATGCGAGATTGTCCCTCTTCTTGGCCGCCCCTCCTCGCCCTTATATGGGGGCGAGGTCTCGGGATCTAGTCCAAGTCGGCAGGTGTTTGCAAACCCTAACTAGTCTTGGGCTTCGAGTGTCCATCTTGTTCTTGGAATGTAGCAGGTAGGCCAATATCGAGGACCCGAGAGGTCATACCCTCGTCAGTGCTCCATAGACGACGGACGACCAAGGAGGTTGCGTCCTCGATTAGCTCCACTTACCTTCAACTGCGCAGAAAGCCGTTGTGAACAGCTTCTTCCATAGCCAGAGTTCATCGCAAGAGATCGAGAGGGCAAAGGGGATTTCTTCTTTTTTTTCAGAGTCAACCGCATATGATGTCGATTGCATAACCGATTCCCACGTCAGATCAGCCTAAGTGTATTATTTCTGGTCAAATTTTGTCCATGTTGGCACCAAAAAAATCAAAAACCAGTCCAACCTCATCAAACCGCTGTCAGGGACGATAAATAGATCTTATTGTTAGAAGTAATCGAGAGACAAAGCGAGAGACAACAAAATGATTCAAGTGTGTTCTTTATTGATGATGTTTATGTATATATACAATGGGAAGGGATGCAATCCAAGAGACACAACTGTTAGTGAAGGGGTGGATCAAGAGGAGCAACCGTCGGCGGTTGTCAAAATGGCAACCGCACACACATGTGGGAAATGCGGGGATTCCCCTAATTAACCATGTGGGTTAATTACTCTTAACACTCCCCCTAATCACCGCTTGACTGCATATTTGTTCATCATCTTTATAAAGTCTCCTCCAAAAACCCTGTGGGAAAAATATGAGGAGTGGTGTTTGATATGTCGCTAAAACTCCTTTAAACCCAGCGGGAAAATAAGGAGAAAATGATGCAACATGTAATGGTTGGATATGTTGTTAAAACTCCTTCAAACCCAATGGGAAAATAAGGAGAAAATGATACAACATATCATTATTATTGCCTCATTGTTAACTCCATATGAGAAAAACCTTGTCAAAGGGAAAAACCTCATAGAGTTTAGAGAGCAATCTATATGTCGTGTATACTTTCCTAAAAACCCCGATGGGGAAAACAGAAAGTATGACATATGATCTTGTGTTGATATTACCTCATTAAAAACCTTGATGAGAACCTTGATAGTAAACTCATAAAGGGAAAAAGAGTGTAATATGATGCTTTGAATAGGAGTAGTCCAGAGAGATACTCCCCCTGATTCTTGCAAATCCTGAAGCCGTCGAATACCAATTCCATGAAAATATTTCTAAAATATGAAAGTTGGTAGAGACTTCATGAATAGGTCAGCGAGGTTAGCGCATGATTTGACTTGCAAGATATTTATTCTCCGCCTCTTATGGAGCTCATGGAGATAAAACAACTTAGAGGCAATATGCTCAATGATATTGCTCTCGATGTATCCTATTTGCATCCATGCAACACAAACCAACATTATCTGTGTAGATAATGGTTGATGATTCAAGAGAACCAATACCATATAACCCATGTATGTGGTTTATCATTCTGTAAAGCTACACGTGTAACATGGCTTTGTATTCCAGAATGATTGGTAGGTGTAGTCACCGAAGTCTATTTCGAAGACATCAATGGAGTGACACTTCTACCATGTAGGTACACATTGTGAGGATCATTCAAGTAGCCAACACCAGTGTATCCTGATGATATTGGAGTTCAGATTTCTCTGAAATTACCAGAATAGGTCAAGTAATGTGTGGTGCCTTGGAGATATCGAAGATATTCTTGATTCCCAACTAGTTTGTTGGTGGGTCCAATGGCATTGAGATATGGAACTTCAAGTCCCAACATCCCTTCTACATCATCCCGTGGTTTGAGTGAATCTTTCTCTACGTCTAGAGATCGAACAACTGGCATGGGAGATGGATATGACTTGTCCATTCTAGGTTTCTCTAATATTTATAATATAGGCAGCTTGGTATACCATAATACTTGAGTGAAGTAGCCCGACTTGTAGTATCAGACACTATTTGGGTTTAACCAAATCCTTCATCTCAAATTCCGTCTTTTAGATGATCATGTGCTTTGTCATTTGCAGGAGTATCCTTAGGTATGACAAACACGCATGGGTAATCATCATTGTAGGAGTAATTCTTGTGCATAAGGAACTCACTACGTCGGTTGTACCAAAATATACCGACAACAATAAGCCATGTAATGACTCATTGATTTTACACAATGCATGTTGCATTTTATATTTCGATTTGGATAGAGATTCCATCAGGAACCATACATGTCCAAATCTAGTGATCCACATGAAATGTAGCCACTACATCTATCAACTGCATAGATAGACGATTTTGCACTGCCAATGATATAATTATCGGAAAATTTTGAGGATTCCAATCCTATCTGGAGAGTAGGTCTCGGATCTCTGCGGAAACCCGACCTTATGCTACAAGCCTTGCTTTCTCACCACCTTGTTGTTCTCTAGAAGAAAACATATTGATTCCCGTAGGGAATTCAATTGGAGGAGCGAGGCTAATTCTACTTGGATTGCATCCTTTGTTTGTTTCAGTCCGAGCGAGTGGTTTACACTCTACCATGGCCATGGTCTTTGGATCTGAATAATTTGAAGGATGTATGCAATCATACAAGAGAAATATTTGTCGACAATTGTAGACTTTGGTTATATGATTCTCCAGAATCGATATTGTTGGAGGAAATCTCATGCACCCATGATGACTCTTCGTGATTTCCCAATACGTATGAGTTCAGGTGTTCCGATGTCCCAGCCAGTGTGTGCAAGCTGAAGCTGGGGTTGTGGAGGTTTCCCTTCCACTGGGTGTATACTACCCATAAGGTGTTTATCAACGCAAGGTTGACTTGCATTTACTGATTTAGAGGATATCTCCTCAATTTCCTTTGTTGCTTGCATGAAGCTAGATCCTGGTTAGAGGCCGTACTACTCCCCCTCTTTTTAGGTAAGGGGAGTTGAGTTGACTAAAGGATTTTGTAACACCTTTGAGATCAGTAAATGAATATGGCAGGTTATTTGCAATGAGTTGCAAATATGTGAATTCTGGACGTAGTCCAAATTCTTGAATACATGGATATAAGGTGGGACGTGGAGTCCCTATTGATTTCCTGGCATTATGTGTGGTACATGAAATCTCCCCCTAATGCCTGGAAATAATCCATCCTTTATAAGCAATCAGCATACTGGGCTATGAATGAATCCCTAATGAGGGGTTCAAGGTACGTGTTGATCGACGGAGATCTGTACCCCACATAGATCCTTAGTCTGTGGGCCCAATGATGTACGCTGCGGTGGTGAGATCGGTACGCGTGAAGCGCATCCGAACTTACGCAGATGGGAAATGCTCGGAGGATTTCCACGTATCAATTGCAGAGGAGGAGTACTGTGATATACAGTTAGTCATTGAGCAGTGTGTAAAGCTGCATGACTCCAACGTCAAGTTGGTAATTACAATTCAGTAACAAAGGTCTTGCAATGAGTTTGATCCTCTGAATAATGGATCTAGACAAACCATTTTGAGTATGGACATATGGGATAGAGTGCTGAACTTCAGTCCTCAAGGCCATGCAAGTCATTAAGGCCACATGAGGAGAATTCTGCATCGTTATCCATGCGAATTGATAAAATTCGACTTTCATGATAATGGGCGTGTAACTTAATTACTTCCCTCATTATCGTGGTAAATGCATGGTTTCATATGGACATAAGCACACGTGTGACCATCATGTAGATGCGTCAATGAATACCATGAAAATACCTAATATGGTCCACACGATGGTTGGATGAACACAAATATCCCCCTGAATGAGTTCAAGGAACTGAAGTGATTCATCTTGTATGTTGAGGTGCGAAGACCTCAAAATTGGCTTCCCAATAGTGGCGCACGAGGTGCACACACATTCTAGTGAGGGAATTTGAACTCGAGCAAGTTGTGACCAATGGAATTGCTTTATATGCAACATGTGGTACGGGTTGGATGCATGTGTAGTACAATCCAAACAATGGAGAGGGTACTTTTTCAAATACTTGTTCCTCATCCATCGGATTGCTTCCCGTAGAAATCTATATATCGAGTTAAAGGATTTCCAGGATTGAAAAATCTTTCTCAGATATATAGAACTCATACAATCTTATTATATCAAAGTGCTGATGCAATATTTACAACAACATCAATGGACATGAATAAGTTGATCACTAAGGAGATAGTGGGACTAGTTAAAGTCTCCAAACATGTTAGTTAAGGCATACTTACTATCATGTTCTCCGTGCTCATAGGGATCCTATGACTTCTGGAGTGTCATAGCGTTGCTAGGTCCAAGAGGAACGTCTTGCAAACCAACTCCATTAGTGTCATCTGGATGAAGGTTAAAGTTGGATTCAAACCTTTTCCCTTGAGGTGCTTTGCGCGTCTAGGATTGCTGGTAGAGAACAACCAGATACTTTGGGTCTTGCACTTGGTAGTGGGATGCGTGTAGCATCCATGTTTGTCACTAAGCTTAGTTTTGTTAAACCTTTGCTTTGTGATGCATTTCCCACCGTCCGAGTTTCATGGCTTGAGGGCCTGAAACAAAGTGATTGGGGATTCCTCCTCCAAATACTCAGACTAAGATCTGGATGAATATTTCTGCTCATCTCGCAGCGGCGTGACTCCAATCTGGAGAGGGTCATCCAGATTCTGGATTGCACGCACTAATCCATGGGACGCAAGAGTGATCTTGATGTCCATGGCCCAGATGGTAGTTGAGGCCATTGAGGTCTGAGTGCATCAAACTCTCTTTTCGGCCATCGGTTACCATCATGGGTAAACCAGAGATTATTAATTTATGCGTGGTAAATCAAAAAACCATCATGGTTATGTTGTAATGAACAATGCAAAATTAATGATATTCAAGAAGTGGGCTTGAAAATCACTAGCGTGGACTTCAAGTTGTTAAATATGACACATTGTAGATACTCCCCAAAAAGAATTTCGGGGTCCATCTCTCAGTACTAGAGAGTATAATCTGATGAAATCAGTAGATACTCATGTTTCTAATACCTTATGTCATGATTTAATTAAAATGTATGGGAGATTACTTGATAAGTAATCTCGGCAGCGGAGATAATCTGCAATGCATGCAGTAGATCCGTGCACTACCTTTGATCCCAAACATCAACTTGAAGTAGTCACTTAGAATTTTGCATATCAACTCGTGCTCGTATTAAGTCGAAGGCTCAATTAAGACGATGAATTGATTTTATTTGCAAGATATTAAAAACATCTCAATTGTAAATAAGGGATGTAATTATCTCAACATGTTGAAAAACATGGAAATATATTACATCAACCATATGTTCTGGAATACGATGTACTCAACAGAAATACAGTACTAGATAGATGTACTGAATTTAACAGGGTCTAAAACAAAGTTAAATTGCTAGAACAACTGTTAAAGGACAGAAATTGCGAAATTTAGAAAAAATCTCAAGCAATTTTCAGCCTCAAAAGGGCAGTCTAGTGGGATGGCCCACATCTTAGCCAGAGCGGTTAACACAGAAGTGGATAGGAATCGTTCCAATCGATCCCCAATCCTCCAGTCAACGCTCGCAAGGCACCGCAGCACCACGCGCACCACGAGCCACCGCCGGACGGGCGGATTTCACCAGCGACCGGCGCTGCTCTCGCCGCAGGCCTCCTCGTTGGAGGATTCGCCGGGCATGTGGATGCTGGGCGAGACGTCGTTCGCTAGCCCCAGCGCAGCCGGGCTCGAAGTGTCGGCGGCCGGGGATACTCGCGCTGTGGATGTCCTCGTTGGAGGAATTGCCGGGAGGCGGGCGCTTGGCGTGGCGCCGTTAGGCAGCCTGAGCGCCGCCGGGCTCCACGTTCCCGAGCGCGCGGAGCAGCCGCTCGACGGCGGTTAGTCCGCAGGCGCGCACGCTGTTGCCTCCGGGGCCGATGGCCGGCCGTGGTCGCTTCAGGTGAACCTGCCGGCGCAGGTGCCGGGCCGAAGGCGAAGGCAAGCGCGTCGCCCTCACGCACCTGCACGCGATTGCCCGCGGGGTGCGCCACCGACGACAACATCAGGAGCGGCGCGCCGGCTCCGACTTCAACAACCGCAGGGGTCAGGGATAGGAGCGGCGCGGCCGCATCCTCTTCATCGCCTACGGCGACGACGGTGTTCTCCGAAGGCAAGGCAGCGTTAGGGCGACGGCCGCAGGTCCGCAGGAAGCTCTGGACGTGCCTCCGAACTCGAAGACGGAGGTGGGCGACAGGCCGGCCGTTGGAGGCTGCAGCACGGCGCCCTCGCCGTCGTCCTCCGGAGGTGATGCCGTGTCGTTGCCGTACTCGTGCAGCGGGCAGACAACCCACCCGTGCGCAGGGCACCAGAACGGCGGCGACGGCGGCTCGTGTGCAGGGTCAACGTCGACAGCCCCTAGCATTGGCGCGGCCGTCGGCGGCGCAAGGGGCTGGACTGCCGGCGTAGAGCCGTTCGCCGGACCGGTGGCTACGAGGGCCACGAGGGACGCACACACCGTGGCGACGCCCACGGTAGCGGCGGCCGTCGAAGCGACGAACGGCATGGACATGACGAAGAAGATGGCGGCGTCCTCCAACTGCTAGTCGACGGAGGCCGACGAAGCGGGAGCGACGGAAAAAATGGGGCATCAGGCGAGGCATGTTCTCACCTTTTTCTGCTTGTTGATTCCGCCCTTGATCTTCTTATTCCGGCGATCGCCGGAGTTCGCTCTCGGTAGAGCGTGCTGATAACGTGTTAGAAGTAATCGAGAGACAAAGCGAGAGACAACAAATGATTCAAGTGTGTTCTTTATTGATGATGTTTATGTATATATACAATAGGAAGGGATGCAATCCAAGAGACACAACTGTTAGTGAAGGGGTGGATCAAGAGGAGCAACCGTAGGCGGTTGTCAAAATGGCAACCGCACACACATGTGGGAAATGCGGGGATTCCCCTAATTAACCATGTGGGTTAATTACTCTTAACACTTATTAAGTGATTGAGAGCATGGTTAGACCAAAATAGAGTCGAGGGACCAAAGATATACTTTCAAAACGCTTGAGGGACTAAAAATGCACTTAACCCAACAAAATTTAACGCTGAATGAAACAAATTGAGATCCGCACTGTAAGATGAACAAATTTTAAGATTGAATGGAACAAAATAAATTCATAGAAAAATATATAATTAGATAAAGGAAAAATAAAATAAAATTTAAACCATGAGAAAACATACCAAAGAAAAAATAAATAAAATTTTAAAAAGCAAATAGAAAAGGGTACGTATGAAGAAGGAACGGAGAACTCACCTAGTAGAAAAAAAAAGGAGCAAAGAAACGAACGCTTCCTCGTGCTATCCCAGCGTAACGGAAAACTGAGCGAAGCGAACGCAGAACTGGGCCGAGCCCATATTGAAAAAAGCTTCAGTGAAACGGCGCGCGTGCGCTACGGAGCAGACAAGAAAATCTCCCCTTTCCTTTCCCTTGGACCTCCGTCCTCCCGAGCCGACTCCTAGCGCCGCCTGAACCGACCTCTAATCGAATTGGTGGGGTTTCCGGATCGCTCCCGTGCGGATTTTCGAAATAAAAAGGGGCCAGCCGGCCAGATCCGTAAACCAGCATCATCATCATCATCTGATTGCCTGCCGCCGCCGCCGTTTGAGCTACAGTATGTCGAAGGATGCACCGCCGCCGACGGAAAGATCATGCCAGATGGCTTTATTATTTTGCCATCTGCTGGTAAGACATCCATATCTTTTCGATTCAGCGGTCCAATTACGCATCCGTTAATTTTATTATTTTGTTTATTTATTTTATCGGCACCCCGCATGCAACAGCGCCCCTCGTATCTCTCTCTAGTATATGCTTTAAATTTGATTAGTATGATTTTCTTGTCATAATTATTACTACTATACTACGTATTAGTATATCACTAACACGAAACACCATTCATTGGTTGATTCTGAAACAGCCCGAGCTCGAGAAAACCACGATTTCATCTAGCTCTCCATCTTGGAAGCCGCTGTTTGACAACCTCTGTTGCTCCATGGCACTGCGATGGATGATTCACTTCATCCTTTCCCGCCGGAACTTCCCCGTTGTCCGCACCATGCGTTCTCGCTACTTCGCTACTCCACCACTGGGCCTGATCGACCTCGTCCGTTCGGCACCTCTGCTCCTATCTCCGTCGGTTGGCCGCCACAGTGAGCGGCCTGCCTCGGCGCCTCTGCTCCTATCTCCGTCAGACAATGAGCCGCCTTCCTCGACACCTCTGGTCATGTCTCCGTGGGACAATGATCCGCCTGCCTCGGCACCTCTGGTCATGTCTCCGTCCGACAATGAGCGGTCTGCCTCGGCACCTCTGGTCCCGTCTCTGTCAGACAATCCGCGGCCGCGATCCAGGTTTTATGGCCAATTCCTCTTTGAGGTAATGGTAGCATATTCCGACTTTCCCTTCACGGGCACCTTGTTTATCAACGACGGCAAGTCTTTGAGCTACATCTACATACGGTCGGAATGGGATTGGGATCCGGATGCAGATTTTCATTCGCGAAAGAAAGAATGGTTATTAACAAGACACGCCGACGCCGACGCCTCCGAATTCAAGGTATGTCTATACAATCCCAGCCTCTGATGAGCATACAATTTCTCTGCCATGCACTCTCTATATCTCTCTCACACACACACATGTATAATATGGATGCAGAATAAGCTGCGGCTCGATGGACCAGACGGTGTCATCGCGGCATTGTGGGGCTTCTGCCTCTCTGCAGACTTCCCAAATGGCAAAGAGTACTCAGCATGCTATGATGATCCACGCGAATTTTCTTACCCGTACAATGAGCCCAAGACCATAACCATCGCAACAGATATCGGCTATCTGTATGTGACGGGCGTGTTGCTAACAAACGCGGTGCGTGCCCAACTGGAGGTCAAAGTGCGCCTGCCTCGGAAGTCCTCTTGGGTCAGTGTCCAGGGTCATGTTACGGCGTACATCGGCCCGTTTGAGGTTGGGACAACGATCTTCAGCAGAGATGGTGATGAGGAGGCGGAGGACATCCCCTTCACCGACAGTCCAGACCAGCCCGGGAGAGAATTTTACCTTCCTTTGGACCGATCTGTCCTTGCGGTGCCAATTGGATCATGCCTACACATAAAGGGGGAGCTCACATTGTTTGGATTTGGGGAACCAGTATCTATCGATTATTCTATCCCAACCGAAAGTTACGACTTCGAGACTGGTTGGGACGAGGACGAAGAGTTAGAAATCCAAACTGCTGTGTGCTTAACTCTTAGGGATGTATGGATATGAATTTGTTGTTACAGTATTTCCGTTCGCTGTCCTTAACTCTTACTGTAACAATGCATCCTTTCACCTTTTCTATCGTTGATCTTAATTTCTGATTTCCACATATTTTTATGGTCGATGGCCAGAGCTATGGATGATTTTCCAAGGATGTCTAATAGGTGTAGGAAAATTTTGGCACTGCATTTGTCCTATAAGAAGCATCCACAGCCTACAGGTCATTCCCTTACACCTCCTCGGCCTGCAAGTTGCAGTAACGAAGGGGAGAGGCTTTTTGGCACCGGGGTGCAAATGCTCTCTTTATTTTAAATGTAATTTAAACATATTTCAAATTGTCAAAAAAATTCAAAAAAAATGTTGCATGTACATCTTTACAATCTATGCATGAGACAAGTTGTTTCACAAAAATCCGACGCTTTCTGTGGGCTAGGCAAAAAAGACAAATTTTGGTGGTAAAATAAGGGTTTGCACAAGACCTTTTTTTAACTTTTTTACTCATAACACTACAAATATTGATTTACCGCGAAACTTGGTCATGCGTACTTAGTCTGCCGAGATGTACATGTGAAATTTTTGTTCGGAATTTTTTCACATTTTCAAATGTGTTTTTTGAATAAAGGGAGCATATGCACCTTAGATCAAATATGCATTTCCGGTAACGAATGATCTGCCAAATCTCTCTCTTTAGTTTGTATAATTCTGATGTGCTCTTTTGCTATATGCATTTCTCTTTACAGAACTGGATCAGAGAGAAACCACAAAATGTGAGAAAAATAGCTCCTATGATCGTTCATTGGTAGTTGCCCAATTTTTGCTATGGTAAGAAAAATATTATTGTGTTCTTTTCGCTGATATTTTGCAATCTGTTTGCAAGCAGAGGGATTATAGAGAGAAACTGACATTGTTTACTGAATGTAGGTGATACGGTGAAAGCATGTCTTCTATGACACTACACCATATTACTTTCTAGCATGGAATGATTGATGCTACCAATATCTGCTTTGCCTAAACTTGTATGTTCTTTGAATTACTAATGAGTTTTACCAAAAAAATTGGGGACTCGAAGGTGATTCAGTTTGTTATCTATATGAAAATAGAAGGTTAAGTATAACTTCAGTTATAAAAATATACGTGCCCTTTTCTTAGTTTTAATGCCTCACTACTATTTTTGAACTGTTGCACACTATAGATGTTGGCCTAAATCAAGCTCATGAAAGTGATGCTTATGGGTAGTATTTTCAGAACTATCAGAGTTTTGATTATCACACTAGCTTCTATTTGGTATACTTGCATCTTGACTGGGCTGCAAGAAGATGGTGGCCTAGGTGCCACGGCGTCGGCAGCTACAACGACCCCGACCCCGCTACCAGTTCTCTCTTAGTTTGGTTTTCCTCATTATCTTCTTTGACTCATTGTGGTTGAGGTGCTGCAAATGTGATATGTCTACAAAACATCATTTACATGTTTATTCATCATAGTTGCATTCCCATGAAGGATGTCAAGGTGTTGTACTTGACAGCTTCTTATGTTGCTATAGATTCTGAATAATAGAAATCCAGTGTCATGCAGTCTGTCCTTTTCATGCCTACTGTTTCATCGTCCAGCTTTTCCTATGACATTTCCGTAAAATTCTCCTACATCACAATCTATCAATACTTTCCTAAAAACTAAAATAGAGCACTGCAAGGTTACAGTAATGTTCATGTATAATCAATTATTCCAAGGTAGTATTCCTTTGTAGTACAGAACGACTGAACATCTTCATTAGTTAGTTTGGCCGTATCACCATTGACCGTTAAAATGAGCATATTCAGCTTATTTGTCTCATTTATGTGTCTAGATATTTGGTTTACAGTTGTTAGAGTATATTCTCTGTTTATATTTAGCATGTAATTATTTGTAGTTATCTTCCATTATTGGTTGAGATTGTAACCTTGCTCTGCAAGGCACCATGTAATCTTGCTATATAAACACATGAGCCGATCGCCCCTTGGTGTGGCGTTTTCCCTCAAACACATATCCTATCGCATATCAGAGCGGTAACGCTCCTAAACCCTAGCTGCACCTCTAAACCCTACCGCACTCCCCTCCCGATCCCATCTCCACGCCGCCGCCGCCATGACGGCTCCAGCCAACACCTCCTCGTCCATGACCTCGGCCCTCAGCGACTCTCCATCGTCCGACGCCCTCGTCACCTCTCCCGCCTCCCTCGCCATGAACGTGGCCAGCGTCAAGGCGCACGTGTCCGTCGTCCTCGACCTCGGCAAGTCCAACTACGGCAAGTAGCGCATGCTCGTCACCGTCCTCCTCGGCAAATACAAGCTCTCCGACCACGTCCTCGTCGAGACCCTGGAGGCCAACCGCACCGCCGAGTGGAACCGGGAGGACTTCATCGTCTGCTCCTGGTTGTATGGCTCCATCAGCGAGGAGATCCTCGACATCATCATGGCGGAGAATCAAACCGCCCACGATGTCTACATGCTGATTCGCAACCTCTTCCTCGACAACCAGATGACGCGTGCCGTCCACCTCGAAGTCGAGTTCCGCGCGCTCATCCAAGGTGATCTCTCCGTCACCGCCTACTTCCACTGCCTCAAGGCTCTCTCTGACGCTCTCCACGATGTCGGCCAGCCTGTCTCTGACCATACCCTGGTGCTCACCTGCCTGCGTGGCCTCAACCCGCGCTTCTCCGACATCACCTTCTTGGTGACCATGCAGTGTCCTCTTCCCTCGTTCCTCCAGACGAGGTCTCTGCTGCTTATGCGCAAGACACAGATCTACCATGCCGCCCCATCAACCAGCAGACGGTGTTGTACGGCTCCGCCCCCAACACCGGCAACGGCGGCTATGGCTACGGCCAACCCTTCAGCTACGGCCAGTCCTATGGCAAGAACAACAACACCGGCGGTGGTCGCTACCGCGGGAAGAAGAAGAACACCGGCTACACCAACAACTTTGGTAGCGGGCACCCCGGCAGCGGGAACTTCGGTGACGGTGGCTATCGCGCCCCCGATCCTCGCCCTGCTCCTGTTGGGTCGTGGGTGTGCTTCAACCCCGCCACAGACGTCGCGCAGCAGATGCCATCGCCCGCCTGGCGTCCCGCAGGCGGCCTAGGCGTTCTTGGACCACGCCCCAATGCGCCGCGCCCGCCCAGCCATGGATCGGCCCAGTACTACGGGCCGCCACATTCTGCCCCACAGCAGGCCTACACCACCATGCTGGCTCCTCTGCACGGCCGGGCGTTCGGGTGCAATCCGCCGCCACCTGCGACACCATAAGGCCCGCCGGCCTGGGATTGCTCTGCCCTGATGGCCGCCCTCAACAACGCCGCCAGCGCCTCGACTCCGCCGTTCGTCATCGGCGACTGGGTCATGGACTCGGGCGCCATGTCCCACATGGCCTCCGACGCAGGTATACTCCTCTCTCATAGTCTCCCGCCATTTTCCTCTCATGTCACCGTCGGCAACGGCCTTTCTTTACCTATTTTGAGCACCGGTCACACCACTCTTCCTCTTTCTTCCTGTCCGTTTGCACTCAACAATGTTCTTATTGTTCCAGATAAAATCAAAAACGTCTTATCTGTTCGTAAATTCTCCACTGATAATAATCTCTCTATCAAATTTGACCCTTTTGGTTTTTCTCTTAAGGACCTTTGCACACGGCGCATGATCACTCGCTGCAATAGTCCCAGTCCACTCTACACCGTCTCCGCCAGCCAGCTGCCAACCCACCTCGGCCTCTTCTCCACCTCCACAATAATGAGCTTTGGCATCGTCGTCTCGGTCATCCGGGACGTGACACTATGTCCCATTTTATCTAGCAAAATTTTGATTTCATGTAATAATGCATCGACACCTCTATGTCATGCGTGTCAGCATGGCAAACATGTTCGTCTGCCATTTTCTAGGTCTAAAACTTCGTGTGTCGTACCTTTTTAATTAATACATTGTGATTTGTGGACATCTCCAGTTCTTAGTAATTCTGGTTTTAAATACTATCTTGTTATAGTTGACGACTATTCCCACTACATGTGGACCTTTCCGCTTCGTCGGAAATCAGACACAGCAGATACTATCATCCACTTCATTGCCTATGCACGCACTCAGTTTAACCTTCCTGTAGTTGCTATGCAAGCTGACAATGGCACCGAATTCCTCAACTCCACCGTTACGGACATCTTCTCCACCCACGACATTCACCTTCATCTTTCATGCTCGTACACATCCCAGCAGAATGGCAAAGCCGAGCGCACCATACGCACCATCAACGACATTACTCGCACCCTTCTTATACAAGCACACATTCCACCCTCCTACTAGACCAAATCTCTCTCCGCTTCCACATATCTCCTAAACCTTTGACCTAGTCAACCCCTTGGCTTCTCTATCCCATACGAGCTCCTCCATCGGTCTCCTGCCCCCTATAGTGACCTCCGCGTCTTTGGGTGCTTGTGCTACCCCAACCTTTCTGCCACCGCACCGCATAAGCTTTCTCCCCGGTCCAGCCCCTGTGTTTTCCTCGGATATCCATCCACACATCGCGGCTACTACTGTCTAGAGCTCTCCACCCGTCGTGTCATTACCTCCCGCCACATTGTTTTCGATGAGTTTTCTTTTCCTTTTACCCCGGCCGTTTCGGCATCGCCCACACAAGCTGCTGACTCTCTCGATTTCCTCCTCAACCTTGTCGATAGTCAGCACACTCCGGTGGTTCTTGCTCGCTCCAGCGTTTCGCTTGTCACTTCCCCGGCTTCTACGCCTGAACCACCCACCCCCACACCCACCCTTCGACCTCACCACCTGGGCCATCACCCTCGGTGCGGTGACCCATCATACCACTGCATGTGTAGTATGCAAGTTGTCGACATAACACCAAGGAAACACCATCTCACTAGTAATACATCCCTCAGAGTGGTACAACAGAAACATCACAGGTCCAAGACATGGCTATAGAATTACAATTTTCATCATAGAGAAGATCTTCAGAACCTTCTCAGCAGGTAGAGTTTTAGTCCCAGCGACTACAATCGAGAAAGAATACATTGGAGACTAAAATAAAGCTACACCTAATGCAGTTGGCTTACTACTCAAACTATAGAATTAGCCTATCTACTTAGGTTCTAGGATTAGGGAACTAATACGTTGCCCCATGCTTGTTTTACACCAATTCCTTTATGTTTTGTTTACACTTCGTGGCATTTTTATGCATTTCTGGAACTAACCTATTAACAAGATGCCACAGTGCCAGTTCCTATTTTATGCTGTTTTTCTATTTTAGATTATTATTGAAGGAAACATTCTCAGAATTGGACGAAATAAAAGCCAAAGTTCCTATTTTTCTGACATGAAGACGGAGTCCAAGTGGAGACAGAGACGAGCCGGGAGGCGGTCACAACATGCCATGGCGCGGGCCCACCCCTGGTCGCGCAGGTGTGGGCCCCTTAGGCGTCCACTGACCTCGCCCTTCCGCCTATATATTGTCCCCGACGCGAAAACCCTAAATAAAGAAGCCTCTATCCATGAAAAGTTCCGCGGCACTGCCGCCATCGAATACAAGTTTCGGGGGACAGAAATCTCTGTTCTGGCACCCTGCCAGGACGGGGAATTGCCCTCGGTGTTAGAGTATATCACGTCTTAGGTATATTTGGTAGTTTAAATATTGTAATGCTATTCTATCTTTACTAGGTTTCTTAGTCTCCAAGTTTGGTACTACTATATAAATAGCCCAAGAGGCTCATTGTAATCACCGAACCAAGTATCAATACAAGTCATTATTCTCCCAAAATATCATGGTATCAGAGTGATTCGTTTCACCTAGGGTTTAGTCACTACTGCTTCCGCCGCGCCGCCCCCGGCAAGATCGATCTCCATGATCTCTGCCGGGGGCACCAAATCTCGTAGCTAGTTTTATTTTAATATCTAGTTTTAGCCAATTCTTCATTTCTCCAATCAGATCTTTAGCCACCAAATCCTCTCGCCGGTGCAAACAGATCGGAAGCGTCGGCAAGCTCGATCGGCATGAGGCTATTAAGCTTCATGCACTAGCCAACGCAACCAAAAGTCCGAACTGATAGAAAGGGCTAGTGCAATCCACTTACACTTCAACACCCCCACTCACGTGTGATGGGAGAAGAGAAAGTCAACACATGAACACAGACATGAGAAGAGAAAGTCAACACGTGGACACAAACGGGACAAGAGAAAGTCAACAAGTGGACACAAAGGGGGCAACAGCAATTTTATAATAAATTGTGAAAACCAGGACTCGAACTCGAGACCCTGGGCTCTGATACCATGTTAAGCTTCATGCACTAGCCAACGCAACCAAAAGTCCGAACTGATGGAAAGGGCTAGTATAATCCACTTACACTTCAACAGAGGCAATGTCTATGCGCAGCATCGTCCACCAAGATGGAGGCACCAAGGTGCATGTGAGAGGCGTGCGTACATGTGCGCCTATGCCTCCAAGCCAAGATAAAGCCGATGCTGAACACCTACACCGCCGATCTACTCAGAGCAAGTCGACTCTGATCTACATCACCACGTTACTGCCAAGTACGTCTACGCCGTCTACAGCAAGCCGATCTGCTCCGATCTACACCAAGTCATCACGCGCCTCTACATCAGCTTTGGCGTCGACGCATCCCGGCTACTCCTACCGTGCCGGATCGTCTTCGTCAACATCGGTCGGGGTATCTGCCCCAAATATGCGCCTCACCGTCAACACAAGGTCGCGCACACCTCGCTCGTGGTCATCATCGCCGACAACCATCTACATCAACAAACTCCATCACGTCGCCGCCATCACCGACCGTGGTCAACATCAACGCCAATGAAATCTCCTTCTTCTTCTACTAGCGACGTCGTGCAATTTCAAGCAGAAAAATCCGGGTTTAATCCCCGACATGTTCTACAACTACAAATCGCCATCGACAACTACCACTTCGTCTTCGTCCACCACGACCTTGCCGCCAGAGTCGTAGTCTATTTTTATTTGCATGTATGTGCACAAATTTTCTCCTTGCAACTACTTCATCTACTCCGACACGGCGGACAACTTCTTCGCACCGACCGTTTACGGAGATCTTCTCTGCTACCTCCACCGGCTCTGACGCGCATGGCTCATGATGGTCCCTGTCTTCGCACGTCCGGTGCTGGCAACACCGATGTGTGCCTTCGTCCCGACACGCTCCCGAGTCTGGCAAACTCGGCACTGCGGATCGAGCTACTTCGACTACCGCCTCGTCTACCTCAAGTACTACCTCTACAAACCGCAAATACTACGGCGAATTTTCTTTGGCTCAACGACGACATCGACCACGACAACATCGACTTCATCTACGGCGACTACATCACCAACGGCATCATCGGCCACGACTACAGCGCCCTCACTCACAGCTACATCGACCGCAACAACAAGGGCTACCACCTCACCTCCGGCTTATGCTCCAGTCAGACCGTCTGCTTCACTGCCGATCCGACTGTGGGGGGTGTTAGAGTATATCACGTCTTAGGTATATTTGGTAGTTTAAATATTGTAATGCTATTCCATCTTTACTAGATTTCTTAGTCTCCAAGTTTGGTACTACTATATAAACAGTCCAAGAGGCTCATTGTAATCACCGAACCAAGTATCAATACAAGTCATTATTCTCCCAAAATATCACCTGGAGCCATCTCCATCGACTCCACCACCATCTTCATCGCCGTTGCTGACTCCTGTGATGAGGAGAGAGTAGTTCTCCCCCGAGGCTGAGGGCTCTACCGATAGCTATATGGTTCATCTCTCTCTCCCATGATGTGATCTTTATGTGATCATGAGCTTTGTAATCTAGTTGAATAAGTAGATGTTACTCTTCATCTATTACGGTACTCAAGTGCTTTTATTAATGTGATCTCTCGTTTCCTGCTGGTAGACATGCGCCGCCGCCGGAATTTAACACCGATCTAGGGGTCTAGGGTTGGAAGGACAAGAAAGGGGATTTGTTCGTACTAAGAGTTGTAGGTGGAGTTGACATACTGTTAACTAACGAGGCAACATAACGGAGACTGCTAACAAGCAAGACCCACTGGCTCGGCACATAACGGAGAAATACTGACATGCGGGACCGCAATAGACTCAAAAGAGAGAAGTCACGACAATATTTAGTTTACCCTAAATTTATTTAGAATGAACCCTCTGAAAAATTGGGTATCCAACTTTTTAAAATAGTGCAATAAATCCACTGTAAGCCTGCGGCAAGGAAACGGCAAACCGAATATCCCGTGCGACTACCGAACAGTTTCCAGTCTATCATCCCAAAGAAAATTTCCCCTTTCCTTCCTCTTGGACCTCCGTCCTCCCGAGCCGACTCCTAGCGCCGCCTGAATCGACCTCTAATCGAATTGGTGGGGTTTCCGGATCGCTCCCGTGCAGATTTTTGAAATAAAAAGGGGCCAGCCGCCAGCCCCAGCCGGCCAGATCCGTAAACCAGCATCACCACCTGTTTGTCTGCCGCCGCCGCCGCCGGCGTTTGATCTACAGTATGTCGAAGGATCCACCGCCACCGACGGAAAGATCATGCCCGAGGGGTTTATTTTGTCATCTGCTGGTAAGACATCCATATCTTTTGGATTCTGCGGTCCAATTAAGCATCCGTTAATTTTATCATTTTATTTATTTATTATTTTATCAGTATATGCTTTGAATTTGATTAGTATTATTTTCTTATCATAATTATTACTACTACATATTACAGTATATCACTAACACGAAACACCATTGATTGGTTGATTCTGAAACAGTCTGAGCTCGAGGAAAAAACCATGATTTCATCTAGCTGTCCATCTTGGAAGCCGCTGTTTGACAACCTCTGTTGCTCCATGGCACTGCGATGGATGATTCACTTCATCCTTTCCCGACGGAACTTCCCCGTTGTCCGCACCATGCGTCCTCGCTACTTCGCTACTCCACCACTGGGCCTGATCGACCTCGTCCGTTCGGCACCTCTCCTCCTATCTCCGTCGGTTGGCCGCCACAGTGAGCGGCCTGCCTCGGCGCCTCTGCTCCTATCTCCATCAGACAGTGAGCCGCCTTCCTCGGCACCTCTGGTCATGTCTCCGTCGGACAATGAGCCGCCTGCCTCGGCACCTCTGGTCATGTCTCCGTCCGACAATGAGCGGTCTGCCTCGGCACCTCTGGTCCCGTCTCTGTCAGACAATCCGCGGCCCCGATCCAGGTTTTATGGCCAATTCCTCTTTGAGGTAATGGTAGCATATTCCGACTTTCCCTTCACGGGCACCTTGTCTATCGACGACTGCAACTCTTTGAGGTACATCTACATACGGTCGGAATGGGATTGGGATCCGGATGCAGATTTTCATTCGCGAAAGAAAGAATGGTTATTAACAAGACACGCCGACGCCTCTCAATTCAAGGTATGTCTATACAATCCCAGCCTCTGATGAGCATACAATGCACTCTCTATCTCTCTCTCACACACACATGTATAATATGGATGCAGAATAAGCTGCGGCTCAATGGACCAGACGGTGCCATCTCGGCATTGTGCGGCTTCTGCCTCTTTGCAGTCTTCCCAAATGGCAAAGAGTACTCAGCATGCTATGATGATCCAAGTGAATTTTCTTACCCGTACAATGAGCCCAAGACCATAACCATCGCAACAGATATCGGCTCTCTGTATGTGACGGGCGTGTTGCTAACAAACGCGGTGCGTGCCCAACTGGAGGTCAAAGTGCGCCTGCCTCGGAAGTCCTCTTGGGTCAGTGTCCAGGGTCATGTTACGGCGTACATCGGCCCGTTTGATGTTGGGACAACGATCTTCAGCAGAGATGGTGATGAGGAGGCGGAGGACATCCCCTTCACCGACAGTCCAGACCAGCCCGGGAGAGAATTTTACCTTCCTTTGGACCGATCTGTCCTTGCGGTGCCAATTGGATCATGCCTACACATAAAGGGGGAGCTCACATTGTTTGGATTTGGGGAACCAGTATCTATCGATTATTCTATCCCAACCGAAAGTTACGACTTCGAGACTGGTTGGGACGAGGACGAAGAGTTAGAAATCCAAACTGCTGTGTGCTTAACTCTTAGGGATGTATGGATATGAATTTGTTGTTACAGTATTTCCGTTCGCTGTCCTTAACTCTTACTGTAACAATGCATCCTTTCACCTTTTCTATCGTTGATCTTAATTTCTGATTTCCACATATTTTTATGGTCGATGGCCAGAGCTATGGATGATTTTCCAAGGATGTCTAATAGGTGTAGGAAAATTTTGGCACTGCATTTGTCCTATAAGAAGCATCCACAGCCTACAGGTCATTCCCTTACACCTCCTCGGCCTGCAAGTTGCAGTAACGAAGGGGAGAGGCTTTTTGGCACCGGGGTGCAAATGCTCTCTTTATTTTAAATGTAATTTAAACATATTTCAAATTGTCAAAAAAATTAAAAAAAAATGTTGCATGTACATCTTTACAATCTATGCATGAGACAAGTTGTTTCACAAAAATCCGACGCTTTCTATGGGCTAGGCAAAAAAGACAAATTTTGGTGGTAAAATAAGGGTTTGCACAAGACCTTTTTTTAACTTTTTTACTCATAACACTACAAATATTGATTTACCGCGAAACTTGGTCATGCGTACTTAGTCTGCCGAGATGTACATGTGAAATTTTTGTTCGGAATTTTTTCACATTTTCAAATGTGTTTTTTGAATAAAGGGAGCATATGCACCTTAGATCAAATATGCATTTCCGGTAACGAATGATCTGCCAAATCTCTCTCTTTAGTTTGTATAATTCTGATGTGCTCTTTTGCTATATGCATTTCTCTTTACAGAACTGGATCAGAGAGAAACCACAAAATGTGAGAAAAATAGCTCCTATGATCGTTCATTGGTAGTTGCCCAATTTTTGCTATGGTAAGAAAAATATTATTGTGTTCTTTTCGCTGATATTTTGCAATCTGTTTGCAAGCAGAGGGATTATAGAGAGAAACTGACATTGTTTACTGAATGTAGGTGATACGGTGAAAGCATGTCTTCTATGACACTACACCATATTACTTTCTAGCATGGAATGATTGATGCTACCAATATCTGCTTTGCCTAAACTTGTATGTTCTTTGAATTACTAATGAGTTTTACCAAAAAAAATTGGGGACTCGAAGGTGATTCAGTTTGTTATCTATATGAAAATAGAAGGTTAAGTATAACTTCAGTTATAAAAATATACGTGCCCTTTTCTTAGTTTTAATGCCTCACTACTATTTTTGAACTGTTGCACACTATAGATGTTGGCCTAAATCAAGCTCATGAAAGTGATGCTTATGGGTAGTATTTTCAGAACTATCAGAGTTTTGATTATCACACTAGCTTCTATTTGGTATACTTGCATCTTGACTGGGCTGCAAGAAGATGGTGGCCTAGGTGCCACGGCGTCGGCAGCTACAACGACCCCGACCCCGCTACCAGTTCTCTCTTAGTTTGGTTTTCCTCATTATCTTCTTTGACTCATTGTGGTTGAGGTGCTGCAAATGTGATATGTCTACAAAACATCATTTACATGTTTATTCATCATAGTTGCATTCCCATGAAGGATGTCAAGGTGTTGTACTTGACAGCTTCTTATGTTGCTATAGATTCTGAATAATAGAAATCCAGTGTCATGCAGTCTGTCCTTTTCATGCCTACTGTTTCATCGTCCAGCTTTTCCTATGACATTTCCGTAAAATTCTCCTACATCACAATCTATCAATACTTTCCTAAAAACTAAAATAGAGCACTGCAAGGTTACAGTAATGTTCATGTATAATCAATTATTCCAAGGTAGTATTCCTTTGTAGTACAGAACGACTGAACATCTTCATTAGTTAGTTTGGCCGTATCACCATTGACCGTTAAAATGAGCATATTCAGCTTATTTGTCTCATTTATGTGTCTAGATATTTGGTTTACAGTTGTTAGAGTATATTCTCTGTTTATATTTAGCATGTAATTATTTGTAGTTATCTTCCATTATTGGTTGAGATTGTAACCTTGCTCTGCAAGGCACCATGTAATCTTGCTATATAAACACATGAGCCGATCGCCCCTTGGTGTGGCGTTTTCCCTCAAACACATATCCTATCGCATATCAGAGCGGTAACGCTCCTAAACCCTAGCTGCACCTCTAAACCCTACCGCACTCCCCTCCCGATCCCATCTCCACGCCGCCGCCGCCATGACGGCTCCAGCCAACACCTCCTCGTCCATGACCTCGGCCCTCAGCGACTCTCCATCGTCCGACGCCCTCGTCACCTCTCCCGCCTCCCTCGCCATGAACGTGGCCAGCGTCAAGGCGCACGTGTCCGTCGTCCTCGACCTCGGCAAGTCCAACTACGGCAAGTAGCGCATGCTCGTCACCGTCCTCCTCGGCAAATACAAGCTCTCCGACCACGTCCTCGTCGAGACCCTGGAGGCCAACCGCACCGCCGAGTGGAACCGGGAGGACTTCATCGTCTGCTCCTGGTTGTATGGCTCCATCAGCGAGGAGATCCTCGACATCATCATGGCGGAGAATCAAACCGCCCACGATGTCTACATGCTGATTCGCAACCTCTTCCTCGACAACCAGATGACGCGTGCCGTCCACCTCGAAGTCGAGTTCCGCGCGCTCATCCAAGGTGATCTCTCCGTCACCGCCTACTTCCACTGCCTCAAGGCTCTCTCTGACGCTCTCCACGATGTCGGCCAGCCTGTCTCTGACCATACCCTGGTGCTCACCTGCCTGCGTGGCCTCAACCCGCGCTTCTCCGACATCACCTTCTTGGTGACCATGCAGTGTCCTCTTCCCTCGTTCCTCCAGACGAGGTCTCTGCTGCTTATGCGCAAGACACAGATCTACCATGCCGCCCCATCAACCAGCAGACGGTGTTGTACGGCTCCGCCCCCAACACCGGCAATGGCGGCTATGGCTACGGCCAACCCTTCAGCTACGGCCAGTCCTATGGCAAGAACAACAACACCGGCGGTGGTCGCTACCGCGGGAAGAAGAAGAACACCGGCTACACCAACAACTTTGGTAGCGGGCACCCCGGCAGCGGGAACTTCGGTGACGGTGGCTATCGCGCCCCCGATCCTCGCCCTGCTCCTGTTGGGTCGTGGGTGTGCTTCAACCCCGCCACAGACGTCGCGCAGCAGATGCCATCGCCCGCCTGGCGTCCCGCAGGCGGCCTAGGCGTTCTTGGACCACGCCCCAATGCGCCGCGCCCGCCCAGCCATGGATCGGCCCAGTACTACGGGCCGCCACATTCTGCCCCACAGCAGGCCTACACCACCATGCTGGCTCTTCTGCACGGCCGGGCGTTCGGGTGCAATCCGCCGCCACCTGCGACACCATAAGGCCCGCCGGCCTGGGATTGCTCTGCCCTGATGGCCGCCCTCAACAACGCCGCCAGCGCCTCGACTCCGCCGTTCGTCATCGGCGACTGGGTCATGGACTCGGGCGCCATGTCCCACATGGCCTCCGACGCAGGTATACTCCTCTCTCATAGTCTCCCGCCATTTTCCTCTCATGTCACCGTCGGCAACGGCCTTTCTTTACCTATTTTGAGCACCGGTCACACCACTCTTCCTCTTTCTTCCTGTCCGTTTGCACTCAACAATGTTCTTATTGTTCCAGATAAAATCAAAAACGTCTTATCTGTTCGTAAATTCTCCACTGATAATAATCTCTCTATCAAATTTGACCCTTTTGGTTTTTCTCTTAAGGACCTTTGCACACGGCGCATGATCACTCGCTGCAATAGTCCCAGTCCACTCTACACCGTCTCCGCCAGCCAGCTGCCAACCCACCTCGGCCTCTTCTCCACCTCCACAATAATGAGCTTTGGCATCGTCGTCTCGGTCATCCGGGACGTGACACTATGTCCCATTTTATCTAGCAAAATTTTGATTTCATGTAATAATGCATCGACACCTCTATGTCATGCGTGTCAGCATGGCAAACATGTTCGTCTGCCATTTTCTAGGTCTAAAACTTCGTGTGTCGTACCTTTTTAATTAATACATTGTGATTTGTGGACATCTCCAGTTCTTAGTAATTCTGGTTTTAAATACTATCTTGTTATAGTTGACGACTATTCCCACTACATGTGGACCTTTCCGCTTCGTCGGAAATCAGACACAGCAGATACTATCATCCACTTCATTGCCTATGCACGCACTCAGTTTAACCTTCCTGTAGTTGCTATGCAAGCTGACAATGGCACCGAATTCCTCAACTCCACCGTTACGGACATCTTCTCCACCCACGACATTCACCTTCATCTTTCATGCTCGTACACATCCCAGCAGAATGGCAAAGCCGAGCGCACCATACGCACCATCAACGACATTACTCGCACCCTTCTTATACAAGCACACATTCCACCCTCCTACTAGACCAAATCTCTCTCCGCTTCCACATATCTCCTAAACCTTTGACCTAGTCAACCCCTTGGCTTCTCTATCCCATACGAGCTCCTCCATCGGTCTCCTGCCCCCTATAGTGACCTCCGCGTCTTTGGGTGCTTGTGCTACCCCAACCTTTCTGCCACCGCACCGCATAAGCTTTCTCCCCGGTCCAGCCCCTGTGTTTTCCTCGGATATCCATCCACACATCGCGGCTACTACTGTCTAGAGCTCTCCACCCGTCGTGTCATTACCTCCCGCCACATTGTTTTCGATGAGTTTTCTTTTCCTTTTACCCCGGCCGTTTCGGCATCGCCCACACAAGCTGCTGACTCTCTCGATTTCCTCCTCAACCTTGTCGATAGTCAGCACACTCCGGTGGTTCTTGCTCGCTCCAGCGTTTCGCTTGTCACTTCCCCGGCTTCTACGCCTGAACCACCCACCCCCACACCCACCCTTCGACCTCACCACCTGGGCCATCACCCTCGGTGCGGTGACCCATCATACCACTGCATGTGTAGTATGCAAGTTGTCGACATAACACCAAGGAAACACCATCTCACTAGTAATACATCCCTCAGAGTGGTACAACAGAAACATCACAGGTCCAAGACATGGCTATAGAATTACAATTTTCATCATAGAGAAGATCTTCAGAACCTTCTCAGCAGGTAGAGTTTTAGTCCCAGCGACTACAATCGAGAAAGAATACATTGGAGACTAAAATAAAGCTACACCTAATGCAGTTGGCTTACTACTCAAACTATAGAATTAGCCTATCTACTTAGGTTCTAGGATTAGGGAACTAATACGTTGCCCCATGCTTGTTTTACACCAATTCCTTTATGTTTTGTTTACACTTCGTGGCATTTTTATGCATTTCTGGAACTAACCTATTAACAAGATGCCACAGTGCCAGTTCCTATTTTATGCTGTTTTTCTATTTTAGATTATTATTGAAGGAAATATTCTCAGAATTGGACGAAATAAAAGCCAAAGTTCCTATTTTTCTGACATGAAGACGGAGTCCAAGTGGAGACAGAGACGAGCCGGGAGGCGGTCACAACATGCCATGGCGCGGGCCCACCCCTGGTCGCGCAGGTGTGGGCCCCTTAGGCGTCCACTGACCTCGCCCTTCCGCCTATATATTGTCCCCGACGCGAAAACCCTAAATAAAGAAGCCTCTATCCATGAAAAGTTCCGCGGCACTGCCGCCATCAAATACAAGTTTCGGGGGACAGAAATCTCTGTTCTGGCACCCTGCCGGGACGGGGAATTGCCCTCGGTGTTAGAGTATATCACGTCTTAGGTATATTTGGTAGTTTAAATATTGTAATGCTATTCTATCTTTACTAGGTTTCTTAGTCTCCAAGTTTGGTACTACTATATAAATAGCCCAAGAGGCTCATTGTAATCACCGAACCAAGTATCAATACAAGTCATTATTCTCCCAAAATATCATGGTATCAGAGTGATTCGTTTCACCTAGGGTTTAGTCACTACTGCTTCCGCCGCGCCGCCCCCGGCAAGATCGATCTCCATGATCTCTGCCGGGGGCACCAAATCTCGTAGCTAGTTTTATTTTAATATCTAGTTTTAGCCAATTCTTCATTTCTCCAATCAGATCTTTAGCCACCAAATCCTCTCGCCGGTGCAAACAGATCGGAAGCGTCGGCAAGCTCGATCGGCATGAGGCTATTAAGCTTCATGCACTAGCCAACGCAACCAAAAGTCCGAACTGATAGAAAGGGCTAGTGCAATCCACTTACACTTCAACACCCCCACTCACGTGTGATGGGAGAAGAGAAAGTCAACACATGGACACAGACATGAGAAGAGAAAGTCAACACGTGGACACAAACGGGACAAGAGAAAGTCAACAAGTGGACACAAAGGGGGCAACAGCAATTTTATAATAAATTGTGAAAACCAGGACTCGAACTCGAGACCCTGGGCTCTGATACCATGTTAAGCTTCATGCACTAGCCAACGCAACCAAAAGTCCGAACTGATGGAAAGGGCTAGTATAATCCACTTACACTTCAACAGAGGCAATGTCTATGCGCAGCATCGTCCACCAAGATGGAGGCACCAAGGTGCATGTGAGAGGCGTGCGTACATGTGCGCCTATGCCTCCAAGCCAAGATAAAGCCGATGCTGAACACCTACACCGCCGATCTACTCAGAGCAAGTCGACTCTGATCTACATCACCACGTTACTGCCAAGTACGTCTACGCCGTCTACAGCAAGCCGATCTGCTCCGATCTACACCAAGTCATCACGCGCCTCTACATCAGCTTTGGCGTCGACGCATCCCGGCTACTCCTACCGTGCCGGATCGTCTTCATCAACATCGGTTGGGGTATCTGCCCCAAATATGCGCCTCACCGTCAACACAAGGTCGCGCACACCTCGCTCGTGGTCATCATCGCCGACAACCATCTACATCAACAAACTCCATCACGTCGCCGCCATCACCGACCGTGGTCAACATCAACGCCAATGAAATCTCCTTCTTCTTCTACTAGCGACGTCGTGCAATTTCAAGCAGAAAAATCCGGGTTTAATCCCCGACATGTTCTACAACTACAAATCGCCATCGACAACTACCACTTCGTCTTCGTCCACCACGACCTTGCCGCCAGAGTCGTAGTCTATTTTTATTTGCATGTATGTGCACAAATTTTCTCCTTGCAACTACTTCATCTACTCCGACACGGCGGACAACTTCTTCGCACCGACCGTTTACGGAGATCTTCTCTGCTACCTCCACCGGCTCTGACGCGCATGGCTCATGATGGTCCCTGTCTTCGCACGTCCGGTGCTGGCAACACCGATGCGTGCCTTCGTCCCGACACGCTCCCGAGTCTGGCAAACTCGGCACTGCGGATCGAGCTACTTCGACTACCGCCTCGTCTACCTCAAGTACTACCTCTACAAACCGCAAATACTACGGCGAATTTTCTTTGGCTCAACGACGACATCGACCACGACAACATCGACTTCATCTACGGCGACTACATCACCAACGGCATCATCGGCCACGACTACAGCGCCCTCACTCACAGCTACATCGACCGCAACAACAAGGGCTACCACCTCACCTCCGGCTTATGCTCCAGTCAGACCGTCTGCTTCACTGCCGATCCGACTGTGGGGGGTGTTAGAGTATATCACGTCTTAGGTATATTTGGTAGTTTAAATATTGTAATGCTATTCCATCTTTACTAGATTTCTTAGTCTCCAAGTTTGGTACTACTATATAAACAGTCCAAGAGGCTCATTGTAATCACCGAACCAAGTATCAATACAAGTCATTATTCTCCCAAAATATCACCTGGAGCCATCTCCATCGACTCCACCACCATCTTCATCGCCGTTGCTGACTCCTGTGATGAGGAGAGAGTAGTTCTCCCCCGAGGCTGAGGGCTCTACCGATAGCTATATGGTTCATCTCTCTCTCCCATGATGTGATCTTTATGTGATCATGAGCTTTGTAATCTAGTTGAATAAGTAGATGTTACTCTTCATCTATTACGGTACTCAAGTGCTTTTATTAATGTGATCTCTCGTTTCCTGCTGGTAGACATGCGCCGCCGCCGGAATTTAACACCGATCTAGGGGTCTAGGGTTGGAAGGACAAGAAAGGGGATTTGTTCGTACTAAGAGTTGTAGGTGGAGTTGACATACTGTTAACTAACGAGGCAACATAACGGAGACTGCTAACAAGCAAGACCCACTGGCTCGGCACATAACGGAGAAATACTGACATGCGGGACCGCAATAGACTCAAAAGAGAGAAGTCACGACAATATTTAGTTTACCCTAAATTTATTTAGAATGAACCCTCTGAAAAATTGGGTATCCAACTTTTTAAAATAGTGCAATAAATCCACTGTAAGCCTGCGGCAAGGAAACGGCAAACCGAATATCCCGTGCGACTACCGAACAGTTTCCAGTCTATCATCCCAAAGAAAATTTCCCCTTTCCTTCCTCTTGGACCTCCGTCCTCCCGAGCCGACTCCTAGCGCCGCCTGAATCGACCTCTAATCGAATTGGTGGGGTTTCCGGATCGCTCCCGTGCAGATTTTCGAAATAAAAAGGGGCCAGCCGCCAGCCCCAGCCGGCCAGATCCGTAAACCAGCATCACCACCTGTTTGTCTGCCGCCGCCGCCGCCGGCGTTTGATCTACAGTATGTCGAAGGATCCACCGCCACCGACGGAAAGATCATGCCCGAGGGGTTTATTTTGTCATCTGCTGGTAAGACATCCATATCTTTTGGATTCTGCGGTCCAATTAAGCATCCGTTAATTTTATCATTTTATTTATTTATTATTTTATCAGTATATGCTTTGAATTTGATTAGTATTATTTTCTTGTCATAATTATTACTACTACGTATTACAGTATATCACTAACACGAAACACCATTGATTGGTTGATTCTGAAACAGTCTGAGCTCGAGGAAAAAACCATGATTTCATCTAGCTGTCCATCTTGGAAGCCGCTGTTTGACAACCTCTGTTGCTCCATGGCACTGCGATGGATGATTCACTTCATCCTTTCCCGACGGAACTTCCCCGTTGTCCGCACCATGCGTCCTCGCTACTTCGCTACTCCACCACTGGGCCTGATCGACCTCGTCCGTTCGGCACCTCTCCTCCTATCTCCGTCGGTTGGCCGCCACAGTGAGCGGCCTGCCTCGGCGCCTCTGCTCCTATCTCCATCAGACAGTGAGCCGCCTTCCTCGGCACCTCTGGTCATGTCTCCGTCGGACAATGAGCCGCCTGCCTCGGCACCTCTGGTCATGTCTCCGTCCGACAATGAGCGGTCTGCCTCGGCACCTCTGGTCCCGTCTCTGTCAGACAATCCGCGGCCCCGATCCAGGTTTTATGGCCAATTCCTCTTTGAGGTAATGGTAGCATATTCCGACTTTCCCTTCACGGGCACCTTGTCTATCGACGACTGCAACTCTTTGAGGTACATCTACATACGGTCGGAATGGGATTGGGATCCGGATGCAGATTTTCATTCGCGAAAGAAAGAATGGTTATTAACAAGACACGCCGACGCCGACGCCTCTCAATTCAAGGTATGTCTATACAATCCCAGCCTCTGATGAGCATACAATGCACTCTCTATCTCTCTCTCACACACACATGTATAATATGGATGCAGAATAAGCTGCGGCTCAATGGACCAGACGGTGCCATCTCGGCATTGTGCGGCTTCTGCCTCTTTGCAGTCTTCCCAAATGGCAAAGAGTACTCAGCATGCTATGATGATCCAAGCGAATTTTCTTACCCGTACAATGAGCCCAAGACCATAACCATCGCAACAGATATCGGCTCTCTGTATGTGACGGGCATGTTGCTAACAAACGCGGTGCGTGCCCAACTGGAGGTCAAAGTGCGCCTGCCTCGGAAGTCCTCTTGGGTCAGTGTCCAGGGTCATGTTACGGCGTACATCGGCTCGTTTGAGGTTGGGACAACGATCTTCAGCAGAGATGGTGATGAGGAGGCGGACGACATCCCCTTCACCGACAGTCCAGACCAGCCCGGGAGAGAATTTTACCTTCCTTTGGACCGATCTGTCCTTGCGGTGCCAATTGGATCATGCCTACACATAAAGGGGGAGCTCACATTGTTTGGATTTGGGGAACTAGTATCTATCGATTATTCTATCCCAACCGAAAGTGACGACTTCGAGACTGGTTGGGGCGAGGACGAAGAGTTAGAAATCCAAACTGCTGTGTGCTTAACTCTTTGGGATGTATGGATATGAATTTGTTGTTATAGTATTTCCGTTGTGCTGTCTGCTTACATCTTACTCCGTTACGCCAACCAGTGACAACGAGTACATCCAGCAAGTCGGCTCACTTTCAAGACTGAGCTCACCAAACAAGTTAGTAGATGTTAAGGCATAAATGGCTGCGTACGACTACAAGCAATCGCTGAGCAAAGTCCTGGTCTGAAAGTGGTTTACTTGTACTTCTCAGTGAATAGGCCTCTGATGTAGGTGATGTTGTCGACAGCAACACGAAGCAAATTCTTTATCTGTTCGGTCAAACAAGTCACGGGTATCAATTCAGCAGCACATATCTCCATGTTCCACGTGGACAAAACATTTCCGAAGGAACATGAAGTTAAAACCTCTGAAACTATATCGGAAATGAAACTAAACTAAATCCACAAGTACAGAGAGAATTCCACACTTGTATGTATAGAGAATTCGAAGTAGTGAATAATTTCTAGACGCTTCTATCAGGACGCTTCAAATTCGATGTAAATTGCTGCAAAAAACTAAAGCGAGTAGTATCAACATTTTTAGCCTTCAAATTCGAACTAGCAGCTCATCAGAAACCGCAAGAGGAAATCTCGACCGAGCGGCACGAAACCCACAAGCAGAACCAACTCGAATCGCGCGGAATCCGACCAGAGAGGCGTACTCCGGTTAGCAAGCGCTGGCCGGCGGCGCGGCAGTGGAACGGAGCAGGAGAACGAACCATTTTTCCCATCGGGCAGTGCGTGCACTGCGTGTGCGCGTGCCTTGAGAGAGAGAGGGAGGGTGGTGACCGGTGGTGGTGGCCTGAGGGGTTTGGGACTGGGCTTCTATGCTCTTTATTTATTACTTTACTTTCTGACAGCTGGATGCGCTGGATTCTACTCTCTCCGTTTTAAAATATAAGATGTTTGAGATTTGTAAAGCAAATGTATCTAGACATGTTTTAGTGTGTATATTCAAGTAAACCTATATATTAAAAGATGTCTAAATACACTTACTTCATAAAGCTAAAACATCTTATATTTTGAAACGGAGGGAGTATTTTTTACAGAGACGGGGGAGCAAAATCTTTGGCTCTATCTGAGTTGAACCAATGAATTTCGAAAGCATTTTAAACACCATAATGCTATAATGGGCGGTAGGTCCACGTAGAAATCAAGGAAGAATGTTATGTAGGAGTACTAGAAAGTGTGATTGGTCACTAGCATGTTGGCCCGATCGGTTGAGGGTTGCTAGATTTGTCTAGTGCCATTGGTCACTGGCAAATCTCGTAAAATCATATATGGAGTACTGTAAAATTGTTGAAACTTCACGGTATGAACTGAATATTGTTGTCATCTTGCACAGAATGAACAACAACAAAAAATATACTTCATTGATTCACTCCAGAAAGCCCTCAAGTGAGAGTAAGAGTAAGAGTAGAAGTAAGATTAAGGGTAAGAAGAAGAAAAAGGAGGAAAAAGGACACGATTATAGGCTTCTGCAAGATTTATTGGAAAGGTAATGGCCAATCTGTGGATCACTTTTTGATCATTTTCTATCTTGGAATTTATTAAACATGTTCAACTCATTTTTACACGATGCATTTAAAGAATACGTCGCAAATGAAGGTTCGTTTAGTGGTGAGGATGATGTCTTGCGTACTTACCTAGTAACGGACGTAACATATATACCCAATCCCATTTTTTAGTATTTTAAATAATTTAAATTCCATAGTTGAGTACCAAATATTATGTATGATGTTCATGAACAACTACCTCGGATGATCAAGATTATATGTGCTAAATAATTAATTACTGTAAGTTTATTTCAGTGCCCTCAGACAGATGGGATATCTTGTGGCTATTATGTTTGTACATGTATGGCAGCTTTGGTGCATTCCTCCAGAAGGAATAATCCCTCTAAGAGCATCGAACAACCCTTGTTAAATATAGGACGTGATCCTATTCTCAAAGGACCATAGAGATAGTAAGGAAGCTTATTGCTACAATCTTTATGAAGTACGTCTTCCCTGAAAGGTGCCGAATTCGCATACAAGTGTGAGGACATCTGATCATTTGAAATATTACTTTCTTATTAGCTGGCTCCATATATATTGTCTCCTTCCAAGTTATTGTCTGCTGAATTCATATCGTTCAAGCATGTACCGGGTATACTCGACCCCGGGCTCATTTTGGTTTAGTTTATTAAAACAAGTGTTATATGGTGTAAAATCATATTAACATAAACTACATTATACCAAAATATGATAAATAACCTACGTGAGCTCTTACAATACTAGAAAAACGATATCTCTGAAAAAATACTTTTATACATGACTTGAATTGCCAATTCGTGTCGCATAACCAACACTCATTGGTCAAAATATCAATGAAACATAACATTAGAAATACATGTGGGTGTCACATTTTGAAACGAAGTGTGACACGACATATATGATCCCTTATTAGAAAGTTCGGCCTAAAATGTCACTTCTAGAAAGTAATTTTGAAATCCGACCCTTTTGTCTAATGCCTTTGGGAGTGTGTTGAGGTTAAGCATTTGATGCGCCAATCCGATGTGGGCAAGCTCAACGCCACAACCTAGGGCGCTGAAGTCGCGGAGGTCAACGCAGTTGGGAAAGGCACTGATCTTGGGCATCTAAAATACCTTGGTCGGGATGTTGAGCATGACCACGTTCGTGGATCCACGCCCCTGGTCATGTTCGGGATGTCACTTTACGTCAAGAGCAAAGAGATGCTTGAGCTTGGGCAAGACATTGATCTAACACTTCTTTCATGTCATATTGATATCACATTGCCTTGACTCAGGGTGTTGCTAAGTTCAATCTCAACGCTTCGACGTAGGCATTGAGCAAAAGTGTTAGATCCGAAATAGTTTTCTAGAAAGTCATTTTTGGGTGAACTTTCTGAACAATGGTTACAATTTCCACCGACGTGAAAGAAGTATGACATGTTCATGAAGTGCAAAACATGGAAGAAAAAGGGTCCCTCTAGTGAGCCCCAGACTAATGGCTCAGTAGACTGAGCTTCTTCTTCAACTCCCTCACCGCCGTCGCACCGCCGCCCCACTGCCGGCTGAGCCGCCACCCACCCCGCCCGCGGTCGGCACACTGCCGCGCACCTCGCCGCCCCGTCCTGTCCAAGCTCTGCCTCCGCCGGTCTAGCGCCCCCCACCCCAACTTTAAGATCCATTGCTTCCCTACACGGCCTCTGTCGCGATCAGCCGCGTCGTCAGCGGCTCCGCGGCGCATTCTCGCCGGGCAGCCATCGTGGAGGAAGAGTTAGGGAAGGGGATAACATTTGCACGAATCTTGATGCACCCATTCAACGGTAGAAGATCTTACTGACCCCTTAGTTATTTCTCAGTGAAATAGCAAAACCGAAGAAAAAAACATAGTGCATCCAATTTGGGCAAATCGTGTGCTTTACTGCATTTTCATATAACTCGACAATGATCGGAAAGCCACACCTACACGGTGCTGAACCGAAGCTGTTCGCTTTGGACGAGTTCCTAGAAAATGAAAGGAGCGCACACACACAAACACACGACAGACAGACAGACGACACGATGCTGTCTCAAACCTCTGAAACCGCGTCACCGTTCCTCCTCTCCTCCTCCCCGTTGCCGAGTCAAATCCCCACCCCACCCCACCCCGGCCAAGTCTTCGCCTTCCATCTCCCTCAACGACAATAACATGCTCGCCTCTCCTTTCCTCTCCCTTCCGCGGTCTCCTTCCTTTTCCCTTTCGAAATCCCCGCGCACCTTCTGATCCGTCCTCCCTCCCCCCTCGCCCGGCGGCCGCGCCATTTTCGTCCAGGTATTTTCTTTTCTTTCCCCCCTGAGGTTACTTTTTATTTTCGGATCACCAAGAATGGGTCTTTTCTTGCTCCATGATGCGTAAATTCAGGCTAGTAATGGGAGGAAATGCTGCGCTGGTTCATGGATACGGTAATCTTGCGCGAATTTGGGGTGGATGCTAACTCTGCTCCGCTGATTTCCAGTTCTTGATCCGCGATCCTCGTCTGCCGAGAAGCCGCCGCCCAGGTGGCCGGAGAGGAACACCGGCGTGCGATTCCGCTCCCGTGGATTGGATTCTGTCGGAGACGACGACCCTGATTCCCGCGGCGCTGAATTTGGGGCAGGTTGTAGTTGTCCGTACACGAAGGGTGGAGCTGCCGCTTCGGCCTTGGTGGACTTTTCATGAATTCTCGCCGATCCAGGTCTGTGAAGCTGCTGTCCGCGCGCGCCAAGCCCATAGAGGTTGACGTCGCCGAGGAGGACCAGCGGATGAGCTCGTCCGCCGACAACACCGTGTACTGCTGCATTGCCAAGGGGCAGAAGGTCATATACAGCTACAACAGCAGCAGCAAGGATGGCGACTCGCAACAGATGGAGGCCACGGCGGCGCTCTGCCTGGAGAACGCGCCTCCCTACCACCGGCATTACATCCACACCTCGGGGTCGAGGAGCTACGGCTATCTGATGGCAGATGGCCACACCTTCTTCGCCATCATCGACCCGACCGTCGGGAATGTGGGTGCCTTTCAGTTCCTGGAGCGTGTGCGGGAGGAGTTCAGGAACACCAACCGGAACGGCCTCCATGACTCTCTGGTGCCGGCTGTCCAGAAGCTGGTCGCATCACTCGAGAAGATGCCCCGCGCGACGCTCGTTCTCGAGTACGGTACGCCGAGGGGAGGAGGGTCCAACGATGGCTCCGGATGCACTTCGTCCAAGGTGCCGCTGCTTGGAAAAGGCGGGGGCAGGAAGGATAAGAAGAAGGCGAAGGATAGGGGGATGCCGACGACGGCGGATGACGATGATGAGCGTCATGGCACTAGAGGTGTGAGAATCGATGTGCCGCCGGAGGATGTAGGGGCCATGTCGTTGGAGCGGAGCACAAGCCAGTCCAGGCTACGGAGGCGGTCGCTATGGATGCGCCATGTGAAGGTCATCATCATCGTCGATGCTGTCATTTGTGTGATATTGTTCGGTGCTTGGCTTGCCGTCTGCAAGGGTTTCCAGTGTGTTTCTGGGTGATTAAGATGTGTAGCTGATAAGGGACCTAGAAGTTTCAGAATGGAATGAGTTTTGGTACGTTCCTCTCCAGAAAGGTAAATATATGCCAAGAAAATGCCAGTGGTGTGAGAAGGTAGACTATGGTTAGCAACATGTGTCAGGATCACAGGATGATAATTTGATGTGGTGAAGATGTACATATGCTTCATCTCTTGTACATGAGATTTCGGTATAAATTTTTTTCCACAGATGTGGCTTTTTTTATGTCTTCCTTGCCACGAGTCTCGTCGTGTGTCTAATTGTTTCTTCTGGCGATACTTGTGTAGATGATATATCTATATGTTTCGATTTCCTCCCATGCCATGGCCTTTGTAGATTCCTGCTCTTACAGGACTTCAGTTCTGAGCTTTTGCCAAGCTCTGAAGTTGTGATGGAATGATGTGTTCAGATGCTCAATAAAGTAGTTTATTTTCAGTCCTTAGCATGAAAATGCTCTTTGTTAGATAAGGCCACACTGGGTCAATTCTGCAAGAGTTGTCATGGATTTGTTGTTTTCAATGCATGTATATACTTGGCAAGCGGAGGTCAAGCCAATCTAGGCTACGAAGGAGGTCGTCATGGATGCGCCATGTGAAGGTCATCAGCATTGTCGATGCTGTCATTTGTGTGATATTGTTTGCTGCTTGGCTTGCCGTCTGCAAGGGTTTCCAGTGTGTTTCTGGGTGATTAAGCTGTGTAGCTGCTAAGGGACCTAGATGTTTCAGAATGGAATGAGTTTTGGTACGTTCCTCTCCAGAAAGGTAAATATAAGCCAAGAAAATGCCAGTTGTGTGAGAAGGTAGACTATGGTTAGCAACATGTGTCAGGATCAGAGGATGGTAATTTCAGGTTTCATGTGGTGAAGATGTACATATGCTTCATCTCTTGTATATGAGACCATATATTCTTTTCCACAGATTTGGGCTTGTCTTCCTTGCTATGAGTCTTGTCGTGTGTCTGATCATTTCTTCTGGCGATACTTGTGTAGATGATATACCTGTCTGTTTCAATTGCCTTCCATGTCCTGGCCTTTTGTAGATTCCTGTTCTTTTTACAGGACCTCAGTTCTGAGTTTTTGTCAAGTTCTGAAGTTGTGATGGAATGATGTGTTTACATGTTCAATAAAGTAGTTTATTTTCACACATTTGTATGAAAATGCTCCTTGTTAGATAAGGCCACACCGGGTCAATTCTGCAAGAGCCGTCATGGATTTGTTGTTTCCAATGCATGAATATACTTGGCAAGTGGAGTGTAATGTTTGGATACATAGAATGTTTGGATACATAGATGCACACTGATCACAACTCTGAAGAACTGGAAGCAATTGTTTCCTGAAGATGAAAAAACCATGCAGGTAAAATCTGAAGTTAGAATCACTAGTTTGGATTATGTTGGTGACCGGAGTCATATTCTGTTGGCTACAGCTGTGTCTGCCTCATACCATGTTGGTGACTAAACTAAGCATTTTGTCATAACATTGTACTTTAGTGTGATGTAGGAACGTGAAAATAACCATTTTGTTTACAAGTACATAGCACCGCTGCAAATCATCGTTTTTAAAATCTATAATTATATATAGGAAAACGTTGTAAAACATTTGTCTCGAGCAATCGGCATCACTCTTCTTTTTTTAATTTCGGAGTTCAGGGTTTTTTTCTTTTTGAGGGGGAAAGTAGGCTTTATTCAAACTGGGCAAACATGCTTACAGATTCTGGTGGTTCCAAGAACCACTCTCCGCCCAAACTGGCCAGCTAAAGAGTTCCTGGCCACTATATGAGCATCAAAGTTCATTTCCCTACTTTCAAACTGAAATTTAACTTATAACAAACTCCTAGACAGATTGGAAATTTCAGATAAAATGGAACTGTATCTACACAAGTTTTTGGTCTTCATTATGTTGATAACCTCCAGACAGTCCGATGATATGATCAACTTCTCGACGTTTTTTTGCCAGCGCTCGCACTTCAGCACATGCCATTGCCTCAAGTGTTGCCGGTTCCGAAACACCATTGATATGATAGTTCTTGCAATGCACCAAGAAACTTACCACTCGCATCTCTGCATACGGCAGCAATCGCCTCATGATCATTTCCTCAAGATACCGCTGCATCAACATTGCACTTGACCATCCCCGGTTGCAGAGGCATCCAGTTTGCCTTCCTCCGAACACATGGACGGTGTTTCTTCTTCTGCACCGGGTGTACCTCTCCCAGTTCATTGATAAAACAAATCACGAAATCATAAGTGCTCATTGGTGATTGATATAGATCCTCGTGAATTGCTTTCCTACGTGCCGTCCATATAGCCCAAAAGGGTTAGCAGCATTTTGATTAGCTTTCCGGGCTTATAAATAGGGTCTGACTGGATAATAAATTCACCTTCTGGGCTCTGCCTGTCCTGAGTGAAGTCTTGTGGGTAGGGACGGAGCCAGAAACTAAGCTTAAGGGGGGCAAAGCAAGTGTGTAATTTCATTGAGGGGGCCTAAGCTAGCTAAATTAGCCTAGTTAAGAACTTGGCATGGCTAATCTTCCAATGGAAATCACAAGCATAGGGGGGGCGTAGCCCCTGCTCGTCCCCCCTTGTCTCCGTGCTTGTGGGGCTAACTTTCGCTGGGCTTGTACCTTAGCTTGGGTGCTCCTCCGTAGGGCTAGTTTGGCAACTTTTGGTAGGCCTGTGCCTGGGCCTTGTCCACCAGCCGCTTCCAGCGTTGGGCTGCAGTAGCAGCGGTGTTCCGCTCAAAAACAATCCCCAACAGCCAGCAGAACCATGGACTGCTGCTGTCGAGAGCAGTAATGGGAACATCCCGACCACAGCAAACTCTCTGTTGAGACAATCAAACCTTCATTCGCCCTCACCCTGTCAAAAAAGAGGACATCCCTACCAGTCAAAAGACACAGCTCTTCTGACCTGATGGAGAAAGTAAAGAGAACAAGCAGCCTGAGACGAATGGGCAAATGTCACATGGTTCAGAGAATGTTCACAACTGCATGTATTGTACTATATGTATTGTAGTACTCCTTCCGACCCATATTACTCTTCACAAATACGGATGTATCTATCACTAAAATGTGTCTAGATACATCTATATTAGCGAAGAGTATTATGGGCCGGAGGGAGTAATAATTATCTCGGCTGTCTGTATCACTGTATGACAGAGTTGGGACTTTAGATTCATGCACGCAGTCGCAGACTGGTACAAGTGTGATGCATGACTCATACCTCCAAATTAGGCGACGCTGGCAACAGATAGTTACTGACGCCTAGCATTTTTGACATAACAGATAAGACAACATAATGAGGTCATTAAGGTTTTCCATATACCGATGGTGCTGCATGCAAAAAACCAATTTAAATTGGCAGTACCTTGTTTGGCCAAATATCCTTGCTTCACATCTACCCCAAGAAGATAATAATTAATAAGTACCTGCAAAAAGAACAAAACGTTGTTTCCTACTCCATTTGGCAAGGAACTAACACCATATCTTTCACAATTAAAAAAAGAAGAGCTAAGAACAACTCATTGTTGCAAGGCAAGCAGTAAGTACCTCCTATCTGTGACTCTGAACATCAGCACATGAGTGTACGATCAGAAAGGGGCCAAGGCATAGAGCAAAACGAATGAAAAGCGACAGTGGAATTTGCAAGCAAGCACAGCTGTTATTTACACGGGAGCACAGATAATGAAGTAGATGCCAGCCTGCCGGATTTGAACCGGCCCGAAGGAGGAGCATAGGGTCTTTCAACCCCACGCCATCCAACACTCTTCCGATCGAGCAAAGGCTGGTGACATGAGATCACAGGGTAGGTGATTGCTAAATGAAAAGGTACCAAGTACCAGAATCTCACCATATCTTACCAGAACATACCATTGTCCATGTACTTCCTATTCCAGTCAAAATGGGATAACCAGATTTAATTAAGGCAATAAAAAAAAGAAATGGGATGTAGCTCAGAACTCCTGCATAACCAGATTTAATTAAGGCAATAAAACCAAAAAAAGAAATGGAGTTATTATGCTCATAAACGTGTGTGGAAGAAAATTGTGGGATTAATTTATCTGACTATTCGCTGCTTTCGATCTTGATTTGCTCTTTTGCTGACCACTGCTACATGCAGCAGAAAGTTCAAAAATAGATAACCTCGTACTACCTCTGTTCAAAATTAACTGTCTCAACTTTGTCTAGATACGCATGTATCTAGATGGTTTTCAATGTGTAGACACATGCGAATCTAGACAAAGTTGAGACCATTAATTTTGAATGGAGGGAGTATATTAAATGCTAGCAATGGAAGAAAATGTCCAGCCATGTCATAATAACGTCATTAATAGTTTTAGGCACTTGACACATGTCTAGCTGGCACACGAATCATGATCTACAATATCTGAAGAGATGATGCAACATACTCTGCTACCAAGGCAAACGCTGATAAGTGGGGAAAAAAGCTCTAAATCTCTCCTTTTTCACTCGTTAGTTGTGTCAGTTAATTATGGAAGGCTAAAGAGGTTGCATGCTAGCTCATGCATAGCCCACTGAATTAAAAAGAAGAGGGAGATGCTGATTCTAGAAATTAACTCACTTGATATTTTTTTCAAAACCATTAGAGGACCAATAAACCGATATGGAGGGGGTATCTTTTAAATGCATGTTGCCCATCTAGCAAAGGCCGAAGTTAGCAAGCTAATGCTATGGCAAACATCTATTTATTTATTTTGCTACGGCAAACACAAATCTGAGCAAACCATGTCTTAAAAACAGCAGTTCTGGTTTCAACAACTTAGTGTGTTATAACTAATGTCCAGAACCATTTCCAAACCTTCCAATCCTATCCTAATCTTAACATACAAATCAATTTTCTTTCCATCGGAAACTGATATCAAGAATCATAAGATAGGGAGACAGGTTTTGAAGTGCTTTATCTTCTGTTTTCAATCCTGATTCTGTGCACCCATTACACAGATTGAGGAACACAAACACTTCAGCCTCACGCCAGGTGTCTCCAATCTCCACATAGGCAAACATTAAGGTCACATAGAGTCCAAACCAACCAAAACATGGCTTTCATACTACTAACTTCTACAATTGCAATTTCGAGAGAGGATAGGGCAAGCAAGAGATGGAACACATACCTGATGGATTCGCAAGTTTCAAGATGCAACACCAAAACAATATAGTATTATGTGCCTGAAAGAACAGAGTAGGTTCATTAATATACTTCCCATATCAGTCTTTATAAAAGAAACAACTTCCCATAGGTGCACCATCACGCAATTAATAGTGTGTTTTTTATCAAAATAATGATAAAAGGTCCTCATGCATGAACTAAGTTAGGCATGTCACATTCTTTTCTGCCAAACAACAAAAGCAATATTTTTAGGTGGAAACTGGATGAAAAAGGCCAAAAAGACATTTAATTGTCAATGCTTGCAAACATTTGTCCACTATATTTGGAGTAAATGCTTTCCAATTTTTGTCTGTTTCCAACTTCCATTCATATCCATATGTTCATTTTTGTCTTGCCGAATCTTTGGCGACACCATTTGTTTGAAAACAATTGCCCAAAATTATGAGTCTTAAATCCAGTGGAAGGTTGGTCATGGCCATACATTATAATAAGGTTTTAGTGCAAAGGGGTGGATTATTCAAGTCCACACAATCTGTTATTTTTTAGTTAGCAGTACTTACGATGGAAACTGCTTATATTGACAATGTCATATCTCCATGCATGTTTAATGGTGAAAAACGAGGCAAGCACATTATTAGAGAAAATCGAGTCCACACGTTGACGACAATATAGAAACATCTTTTTTGTAGTTTCATACTTCTAAAAAGGAAAGCATTAGTTCAATAGCCTGTCTCTCAATGCTACAAGTATTCAAAACTTGCCAAAATAAAAACGAAAATGTTACATGAATAAATTTCCACCCTATAAGGAAAACCGCCATGCCAGTGATATATCCTAGTTGAGTCCATAATAGGGAAAATTAAATGGCTTTTAGAAGTTCCATACCCATTAAAATATTCAAGAATGTTAGCAGCTTTTGCGTTTTCTCAAAAATGTTACTCCCTCCGATCGGAAATAACTGTCGGGAACTTAGTACAAACTTTGTACTAAGTTAGTACAAAATCACTGACAGTTATTTCCGACCGGAGGGAGTACCAGCTTTGTCAGCAGGGAATATCTTAATTAACTATGAGTTGTTTTTGTCCATTAGGAGGAAGACAATGTCAACAGGGATCCAAAATGCACAAAAAGCTAATGTTTTCTTATTATTAGAATTAAACACCAAATCCAGTTAAATGGACTGGTGTGAACGTGTAAAGTGCATGCTATTTTATGAACTTGTTGCAGTAATTTTGATCATCCGATATTCCCGTCATGTTCCTATGTACGAAGGATCAGTACAACACATACCCTGCATGTAGTTTTGTTTTTCGTGTAATTATTACTAAAAGAGCTGCCAAATTATCTCTCGATATTTTAGCCTGTTAGTTACTACATTAGGCATTTGGTTCTATACAATATTCAGTTGTATCTTTTTGAACAACAATAATTGGAAACCATTAATGCGCATTTCCTTCCATTTTAACTATCTACTATTTTGCCACATCACAAAGGATATCACCAGTATGGCACTACATCAATGGCTGCCAATGCTCTATCTCTTCTAGTATGCCTTCTCCACTCCTATATTCACTCCTTTCTTTGTACATCTTACATGTACAATATAGGAAAGACTATTACCATATGTTAAACAAAAAAACTAGGTTTACCTAACCAATTATCTCCTCCTTAACCGGACTGTAGATTCAGGGATGGTGCTTCTGTCTGGTCATATTGGTCATGGTATCTACTACAATGCTCGCTTAAGATATAGCACTATTGACTTCAAAACTGTCTGGTGAACAGACTAATGGGAAAAACCGTATTCATTATTAGTTAGATTAAGGAGCAGGCAGTCAATAAGTCACTTTCTAATGATCATTTACATAAAGTTCAGTTATAGTGCTCCCAGCTCAACTCGCATAGCATGTAGTGATTTAGAGCCAATTTATGGGACTTCCTGTGTAGAAAGCTTGGGCCTCTAAACTAAAATTAACAAAAATATAATTTGATTTACTTATTATTGCTTATGTATTATGTAATATTACCTCCGTCCCGAAATGTAAGCCTTTCTATAGAGTTCACTTAGCTCTCTAAAAAGGCTTACATTTCAGGACGGAGGTAGTATAATATATGGATTTTATTGCTAATTTATAGTTCTAAATGTGTGGTGTTTGTGAACCGATAACTTTCCAATTAGGCTTCAGCTCAAAAAATGTACAAGGGGGTAGGCTCAACAGCTCAATGTCATTTTGAATAGATAGACAGGAAGTAACTCCATGGTGGTGCTCCAACCTACCAGTTGTCCAGCAACTATGTTGGAGGACAAGCCAGAGGAAGAAACAACACTTAAAAGGCGCCCTGGCTTTCCGAAGGATCTTTTCGGTACGGGAAACGCATCTGGCCGAGGAAGAAGGCATGCTATGCCTACTGCACGGAGTGTAGGTCAGGGGTCCAACGCAAAAGAACCACACCCTCCGGTCCAGCGATAAGGGGGGAAACGCTGATCAGGCTCCATATTGTGAGGTACTCCGTAAAGAAGGGTCAGCGTGCCAGTGATGTCTCTAGCCAAGAAATTGTTCTGCAGGATCTGAGCAATGGTTCTTGTGGTACAGATCAGTGGTTGATTGCTTCCCAAATGGACTTGATTAGCATGCCATCAATCCAATGGTCTATACAAAACCAACTATAAGATATGATGTAATTGGACAGATATGAACAGAGGGCTAACACTGCCGATGGGTCCAGATGGGAAGTTCCGTGATGCTACATTGGCATGGACAACTATATACGGGTTTTTTATAAACGTATCAATACCATAGTAGACTGTACTTGTAGTCGCAAGATTATTGTTACTTCGACTTATCATATATAAACAAAGAAAAACATCATGATGTCAACTTGTCAAGGCATAGACAGCCTAAACGCAAGCATTAGAAACCTTCCACTAACTCATTTGGTGTCCATGATGTGTTACCAAGTGATAAAGAAAATTTACCATCTAAATACCAACATGCAAATGGGGAGTGTATAATCTGCAAGTACATACAAACACAATAATAAAAACAGATGATGTCCATAATGTTTCTTAGGGCAGGAACCCTGCTGCTAAGTTATTCGAAGAACCTGCGAGTGACCCCAGCGACTGATTTACACATGACCTAAAGGGATCTCGAATATTGTGTTGCTTGGAGCCACCAGCAATACCTGCATCCTTAAATAGATTATAGTTAGACTCGCAAAAAAAGGTAGTACGAAAGAGAAAAAGGAACATGATGGAAGTAGCCAATAGATGAAGAAACACTCTATGTTATGCACTAGTCATGTCCCACCCAGCCCCCAAGTTAGGGGGAGGATCCCCATTCCCATCAATTATCTATTAGGCAGTTTATCTTTCAAATTAGAAAGATACCTATACTGGATTGTTAGGCCTCGATATAAAGCGGACCCCTCCAAGAGAAACAAAGCAAGCAGAATTGGAAGGACTATTTTTCTGCCACCAGGGGCGAGGCCCCTCCTCTACCTCTCCCCAAAATCCTAGTACACAATTTCATATCAACCATACCCAACATTTTAAATGTTGCTCAAATTCTTATTACTGAAGAACAAGGAGACTGGTTGCCCGCCTTTCCTCAAAAGCTCAAATTTTTGGGTGGAATGCTGAGCACATCAACTCAATTCTTAGCACAAATTTCATGCCTCTATAGGGATCAAATTGGACTAAAATCGGGACCTCATGGTTCAAAAGTCAGGTAGACAGACTCTGACAGAGTAATCCATCAGTAAGAATGTAAAATGATGAGAAGAATCAGTCTCAAAACAAAGTAGATCCTACAAACAAACAAAAAATCCTTACAAGCTTCATACTAAAAACGCTATGATCGTTAGTGACTACCCCATGTATCAGCCATTGCATGATTCAGTTATGTTATGCTGCACGGAACCTTCTGGCTGAAATAATACTTATTACTGACATAGAAATTAAATAGTATCACTGTGCTATGGATAATTTACTACAAATAAGCAGCCCATGCTCCGCAGGTCTCACCACACGATGCATTGACATATGTCGTTTAGTTTAGTAGTAAGTTCAAAAAAGGCAAAAGATTACAAGCCCAACTGTATTGTTGTCATCCTGTGGACCAAAGATGGACCTAGTATTACCACCAGCATATTTATAGAAACCAAGTGATTGACAATGTAACAAAACATAGCAACTTTAGATAAGCAAATAGAACTAAGCAGACGAACAGGTACAGGGAAAATTGATTTACACCTCTGTATATACAAAAAAAAAAGACTAGAAACTAAAGTCAACCCATGGAGAACTTCCAGAGAAAATACAAGACATGCAACTATCCATCAAGAACATACCTTGTCAAGTCCATTTCCTAGTTCATCGATCCACGGCACCTACAGGCAAGCATAAGAGCTCAGAGTAAAGCAATATAGAAACTAAAGGAGCATGCAACCAGTATCACCAGAAGAACTTAAAGAGCAAAGTAATCAAGTATTCAAATGTTTAAGCAAAGTGGTCACATTTATATCTATGTTAGCATATTTAGAAATGGGAAGTTGGCATCATGAAAATGATAAAATACCATAGTTATTATATCAGCTTCCACGAAATTAGAAAAACAACTGTATATGCACATGGAGGAAGTTTACCTCTTTGAACCACATAGGCACGGAATTTTATTTTCATCGAAAGGAAATCTATAATTGTAGGTGAGCTCTTCACCCGCCCTTATATTGTTCTTTGCATAAATGCAGATTTTCTTCTGCCCATTGACAGTGATCACTCTGGGTTCGCAGTTTGGCTGCAATAGTAAAATAACAAGACAATTGTTTAGCAAGTCATATACTTGTAGCACTGAAGAAAGTATATATATATACCTCACAAGAATGATTAATGTATCGAGCAATCCCGCCACGTTGAGTAGCATCAATCTACAGCAAAATAAAAAAGCACATGAATCAACATCAACAGGAAGCAAAAGGTACCCCCTCCGTTCCATAATTCTTGTCGTGGAACGGATACAGAGCTTGCCATCACTATCCTTCACAAATCTATCCAAGCAAGCCAATAGGCCACAAATCAATGCTACAGAGTACAAACCTTTCACTTCATTATTATGTTTCTTTTACTAACTTTAAACAACATCAACTTCTGTACAGATACATATACAAATTACACATTTTGTTACTATCTTCTAGAAAAGGATAGACATTGTTTTAAGCATTAAAAGTGGGTAATTCCTTGTCAAGTTATGTATAAGTGATAAATGATAAAATAAACAAAAGATGCTATTCACAATTCATTTCGATAACCCAAAGAAACAGAAAAAACAGAAAATCAACTCTAAGACAGTTTCTTACTACATGGTTGGCATCAAGCTTGAAGAAATAGTCACATCGGCCAGCTTTCTCATATAGACGTCCACGCATGTCTGACACCTGCAGGCGATAGACTATGCAAGTTCTTACATGCATTTTAGCGCATCCGAGAACCGATCATCGAAGGAATGTTGCATACTTACCGGCCTGCGTATTACTTCCCCAACATATTCCACAACAAAATCTCCATGATTAATTTCCTTAACAGACAGCACACCCCACCCATGGATCATGCTCCTTTCAACACGCAATTCTTTTTTCCTAGCCTATTAAGTCATGTGAAATACAGATTGATTATTCAAGCAACAGAGATATTTTTTTGTGCATTCAAAAAATTGTCACCTTTATCTGTATAGAGTTCGTAAACTCAGAACATTCAGTCCTGGCCAACATGCTTCGTACTTTTACTCGAGAAGCTCGAGCATCAATAGACAAGCTTTGCTTTGTAAAGCTCCATTCTCCGAGAGTCGTTTTCTTCACTTGCATCGCAGCATTTACTCCTCTAACACTGTCTTTCTCCACTTTAGTGGAGATTTGTGACAAGTTAAGCCACTTACATCCATCAATGGAAGTCCGAGCGCTACCATTTGATCTGCATGGAATAGGGATATTTTTCTTTTCGATGCAGTAACTAGGGCGCTTTTTCTTCTTCGTGTGTAGCCCTGAACTGGAGGAAACAAGCTTCAGATCTTTCTGACTCTTCAAACTAGTAGCATCACAGGGAGCTTCAACTGTATTGTACAGGTCCACGATCAGCCTCATACGTCTTTTCTTCTTCAGAGGACTTGTGGGAGAAGTACCAATGTTGGTAGGTGATGCCTGCTCGACTGGATGCTTCCCATTCGGGTGAGTTGACCAGCTTAGTGCCTGATTTGACATGTCTCCACATCTTATTTTCTTCAATGGACTTGTGGGGAAAGCACCTACATTGCTAGGTGATTCCTGATCAATCAGAGCTTTCCGTTTCATCTGACAAGTTCTGCGTTCTGCAAAAGGAAGATTTAATGTAATTAGCTACAATAGGAGTGAAGAAGAAGCAACACTAATATGACGCCCCTTATTCCACTGGGGAAATACCTTCCACGCGTCGTTGATTATTAAAATGAAAATTAGCATTGAGATCCGCTAGAATTTCCTTCTTGCTCGCCTCCTGAATGCTGTTCAAAGGAGCTACATAGCAGGCACCAAAACACTCACTAGCATGATTATCTGACAGGAAATCTTCCACTTGTTTGGAAGGATCATCAGCAAGTTTTATCATGGTAACATGACTATCACTTTGCCAGATAAGTGCCAAATAAGGTGGCTTATTCTGCATGGCAGCTAAACTAAATGTTTCAACTGCAGTTGTATGAGAAACATGTCGCGGCGTCCTACTCCTCTCCGGGGATTCACATGTATCGGCTGGTTCCTGCAAACATATATTATGTAAAATCTTGCAGTGTCAGTTAGCTATTAGCCCATATGCATATGACTAGTTAGATAATCTATTACCGTATCATGTCTCACCTTACTAATACTACCCTCATACTGAGGGCATAGCACCTTTGTCATTTCTTCTGCAACCACTTCTTTGAAATGAGCAAGCAGTGTTTCCTTTGCTGTGGCATATAATTCATCCGCCAGTACTGAACATAAGAGTGATGTCAAACTGCCTCCTGGGTTGCCATCAGCTTTCATATGCCTGCTAGGTCCTACTCCAGAAGGGTAATCCAAACCCGGTCGCAGAGCATCTGTTGGCTGCAAAACCATCAAAAACATCAAACAGTTAGATAATATATTGCCGTATCATGTCTCACCTTACTAATACTACCCTCATACTGAGGGCATAGCACCTTTGTCATTTCTTCTGCAACCACTTCTTTGAAATGAGCAAGCAGTGTTTCCTTTGCTGTGGCATATAATTCATCCGCCAGTACTGAACATAAGAGTGATGTCAAACTGCCTCCTGGGTTGCCATCAGCTTTCATATGCCTGCTAGGTCCTACTCCAGAAGGGTAATCCAAACCCGGTCGCCGAGCATCTGTTGGCTGCAAAACCATCAAAAACATCAAACAGATCCGGAAAGCAACAAACAAAATAAATGCTGCTTTTGCATGTGTTGCACAATTAGTCAATCAAGCCCCAAACCCTTTGCCCTCAATCCCTTTGCAGACTTCACTATTCATAGAAACTTTGGCAACGTGGTACTATGGAACATTGTCACCTACTCAAACATATCTGCGTCTGCGACGGTGAGGATTTGCACACTGAACTAAGACCATTACCAAATGTCCCCCCCCCCCCCCCCCCTCCCCAAAAAAAACAAAAATATATATATATTGGGCATCTGTTCCCTTTTTTCTCCCTCTAGAATCGGAAATCTTAGAAATCCAATATTTTGCATATCCGTATACAGTTGAATTATTAGGGTTCCAAAATATGCTTATTTTACTAGTCTTCGGAAAGAAATGTAAGAATAAAAAAACTGAGAGTGGACCTCTACTTTAGTTTTCTGCAAGTTATAAGCAAGATTTCGGTCTCTCAAGATTTTGAACCTTGCGATGACTATCCTTCTAATTTTATTCTTTTAAACAAGAATCCAATAAACTAGAGTTCATGGAAAAAGAGAGAGAGAAAAGTGGTAAATGAAGAGAATCGACTAACCATGGACTTTTGGGATCTTCTTTACATCAGGTAATATCTGTCAGTCCTATCTGTTTTTTCTTTACCTGAAGACTCTTAATTTCTTACTTCTATCAAGCCATAGGGAAAGTCTATGATGAAATTGAAAAATTCATCTCACTCTCTCTCTATGGCTCAGAGATCATGATAACTGGGGGAGGAAAAAACTTCCATAATTTTTTGTTTGAATTGAACAAAAAAAGGACCGGTGATTAGTTTTCTGTTTCACCATTTTCAAATATAGTAAATAAATTCATTATGTCAAATGACACAATCGTGATTTTCACAGTGTGCCAAACATGATCCCGTTTTCGCGCCAAAACTTTTGAATGGAACAAACAAATGTCACAGTTAATTAAATGGTCCCAGATATTCTCCTGCCGTTGGGTAGAAGAGTAAATGAACATGGCCGCATGTCACGCGCAAAATATCTACTTTCTTCCTTCATAGGCATGGTTTTAAAGGCGTCGCCTAGGCGTCCAGGCGCTGGCCCTCCACTTTGAAAAAATGGCCGCCTTGGGCGCCTAGGCGCTGGCCCTCCACTTTGAAAAAATGGCCGCCTTGGGCCCTCCACTTTAAAACCATGTTCATAGGTCATCTCTCCTTTCCCGCCTGTTGGTTCGGCGAATAACGGTTATGGTTGTTCGCTGGATACAAAAACAATCGCTTCCCCTTGTCATGCCGACTTGACCACCTTATCCTCACCTTCTCCAAACCCACTCACCCTCCCATCCTCCTTGCTTTTCCAATGACACCTTCTCCAACTGGTTCGACTGATTCCCTCCCCATGACTACTCTCTCGCCTCTTCCATCCCTAGAAATGCTGTTTATCCCTCTATCTCCCTCACTCCTAAAAAAAAGTTTCGGATAACAGCAGTCAAAAATAAAAGATCCGACTTTTCTTACATGTTACACGCACTCCAATCCCTTTGTTCTAGTTGTCTTTACAAAAATCATTGTGAACAAAACAAGATTGCGTTCAGGGTACTATGCAAAGCTCTAACCTACTCAAGGATTCTTGTGAGGTGAGTGAGGTTAGTATGACGAACGGCCAGAAATAGTAATCTAGTTTCATTTATGCTAAATGCCACAGCCATGCTTTCGACGTCATCGACCATACTGCCCTTTCCGCGCCAAATATTTTGAGTAGAACAGACAAAAGTGTCATAATCAATGTACCGTTTCTACAACCATTTCCTGCCGCAGATAACCGAACATGGCCACGTGTCACTCACAAACAAACCGCAACCTGCCTTGATAGGTCACCTAACCCTAACCCTTCCCACGTGTTGTTAGGCGAATAACGGTCGTGGCGGTTGTCGTGTACAAATAAACAGCTTCCTGCTCCGCCACCTTCACCCTGAACGTTCCCCCTCCTCAGCCCAGAACACCCTATCACTCTCGTCTTCTCCAAAGCCGCTCGCACTCTCCTCCGGCTTCCTTCCCCCAAGCCACCTTCACCATCTGATTTCCCTCCCTTCCGGTGCTTCTCTTACCTCTTCCATCCCTATCATAGAGTTTCATCTCATACCCCTCACCACACAGAAACAGGAAGAATGACTCCCCACGGCGAAAGCCGACATTCAATTCCTAAAAAGCAGCATTGCTCCCGTGCAAACGGATCAGTCGCTCCAGAACCTAGCCCAAACGAAAAGCACTGAAGATCATAGGACAGACGGGCCAATCGCCCACCCATTTGAATCAGGGACCAAACCCAGAAATCACATGGACAGACACAGCAGATCTGCAAGCCGGGGCACAGCACCTTCCTCTAAATTTCTATGGGTGTACACCAAGCACCGGCGGAAGCTACATCTAAAACGGGGAACAACAGAACACGGAAGGGGGAGGGGGGAAACGAGGTAAGGGGTCTCACCGCCGGCGGATCAGGCTGGGAATGGATAATCGGACCAGTCATTCGCGGGGCGGCGGGCGGATCCTGGTCGGAGGTGGAAAGGATCGTTAGCGAGAGAAACAAACGGAGAGAGGGGGGGGGGGGGGGGGGGGGGGGAGGGAGGGAGAGGGGAGGAGAACCGGAGAAGTCTTACCATTGGCGGGGAAGGGAGAGGCGGGCGGGGGACGGGAGCGCCGCCGCGGATGGGGAGGCGGCAGCGGCGGCCGGAGGCGAGGGGCGGCCGGGCGGCGGAAGGACACATGGCCGGCGTGGCGTGAGGGGGAGAGATGGCGAGGCGAGGCGAGCGTGGCTGCGCTGCGCTCGCTGTGTGTGGGAATTCGCGATGACCAGCGGGCGCGAGTTGAAAATAGCGGCGTTCTCTTTTTTTTATTATTTTTTTTTTGAGGAATTCTTTTCGGGTATCTCTAGTTTCTCAGAGAACTAAGTTCTCAGAATCTCAGTCTAGTGTGAACTATAGAATCAGGTCATCAAATCTTCGCATGGATTATAACAAGCAAATTTAACGGTTCAGATGTATTATTTACTTACAATTGAAAAAAATTCATTTACAACCTAACTTACAACTCAATTACTGTACATAAAATCACGTTACAGTTATATTTGTAACTCACTTCTACTAAGACCTAAGTTAGTTTTTAGTCTCAGAACTAGCAAAACTAAAAAAAATAGGGTAACGGCATCCTCTTTGGGTCTACCTATTAAGCCCACGCTGCAAGGGCATCGCACGCATCTGAGCATCGTGGGCCCATCAAGTCTTATTCTTCCTTTAAAATGTAGGTGTCCTCTTCCTTTAAACTCTTTTTTCTTTTCTTGTTGCAACCCTCCTCTTCCCTTCTTCCCTGTCATCACTACCGTCAGCACAACACAAACCCTCCTCTCCCCCGGTCGATTCTACTGTCGTTGACGCCGATCGCAACCGCCTGCTCCTGTGACCCGAGCCCGACGCCGGTATTGCACTGTCTTGGCACCCCGCCTCCTCAATTCACCACCTCAACTGGTACTCCGCAGCCCTCGGCCATCCCTTTAACCCCCGACCATCCCCTTCTTCTCTAGCGTCGGCGACCCAAAGCATATGGCGCCGAACTCACTAGTTCATTTCTACTAAATTCCTCGGTGCAGATGTACACAACTTCAACTTTATTCTCATTGACCTTGAACCTGTGGGTCAAATGTCAAAGTAATTCGATAAAGGGTCAAAAATGCATTAGTTCGCAAAAGAGCAAGATTTGGCAAAAAAGAATACGCAGCAGAAAGTGGGTCACCCAATAAGCAACGTGATTGGACTAACAGTCAGGCCAGCCCATTCCCGTCATCATTAAGAAAAGTTTATCCAAATTGGTTGCTGATTTCATAGTGAAAAGAACATACAGCGACATGCATCTCTTTTCCAGCATAAGGTCTCCTTTGATTCATAGGATTTGTATAGGAATTGTGTAGGATTTGAATTCTACAGGAAAAAATTTTACATACATGTTTGATTCATAGGAATATATCCTATAGGAAATAATTCTATAGGAATCTAGTAGTGTAAATTCTATAGGAAAAAATCATTATGTCATACCTCATGAAAAAAAAAATTTTGCTACAATCAAAGCTACTCCATCTTTCTATAGGATTCAAGTAGGCATGACAATCCAATCATACGACTTCTCTATTCCTATAATTTTTCTATCATATGAATCAAAGAAGCCCAATATCGGATCGCTCATGCACGAGCACAACGTGGAAACGCGTTGCGCGGAAGGAATACTAATAATCCTCTTGATTTCGTGTGGGTAGGAATTAGTGGCTGGCGAATCCCTTGACAGAGGATTATGTCTCCTGGACAGGATTGTGACTCTGCCAGAGTACTACTAGTGGGTTTTCTCATTCCTTTCCATTTTTCTTTTCGCGTGGAGGATCTGCATTAGCTTACGCTAATCCTGGCGGTTTGCCATATCATTTTTCCTGCGATTTTTCATTGCGTTTTAGTTTGCTGATTCTGATCTGCAGAAGTGCAGATAGGGTAAGAGCATATCCCATATCTTACTCATATAATTAGGCAAGCAAAGCGGGTTTGGAGAAGGAGAGGAAAACTAGCGGACCAAGTGATGAGGTCCAACTCAGGCCTTGTTACTTCTAAGTTATTTGAGGAGATGTGAAGGGATTATTTTGTATCGTGAAATTTCCTCAATAGGTTGTTTATCCGGGTTTTGAGGGGATAATCCTGGGATATTTTCATAAATTTCCTCCACTCGTGTATTTTTGATTAGATTAAAAACTCTCCATCATGGTAAAGTATTTTTTGGGAAGGGTATTTGAGGGAATTTGAGAGTATTGGGTGAACACCAAATCTCCACATATCCCCACATCTTTCAGGGGTGAGAATACTGGAGAAGTAAACAAGGCTTTAAGGAGAAGACCCGATCTTCACAAATCGACACGATGGGGCGATGAACACAACATGGTGGAAGAAGAACACAACTCAAGTGATACGAAGCGTTTACGTAATTTGGCCCGATCCACCGGTCCAGTAAAATCAGTAAAGATTACAAGCAATAGAATCTCTCACTTGAGAGATTGGCAAGTACTTGATAGAATCATAAGTATGGACATATTAACCGTACGTAGAATCCTTGGAAGGAGAGACCTAGAATAGAATCCATATACTCCCTCCGTTTCAAAATATAAGATGTTTTAAGTTTGTGAAGCAAATGTATCTAGACATGCTTTAGTGTGTACATTCAAATAAACCTACACACTAAAAGATGTCTAAATACACTTGCTTAATAGATCTAAAACATCTTATATTTTGAAACGGAGGGAGTACATGTGAAAGGTCAAACTGAACTAGAGGGAGTAGTTCGGTGGCCGTTAATGTTGGGTGACCTTTCTACAGGGACATTCCACAAAAATACGAAATCATTGATGGATCCATGGCGAGACGGTATAGGCTGTTCCGGGTCTTTCAGGCTTATCCACACTTCACTCATTCCTTGATGTGATCTGTTTGTTTAGGTTAATCTTTGATCTGTTGTTCAACAGATTTTGCTCGATATTTGTATCGTCGGAATTTGGGACATATTTTACAACAGATTCGTCGATGGGTACAAGAGGTGACAGCAAGCCGTGCCGTTGCAACCGCGCGTCTAATCAAGTTATAGTGCGCCGCTTTTGTTAACCTATTGGTCACACTGTTATCTGTCGCCATCAGCCTATAACAATGACAAAACAAGACACGCACGCACACGTCATAGACGCACATGGATACACCAACTAATTCAACACGCTTGAGCAGACTATATCGCAAGAAAAATAAGCAACACGACCTCTTTCATAATTAATTTCACTAAAATTCAGTGATTATTTCTTTTCATTTTTGTGAAAAAGGACCTGACATTAAAAGAAATATCGAACAGTACAAATCATCTCAACAAAAACAAAAATTACAACAAAATCCTTGAGATGCCCTTCGTCTTTAACCTCCAAACCGTGTCGACGACGCGCTGCCGCTCCGCCCTGAGCCGGCCTGACGTTGTTGGTTGCAGACGGAAAGTCGCTGAACGGGTCAAGAAGACCACATCCGTCCCGAAGGCAAAGAAGAAGGAATAATCGTCGATGAATCTCCTTGACGATATGAAGATCCCCACAGTCAGAAGAAGTCCTCAAGAAACCACTCCCACAAGCTTCTCGGCGTCGTCGCTGGATGGGGATGAAGCCGGGGAGACTTCATTGGAGAAGACGCCACCGCCTGAGCGCCGCCCCACTAAACTTTAACCCTAAAACCAGGAGAACGAAGCCCTCCCGCCGACGCGGGCAGAGATCCATCCCGCCTCCATGGCCTAGAGGCTACAGAAATGAAGCAGATCGATAGCGACGTTGGCAGGAGGCAGAGGAACCTGTGCGTGACTACAGGGGCGAAGGGGTACATGAGAGATAAAAAATTTGGATGTTATGTTCAACCCTCGATTATCTCTTTCTCTTGTATGTAGAGGTTGTTTGATCTGCGAAACTTGAAAAGCCATAGAAATAATTCTGAACTTCCAATTAGACAGGAAAATTTAGGTAACGTCCAACCTCATATACAATTTTTGTAATGTCCATGACAACTATGGGGGAAAACTTCATAGTTTAAGAAACTCCATGCATTTTTTTTATGTGGTGTAACCAAACAACAACTATTATCATGTGTTTTTAGTCGAGCTTCAACGTGATACATTATTTGTTTTTAATATTTATATTTATTACGAAGCAAAAACGAGTAAGGTGTTCTGGAGCTTGAGTTAACGAGAGATCTAATTTTTAAAAAATAAAAGAAAATGGTATGCAAAGTTACAAAAATATGTTTTTTTGTAGGGACATATGTAATTTTTTTCAAACCTGTACTTTTTTGTTAAATAATGCTACAATGAAATCACAATAATGTGGCTCTGAATAAGAAAAATAAACTCAACTTTGCTCTTCACATTTGTACTTTTTTGTGTAAATCACACCTGGAAAGATATTTTGGTAAAATTATAGTACTAGGCATCTCTATGTTCTTGTATATATTATTCATTCTCTGTTCAGTAACCGTAACTGGTCCTCACAAGTCACAACACATGCATTCCCTACATCGCCATCGTAGCAGTACTATTAGTAGGACTGTAGGAGTACTGAGGTTCCACTGTCGAGAATTAATCGATCGAGAGGACATAACCGAACGAATTTACTCCAACAGTGCTTCCAGTTCCGTTCATCCCAGGTGCCACCATTTTTCGCAATCTGCAGGTACAATCACAGTCAGAAAAGGAGGAGGGGGATCCTTGAGCTCAAAAGTCAGACACGCACCCATTTCTTGCAGCCATAAAAGGCGTGATGCAGGACATCTGGATCCGAGAAAGGCAGACCAGGATATCCTGATGAATGAGAAGAAAATTCAGAACATGAGAAAGAATATTAATTAAGGAAACGAATCTCGCTGTTAATTTTATCTTTATCTGATGAATGAAGAATGAGGGGAGAAAGACAGGGTGGTGGTCAAAAGACAGGCCAAACCAGACAATTAGGACAACCACAGAATAGAAATTAGTAGTGTACTACACTAAGAAAACAACAAGAAAGTGGTCTATTTCTTCTTTTGTTGGCAAAATCTTATTTCTTTTTGTGCACAAGATAGAGAACAGGAGGAGAGTGGGAGAGGAAGACACACCAGCAACAGCAAAGCAGCACAAGAGACACAGCTCCCCGGAAACCGCATAAAAGCTTTGGGACCTTCCTTTGTCTCTCTTCGCTGTTGCTTCCAAAGATTTGATCATTCGTTCGGCACCGAATTATTTGTGCGGGGAGATCAGAAGATCCAAAAGATACTGCGGGGGAGGGGAATAAATCCATTTTGGCGAGATTCGCGTGGGGAGATGAGGAGAGTTAGGTGTTAGGACCACTCATAAATTCCGCCTGTTCCTTCAGATCTGCTCCGTGCTGTTCTAGCTTTGGCAACGACTTCTCCCCTCGAGGACAGGGCAACTGCTCCTTGCTCTTCCAGTTGGTCACAAACTTTCCTTTTGATTCAGTTCATCTTCCCTGGAGAGAAGAAAGGCTCAGTCTTGTGCAGGAGTTTCTTGTTCGTGTTAAATCCCACACTGCCAGTATCGTCTTTTTTCTCTCCGATGGGCAACGCGTTCGGCTGCGTGCAGCGGAAGCAGCAGCGGGGCGCGGCCTTGGCGTCGCGCAGCAAGCGGATGGGGAGCGCGCGGGCGCCGCGCGGCGGGGCGGCAAAGCTGACGCCGGCGGAGGAGGAGCTCCTGCACCGCCAGGCGCTGGCCATGGCCATCCACCAGCACCTCGACGCCGGAGGCTCCATGTCGCGCCGCATCGACGCCGGCGGCGCCTCCATGTCCCGCCGGATCGGCCCTGGCAACACCAGCTCCCGCCGCCACGGCAGCCTCCCGGACTCCGTCACGAATGCCAAGGCTGTAAGGCTTCCACCCCTCTTTCAGCTCCGCTCTTACATGTTCCCGTGCTGCAGCCTTGCTCTGTTTTCTTGCCTTGCAAATGTCTACAATCTTATAATCAACAAGTTCCTGATGTGTGTTTTATCTTGGTTAAATTTCGTTCTTCCATTATCTCAAAGGAAGCTCTGAATTCTGTCTGAATTTACAGAATTTGGCCCAGCTAGAATCTGTGCTTAGTTAGTAGGTATAGTACCAAACTTTTCAATTGGCAAGAGTTTTGCAGGACCAGTTGGCCTTCCGACCCAATGATTTGGTATTAGCATACCACTTTATACTATCTTTTTGTTGTTTAAGGTGTTTGGTCAGCAAAATCCTGTCATTATCAGAGTGGTACCACAAGGCCTTTAGTTACATGGTTTGCTGACTTGTTTAACGTTTACCTGCTTTATGTTTTGCCAGTTGCCACTTGACTAGTAAATTGGTTCTTAATTTGGATTGTCTAGCATCTATGTGTGTACTTGAATGCTTGTTGTAAGACACATTATTATTTGCGAGGAAACACCTGCATGTTGTTAGTCATTTTCTTCATGCTTTCCTTGGCTGGGTTGATTTTGAGTTGTAATGAGCGGCTCATATAAATGTTGGAGGTTCTGAAGTATCACTGTGAATGAAAGATGGGTTTTCTATGCTTGCTTGCTGCTGCTCATCTTATTAGTACTAAGATTTGTTAGTGTAAATCTACAAATGGCAAAACACTTTGCTGTTTTACTTTGTGGGTTTTTTTCTTAATAATTAATTGTGTTACATGTTGATTGGTTGAGGTTATTCTAAGCTTCTGAAATCTCCCACTCATATTTAAAAAAAATGAATTATATGGATCACTATAAATACCATGTGTGTAAAACTGTTTATTCATACAAAGGACAGGGCTAGGTATTCATGGAGAAACCTTACAAGGTACTCCCTCCGTTTTTAAACATAAGATGTTTTAGGTTTGTGAAGCAAATATAGACACCTTTTAGCGTGTATATTCGAGTGAACCTACACACTAAAAGATATCTAGCTACATTTGCTTCACAAAGCTAAAACATCTTATATTTTGAAACGGAGAGAATACATGTCATTAGGAGTTAGGACTACAAGAGAATACTATGAGTCTGTTACCTCAGTAGCTGTTTCACTAGTTGACAGCACTGTTCCCATTTCTTAATAGTGTTCTCTCTTATTTGATAATCCAATCTACTAATTTGGTATATTCTAGTAGGCTTGTATCAGTAGCTTAACTTTGTATTGCTGGTCAATATTTTGGTCCCAACTATTCAAGTTTAGAAGCAGAGCCAGAATATTATCATGCAAGTATGTTATTTTTCGACAAAGAGCAAAAGCTTGCATCTCGTTTTTTCAATACCAAAATTAGGCCATCACGATCAGACAATAAAGCAAGGCTACAAGTTATGGGAGCTAGATGGATATGACAACAGACAAATCAACAATGACTCCCGCCTAGACGCCAACCATCTTCCATCACCGGCTCACTCGGATATAAGTTATGTTTGTAGTTCTTACAGAAAGTTTTTCAACAGTTGGCTGGCATAGGCTTCTACATGAACATGGGCATCTTGCGGTGCTTTATCTTAGGAGTTAGGACCTACTGTACAGGAGAAGCAATTCCCTTTTACCCTTGTACTTATTTATTTATTCTTCCTTCTTTAACACTTCGCTCTAGCAACAAAGGACTACTTCGCATTGGTTGTAGGCTATGTGTTCTTTTTACCGATTATAGTTATTTATGCCTTTTGTATTCTTTTGGAATGGCACTTTCAGGTCCAAGTTGTCTTAGAGAACTTAGAAACCAAGAAAATCGTTCTTGTCCATGGGGAAGGATTTGGCGCTTGGTGTTGGTACAAGACCATCTCTCTCTTGGAGGAAGCTGGTCTCGATCCTGTTGCCTTAGACCTCGCAGGTTCTGGCATAGACCACACTGATGCAAATAACATATCTACATTGGAAGAGTACTCTAAGCCACTAATTGATTACCTTAGTAAACTCCCTGAGAATGAGAAGGTGGGTTCTTTACCCTGTTTTTTCTTCATATATGCATTAAGAATAGAACTGGGTATCTGAGTGGTGTGCATGTTGATACTAATGCAGGTAGTTTTGGTCGGGCATAGTTGTGGAGGTGCAAGTGTGTCATATGCCTTGGAACACTGCCCAGAGAAGATCTCAAAGGCTGTATTTCTTACTGCCACAATGGTAAAGGATAGCCAGAGGCCCTTTGACGTGTTCTCTGAAGAAGTATGCACTCCCTTGATGTTTCCGTGTGCACTTGTATGTTCTTGCTGAGCAACAACTCACATGTTGTCGTATCTTGCAGCTTGCATCGGCAGATGTTTTCTTGCAAGAATCACAGTTTTTACTTTATGGAAATGGAAAGGAGAAGCCTCCAACTGGGCTCAGGTTTGACAAACAGCAGATCAAGGGGTTATATTTCAACCAGAGTCCTTCCAAGGTACACTCTACTGTACTCATATGTTGCCTATTGAGAAGTACCATCACATGTATCTCTTTTCTGTGGACAAAGTGTAGCTAACAAGTCTGGCACGTTGTTGTAGGATATCGCACTTGCTGCTGTGTCCATGAGGCCCATCCCTTTAGCCCCCATAATGGAGAAGCTCTCCCTCACCGCAGAGAACTACGGGACGATCCGTCGCTACTTCGTCCAGACACTGGACGACCACATGTTGTCGCCTGATGCCCAGGAGAGACTGGTCCGGGAGAACCCGCCCGATGGGATCTTCAAGATAAAGGGTGGTGACCACTGCCCCTTTTTCTCGAAGCCACAGTCTCTCCACAAGATCTTGGTTGAGATCGCGCAGATCCAAGCTCCGGCAACGCTGTTCCCGGGCAAAGCCATTTCAGAAGAAGTAGAAGAAAATACCGAGAAATCATGACTTCCTGAACGTCATGTATGTACATGAAATGAGTAGCACATAGGTCAATTCGCAAAAGGAGATACAGGGGGTAATTGGAATCAGCCACTCTGGCAGTCAGCAGAGATCAGAATAAAAATGTAGTTAGTTGAAGAAATGTTCCTTTTTCTTTTGTAATGATCAAGTATAGTGGATGAGCCTGTGAGAGATGTTTTTACCATCTGCATTATATATATCTTCAGTCATCATCAGAAGTTCGCAACATTGTCTTGCAGGTTTGCCAGATGCTTTGGCTAACAATAACATGATGGCTTGTCTATCATTCCTCTTATAATCAGGTTATTAGTCTTATGCCAAATCTAAGGTAGTTGATAGAAAAAGAGCACTCTTTAGTGTAAGGTTATTCAATAATAATTTCTCTTTGCAACACATGTCGCGTGGCATGCTTGACCAAGCAGTTGGTTGTAAAATTCAAACTGAAATATATTTAACTGACCATCGAAATTATGAACCGTTTTCACTGTTGTGTTTGTCGAGTCGAAATATTCGAAACTACAAGGCATTGACAACTGAAGCCTGAGGTCCTTAGGGCCGGCTTTGGCCCAACGAGAGCACTCAGATGATTTCCAACACCGCATCAACAGTTACAGTCGTGCTATGTACTCCATATTAGATAATTTCTTTAATCCCGTCTATTCGCATGATCCAGAGGAGACGCAGTTCCTTGCTTAAAAATCAGACCACTTGACACGGTACGGACTACCTTAACTGAACGTCGCAACGGTTTGCCGTGGAGAACATCCAACTGGCGTTCATAGCTAAACCTGGTTGATCTCTATATAAGCTCAATAGGCATGACTCTCAAACCACAAACCAACCAAGAGTTCATTGTATCAGCAACCAAGGAAAAGAGGGTCGTTATACACTCATACTTCAAGAGTGTCAGGTATCTAAGATGGCAGCTGTAAGAGCTCTAGCCACCATGGCGGTCTTCCTCCTAGTGGCGCTCTCCACCTCCCATGTTGCATCATCCCTCCGCCCAGGGCTCGGTGTCTGCCATGCGAGCGGCTACCTCCCAGGAAAAGCAGGTCACTGTGAGCAGAGCAACGATCCAGACTGCTGTGAGGATGGCAAGAGGTACCCACAATACCACTGCTCACCACCGGTCACCGCGAGCACGAAGGCCGTCCTGACTCTCAACAGCTTCGAGAAGGGCAAGGATGGCGGTGGCCCGTCGGAGTGCGACAACGCCTACCACAGCGACGAGGAGATGGTCGTCGCGCTCTCCACCGGCTAGTTCAAGAACATGGCACGCTGCGGTCACCGCATCAAGATTAGTGCCAATGGTAAATCCGTGTATGCCAAGGTGGTGGATGAGTGCGACTCCGTGTATGGCTGCGATGACGAGCACAACTATGAACCACCATGTGCCAACAACATCGTTGATGCCTCGCCGGCAGTGTGGAACGCCCTGGGGCTCGACCAGAACGTCGGCATGGAGGGCATCACGTGGTCTGACAGCGACAACTGATCAGCATACTCGCAGTTCCATTAATTTGCATCATTCATGTTCATGTCTACATTCAGTGTGGTGTCTACTATGTACATATATTCATTCATAGCTCGCTTGATCCACAAATACACTATGGTTATAATATTAATGTCAAATTATGTTTTGCTACAATATGCCTAAATAATTAAGTTGGGCTTGCCACATTATCGTTGACTCATGATTTGACCAACTCGTGTCCCTAGTTACGTGATGTGCACTGTGCCGTTATATGTGTTGGACAGAGTGAACGACCATCACCCGGCTATTCACCCTCAGTTAATTAATTATGAGAGTCGGACCATTTGACTATCCCAACATCAAAACCTTGCAAGTAATTTGTTGTGTATCTCTGGAATATTTTTTCTCCATGGTCTGAAGCACAACATGTAAATCCCAACATTTTGAACACGTCTATGCAAAACAAAGACATGCAATAAATCCTATTCATTGCATCCATCAATTAAAAAAAAGACAGGCAACACATGCAACTGAAAAGAATGTTGGATGAAACATTTGGGGAAAGCATCCACAACAATGCATAAGTATATCTACAACGGAAGAAAAACAAACTCACAAGAATGTACCCATAATCGTTGCAACATGCCATGCCATACATGTTGTGACTAATCAAAAGTCCGCCATAACTTCGGACGCTAGATGGGGGCTACATCTCTGGCTAATTTTACGAGCTTCGCCAACGGTTTTGTTCATACAACCACTTGGGGTAATGGGGTCCTCGCAATTGGAAGGATGGATGCTATTTTTTATTCTGTAAATCACGTAAGCACCTCTCCTCATGAGGAACATTTATTATGGATCGGAGGGAGTACTTGTTCTCACCATCACCTTAGGCCACGTTTGGTTCGCCGGATATTAGGCAATACCAGCGTGGATTTTCAGTCCCAACTTTCTACGAAAGAGCGTGATACGTCTATTTTGCATCACTATTTTGTATCATAATTTACTGTTATTCATTGTTATATTTCATATTTAGATATGATACTTATGTTATTTCCTTTGTTTTCACATGTTTGATGATCATTGGAGGATTTGCTGCCGGAGTCAGGATTCTGCTGGAAAAAGGACCATCAAGGGACCATATTTTGAAGATCAGGAAAATTCCAGAAAAATACCAGGAAATTATATTTTCCCAGAAGACTCAGGAAGCCAGAAGGAGGAGTCGAGAGGAGCCAGGAGGGGCCCTCACGCCAGGGTGGCGCGGCCTGCCCCCTGGCCGCGCCAGCCCTGTGTGAGGCCGCCCTGGCCCACTTCTGGTCTCGCCCCTTCGCGTACTTCATCGTCCCCGAAAACCTAAGTCAAGAGGAGGCTCAGAGTTAGACACCGCCGCCTCTGCGGGGCGGAAAACACCAGAGGGAGAAAAGCTCTCCGGCAGGGAGAAATCTGCCGGGAAAATTCCTTCCCGGAGAGGGGAGATCGTCGCCATCGTCATCACCATCGCACCGGACTTCATCGGGATCATCATCATCATCATCTCCATCACCAGCACCTTCATCTCCACCATCACCACGCCATCCCGCTGTAACATCTTGAGTTGGATCTTGTTATATTCATAGGGAAACTTTCCCGGTGTTGATTACTCTTGTAGTTGATGCTATTGAGTGGAACCGTTCAATTAAGGTTTATGTTCAGATTGTTATTTACCATTATTTCACCTCTGATCATGATCCATATGATGTCTTGTGAGTAGTTCGTTTAGTTCTTGAGGACATGGGAGAAGTCAAGATGTTAGTAGTGAATTATTGTTGAGAAATATTTAATGGTTTGATATTGTTGTGGTGCTATTTCACTAGTGGTGTCATGTGAACGTCGACTACATGATACTTCACCATTTATGGGCCTAGTGAGATGCATTGTGTATTTGGCTACCAATTGTGGGGTTGCTGGAGTGACAGAAACCTAAACCTCCGTTGGGAAACCATTGCACCAGGGAGCGTAGGATCTTAGAGTTTAAGGTTATGGTTAGATTTATCTTAATTACTTTCTTGTATTTGCGGATGCTTGCAAGGGATATAATCACAAGTGTGTATTTATCCTAGTAAGGGTAGTGCGCTAGCACAGGTTCACCCCCATAACACCTATCAAACCAATAAAGACTATTGGCTTTATGAAGCGAAAGCTCTTGACAGAAACTCCCGTGTGTCCTCGAGAACGTTTGGTTATTATAAGTACACAACCGGCTTATCCTTTGCTGAAGAAAGGATTGGGCCACTTGCTGTAATTGTTACTACTGTCTTTTATTTACTCGCACTTTATTTACTCGTATTACCAAATACCCCTGAAAACCTGTTTGCTAGTATTTACAGTGATTCTTTGATCAAAACTGCTCATCAACACCTTCTGCTCCTCGTTGGGTTCGACACTCTTATTTATCGAAAGTACTACGATACACCCCCTATACTTGTGGGTCATCAAGACTATTTTCTGGCGCCGTTGCCGGGGAGTGTAGCGCTATTGAAGAGTGGAATTGGTAAAGGTAACCGTCGCTGTGAGTATTGTTTTTATTTTGTCTTTAATTTTTATTTTACTCTGCTATGGAGAACTCTCCATTTGGTTTCCTATTTGGAAACACATCTACTACTACTGCTGCACATGTGGAGGAACCACCACCGCCACCACCTGCTGAAATTGATCCTTTTAAAATACCTATGAAAATTGTTGGGCGTATTATGGATAACTGCTATTCAGGAGATGGAACTGTCCATCCGGGTGATCACTTATTATTTATACATGAATTATGCGAGTTGTTCAGATGTGCAGGTATTTCACCAAGCCAGGTCAAGAAGAAATTATTCTCATTATCATTGAAAAGCAGAGCTGAAGAGTGGTATCGACTACTCCAAGATGGTCCATCTATGGCATGGGAGGATATTGTACCTCTCTTTTATTCCAAGTTTTATCCTCCAAGTAAAATTCATAAAGACCGTAATCGGATATATAATTTTTGGCCTCATGATGGAGAAAGTATTGCCCAAGCGTGGGGGAGATTGAAGTTACTAATGCTCAAATGCCCCATTATGAGCTCCCTAATAATATTGTTATTGATAATTTTTATGCGCGGCTTACTCTTCCTGATAAGGATTATTTGGATGATTCTTGCTTTGGATCATTCACTCATATGAAAGAAGATGCTAAGTGGAAACTTCTTGACCGTATACAAGAGAATGCTGAAGGTTGGGAAAACGACAAAGGTAGGAAGTCAAGTATAAACTATGATTATGAATGCATTAAAGCTTTTATGGGGACCGATGACTTTCATAGAGTTAGCGCTGCTTATGGTCTTGATTCACAAATACTTGCTAATTGTCTTAAGGCTTTTGCCTCTTATATTGATGTTCCAAAGAAAGATTGGAACAAATATCATGCGCCTTATAAAGACTCTATTAGTCATATACCTGCTGCAGCTACTGAAGTTTGTACTGTTGATAGCATTGTGCCTGAACCTTATTTTGAGAAGACACCTTTCCCTGCTAAGGTAAAGAAGTATTCTACTTTGGTAAGTGTGTCTAATAAAAGTACTAAGAAAGCTGCAGAACCTGATGAGCAAATTACTATTAAGTCTCCTGTAGCTATATTGAAGGATCTTGTTACTAAAGATGTAGGGGATGAATATATTCTTTTTTGTGAAGATGCTTCTAACATTCTCTCACATCCTAAAAAGCATAGGAAAACAAGTGTTCCTGTTATTTCTGTCAGGATTGGAGATCATTGCTATTATGGTTTATGTGATATTGGTGCTAGTGCAAGTGCTATTCCTTTAGAGCTTTACAAAGAAATTATGCATGAGATTGGCGCTTGTGAACTTGAAGATATTGATGTGGTTGTTCAGCTTGCTAACAAAGAGACTGTTTGGCCTCTTGGTATTGTTCGAGATGTGGAAGTTCTTTGCGGTAAGACTAAATACCCTACTGATTTTTTAGTCCTTGGTAAGGAGGCTAGTAAAAATTGTCCTATTATTTTTGGTAGACCATTTTTGAACACCTGTGGCGCCGTGATAGATTGTAAGAAGGAGAAATTTTTTACTAAGTTCAATGGAGAGTCTTATGAGTTTAATTTTTCCAAGTTTGCTAAGACTTCTTATGAAAATGACACGCCTAATGAAAATTTTCGAGTTGAACAGCTTGCTTCTATTGCGCTTGCTCCTAATAATGCCTTGCAGCAATTCATGGAAGATCACGAAAGTGATGTTTTCAGCAAGGAAAGAGAAGAGATTGACGATATTCTTCTTCGTCAACCACCATTAATCAAGCATAATCTACCTGTGGAGGATCTTGGTACCACTTTGCCGCCTAAGGAAGATCCTGTTTTTGAATTAAAGCCTTTGCCTGATAATCTTAAATATGCTTATATAGATGATAAGAAAATATATCCTGTTATTATTAGCTCTAAACTTTCAGGAAAGGAAGAAGAAAGATTACTGGAGATATTGAGGAAACACCGAGGAGCTATGGGATATACGCTTGATGATTTGAAAGGGATTTCTCCCACTTTATGTCAGCATGCCATTAATATGGAGAAAGACGCGAAGCCAGTAGTGGAGCATCAACGCCGCCTAATTCCCAAGATGAAGGATGTGGTAAGAAATGAGGTATTAAAGCTCCTTGATGCTGGTATTATTTATCCTATTGCTGATAGTAGATGGGTTAGTCCTGTCCATTGTGTTTCTAAGAAAGGAGGTATGACTGTTGTGCCTAATGAGAATAACGATCTTATTCCTCAAAGGATAGTTGTTGGTTATAGGATGTGCATTGATTATAGGAAGGTAAACAAAGTTACTAAGAAAGATCATTATCCTTTACCGTTTATAGATCAAATGCTAGAAAGGTTATCTAAGAAGACTCATTTTTGTTTCCTTGATGGTTATTCTGGTTTTTCTCAAATTGCTGTTAAGAAGGATGATCAAGAGAAAACCACTTTTACTTGTCCTTATGGAACTTATGCTTATAGATGTATGCCATTTGGTTTATGCAATGCTCCTGCTACTTTTCAAAGATGCATGTCTGCTATTTTTCATGGCTTTTGTGAAGAAATTGTGGAGGTCCTCATGGACGATTTCTCCGTCTATGGAACTTCTTTTGATAATTGTTTGCACAACCTTGATAAAGTTTTGCAGAGGTGCGAAGAAACTAACCTTGTTCTTAATTGGGAGAAATGCCACTTTATGGTGAATGAAGGAATTGTCCTTGGACATAAAATTTCTGAAAGAGGTATTGAAGTTGACAGAGCAAAAGTGGAGGCAATTGAGAAAATGCCCTGTCCCAGAGATGTTAAAGGTATTCGTAGTATTCTTGGTGATGCTGGTTTCTATAGGAGGTTTATTAAAGATTTCTCTAAGATTTCAAAGCCTGTTACTAATCTTCTTCAAAAAGATGTACCATTTGTCTTTGATGATGATTGTAAGGAAGCTTTTGAAACTCTTAAGAAGGCTTTAACTACTGCTCCTATTGTTCAACCACCTGATTGGAATTTAGCTTTTGAAATTATGTGTGATGCTAGTGATTTTGTTGTTGGTGCTGTTCTTGGACAGCGCGTAGATAATAAGTTGAATGTTATTCATTATGCTAGTAAGACTCTTGATGCTGCTCAAAAGAATTATGCTACTACTGAGAAAGAGTTTCTTGCTGTTGTTTTTGCATGTGATAAGTTTAGATCTTACATTGTTGATTCTAAAGTTACTATTCATACTGATCACGCTGCTATTAGATATCTTATGACTAAGAAGGATGCTAAGCCTAGGCTTATTAGATGGGTGCTGCTTTTACAAGAGTTTGATTTGCATATCGTAGATAGGAAAGGTGCTGAAAATCCTGTGGCTGACAATTTGTCTAGATTGGAAAACATTTCTTTTGATCCTATTCCTGTTAACGATAGTTTTCCAAATGAACAGTTGGCTGCAATAAATGTAACTTCGCGAGACCTTCCTGGGTATGCTGATTGTGCTAACTTTATTGTTTCCAAGTATTTGCCTCCAACCTTTACAGCTCAGCAAAGAAGAAAATTCTTCTGTGATTTGAGGCATTATTTTTGGGATGACCCACACTTATATAAAGAAGGAGTTGATGGTATTATGCGAAGATGCGTACCGGAATATGAGCAACAAGAGATATTAAGAAAATACCATAGCAGCGCCTATGGAGGGCATCATGCTGGGGATAGAACCGCACAGAAGGTTCTACAATCAGGTTTTTATTGGCCAACCCTCTTTAAAGATGCCAGAAGGTATGTTTTATCTTGTGATGAATGTCAAAGAGTTGGTAATATTTCTAGACGCAATGAAATGCCTATGAGTTACACTCTTGTTATTGAACCGTTTGATTGTTGGGGATTTGACTTTATGGGTCCTTTTCCTCCTTCAAAAGGCTATACCCATATACTTGTTGTTGTTGATTATGTTACTAAATAGGTAGAAGCCATACCTACAAAGAGTGTCGATGGTGAGACCTCGTTAAAAATGCTTAAGGATGTTATTTTTCCTAGGTTTGGTGTGCCTAGATATCTTATGACTGATGGAGGTTCTCATTTTATTCACGGTAGTTTTAGAAAAACTCTTGCTAAATATGATGTCAATCATAGAATTGCTTCTGCTTATCATCCCCAAACTGGTGGGCAGGTAGAGCTTTCAAATAGGGAGATCAAGTCTATCTTGCAGAAGACTGTCAATAGATCTAGGAAAAACTGGGCTAGTAAGTTAAACGATGCTTTATGGGCTTATAGAACTGCTTATAAGAACCCCGTGGGTATGTCTCCTTATAAGATGGTTTACGGAAAAACGTGTCACTTGCCCTTAGAATTAGAACACAAAGCTTTTTGGGCAGTGAGAGAGCTTAGTAGAGATTTTAAACTAGCCGGTAAGAAAAGGTTATTAGATTTGAGTTCTCTAGATGAGTGGAGAAACGAAGCGTATGAGAATGCCAGGCTTTTTAAAGAAAAAGTCAAGCAATGGCATGATAAGAGAATTCTTAAGAGAGAGTTTCATGTTGGTGAGAAAGTTCTATTGTATAGGTCTCGTCTCAGATTTTTTGCAGGAAAATTACTTTCAAAATGGGAAGGACCATATGTTATTGTGGAAGTGTACCGCTCAGGTGCTATTAAGATTGCTTCATTGAAAGATGACTCTACACAAGTGGTGAATGGGCAAAGACTCAAACATTATATTTCTGGAGATTCTTATAATGAAGATGTTGATGTTATTGAAACAGTTTCTCCGGAAGAATTCATCCAAGACAAATTGCAGGTACCTGCAGAGTTCGTTTTCGAATAGGTAACAGTTCTAGTCAGAGAAGTTTCGCGAAAAGATCTTCCTTTAATATTTTTGCTATTTTTACTAAATATGAAAAATCACGAGATGAAAACGGGCAGGAAAAGAAGTCCGTGTGCTTCTCACACATAGGTGGCGCGGGCCCACCCCTGGCCGCGCCACCCAGGTGTGAGAACACCCCGGAACTCTTTTCCGTCCTGGTTTCCTCCTGTGATTTTGTTTTGATGTATAATTTTCGCCTATTTAACCCCCCGGAGTCCCCGAGGTCTGTATATCGTTTTCTCGTCGTGCTTTGTTTCGAGCTGTTTCTGTCAGGGATTGCTCTCGGCTTTGGAGTTACAATGTCTTTGTCCGGTCCATCTAAGGAGAACCCTCTTGCGGATTCCATCAATCCGTACATGAGGGAGCTGAAGATGCATCTGAAGGAGTTGTCACTCAAGGATGGGGAGTTGCAGATTAAAGATGTTCAAGGACCCAAAGGAGAATGGAGTCTTGAAGCAAGGATGGAAGCACTGGAACAAGAAGTTTTCAAATACAAGAAGATGGCAGAACGCGAGGTGGACATTATCTATAGGATTAATCAAGAGCTTGTTGCCAAGTACAAGAAGGAGACTACAGAGCTCTGGAGGGATATCCTCTCACTCCAGGAGACGACTAGCCAATTACAAGCACAACTCTACGACGTGCAGAACCAAAATTGTGAGTATGAAGCTAGATTTCAACAAATGAGTGCTGCTGCAAGTTTCAGGATTTTAGAGACCAAGACTTCCTTCCTTGATGGAGGACCTCTTCCTTGGAAGGATGACAACGATGAAGATCCACCGCCACCGCCAAAGGAGTAATTCATCATCGGTATAGGCATCCCCTTGGCTTGTTCCAAGCTTGGGGGAGTGCCGCGGTATCACATCATTACCTTTTGCTCATTTACTTTTCAAGTAGAGTCATATCATGAATAGAGAAGTTATCTTATAGAATAGTTTGCAGTTTCGAAGTATCCTCCTTAGTTGGTTATCTATGTATCCCTTGGTGTGAGTTGCGGTAATAAAATATTAATGAGAAGTTTTATCGTTTACTTTCCGCATACTTTATGTTAGTTTGCAATCTCTCTTGTATGGTGATACGTTGCAAACGTATCTATAATTTTTGATGCTCCATGCTTGTTTTACACCAATTGCTATATGTTTTGTCTACACTTTGTGATACTTTTATGATTTATTTGGACTAACCTACTAATAGTTGCAAAAGTGCACAATGTTCTTGTTTTACACTTTGATGTGTAGGAATTACCAAGAATACAAGTGGAAACCTTATTGGAGTCAAATTGGGACTTTCCAGAAATCTGTACCAGAACTTTTTTCGAAGATGGTCACGTTACGGGTCGAAGACGGCATCAAATGGAAAACTCTTAAAATACAAAGTTGTAGGGAATTTCACGGCGAACGTTCTGGATATAAAATTCACCTGATTCAGAGTCCGGACAGCCGAGATAAGCCCGCTCATTTGCAGACCAGGCCTGGGCTGCGCGAGCTATGTGGGAGAAGGCCCTGGTCGCCTCCTGACGACGCCCCTTTGCCTATATAAAGCCTCGGGACAGAAAACCCTAAAAGAGTCGGCAATTTTCCAAAAACAGTTCCGAAGCTCCGCCGCCGTCGCCGACGAATTTCGGGGGACAGAAGTCTCTGTTCCGGCACCCTGCCGGGACGGGGAAGTGCCCCCGGAGCCATCTCCATCGGTCTCCATCGCCGTCTCCGCCGTCTCTATCGACCTCACCGCCATCTCCATCAACCTTGCTGTCTCCTATGATGAGGAGGGAGTAGTTCATCCCTGGGGCTAAGGGCTCTACCGGTAGCTATGTGGTTCACCTCTCTCTCCCATGATGTGATCTTTATGTGATCGTGAGCTTTGTATCATGTTGAACAAGTACATGTTATTATTCAGATATTTTGTGTACTCTAGCAATGTTATTAAAGTAATATATTCCTCCTGCTATGGTGTAACGGTGACAGTGCGTGCATCATGGTGGTACTTGGTTTAGGCTATGATTGTGATCTCTTGTGGATTATGAGAATAATTATTGCTATGATAGTTTGAGTGATCTATTCCTCCTTTCATGGTGTAATGTTGACAGTGTGTGCACCGTGTTAGTACTTGGTTTAAGTTGCAATGATTTCTATCTTGAGTTATGCTTTGATTTGGATATCTCTATGAGTGGTGTTTGTCAAGTACTCGATGAACTTTAAGGGGTGCTTCTGTAGCCACTACACAATGATTAGTGTTATTCAATAGGAGAGTAATTCAGAGTACCATAGTGGAGAGAAGTTGTTTATTTGTTCAATCATGTTATATTGTTGGGAGTGTGTCCACTAGTGAAAGTATGATCCCTAGGCCTTGTTTCCAAGCATTGCACACCGTTTACTTGCTATTTTGTTACTTGTTTGCTCGCAGCGATATTTATTTCACATCACGTTTGCTACTTATAATCATCTATACCACTTGTATTTTACTATCTCTTCGCCGAACTAGTGCACCTATACATCTGACAAGTGTATTGGGTGTGTTGGGGACACAAGAGACTTTCTGTATCGTAATTGCAGGGTTGCTTGAGAGGGATAGCTTTGACCTCTAACCTCCCTGAGTTCGATAAACCTTGGGTGATCCACTTAAGGGAAACTTGCTGCTGTTCTACAAATCTCTGCACTTGGAGGCCCAATAAGTGTCTATAAGAATAGAAGTGCGTAGACATCATATGGTTAGCCTTGTTGATTGGTATTGGTATCACGTTGGGAGCATGAGTAAATTTAGTTGGTTTTGGCAAACCTAGCTTGGTCAGTAGAAACTTTACCTTGAGGCTTGAGTAGAAAAGAATAAAGAAGTGTTTGTAGTTACATCACTTCAGTTTTTCTTATGTTTGGCTTATAAGCATTGTTATTCTCAAGGTCAAAATCATTGTACCTTCAAGGGAGTTTGCATGATTGTTCTTATTATATGTATGTTTGTTTGTTTCATGCAACTCTTATGCTTGCTACCCAGCCTTGCTAGCCAAAAACCTGTACTGAGAGGAAATACTTCTCATGCATCCAATTCCCAAATGCCAAGTCATTTTCAAAGAGTCAACTATAAATTCCTATGCATGGTATTTCAAGCCATTCCAAGTAAATTTTCATGTGCTACCTTTCAAAAACCTTCAAACACTTCTCATTTTGTGCCATTGTTTTTAGCTCATGAGGACGTAGTGGATGGGTTTGTTATCTTCCATACTAAATTGAGTACCCCTCGACTAGGCAGCTTCATCTGCTCGTCATTAATTTTGTAAGGGAGCTGGTCAGACCATTATAATCTCAAAAAGAAAAGAAAAGAAAAAGAAGCACTCCTCCATGGTATGTGAAAGTTGGTTGGCACCCGATGGAATCGGTTAGCCATGGTTTGAGAAAGGAAAAAGGTGGGGAGGAGTGCAAAGCTATAAAAGAGCACCAAAGTGCCAATTAATCAAACATCTCGGAACCGCTCTCACTTGTTTAGTATGGAAGATATCAAGAACTCCGTTGCTAGTCGTTGACAAAAGCAACCACCTCTCAAAATAATTTTTTACCTATGTTTTACAAATGAAAAGCTCTAGCACATGTTTAATCCCTGCTTCCCTCTGCGAAGGGCCTATCTTTTACTTTTATGTTGAGTCAACCTATTTCCCTCTGTCTCAAGCAAGCATTTGAGTTGTTATGTTTCACTCATCCATATGTTGATCCGTTTAATCATGTTTACTATCTTCCTTGTTTTATATAATGCTTTTGTCTGAAGGAATATATCTTTGAAAGCTTTCTATGAATGCAAAAGTTTATTTTGTTGAGCATATGGTCTTTGCTATATTAGCTCTGTTTTAAAAAGGCTCCGTTCAAAAGAAAGAATAGCTTGTTCATCATTCTTTGACCAAGAACTAAGGTTTGCCATTGCCAATTATAGTTTACCTTGTGCATCTTTACATGTGATTCCCTTTTACCTATTGCAAGTCTATATCTTATAAAGGGAAGTTGCTGTCTATTATAATCGGTGCCTTGGTGAATGTGATGCTTCTTGTCCGTATTTTGATTATCGATACTTCACTCCATAAACCTGTGGTCATGTTTACCGAGTTTAGCTTTCGCTTGGGGACAAGCGAGGTCTAAGCTTGGGGGGTTGATACGTCCATTTTGCATCACTATTTTGTATCATAATTTACTGTTATTCATTGTTATATTTCATATTTAGATATGATACTTATGTTATTTCCTTTGTTTTCACATGTTTGATGATCATTGGAGGATTTGCTGCCGGAGTCAGGATTCTGCTGGAAAAAGGACCATCAAGGGACCATATTTTGAAAATCAGGAAAATTCCAGAAAAATACCAGGAAATTATATTTTCCCAGAAGACTCAGGAAGCCAGGAGGAGTCGAGAGGAGCCAGGAGGGGCCCTCACGCCAGGGTGGCGCGGCCTACCCCCTGGCCGCGCCAGCCCTGTGTGAGGCCGCCCTGGCCCACTTCTGGTCTCGCCCCTTCGCGTACTTCATCGTCCCCGAAAACTTAAGTCAAGAGGAGGCTCAGAGTTAGACACCGCCGCCTCTGCGGGGTGGAAAACACCAGAGGGAGAATAGCTCTCCGGCAGGGAGAAATCTGCCGGGGAAATTCCTTCCCGGAGAGGGGAGATCGTCGCCATCGTCATCACCATCGCACCGGACTTCATCGGGATCATCATCATCATCATCTCCATCACCAGCACCTTCATCTCCACCATCACCACGCCATCCCGCTGTAACATCTTGAGTTGGATCTTGTTATATTCATAGGGAAACTTTCCCGGTGTTGATTACTCTTGTAGTTGATGCTATTGAGTGGAACCGTTCAATTAAGGTTTATGTTTAGATTGTTATTTACCATTATTTCACCTCTGATCATGATCCATATGATGTCTTGTGAGTAGTTCGTTTAGTTCTTGAGGACATGGGAGAAGTCAAGATGTTAGTAGTGAATTATTGTTGAGAAATATTTAATGGTTTGATATTGTTGTGGTGCTATTTCACTAGTGGTGTCATGTGAACGTCGACTACATGATACTTCACCATTTATGGGCCTAGTGAGATGCATTGTGTATTTGGCTACCAATTGTGGGGTTGCTGGAGTGACAGAAACCTAAACCTCCGTTGGGAAACCATTGCACCAGGGAGCGTAGGATCTTAGAGTTTAAGGTTGTGGTTAGATTTATCTTAATTACCTTCTTGTATTTGCGGATGCTTGCAAGGGGTATAATCACAAGTGTGTATTTATCTTAGTAAGGGTAGTGCGCTAGCACAGGTTCACCCCCATAACACCTATCAAACCAATAAAGACTATTGGCTTTATGAAGCGAAAGCTCTTGACAGAAACTCCCGTGTGTCCTCGAGAACGTTTGGTTATTATAAGTACACAACCGGCTTGTCCTTTGCTGAAGAAAGGATTGGGCCACTTGCTGTAATTGTTACTACTGTCTTTTATTTACTCGCACTTTATTTACTCGTATTACCAAATACCCCTGAAAACCTGTTTACTAGTATTTACAGTGATTCCTTGATCAAAACTGCTCATCAACACCTTCTGCTCCTCGTTGGGTTTGACACTCTTATTTATCGAAAGTACTACGATACACCCCCTATACTTGTGGGTCATCAGAGCGCTTGGTTCATCCTTTATTTTCTATCCCATTTTTAATTTTCCTACAGAATATTAGTGGATTTCATGCAACATAGGCCCATAAAATATGGCAGACCGCTCGAGATCCATTTTCTCCGGCCGTCTAATGTATGCATAATGAAACCAGTTCCGAAATACTTTTTTTGAAAAATAGTTCTGAAATACTCTCGGATGGGAAAGTAAAAAGGTGATCGAAGCAGGCCCTTAATAAAAACATGCTCATGAACTACAGAGTCCACCCCTCTAAAAAGGGTCCACTTGTACGCCGACCTGGTTAGTCCGAGCGAAGCGCCGCACACGCTAGAGCCAATGTGGGCAGCGACCCACACTGATGCCTTCTTCCTCTCCCCTAACAAGTCGTCTTCACCCTTTCTTGTCTCCCAGCTCGATTCCATTGTCTGCCACAAGGTCCTCCCACCCCCGCCTCCCGAATCCTAAGTCGTCACCATGCTTCCCTCTAAGCCTCCTCCACCCACCGGAACCCTAAGACATGCACCCACATCCCCTAAGTCTGCTTCCTCACCTACGCCGGTGATGCTTCGGCCTCCCCATCTCCGACGAGGTCCCGACTGGCTGACCTTCCCTCTAAGCCCTTTCACCAACCCTAAGACCACACCCACCTCTCATAAGTTTAATCCTTGCCTCCGCCGGCGACACTGCGGCCAGCCACATCGTCCTCGTCTCCAGCAAGGTCATGGCCTCACCTCTGTTGGAGACACTGCGTCCAGCCACATCGTCCCCATCTCCTGTAAGGTCGTGGCCTCATCTCCACCGGCGACACCGCGACAAGCCGCGTCGTCCCCTTCTCCAGCGAGGTGGGTGCTGTCCTCTTCCTCCGGTTGTCTCCTTCCTCTGGTCGGCTCCTTCCTCCCGACAGCCACTAACGGGACATCCCACACCTGACCCGCGCCCGTGTGGGGGTGTGCGGCCAACCAGTGCGGAGCATAGGATTTGCCAAGAAAAAAAACGCCACAGAATCCATCAAGTCTGGCAAACCCATAATGGGCCGATTATTCCTGTCCCTACGGCCCAGCTCAGTGGAAGAGGCAAATCGACTCGGCCTCTTCTCTTCTTCCTCCCGATAATAATCCCACCACCAACAAAAAAAAAACAGAAAGACTTCCCAAAACAATCGCAGAAGAAACTCCGGGGAGCGCGAGACGAGACGAATCGAATCGAGCTCGAGCCGGAGCAGAGCAGGCGGCGGCGGCGGGCATGGACGATCTCAGCGTGGAGGAGCTCGCCTCCAACCTCTCCACCTACCGAGACCAGCTCCGCGAGGTCTCTCTCCCCTCATCTCGGCATCTACGCATACAATCCCCATTTTGTTTCCGCAGCGATTTCTCTCTGTATGTTGCTGTGGCTGTTGTTTCAAGAAGTGTTTTCCGTTGTTACGGCCAGAATTTCGGGGCACTTGCGTCCTGGGTTTCGGATGCTGTGTATCCGGGGATTAGGTTTTGGATGTGGCGCTAGTGTTTCCGGTTCTAGGGTTTGGGGACGCCAGCTCTGTTAGCGAATTCGGGTACCGAATATCCATCAGAGACGCAGGAATTACATGCTCGTATATCCCTATACCTCCCATGAAAATAGTTAGTTTTCTTCATCAAAGGAACACTGGGTACTGGAAAATTCAGTTGCGGATAATCAGCCTGCTCATATCAATTGCAAGCAGGTGGTACTTGGGTACTAAATAAATAGTTTGAACATCTGGAGTTCTGGACTCAGAAAATCCTTAGGAAAAATCAGTTACAGATAATCAGCCTCCTCATATCAATTGCAAGCAGCTGGTACTTGGGTACTAAATTAGTTTGAACATCTAGAGACAGAGAATCCTTAGGCAGCCCCTTTTTTGGATTCAGTTCAGGCTTCTGGTAGTTCCTAGAGGTACATATTTATAGCATTTTGTACGCACATACTGTGGATTGATTTCCATGGTGTATATAAGAGTTCTCTTGGGTTATGTAGTGCTGCATGGTGGAGGAAAATTTCTATCGTCCCATTGGATTCACCAAGTGCTTTTGTTTATTCTGCCGAAGACAGTTCAATTGATTCACATGCGTATATTCATGTAGTTATCTCGTTAGAATGTACATGGGGGTTGAAGTTTAACTTGAGAATTGTTGGTGTATGTTCCAATCTTGAGCCTCTGTATTGCAGTCAAATGTTCAATGTTAGATTATACCTACGTATTAATGGTTTTTACCATCTTTTCTGTTTTAGACGATTGATTTAGATTGACAAAGGAGCGCATGATCTTCTACAAATAAATAAGATAACCTGTTTTGATCTTTCTGAGAACTAACAAAGGTGTGCAACTGGTGATCAATTGATCATTTTACGGCAAACACTTTGGCAGAAGGCAAGCCATTTGCTATTGAGATTCCTTATTCTTAGTGCAGTTTTGAGCTACTTACTTTTATTTTTACCTGTTACAAAATTCACTTTGTTGTGAAGTTTTTGAGAAACTTAATTCATGTGCGTGGTGGGTAATAATCTTTTGTGTCTTACTTGCAGGTTAGGAAGCTAATCAAGGAGAAAAAGGATGATGCTGGAATTTCTGAATATGTTGATATGGAAAAGGAGCTTAAAGAGGTGAGTCATCCTGCATGTTCTATCTTATGCTATTGTGTGCTTGCGTTGATGCCAGCAAATCACCAGATGCTTTTTCTGTTACTCCAATGCTAGTAATATGAGTAGTAACTATATATTGAAAAGGATGCTTGCTTTCTTCGTATTTTGGGGCCTATGCTATCAATCCCTTTCTCTTCTTTGTTACAAGGAGCCATGCCCAGCAATCATGAAAAGGCAGCTTGGGACAGTGGATTTGTTTTTGGGCCATTTAGATTTTATTGTAACCTTGAAAGGTGAGAAGGTTGATTATGACAATGGTAGGGATTGTTTGAGCAACCATATAAGTGATGAACACTAAATACGAAATTCCATGCCTTCAAAGGTGTCCATTACCCTTTATCTTGATTGATTGCAGGTTTGTGTCTCATGCTAGAGTACCTCCTTCAGATTTTGGGTGTCGATGCTGCTGTTCTAAGTGAATCAAAAATTGGCAGTTTAAATTATATTCGGAGGCTGGTTTTGTTTATTGTGCTAAATGTATTTTCTGCATCAATTGCAGGTTATTTCATTAACCGAAGAGCTTTTGGCAACTGCAAATCAAAGTGAAAGTGCCCAGAATGATGCAGGTCTATCACTGCCAAATTATTCAGCGGGAGTGCAGTCAGAGGTAATTTTGTTTCACAACTGAAGTGCTCACCCAGAGAATACAAGTGCACTTTTGATTATATTGAATGATTATACTGACGTATTTACCTGGTTTTAGGCGCTCGATGACCTCTCACATTCCCATGAAAAATTTGCAGTTGGTACTAAAGTACAAGCTGTGTATAGTGATGATGGGGAGTGGTAAGTTTCTTTTGAGTTTTCATATACACCTGTATATGGTTGCAATTATACATTCTTCTGTTTTCTTTCATATGTAGTTCCTTTACAATGTGTTTGATTAGCTGAATTGCTAGGTACAATGCAACAATTGAAGGTCATACCCCAATTGGCTATTTTGTAAGCTATGAACACTGGGGAAACAAGGAGGAGGTATGCTCATCTTTTGTCATATGGCTTGAAACTATGACTAAGTCCCTATCTTTGACATCTTTTCTAGCAAAATAAGTGATATTCATGTAGTACTGTTGTGATTGGACTGCATTTTTTTAGAACCTAAAAAAAACTGGGGTTTCTGCATTTCATAAAGAAATTGGGCTGCCAACTTGCACATTCGTGATTATCATAAAGTAGATATATATTCCAGCATGATATTTTTCCCTGGTGCACAAGTGATTGAGTTGTCATCAATTATATACGCTTTGCATTTGCAAACCTTCTCTGCAGCTAAAAGAATGGGGAACGACATAATTATGGCCACATCTATCACCTTTTGATGTTTCTTCGTGTTCAGAATCCTTTCTGTTGTCCTAGTGTGCTACAAAGAAATTTGTTTTTCATGTTTATTTCTTGACTTTTAATAACCATCGACCAGTTGTTCTTGGGGCCCAGTTGTCACTGTTGAATTAATCTGGTGTGAATATGTAATATAATAAATTAATTTTGTATACCAATCTTTTCAGCTGTGGAAGAAACCAAATTACCATTACTTCTTTCTGTATGTCAGTGTGTGAGGATTGCTAATTTTTCTGCCTTATGTAGGTGGACCCTGCTAATGTCAGACCACTTGAAGCTGCTGATGCTTTGGGACAAGCTGAAAAAGAAGCGGAAGCGACCAAAATGGCATTAAAAAGAAAAATTGAACAAGCCGCAACATCCGACTATCAGATTAAAACCTTGCCCACCAAACTTAAGATTGATCCAAATGATCCTGAAGATGTGGTAAGTGAATGTCTTTTATTCAATAAACTTTTAACTTGTATATCTCCATGTGCAATGCCATTCAGCATGTGTTTTCCAGCTATGCTGGAAATGTTTTCTGTGTTTAGTGGAACAAGGTTGACAGCTTCTCATTTTGGCGATTGAATGCTAATATTTTTTACGCACATGTACATCATGCCCATGAAAACCTTGGGTATAGCTTATGATAAACCTCTGAGTTTCCGTAGCTAGTGTTGCTCACTTTGTCTTGTTTTAATTAGCGGTCCATTTGTGCTTTCACATAGAACCCTTCTGATCATTCAAAATATAATACACACGCAGATAGCATTACTTGTATATTTTAAGCTATACCTACTGGGTAATGTGTTCTGAATTCTGACTGACCTTTTTATCTGCAGAAAACAGCGAAACGTAAGAAGATCCATGCTTTTAAGTCAAAAGCCCGATTTGAACAACTAGAATTTGCACAGAATAAGCGGCAGAATGCATGGCAACAGTTTCAAACAACCAAAGGAAAAGCTAAAAAGGTACTTTATCTGTTCCTACCCGCTAGGCACCCTCTGGAGTTACCCCAGAAGGCAGTGAATCTATCAGCTCATCTTTCAAAACATTCTCATTATAATGGTGAAAATATGCTCAGAAGTCAGAAGTGCTTGTTGGTGGCCCTTACATTTGGTCAGAACATTCTAACGATTCACTAACCAGCCTAATCTAGAACTGCTTCCTTTTTATCGATCAGATTGGGCACTTTGGCTCATTTAATTTTGGTTTTTCGCTTTCAGGTTGGATTCTTTTCTGGTCGCCAAAAGGAGAGCATCTTTAAGTCACCGGAGGATCACAGAGGTAAGGTTGGTGTCACCGGTAGCGGGAAAGGCCTGACCGACTTCCAGAGGAGGGAGAAGCACCTGCATCTCAAGGATGGTTCTGGAGATGCACTGGACGATGAGGAATAAATCGGGTTTCAGAGATGCTGCCATGTCCGGCACTTATTGCCGGACTGACCTCCGTCAGAGCTTGTACTCTGTAGTTTGTATGTTGAACTTGTTGAAGCTAGAAATCAACATAGATATTAATGTCGTCTTCCTGTCATGTTATCACTGCATGAGGTTACACCACAGTTTCATTAAGTTTTTTCTTTCTCTTCAGCACTTGTTGGAGCTTAATAGAAAAAAAATCTTGGGCGAACAAGTTTTGTTGCATAACTATTGTGGCTGTGTACATTGAATCTGAAGACCCTTTTCAGTTGAAATGCTGCTTCTGAACAGTCATCATACTAGACTTGGAAGGTGTCAAGAACTAAAAATCAAATGTCCACAACACGCACGCACAAAAGAAAATACGTTGTCTTGTAAAGTCCCTAGACAACTAGAACGATACACACTATAGAGAATTTGTCTGTTTTTTAGAGAATTTGTCAGCACTGAACCTTGTTGCTGATCAATTCTGGAAAGTGGACTTTTGTTATCCATTTGCTTACTTGTCATCCTTTTTGTTCCTTTCTGCTGGTCTTTTAAGTCTTTACTATGTTTCCTGACATGGCGAAGAATATAAGTGCAACTCCAAAATTTAAATTTCTTTCTTTTCAAGCCAACTTGCAGTTTATTACTTTACTACTAATAATAATTACCTACCAGAACTCTAACAATTGCTACATGTGGCACACGTTGCTGCTGTCAAGCTTGAGGTCAGCTCTCCCCATAAAATCGGCGAAAAAATGAACTTGATGATGCTGTGAAAGAAAAATAAGGTTCCCTTTTTCATGGTTATTGGTCGAGCACATGATCCCCATGGAAGGGTTGAGAAGTTGGCATGTCAATTCAGAAGGCCGTGTGGATCAAGATATGCTGCAAAGGAAAAGGGAGGAAAGGAAGAAACGTCTCCAGTTCCTGACTTACCTTCTGAGGCAGAATTAGTATCTGAGATCACATTATGAGCATGATTCGGTTAAGATACTACACGAAATCAGGATGCTGAAAGCATGGCAGGATATCAATATACTTTGCTTATTTTTTTGGCCGCGCATTGTAAGCGAGGAATTATACAAGTATCAGTGGAAGATGGAGCTTGAAGTGGTCAAGGTGCATTGTTCTGATAAACTGATATCCTTGTGAGCATATTTTGCTTGGTTCATTTCCTTCTAGGTTATTACCGACGAATTAATTGTGCATTGCGTCCACGACAGGGAAGCTTATGTATAGTATTTACCCACCCTTATTATGAGCTGTTTTACCAACCCTTGAGATGTGACCCTCCTAATAACCTGGAAAGTTAAGTTGCCTGAAACCTTGTTTTCTTCTCATCTTACGCCACTGCCCCTTTTTTCCAGGTCATTTAGCAGCAGCGTTTTCTTTTCCGTCTCCTTTTTCTAGATTAAATGATGGTGGGCCGTGCATCTTCTTCAGGTTCAGCTTACTTTGTTAGTTTGGAAAAAGGCTTACCTTTCATGTATAGTTCTCACAACAAGAACAAGATGAATTATTTTTCTTTTCAGTTCATTCGATTTAGTATCCTGCACGTGCTAGCGGCATATATATGTCATGCTTCTAGAATAGATGTACTGGTTGATTTCGTTTCCTTTTGTTTCTCTTGGCTGTCAAGCTAAAACCACAGTAAGCTTGATGGCCATGTGTGCAATTCGACCAATGTCCGTCATATGAATCTTAGTAATGCTGCTGGTTTGTTTTGGCGCATATGATGTGTGTTTGCAGAGTTGACACGAAGAAAACTTCACAGACACGGGAGAAACTTTTTTCCACTTTCCCATCATGCTGCTCCCATCATCCGTCAAATCTTTTCATGATCTTGACATGAGAAAAAAGCGACTTCCATCAGCAGCTTGATCGATCAAAAAACCGAAGTCGTCCCTTGTTGGGAAATGCGCACACGATGCACATCTCTCGATCTCTCGTTTCATATTTCACCCCGTGTAAAAAGGCATGATCGCATGATTCACCAACTTCATTAGGGAGGTTATTTTCAGTTTGGTTTGGTGAATTTGCTGGCTAGTTGGGTAGCCGATCGCCACGCACTGTTTGCATGTGTGCACGGCGCGCCGGGAAAAGCTGTGATTTTGATAGATGGACTGATGGGTCTTAGTTTGGTGAGGATTTGTTTTTCTCATAACTGCAGATGGATGCACGACAGGTGCAGCTATCGTGTGTGCCGCCAGGAACTTGCATCGGTTGCACCTACCCAACCTTACCTTTATGCCCATTTTTTCACCATCTCGTTTCATATCTGAAACAACAGATTGTATATTTCTTTTCCAGGGGAAATGGATTCATGCTTTTCATCAGCATAAAAAGGGAGAATTGATCTCAGTGCACTGAAATTACCAGGGCAGCTTTTTGTTTCTTCTGCGATTTGATTAAACATGCTGGGGCAAAATTTCCTAAGGTAATAGTTCCAGGGGGATGAAGCAGAAAATCAAAAGAGTACTATGATTGTTTCTTGATCCTTCAAATGTCAGTCATGTGTTCAGTACCATGTGCTAATTAGGCCCACCCATGCATGCATGGATTGAGGCACTTTTTCAACAGAAATTGAATTTGCACAAGTAAATGCGACAGAGGCTCGTTGCCTGCTGCTGTTGCTGCAGTGTTATTTGATCAATTAATCAGGCCATGCACGCAGCTGCAAAATCAGTCCATTAAATTTCGTCTCAACTCTACGCAACCTCTAGTCGGCACACACTGATCACAGACATAACCACAAACATTGTGTGCTTCAAGGGGTCGTCTCTCAACCTTGTCTCGCATGGTGACTCACTCCATCGATTTTATCTACTCCCTCCTGTTTAGGTACGCATGTATTTGAGACAATTAATTTGAAATGGAGGAAGTGATATTTTTGGTTTTCTGAAAGGAGACTTCTGGTCTATATAATCTGAATCAAGTGGCCAACTAGCTTCCTGAGTCTCATCATCGATGACTCGGCCACTATTACTGACTCTATATGCGTTTACCTAGTAAAGTTCATGGCGTGTCTAGTGGATGTTAATTATATTAACTGAAGGTATAAGTCAAAGTCGCATGGATTAACTTATGAACCCTTCCACGGTAGCAGGACGCATGCAGTACAGTACTATACTTTTCAGGGTTCAGACTTGGGACAGTCAAGAGTACGCGTGAAAAGAAATCGCTGAGTTAGTTTGCAGCCGGCAAGAAGAGATCGATCATGATCCATCCATCCATATCCTGATGCAATGCAGCTGCATTGTGACATCAACACGACGTCTTTGTTTCGTTGAGATATGTCACCAACTTACTGTAGTATAGTACTAGATAGATATATGTCTGAAGTCTGAACTCAACTCTGGATGGCAACAGTGGAACCGTCTAATTTGGAAGAACTTGAGTTGCCGAAGCACATTTAGAATTGTACATGGATTCTTGCAATCTGCAAGTAGTTGATAAATTTGAATAATGTATCTCAGCTCAAGATAGAGATGACATCATATATATAATATATCTTATCATCATTAAACAAGTCATGGTGGAATTAGAGATGAAAACGACGCCATCTAGAGTCTAACATGTAGCCGTGAAGTGTGTCCCCAAGCCAGGATCGATGAAAATGGCTCTGCTCTGCTGCATGGTTCCTTTCTGAATGCATGCTCTATGAATGCTACACACACGCATCCAAGTCATGCCAAAACAACAAATTTATGTTTCTGATAGAAACTGGTAGAAAGAAACTGGAATTTGAACGCGTGCATCAGCGGTAGCACTATTGATGATCCGAAAAGAAAAGGTAGAAGCAATTGGTGATGTCCTTTTAATTGGCTTTGACAATTCGCCACCATCTGTCTATCTGCATCAAAGGCAGCAGCCTCTCGTCAGTTCCTAACCTGAAAGAGACGATTGCACCATTATTACACCATGCTTAGCACACATTAAACAACATACATGATAACATGCATGCAACATCCTTCAGCCATGCCATGTAATAATGGACACCTATTTCACCATCATTATTTTTAGTGAACTTTTATCCCCTAAGTTATGTATTTGTGGCACTAAATATACCATAGTGAAAATTCATCTAGATATTATCCCTTTTAGAAATTTTGGACCCTCCATTTCTGATGCATGTCTGTTGGCAAGATGTAAATCGATGACAGAGACTCGAACATATCAGAACAACGATGATGAAACACATGGTGAAGAGAAGGGTGGACATGATCGCTGATGATGCTCTATACTCTTTACATATTTGGTCGCGCCGCACAGCTATTTAACATAGCATGCATGATGCTAATATGCGGTAAACTTGTGTTCAAAATTAATAGATGGGGGTATTTTGATACATTTTTTTTGACCTAGTATTTCGATACAATTTTCACCAAATGGGATAATAGGTGTCACAAATACAAAACTGTGGGATACAAAGTGGATTCACTTTTATAGCAAGATGTAATCTTTCCATACTCAATGGTTAATTTTTAGATCATGGTGCACAAAACAAACAGAAGAGAAAGTGACTTTTCGTATATAACTATACATACGAATAGCACGAATACTATGAAACTAGGTGAGACCCTAGGAAAAATGTTGGGAAAACTAGGCACATTGGTTAGCAGGGGCAGAGCCGTGCCTGGTGCTACCAGTGCTATAGGCTGTAGCACCGGCCTATCAACATATGCATTAGGGAAACTATGAGACATCTACCTCACAAGTATGAAGATCACGCTAACCTAGCACCACATAGTCTATCATATTTTCTGACTCCGCCCCTACCGGTTAGCCCCTTAATTAGAAATGAGCACACACTTCTTGTGTACTGATAATACACATCGAATCAATGTGAATTTCAGCACCAGTATGTACTAACTCACAGATCATTGCTCATGTCAAAAAGATACATATGCAACATCATATATGGAGGAAAATATCTAACCACTTGTGCAGACACTCACAAAGTTAATGTATGATCCAGTGCTTAAAATTTCAACCACAGTAGTAAATCAACACACATGGCACCAATCCTTTTTACGTGGAAAACTTCTCGACTTGATAGGAAAAACCACGGCCGAAGCCATCAAAATTTTGCCACTATTATCAAATTGGGGAGACAACTTTTTCTTCTCTATAGATCACTAGAAGATCTTATACATCAAGATGCACATACATCTTAGATGTAGCAACAATATTTGGGGCACAAGATCTAGGAATTGGAGCAAACTCATCAAATATGGTGGAACCACATCTTGAAGAAGACAAAGTAGTAGATATGGTCCACAACCTTGTGGGCAATGCCCGGTGTATGATTTTGTTTCTTCCTTCAACTTCTTCTCTTGGTTTTCTTCACCAATGGAGGTTAACTTGAATTTTTGTCACGCCACCTCTTGTTGCAGGATGATAGGCATGTGCAATGTCTAAAATGACTCTCGATTATAACCCTAATGGATAGTGGACTCTTGCACCAATTTAAGCCGCTTGAAATTAATATTTCATTAGACCATCTCCCCACAACCCACCTGAGCAGAATACCCAACAAGAAATACATCTTACTTTACAATAATGAATTTTTTGATTGTGTGTAGCAACAATTACTTTTCGTCGAACAAGGGCCAAAGTGTGTGGTTTGTATCATGAGAAAAGCCAAAACGATATGATAACCACAACTTAATGGCTATAGATCTACTAGAGAATTGAAAGTTGGCAGTACGAAGCAATTGTAGCTTCACTAAATGGATCAAGATTGAGGGTAAGGATGGCAATGGAGTGGGGTTGGACGGATATTGCAAAACTAGATCTAGATCCGGATCCATCAGCCTCACCGTGCCCTGCCCATGAAAGTATCCATGGGCATAGATGTTTCTCCAAATCTAAACCCGATGGATATCCATGTGCTTACACACTATGTACTTTAATATAATAACATTTCGACAATATTTCAGTAGTATTGATGCTACCGATTTGATGAAGTAAATAACCGGCCAGTTGGGAACCCCAAGAGGAAGGTGTGATGAGTATAGCAGCTTGTTTTCCCTTAGTTAAGAAACCAAGGTTTATCGTCCAGGAGAAGAGCAGACAATTACGACTGAAGGTGATGCTTGCTAGTTTGCGACAGCTTCGGACAATTTATATATGGCGCCTCGTCCAAGCTTTGCTTGCTAGCTGCAATGCGGAACCTGCACACACACAACCAAATACTTTGTTCCCAACTTACGATGAGGTTATCAATCTCACCGGTTTGCTTGAAACAAAGGTTATGAGCGTATCGAGTGGAAAACAGTAGAAGTATGCGAGTAAAGTAAACAGTGCGAGTAAAGTAAACAGGTGATAGCAATATGATGGAAATAGGACCGGGGTCCACAGTTCACTAGTGGTGTCTCTCCATAAGATAAATAACACATGCTGGGTAAACAAATTACAGTTGGGCAATTGATAGAATAAAGATAAACGTGATATGTCAAGAAGATCACTATGAGATTTACTCTGGGCATTACAACAAAATACATAGACCGCCATCCAGCTGCATCTATGACTAATAATCCACTCACGGGGATATCGTCCGAACACCCCATGAGTATTAAGTTGCAAACAACAGATAATTGCATTAAGCAAAGTGTGTAATGTAAACAAAGCATATGCCCTTGAGCATATGAATATTGTTTTCTCCCTAGTAGCAACAGCACATCTACAACCTTAGAGGTTTCTGTCACTCCCCCAGGTTAAATAGAGGCATGAACCCACTATCGAGCATAAATACCCCCTCTTGGAGTCACTAGCAACTACTCGGCCAAGATAGCTACTAACAATGGAGAGCATGCAAGATCATAAACAACATAGAGATAACAAAAGATATATTTCAGTATAGCAACTCAATCATAACACCAATATTCATCGGATCCCAACAAACCAAACATGTAGAATTACATAACGGTGATCTCAATCATGTAGGGCAGCTCATGAGATCTAAACATGAAGCACATGGTGGAGAAGACAACCATCTAGCTACTGCTATGGACCCATAGTCCAAGGTAGACTACTCACTCATCGCTCCGGAGGCAAGCATGGCGATGAAGAAGACCTCCGGTGGCGATTCCCCTCTCCGGCAGGGTGCCGGGAAGAGCTTCTGGACCCTCCCGATCTTCGGGTCGACGGCGGTGGCGGATCGCGATGTGTTCTGGAAAATTGATTGGGTCCTTAGGTTTTTGGGATTTCTATTTTCGTGCCCCTGGGTCGTTAGTTGTACTCAGTTTTCCCCAGCCGCTTAACTTTTCCTCAGTTTTCCCCTCGCTCTAGTTTGAAACCCGCCGAGACGCTCGGACGGGAGGAATCCCGTGAAGTTGACCGTTGGTTGGTGCTGGCAAGTGGGGCCGCCGTTGGTGCCGGCAAGTGGGGCCGCCGTTGGTGCCCCGCAGTGGACACGCCTCCACTTATCCAGATCATCGTGGGACCCGCAACTTGTCCACGTTAGCGCGCCGGACCCACAGCTTACCCAGGTGCCCGTTGCAAAATGGGAGCCCGAGCCAGCCCCGCGCCCGTGCCCGTGCCCGTGCCATTGCTTCCCCCTTCTTTCCCCGCGCCCCATTGTTCTTCTTCTCCGGCAGCGGCAGCCCTTCCCCGGCAGGCGGGTGATGTCTAGTTTCTCTTCGACCTCCCGTTCTTCATGGCCGCAGTATGGACCCGTGCCTTTGACAAGATGCCCTGACTGCCCACGCCAAGAGCCTCTGAAGCGGTCGATCTGTAAGACGAACAACAACGGCAACCGTGGACGTGAGTTCCTTGCATGCGAGAGCTTGCCATATAGAGAGGGGGATAAGGTTAGATCTCGCTCCAATTGCTCTGTTTTCTATCGATTTTCTTGTTATTCCCTCGAATTTGGGATTTAGGGTTCACGTTGTTGTTTTTAGATCCTGGAGAAATGCAGGTATTTCGAGTGGATCGATGTGTACGTTCAGAGGCTTAAATTGCAGGAATCAATTGGCGGTATTGGGGAGCGCAATTTGGGAGGGGGGGTACTTGCTGTAGAGAATGCGGTGGAGAGAGGGGCCGTCCCGATTATGCCTAATGCTCCCAATGCAGAACTGGTGGAAGTGAAGGGAGAACTGAAGAAAATGAACAAGCAGTTAAAGCAGCTGATCGAGTTGAAGAAGCAAGCTAATCTGATGGCTGGTTGTTTTTTTTTTTGTATAATTGCGATCGGATTCTTATCATTGCTCGTCAAGCGCTAGAAGTTGTTACAAGGGATCCCTTGTTACAAATCCATTATTCAGTTACATGTACTTGTAGTTGTTTTCAAAGTTAGTGTGTGCATTCACCGAAATTACCAAAAAAAATAAGTGTTAGGGAATATAGGAATGCTAAAGATAGTTGATAATTGTTAGAGGGGTGACATATATGTATGTCTCATGTTTATACCAAAATTATACCACTTTTGGGACGTTTCAAATAACCAAAACTATATCCCAAACTATATTCCCTAAAAGAAAAGGAATGCTAAAGAAAGTTGATAATTGTTAGAGGGGTGATAAATAATCCATTCACCGAAATCCCACAAATATGCCAAATATGTATGTCGCATGTTTCTACCAGAATTATACCATTTTTGGGCCGTTTCAAATTGCCAAAACTATATTCCCTAAAAGAAAAGGAATGCTAAAGATAGTTGATAATTGTTAGAAGGGTGATAAATAATCCATTTACCGAAATCCCACAAATATGCCAAATATGTATGTCTCATGTTTATACCAGAATTATACCATTTTTGGGCCGTTTCAAATTTCCAAAAAAATATTTTCCCTAAAAGAAAAGGAATGCTAAAGATAGTTGATAATTGTTAGAGGGGTGATAAATAATTCATTCACCGAAATGCCCCAAATATGCCAAACATGTATGTCTCATGTTTCTACCAAAATTATACCACTTTTGGGCCATTTCAAATTACCAAAACTAAATTCCCTAAAAGAAAAGGAATGCTAAAGATAGTTGATAATAGGGGTGATAAATATGTATGTCTCTTGTTTACCACTTTTTAGTTTAACATTTTTAAATCGTGGAAAATAATGCATAAATAGACTCCATAAATAATCCATAAATGCACACGGATCGACTCCACCAACCGTTGATAATAGAGGGAAGGGATAGTTACGTGGTAAAATAATCCATAAATGCACACGGATCGACTCCACCAACCGTTGATCCACCGACAGAGAGAGAGGGGTGGCCACGAAGAGAGAGAGAGGGGTGGCCACGAAGAGACGGATAGGGGTATACTGCCCATTAGATCAGTGGATCAACGGTTGGTGGAGTCAATCCGTGTGACAACTGCTCAACCAATCAGGATAAGTTTGGGTTTCTGTGAGCATTTGTGACAGTACTTGAGGGCAAAACTGAGTAGTACTAAGAAACCAAGGGCACGTAAATAGTAAATAGACTAAGTGATTCAAACAAAATAATTACAAAATGAAAAATGCGTGTTTTGTACAATATAATTCATATTGGGCTACATCAAATTATTTGCAATTCAAATATACATGAGTGTGACAATTATGGCCTCATTTAGACAAACTATGTTTTGGGGAAGATGTTTTGCAAAGGGGTTTGAGTGGAAAACCATGCATCTTCATAGCTACTAGTGATTATGAGAAGTGGCAATTTGTGGTAAAACATGATTTATCTATGTTGGTTAAGGTGGCAGGTTGCGTAGGAAGACTCCATGAGTAGGTGCCACTATGTTTTTATTTTTTTGGATTTTTTTGCGCATGAAATGACTCAATTAGCTATGTTAATCTCATTTGTTGACTCTCTGTTGACCAGCTACTTGAGGGTAGAACTGAGTATATTGCACTTGCCAGTCTAGTACTCGAGGGGAAAAACTGAGTGCATATAAAATTTCTGAATAAGGCCCGAGGGTAGAACTGAGTACGCGTGTCGCGGTGCACGCTGCAGCCGTGCATAGCGGACGCGTGTTGCGGTACACCAAACGCCACCTTCGTCTTTATTATAGAGCCCCTCTTTCTCTCTCTCGACGCTTGCCCACTCTCATTCTCACTGCAACCGCCTCTCCTGTCCCATCATCTTCTCCACTTCGCGTCGAAAAACCCCCTAAGAAAAAACCCCGGCGATGGAGAAGCATGAGATGCCCATTGCCGACGTAGCCGCCGGCGCATCTTCCGGCGCATCGGCCGCCGGCGCATCTTCCGCCGGCGCATCGGCCGCCGGCGCATCGGCCGCCGGCGCATCGGCCGCCGGCCACGTCCAGGCCCCCGTCGCTGCTTCCGACGTAGGCGCCGACGCATCAGCCGCCGGCGCAATGGCCGCCGCCCCCGTCCAGGCTCCCGTCCAGGCCCCCGTCCAGGCCCCCGTCCAGGCACCCATCGATTGGGACCTGTACGAAGACCCGTACGAACCAGTGCCGTACGTCGCGCCGGCGAACCCCTACGACACCAGCATCGTCGACGACTACCCGGAGGTAACCCTTTGTTCCCTTGTTCTTATGCCATTTCAATCCTTTTGTGTTAGATCTAGCGTTATTAGGGTTCGTCTGTTCCTAGTTCAATCCTTTTATGATAGATCTAGCGTTATTAGGGTTCGTCTGTTCCTAGTTCAATCCTTTTATGATAGATCTAGCGTTATTATGATAGATCTAGCGTTATTAGTGTTTGTGATTTGCTTTTGTTTACGATTCGGTTAACTTATGTGAGTAATCAATCCCATCCCGTTAATTTGTGCCGATGATGATGAATATTTGGGCACAAATTGATTCAGGGTTTGGTCTGTGAACAATTGGTGTGTACAAATTTGTTGTGCATGATCTTTGGTTCACTGACCCAAATCTTGGATATAAGTGTGTCCAATGTAACTGAGGCTTCTTTTTTTCGTGCCCATATTATCATGCATGATCTTTTGTTCACTCTCTGTTCCATCATCGCTGCAATTGACTCCGTGTTTTTCGATCTTTGGTGCTACGTGACAGGTGCAGAGCAGCGACGTCGACAGCGACGACGAGTCCTTCCACACCAAGACTCGTCACGTCCTCAGGAGGCTGCAGTCCGGCCATTACGATCGCCACTTTGCTCGAGGCGTTTACAGGTGCCCCTTCTGCAACAGGAGGCTCCGCGCCACCGACTTCAACTGCCTGGTGAACCATGCCGAATCCCTTGGCAGTGCCACCGGCGGCGCTAGAGTTGGAACGACCGTGAACGTGCATGCGTTCATGGCCAAACACAAAGCACTTGGGATTCACCTGCGCAGCCTCCAAGCTTAATCCCATGTAAAATGTAGCTTATGTTGGATCTAGGGATCGGTAGTACTGTTGGATCTGTCCTCAATATATATATATATGCTATGTTGGCTGCTGTATGCAGCTTTTCCTATATTTTCTCGATTTATTATGCTGCTGTGAATTTATCCTCTACTAGCTTCTAGATTTGCTACTAGATTTGTTAACATATTGGGCAAAAAACGAGGGCCAAAAGGCAACAATCATTAAAGAAAGACAGAGATAGAAGCTTCTCTAGATTTGATACTAATTTGGTGAAAAGAGAGAGAACTGTTACAGAGAGAGAGAGGGGAAAAAGGCGCTCTGAAAAATGCCAATTTGGGCCGAGAGACACAAAACCGAGCTCTCACGTACAACCAAACGCGGTCTCGTCCTGTCCCACGCGGTCCCGTTCTACCAGCCCCACGCGACGCGGCCCCACACGACGCGGCCCCACACGTCAGCACGGAACGGTCAACTAAACGGCAAACCTCCCGTCCGAGCGTCTGCGAGGGGTTTCAAACTAGAGCGAGGGGAAAACTGAGGAAAAACTAAGCGGCTGGGGAAACTGAGTACAACTAACGACCTGAGGGCACGAAAATAGAAATCCCTAGGTTTTTCCCATCGGGGGGTCTTTATAGGCAAAGGGGCGATGTCAGGAGTGGCCCCAGGCCTCCTCACACCATGGCGGCGCGGCCAGGGCCTGGGCCGCGCCAGCCTGGTGTGAGCCTGGCCTGTGGCCCCTCTCCTACTCCTCTTCGGATCTCTGGAAGCTTTCGGGGAAAATAAGACTTCAGGAACTTGTTTCGTCCAATTCCGAGAATATTTCCTGTGTATCACTTCTGAAACACAAAAACAGCAGAAAACAGGGAACTGGCACTATGGCGACTTGTTAATAGGTTAGTTCCGGAAAATGCATAAAAGTGCCACTAAGTGTAACGAAACATTGGGCAAATGGTGTAAAAACAAGCATGAAGCATCAAAAAGTATAGATACGTTTGAGACGTATCAAGCATCCCCAAGCTTAACTTCTGCTCGTCCTCGAGTAGGTAAGTGATAACAAAAGAATAATTTTTGAGGTGGCATGCACCTACACAATCTTGATCACATATGTAAGCATTTGTGAGCTGGGATCATAAGAACTTAAAACATGGGCATGCAGATATAATCTTGACAATAGAAACTTAGCAACCATGTAGTAAATATGCAAATGAACACAAACAAAAGATCATGAAAATGAAACAATGAAAGTCAAACGTGTGTTCAAATCATAAGGAAAAACATACAAATGGTTTTCAGCTTGTCCTCCATGGAGAGCAAAACATAAATGCATAGGACACCTTCAAGTTTAAGAGGGCGACTAGATACAAATAATTTGAGAACAAGTGAAACCAACAATATGAATCAATCAATGAAAACTTTTGGACAATGCACATTATACTAAGAATGACAACTATGCTCTCTTAATGGTGCATAAAGATAGAAGGTGGTGACTCAACATAAAAGTAAAAGAAAGGCCCTTCGCGGAGGGAAGCAGTGATTGTAAGTTTTATAACCTTCAAAAATTATGGTACTTACCGGCTTTGAGCTCTCATTGCCCCCATCATAAGCATCTTGAATGGTTAAAGTTAATGCGAGAACAATTATGATGCATATACTTGACAAATCATAAGTTGAAAACCTCGTGTCCCGTGAATATGAGTACCCAAACCTCGTGTCCCGTGAATACGAGTACCCAAACCTCATGCTACTTTACTTAGAGTCCCAAGCAAGGCTCTTGTCATTGTAAGTATATGCGTATCATTGAGAACCGCCAACGGGGTACCTCCGTGCCCGATGATATGGAACAAGCCCACATCAAAATGACAGGACAAGCAGACAATGAACACCTCGACATCTCTTTTATTTGCCATTTGTTTAGCTTTTTATTGTGAGATACGTCGTCGAATGTTCACCATGGGTATGCTGCAAATTTCCACCATGAATTATGCATGGCTTAGATTGGCGGCCTAGGCGTTTCCCTAACACATATACAAACTCCATGATCCCCACAAGATTCCCAATTCATTTCACACCGCGGGCATCCATAAACAAAAGATCACGATATCAACTCAAATAAGAAGTGCAATGTTGAAAGCTTGCCCATGACTGCATGGCTAGGCTAGTCTCCAACTTACAACTTGCAAGCATAACAACTCAACATAAGAGACCACAATGTCAAATTTTTAAGAACAGGAAAAAGTAAAGTGTGCCTTCCGGTTCGTGAGAGCTTTACTGACCGAATTTCGCATAACACTGGTAAGAGTTTAATTTGAAGAGAAAATAAAAGCAAGTCAAATTTACTTGGAATAGCAAATTGCTAGTAGGTATGTATGGTGGACACTTTGGAAAACTTTGTTTTTAGGAGTTGGATGCACAAGTAGAGCTCATACTCAGTACAAGGCGAGGGCTAGCAAAAGACTGGGAGCGACCAACTAAGAGAGCAATAATGGCCATAATCATGCAAAGCGACAAAGCGACATTAAAAAAAACATAAGATGGCATCAAAAGTCAAAAACTAAATGATCATAGAGGCTATTGGCGACTTTGTAAGAGTCTAACATGTGTGAGCATGCGCCAAGTCAACCCAAATAAAGCATCAAGGAGAAAACCAAAATAATGCTTCCAAACAATAAAAACAACGCATGATTTTTTCAAAGGATTATTAAGCAATCTCAGTTATTTGAGACAAGTCATGCTATAGCAAAACCACTAAGCATACTATCAAAAAGACATCAAGCACGACATAAAAAAGCCTAAGCCGCAGTCTACACAAGCTCCTTCTTGTACCACTATTTTGCACAAAGCTTTTTCTCTTTTCCAACACCATTTGAAATTTTTATAAACACCTCTTTTGATGAAAACCAATAAAGATCAGAGGCAAAAATACACCTTGATGAAGAGATATGACAAGGTCTGAACGCAAATCAAGGCAAAAACGAAAACCAAAAGCAGTAGCGGAAAAAGAAGAACACTCGGTGAAATTGTAAGAATGAAAACGGAGTGTTCTTGGCAAATGAAAACGAGTACATCTCCTCCAAAAGAAATTTGTTGGGGTCCAACCATTTATTACAGCAAACAAAACAAACTAACTAAGAAAACTAAAACAACTGACGCTCCAAGAAAAACACATAGTGCATGAAGCAATAAAAATATAGTGTTTTGAAAGGTGACCTGATTTTTGCCGATGAAGAAGGGGTGCCTCGGGGGCATCCCCAAGCTTTGACGCTTTTACTTCTTGGATATTTCTTAAGGTGATGCATGGGCATCCCCAAGATTGAGCTTTTATCCATTCTTCAACTCATCTCATCATTCTCCAATCCCTACACTTGAAAACTTCCTTCATACAAAACTAAACACAAATCTATTAGCAACATTAGTGTAACATAACATATAATCATCCTCTTTTTGCTTTAGGTTTCAACCAAAAACTACCACATATATAGCATATACTACTGTAGCAACTTCCCCAAAAGATCCGTGATCAAAAGAACTCAAAAGAAAGTGATAAAGCGGCAAACACAAATATTGGTAGAAATCTGTCAAAACAGAATAGCTGACAAAGGCCGAATTTTTGAGGGGTTTTCTGTTGCTCAAATCAAAAAGTGTTCAACTAACGAAAGTTTGGATATAACCTGGGGCATATGCACAATAAATCGCAGGTCCAAAAGATATACAGAGAATTTATACGAATTTGTACGGTGCAGCACCGAAAACAGTTTCAGGACAGCAACATCCCCAAATCTTTACCTCACTCGAATTAGAGGCTTCTCTTGGCACAAAAACAAAATAAACAAGATAAGGAGCGGTCATTACAGTAGTAATGACTTCTAAGACTCAAATAAAATAAAAATTACTAAAAATAAAATATTGGGTTATCTCCCAAGAGTGCTTTTCTTTAACGCCTTTGAGCTAGGCGCAGAAAATTACGAATCAAGTAATATCAAGAGATGAAGCATCAAGCTCATAATTTGCTCTAAGAATAGAGTCAAAAAATAATTTATTTCTTTTCCTAGGGAAGTGTTCCATACCTTTTTGAGTGGGAATTGATATTTTATAGTGCCTTCCCTCATATCAATGATGGCACCTACAGTTCGAAGAAAGGGTCTTCCCAAAATAATAGGACATGAAGCATGGCATTCAACGTCCATAACAAGAAAATCAACGGGAACAAGGTTATTGTTAACCACAATAAGAACATCATTAATTCTTCCCAAAGGTTTCTTCTTAGCAACATCAGCAATAGGAACATCATAATAACACTTTTCAAGCGGTGGTAAATCAAGCATGTCATAAATCTTTCTAGGCATGATAGAAATACTAGCACCTAGATCACATAAAGCATGGCAATCAAAACCATTAACATGCATATCAATGATGGGTTCCCAACCATCTTCTAACTTCTTGGGAACAGAAGCTTTTTGATTCAACTTTTCATCCCTAATTTTTATGAGAGCATTGGTAATATACTTAGTAAAAGCAACATTTAAGGAACTAGCATTGGGAGTCAAAGCAAGCTTTTGCAAGAACAAAATAACTTCAGATATATTGCAGCCATCAACATCAAAATCATTAAAAGAAATAGAGCTATCATCTCCTACACTCCGAAAAATTTCAGCACTCTTTTGAGAAAAAGTTTTGGCAGTTTTAGGCTTCTTAACACAAAGAGTGGCAGTTTTCTCTACACCAATCAAAGTAAGAGGATTGCTAGCATTAGGAATAACATCATTAGAGGTAGTAATAGTACAAACTTTCAAATTCCTAGCAATCTCATCCTCTCTTTCCCATCTAGTATGCAATTCTGCTAACAATCTAAGATTTTCATCAATTCCAACTTGAATAGCATTAGCAGTAGCAAAAACATTGTTCTCTTTCACATCATTAGGCAACACTTTTAATTTCAGAAGTTTAACATCATGAGCAAGGCTATCAACTTTAGAAGCAAGAATATCAATTTTGCCTAACTTTTCCTCAACAGACTTGTTAAAAGCAGTTTGCTTACCGATGAAGTCCTTGAGCATTACCTCAAGCTCGGAGGGCGCGGCCCTAGTGTTGTTGTAGGAATTACCATAAGAATTACCATAACCATTACCATTGGTAGAAGGATACGACCTATAATTGTTACTAGCAAAATTGTTCCTATAAGCATTGTTGTTAAAATTATTGTTTCTAATGAAATTCACATCAACATGCTCTTCTTGAGCAACCAGAGAGGCTAGAGGAACATTATTAGGATCAACATGAGTCCTATCATTAGCAAGCATAGCCATAATGGTATCAATCTTATCACTCAAGGAAGAGGTTTCCTCAACAGAATTTACCTTCTTACCTTGTGGAGCTCTCTCGGTGTGCCATTCGGAATAATTCACCATCATGTTGTCAAGTAGCTTTGTTGCGGCGCCCAAGGTAAGGGACATAAAAGTGCCTCCAGCAGCTGAATCAAGTAGGTTCCTCGAAGAAAAATTCAGTCCTGCATAAAAAGTTTGGACAATCATCCAAGTAGTCAGTCCATGAGTGGGGCAATTCTTTATCATAGATTTCATTCTTTCCCAGGCTTGAGCAACATGTTCATTATCAAACTGAGTAAACTTCATAATATTGCTACGCAGAGATATAATCTTAGCAGGAGGATAGTATCTACCAATAAAAGCATCCTTACACTTAGCCCATGAATCAATACTATTCTTAGTCAAAGACAGCAACCAATATTTAGCTTTTCCTCTCAAAGAAAAAGGAAACAACTTGAGCTTAATAATATCACTTTCTACATCCTTATATTTCAGCATCTCACATAGCTCAACAAAATTGTTGAGATGAGCTGCAGCATCTTCAGTACTAGCACCAGAAAATTGCTCTTTCATAACAAAGTTCAACAAAGAAGGCTTAATCTCATAAAAGTTTGCAGCAGGAGAAGGTGGTGCAATAGGAGTGCAGATAAAATCACTATTGTTCATGCTAGTAAAGTCACACAACTTGGTGTTTTCAGGATTAGCCATTTCAGCAAAACTAAAAGTAGATAAGTAAAAACAACTACCAAAGATTCTAATTTTTTTGGGTTTTTGATATAAAACGATGCAGGTAAAATAAATAAAGTAAAGCAAAACAATAAAACAAAGTAAAGGATGTGTGTGCGAAAAACTCCCCTTGCAGAGGTCTTCCACTCTTCCCCGGCAATGGCGCCAGAAAAGAAGCTTGATGCTACCGATTTGATAAAGTAAATAACCGGCCAGTTGGGAACCCCAAGAGGAAGGTGTGATGAGTATAGCAGCTTGTTTTCCCTCAGTTAAGAAACCAAGGTTTATCGTTCAGGAGAAGAGCAGACAATTACGACTAAAGGTGATGCTTGCTAGTTTGCGACAGCTTTGGACAATTTATATATGGCGCCTCGTCCAAGCTTTGCTTGCTAGCTGCAACACGGAACCTGCACACACACAACCAAATACTTTGTTCCCAACTTACGATGAGGTTGTCAATCTCACCGGTTTGCTTGAAACAAAGGTTATGAGCGTATCGAGTGGAAAACAGTAGAAGTATGCGAGTAAAGTAAACAGGTGATAGCAATATGATGGAAATAGGACCGGGGTCCACAGTTCACTAGTGGTGTCTCTCCATAAGATAAATAACACATGCTGGGTAAACAAATTACAGTTGGGCAATTGATAGAATAAAGATAAACATGATATGTCAAGAAGATCACTATGAGATTTACTCTGGGCATTACAACAAAATACATAGACCGCCATCCAACTGCATCTATGACTAATAATCCACTCACGGGGATATCGTCCGAACACCCCATGAGTATTAAGTTGCGAACAACAGATAATTGCATTAAGCAAAGTGTGTAATGTAAACAAAGCATATGCCCTTGAGCATATGAATATTGTTTTCTCCCTAGTAGCAATAGCACATCTATAACCTTAGAGGTTTCTGTCACTCCCCTAGGTTAAATAGAGATATGAACCCACTATCGAGCATAAATACCCCCTCTTGGAGTCACTAGCAACTACTCGGCCAAGATAGCTACTAACAACGGAGAGCATGCAAGATCATAAACAACATAGAGATAACAAAAGATATATTTCAGTATAGCAACTCAATCATAACACCAATATTCATCGGATCCCAACAAACCAAACATGTAGAATTACATAACGGTGATCTCAATCATGTAGGGCAGCTCATGAGATCTAAACATGAAGCACATGGTGGAGAAGACAACCATCTAGCTACTGCTATGGACCCATAGTCCAAGGTAGACTACTCACTCATCGCTCCGGAGGCAAGCATGGCGATGAAGAAGACCTCCGGTGGCAATTCCCCTCTCCGGTAGGGTGCCGGGAAGAGCTTCTGGACCCTCCCGATCTTCGGGTCGACGGCGGCGGCGGATCGCGATGTGTTCTGGAAAATTGATCGGGTCCTTAGGTTTTTCCCGTCGGGGGGTCTTTATAGGCGAAGGGGCGATGTCAGGAGTGGCCCCAGGCTTTCTCACACCATGGCGGCGCGGCCAGGGCCTGGGCCGCGCCAGCCTGGTGTGAGCCTGGCCTGTGGCCCCTCTCCTACTCCTCTTCGGATCTCTGGAAGCTTCCGGGAAAAATAAGACTTCAGGAACTTGTTTCGTCCAATTCCGAGAATATTTCCTGTGTATCACTTCTGAAACACAAAAACAGCAGAAAACAGGAAACTGGCACTGTGGCGACTTGTTAATAGGTTAGTTCCGGAAAATGCATAAAAATGCCACTAAGTGTAACGAAACATTGGGCAAATGGTATAAAAACAAGCATGGAGCATCAAAAATTATAGATACGTTTGAGACGTATCAAGTATCAACAATAATTATATGAACAATACATAGGAATATCACATAATACCTAAAATACGTTAAATCACCCACGATCACACCTTTGGCTGCTTGGGTGGATTAAATAGTGTTTAGGGTCAGTGAAGGGGAGGGCAGCCGAGGCGTTGAAGGGAGGCGGACGGGGTCATTTTGGCTGCCTGGGTGGATTGAATAATGTTTAGGGCTAGTGGTCAGATTTAGTGGCCCTTGTTGAGTTGGGCCTCATGGAGAGGGAGAGCTAGGCCAAGATGGAAATCCTATGTCTTAGTGGCATGTGGATCCCACAAATCAGTCGGATATCCATTAGATATTCACGGGGCGAAACCTCTATCTTTGCCGACCCCATGAGTTATCGGCTATCCGCCCATGACATCCGTGGGTATAATCGGTCCTCCATACCCATATCCGACGGACCGGATATTCATGAATACCTAAATTTATGAATAAAATTTCCATCCTTAATTGAGGGGCTAGCTCCGCGTCGCCACTGTCATTGTCATTGTCTACGTATGAATCTTAGCTAGCTTTTAGCAGCAAAAATACACTACACGCAATTGTAGCAGCTAACTTTTCCTGCATCGTGGACGAAGAAAAGCAGGCCGTTGGATAAAAATTTGAACATGTTTTCCAGAGAAGTTGCCTTCGGAATAATTAATCGCGTGTGCGTGTCCACGTAGCATATATATTGTATGCATACGCATGTATGTGAACCTGGAGATGAGTTGTAGCAGGTAAACGTTGCAGTCAAGATTGCGATGTCAAACAGTTGACAAAAATACACAGATGTCGATCGGACGTACGTTCGACCGTTTCACTTTTGCTGATGCATACGTGCATGATGATGAGTAGATCGAAAAAGGAAAATGCTACGATCGATCCAGCACCAGCAGCAAAGATTGACACGCGCGTTAAGAAGTTTCCCTTGCCGATAGATGTGTGATCGAAGTAGCCAGCGAGAACGTATTACGACGTCGTATTGACTTTGCCCGGTCGATCGACCGATGTCAATCGTTTTTGTCTATCTACCTATACTTACTCGTTTTCGCCTTGCTAGCGACCGACCCCAACGACGTCTCAAGAAATCCAAGCAAGTTTCCATATGCATGAATCTAGCTCGATCGGTTTGATTCTTCGCTTGCGTCGCTTAGGAGATCATCCACGCATCAACCTATACAGCTATAGGTAGCTAATAGTCGACGATCTCTGATTCTGATATGCTGAGTTCTGATTTTCGTTCAGTAACCAGGAAACTTCATATTTCTGTAGTGGATCGGTTTGGACTTGCAAATCCCTCCGGCAAGGAAGGCAAACGGAGATTAATATTGTCCTTCGAAACCATACGTTTGCATACATACAGGTGTGTGTGTGATCAAGTTTGAAACTCAAATACAAAAGTATGTAATTTGTGCAAAAAAGATACAATATCCAAGTAACAGAGCAATATCGTCAAAAATACAAAGTTTTATTTTCTCCTTTTAGTGTAGGCCACATATGATCATTTTTTTCTTGAAATTTTTGCAAGAGTAAGTATCAAGGTAATATGTACTTGCGTGATTTATTTAAACGATGCTGAAAATTTAAATATTATTTTGAAATTCGCTGAAAATCATGTCATCAACCTAGATCCATGTTCTCCTAGCCCTGAGTCCAGCTAAATGCTTGTGTAGAAATTTAGCAAAAGATGCCAAAATTTAGCTAAATGAGTGTTATTAATTAGATCTTTTTTATATTGCAACCAAAATTGTGCACATCCCCATTTTTGTGATACTTTGGCCACAATGTAAAAACACTCCTTTTGAAAAAAAAAGACTTGTGCAATGCATAAAACGAACAAAAACGACATAGTTCACCACGAGGCCGGCAGATCTTCTGGTTTAAATAGCTTACTCAATATAGTCAAAGCAACACTTAATTCATAAAACTAAAATTCAATTGAAAAATGATGGGTTTTAGAAATGGTTGCGTTCATCGACCGATGCGTGGATGCCGGATCCTTCTTTCTAGAAAAAGAAAGATGGGTTTTAAATGTAACTAAACCCCAAATTATGTGAACATACGTTAAGAAGCTTCCATCTCGACGGTATATATACGGAAGAAAATTCTCCTGCGGTCGACGACATACACTCGTGCATGTTGCATGCACCTTGACTTGCCCGGCCTGTCGACGTCAAGCGTGATTGGAGTATATCTACCGTGCCTAACAAATGACCGACCGCCGAGACTGAAGAAAAGATAAGCGAAGCTTCCATGCAGGCCTTTCTTGCATCTCGTTCACTGTTTCTTCTTTGCTTCTTGCACGAGTTAACTTCTAAAAGTACATGTCTCTATGCAGATCAAAGCAAGAACTGACCATAAACATGCATGATGGATGCATAGCTAGGTAAAACATGTTGATAAAGGGTAGGATTAATACGGCAGAAACTCAATTTCATAGTGCTCCATGAATGTACCGTCCTTCTTACATCCTTGTCCACATTTTTTCTGCAGATCACAAAAATTAATGCTAAATGGGCCAGTGCTAACTAAGGAGTTAACATCAAGATGGCTACAATTAATGTGTACTTCGAAGTCAGCAGCTCGAATGCTCGATCAGATGCATGCACGTCCGAGTGGTATGTAGTACTGCAGCCGGAGACTGAAACTGGAATCATGCATGAAGAACTGATGATGACGCAGTCGGTGACCCAACGATCGATCCCTAATCACCAGCCATGACGTACGTACGTAAGACTTTTTAGAACCAGCTGCTAGCTGGTCGGATTTGATTGCCACGTGGCTAGCTAATTAAAGGATATACTTAGCATGGCGTTGGTTGAGGCCCACCAACCAGCCTCACCAGCTTGGCAAATTAAGTCAATACCTTGCTTAATTACCAATAATTGATCAGAAGACTAGAAGAGGGCTCACTGAAAACATTACTGTGACTGCTAGAGAAATTCTCATGGGATATATCCTAGATTTTTCTTACGAAAAGGATAACTGGGCCTCATTGTTTTGGTTACCAAACTGGGTTTTTCCCAAGGGTGCTCGGGATTACCAGTTACCGAGATCTATCGGGCGGTTATCGGACGAACTAAAAAAATAAAATAAAAATTCAAAACTTTTAAGGAACGTTTATTTAGGTTACCATGTCCGTGTACATGTGTGAATAACAAACACCAAATAAAATCTATAGTCAAACTTGTAGACGAGCCCACATATTATTTGTAACAACCCGAAGAATTTGGAAAGGAAAAGGGTAGATCTAGGAATTGTGCATTTGCAATTCATGCATCTAAAAAGTGGGAAATATCAAAAAAAATTGCTAATACAAAGTGATTGAAATTCATGTCTATAGGGATGAGTTAGAGCTAGGTCATCACAAGATTTGACCTAAACTTTGACATGACCTCTGTGTATTTTGGAACTTAGGGATTCAAATTTTTAAACAACAAAATGAGTGATTCCTTGACTCATATACATTTGCACTTCACAGCACTAGCTATAAGAAAAACAATATAAAATATTTGGATTGAAAATGGAAATTGAGTTGCAAATTCAAATTTGAATTCAAAGAAGGAAAATCGTAACAAAAAAATATAATTAAAATATCACAATGCCCACAAGAATATTCTTGTTCATAAGAGTATGGGGATCCTCCGGAGTCGCTCGAAAGGTAACCCGGGATGCTTGGGTTTCACCTCAAAGTTTTTTTTAATGGAGCCAAAGTTTTGCCTCAATCTATTACTTAAGAAAAAGAGAATTGCTTAGTTAATTAATAAAAAATCAGACAAAAAACGTCACGACAAAACCATGACTACTCAATATTGTAGAATTAGAATTACAAATCCAGCAAGCAGTGCCAAAGATGTCGGCTGCCTCCGCCGGCCAGCCCCTTGCTCTCGCTTTAACTCACGGCGTAGCGCCGGCCATGAACCTGGAAGAAAAGGAGAGGAGGAAGCCACAGAGAAGCGGCCGAAAAGGCTCGCAGCTAGCAACCGTTCTGAAAACGACTCGCACTTGCGCGTCGTCTCAAAACTCCTGCTTAGCAGCTTCATGCTGCAGCTGTGCGGCAGCATCAGATTCAGATGAGATGTGATGTGAAACTAAAAACTACTAGCATATGGCCAGTGTGAAACAGGAAGCCACACTACACTAATCAGCCGGCGCACATAGCGATCAAGCATACGCCGAAGCTTCCGATACCTTGTACTACGCTAGTAGTAGTGGTAGCAAATTAAAGTAAGTAAAGCAGCTCGCTCGATCGAAAGAAGCTCGCCAATTGATTGCGATCACTCGCTTGATGTGCACTCGTCTAGCAGGCAAAGCACCCAGCGTATACGCGGCATCGGCGACTGTATTCTGTGACCGCCACTTGAAATCAGACGGGAAAAAGCTCGTCTTTCTTTCTCGAAACGATGAGGATTCTTCTTCTTCTTCCTCCTCTTGTTTCTCTTTTGGCTGCGTCCAGACTGCAGATCGGATCGCGTCTGTGTGCATCTGGCAAACGTACAGAAACAAAGCGCGTGGAATAGATTGTATGGAACAGAAGGGATCAATTCTCCAAAAACAGCTGTACTACGTGTGTGTGGAGCTGACCTTCTCTGGACTCAGATTGTCCTGCCCACAATCCCATTTCAAGGAGTTGACCTTGGAAACTTTATATATTTTGTGCTACACCAACAAAATAGCTCTCTTCCTCTTTTTGTTCTCTTCTCCTTGTACGTATGGATGGAAACGGTCTGCCAGGTGTGGATGGAATCCAGCCTATGCCTCCTCGGTGGAGTGGTGGCCACTCTCCATATTCATATTCATATTCATTTTCATTTCATATTGCATAGTCCACCAGTTTTAAAAGTTACCTGTTGGTTGCATGTGTGATCAGATCAAACCATCGTACGTATCGGATGTTTTACCAGTCAAATTTCAGTTATCTGAATATACTAAGTATAGGTATGCCGTATGCATGCGTATCTTCAATTGACACCGTACATGTTGTTAGGAATGAGCAACTTACATTCACAGGGGACCAAAGGCCAATACATGTACATGTGTGAGTAATAAGCAAAGAGCCCCTTATACTACAGGGAAATAGAGAAAAGGAGACTATACATGTCTAACACCCCCCCTCAAACTCATGGTGGATCAACAACACTGAGTTTGGAGAGAAAGAAGCTATGCTACGCTCGAGTCTGGGCCTTCGTGAAGAAATCTGCCAACTGCAACTCAGAAGGCACATACTGAAGAGCGAGAATCTGATCCTGCACAGCAGTGCGCACAAAGAAGGCATCAACACCTATGTGTTTGGTGAGCTCATGCTTCACCGGATCTCGCGCAATGCTGATAGCACCTGTACTGTCTGATAACAGGGAAGTCGGTGTAGTGACAGACACACCAAAATCCTCCAATAACCATCGTAACCAAGTCACCTCGGCCGTCAAACTGGCCATAGCTCTCAACTCAGCCTCTGTACTCGAGCGGGAGACGGCGGTCTGTTTCTTTGTCTTCCATGCAATGAGAGAACCACCAAGAAACACACAGTAGGCGGAAAGCGAGCGGCGATCCGAAGGATCACTAGCCCATGTGGCATCAGAGTAGGCCTGGAGCTGTAAGGAGCCGGAACGAGGGAAAAATAGACGACGGGTGATCGTGCCTCGAAGATAGCGAAGAACACGAAGGAGATGACTATAGTGAACCGAGGTGGGAGCAGAAACAAACTGACTCAGAATATGGACCGGATAGGATATATCGGGTCGAGTGACAGCAAGATAGACAAGGCTCCCAACAAGATGGCGATAGCGCGTAGGATCAGAAAGGGGGGCACCATCAGAAGCACGAAGCTGGACATTGAGCTCCATAGGAGTCTCAACAGTGCGCTCATCACCAAGACCAGCACGAGCAAGGAGATCCTGGATATACTTTTCCTGGGAGATATAAAAGCCATCCGAAGTGGAGGAAACCTCAATCCCAAGAAAGTAGCGAAGAGGACCAAGATCAGTCATGAGGAACTGCTCACGAAGACGGGCCTTAACAAAGGCAATATACTCAGAATCATCGCCAGTGATGATCATATCATCAACATAGAGGAGGAGAAGGGTCCGTCCTCGAGGAGAAGTGTGAACAAACAGCGCGGGATCATGAGCGCTGGGAGAGAAACCAGCAGCAGTCACCACAGAGGCGAAGCGCTCAAACCAGGCGCGAGGGGCCTGTTTCAGGCCATAGAGAGAGCGCCGAAGACGACAAACCATGCCATCAGGAACAGAGTACCCTGGAGGAGGTTGCATGTAGACCTCCTCACGCAACTCACCATTGAGAAATGCGTTCTGAACATCAAGCTGAGACACAGACCAGTGGCGAACAGAGGCCACGGCAAGAAGAGTGCGCACAGTGGTCATATGAGCCACGGGGGCAAAAGTCTCATCGTAATCATGGCCCTGCTCCTGCTGGAAGCCACGAGCCACAAGACGCGCTTTGTAGCGCTCAAGAGATCCATCGGAGCGAGTCTTAATCTTATAGACCCACTTGCATGTGATGGGACGAACACCGGGAGGAGGAGAGACAAGATCCCAGGTACCAGTGCGCTCAAGCGCAGTAATCTCCTCGGCCATGGCAAGCTGCCATTCGGGGTGATGCTCAGCATCCCGATAAGAAGTCGGCTCAAGGGCAATAGAAAGACCATAGTGACTAGGAGAGAAGCGATCAGGTGGACGACGATGGCGAGCAGGGAGAGGAGGAGTCATCTCATCAGAGGAAGAAGGCATATCAGAAGAAGAAGAAGAATGAGAAACATCAGAGGAAGCATCCGGAACATGAGAGCGTCGAGAATAGTGAAAAGAAAAAGGAGACAACGAAGAGATGGGTGGAGGGTCGGAAGAGAAAGGAGAAGGACTAGGTGGTGATGAGGATGGCGGTGGGGAAGGGGGAGTATCGGCAAGAGTGGGACGCGGAAGAGGATCAATAGGCTCAGGTGGCACAGAGGGAGATGTGTCAGGAAACAATAGGAAGGATATGTCCTCCACCGAGAAGGCCGAGGAGGAGGGGCGAGGGTAGAAGGGACGTGACTCATCAAAAGTGACATCACGAGAAATGCGCAACCGACGGCCAACGGGGTCCCAACACCGATAACCCTTGTGCTCATCACTGTAGCCAAGAAACACACACTCAACGGACTGAGCGGTCAGTTTGGTGCGCTCACGAGGGGCCAGAAGAACATAGCAAACACAGCCAAACGAGCGAAGGACTGAATAATCAGGGGAGCGAGCAAACAAACGCTCTAGAGGAATACCACCCTGTAAGGCAGCCGAGGGCTGAAGGTTAATGAGATAGGTGGAGGTAGAAACGGCCTCAGCCCAAAAGTGAGGTGGAAGAGAGGCGGCAATCATCAACGCACGGGCCGTCTCAAGCATATGGCGATGCTTGCGCTCAGCCACGCCATTCTGAGCGTGAGCGCCGGGACAGGAGAACTGAGCGAGAGTCCCCTGCTCAGCGAGAAAACCACGCAACAGCTGGGAGACATACTCTCCAGCAGAATCAGCTCGAAAAACACGAATAGGCGTGGAGAACTGGGTGTGAACCATGGCAGCAAATCGCTTATATATAGAGAGAACCTCGCTACGAGAAGTCATGAAGTAAAGCCAAGTATAGCGAGAGAAATCATCGATAAATATAACATAGTAGCGATGACCCCCCTTCGAAGCGAAGGGAGCCGGACCCCATACATCAGAATGTATCAAATCAAAAGGACGCTCCGACACGGAGGTACTAGTAGGATAGGGTAGCTGAGTCTGTTTGCCAAGTCTACAACCCTGACACTGAAGCGAAACATCTCCTGAGACAGGCCCCAGAAGACCGCGATGAACTAAGGACGATAGGCGAGAACCACAAAGATGACCACGTCGATGATGCCATTGCTGAAATGAAGCGGAAGCGGAAGTAGCAAGAGCATGTGAAGGAGTGGTGGTGCTGGTGTCGGCAGAGGGAAGACGAAGCCAATCAAGATCCCAAAGCCCTGGGGAGTCACGGCGCCGAGGGCCAGCTCCAACCAGAAGCTGGGTGTGACGATCCTGGACAGAAACAGAATCAGCATCAAAGATAACACGACAACCAGAGTCAGCAGTTTGAGCAACAGAAAGCATATTCATAGTAAGGCGAGGAACAAGAGAAACATCAGGAACAGAGAAGAAGGGAGTAGAGAGAGTGCCACGGCTGGTGACAGGAAGGGAAGTGCCGTCGGCAGTAAGAACAGAAAGAGGAAAATCAAGAGAACGAAGAGAGGATAACGCAGAAGAGTCAGAAGTCATATGGAAAGAAGCTCCAGAATCCAAGACCCACGAGGAAGTACCTGACTGTGGAGACGGTGGCCGCTCAGTGCGGGAAACAGCAGTCACAGAACCAGCAGTGCCTATCGAGGAAGAAGAGCCTGAGGTAGCCAATATGCGCCTCAGCGTCGCAATATCCTGCGCAGAGAGGGACGGACCCGAAGAAGGAGGTCGATTCCCACTCGAAGAAGCACGGCCCATATCTAGCATCTTCTTGTAGCAATCAGTCTCGGGGTGCCCTGGCTTCTGACAATAGCCACACTGAATGCGAGGAGGACGAGAGCGACTTCCACCACGAAAGGGGCGACCTCCACTGCCAGACGAGGAGCGACCCATACCATCAGGAGGAGTAGCCAGCAGTGGTAGCGCACTGGAACGAGAGAGCCCTGAAGCAGCAGCCAACACAGTAGGAGCTCGAGCAGCAAGCACAGAGGGAACACCAAGTAGGCCAACACCACGGAGGCGGGTCTCCTCAGCACGGAGCTCAGAAAGGACCACCGAGAGAGGAACACGGCCTCGAGCAATCAACTGAGCACAGCGTTGCTCAAACTCTGGACGAAGCCGAGATAGAAACTCATATACTCGCTGAAACTCCAGATCAGACCTCACAGTCCTGCAACAGGGACAAGTACCACAGACAGCAGAGCGGAGAGAGTCAAGCTGACGCCAAATAGCTGAACTCTGTGTGTAGAACTCCTCAATACTGGAATCCCCCTGCTGGAGAGCATGCTCCTGACGGACCATAGACAAATAGAGAGAGTCACCGGAGGGCTGATACCGCTGGCGAAGATGATCCCACATCTCAGAAGCAGTAGGAAGAGCCATGAACTCAGAGGCAAACTGTGGTAGGACACTAGCAGTAAGAACAGCCGCAGCACGAGCATCCTCATCACACCACTGAGTATAAGCAGTCTGAGCATCACGATAAGTGGAGAGAGCCTCAGAGAAATCCGCTACCTGCTGATCATAAGCATCGACCGCGGCATCATCGGCGGTCTTGGCAGCAATCCTGTCAGCCTCAGGAGCATCAGCAGCAAGAACCGGTGGCGTTGGTGGCACAGGCGCCACTGGAGCAAGGGAGCGTGGCGGACAAGGGACCTCGCCACAAAGAACACCCCAAAGCCGAAGACCGCGCATGTGAACACGCATGTGAGCGGCAAAGTCCGCATAATTGGTACCATCGAAGGTCAACGGGCAGCGCGGAACAGCAACATAGCCCGATGAAGAAGACGCCATAGTGGAACTAGCAATCTGTCCTCTCTTTTTTTCTGTTAGGAATCAGATCTGAGATCTGGATCTCACCTCACTATCCAAATCCAGTCAACTTGCTCGCTCCTGGACACGAGCCCGAGCTGGAGAGATACAAAGAAGCGGTTGAATTCGTCCAACAGCCAAGCTATTTCGGCAAGATTCAGCTGGAAGCCGGCCAGATCAGAGAAAGACGGACCTATTCCGGCGGTCAGACACGGCAGCCGGGCAGAACGGCAGGATGGCAGCCTGAGCAGGACGGGGGCAGTGGCCTGAGCTCTTCCTCAATCGGCAACGAGGCACAGGCTAGACGAGGCACAGGCTACCTCAATCGGCAATGAGGCAGCAGCCTAGGCAGAGGCAGTCTCGATCAGCAACAAGGTAGCAGCCTAGAACAAGGATCCGCAGCGACGCATGTAGATCCCGGCAAGAAAAATATGCATACAGCGATTTGTGGTGGAAAAGAAAAGGTGGGCCGGCTGGAATGATCTTCAGCGGCAGGAATCGAGCACGGAGTTGCAGCGTGCGGGGAGAGGCTAACCTAGCGCTCTGATATGTTAGGAATGAGTAACTTACATTCATTCATAGGGGCTAAAGGCCAATACATGTATATGTGTGAGTAATAATACTACAGGGAAATAGAGAAAATGAGACTATACATGTCTAACACATGCCAGGATAGATGACTTCTTTTGAAGCTGAAAAGTGGGTTTCCCCACTGCATGTATTTTTATTAAATTTCAAAGTTTGAAATAGCCAGGATAGAGGACTTGAAAACTCGAAAGGATGGATCAAATTATAATTATCGAAAACATAGAGGGTAGAGGACTTGGTAAGTATTTTCCGCACAGTTTCCTTCCTTGTTTGGTGAGCAACTGGTGACTTCACCGGATGCACGGTTGTACAACTTGTAACCAAAGAATAGTAGTTGTTGATGCCATCAAGTTTCGGACACCAAATGTCCTGTCTTTAAAATTTGTGCGTGAGCTACAAGAAACCAGTTCGTATATCCCTGTGTATATTCATGTAGAGTTTTGCGTGCACACGTACATGTATGTTCAGTAAGATACATTATATGCCTATGTATGACTGTAAATAGAATAGGGAGCGACTAGTTCTCGGTCGATCGAGAATTAGCTTAGTTTGTCGCTCAGTTGCAACCCATTTGTAACTTTGAAGTTTGAATCAACATGTATCACTACCCAAATTAAATGGTTAAAAACACTTTTTCTCATTTACCCACTTGCAATTGGAAACCAGTTATAACTAGAAAAAAAACTTAGTTGCAACCTGCTTGCAACGCATATGACGTATGAATCACAATGGAAATCTATTGTTATGAGGTGAGATGAGATCTAAGCTAATTCTCGATCAACCATGAACTATCAACACCGAATAAAATATTGATTTGTACAAAAAATTAAAATTTTATTTGTAAATGGTTCTAACAAAACTTGGGATATGGATAAAAATATCTGCAATTCTTAAAATTTGTTTCTGGATAAGGAATAAATTCAGAACTTAGAATGTAGAAAATAATTATAATCTCCAACTCGATGCAACAACAACAACTTGCATAGAATGAAGAGAGAATAAAATTTTTGCAAGGAACATTATTGTAGTATACAACGATCCTAGAGGATCAAATCACCCTATAAGTTATATGGTTGCGTCCATGTGTGTTATCTATCAACTGTTGTTTGTTTAACTTTGAAGCATGGCTATCTATACCTACAAAGTACATACCCACCACTACTCCAATAAAAATCTCGGTGTCGGATTTTCGCAAACTTTGTGATTTCTTATTTGCTTTTCTTCACAAATCACACCGTTAAATTAACCGCGACAATTTACAGCAAATCCATTGATCCATCTCTTGGAAAATGAGATCATTTGTGTGTGTCTCTGATTTTTTTTTCCTGTAAATTTTTTATGGACAAGAACTAATTGATCCATCCTACAGAAACACTGTGAAAGAAGAAGAAAAAAATTCAAATCTTTACATGGTTGAGTAGGACCTGGCATGCCCGACTCCGGCGACCCGGCCCGAGTCGAAGCTGAACTCACGCGTGTGGTACGGGCTCCGGTCCTCGGACTCCGATCTCGACCTCGACCGCGACATGTCGGAGCCGCCGTGCCGGGAGCTGCTGTTTCTCGCGCCGCTTCCCGTCCGGACGATGCACTCTTCGCACAGCGTCACGGCCCACTCGAGTTCGGCGACCACCTCCGACATGACCGGCCGGCGGCGCCCACGAGGACGCACGCACTCGGCGGCAATCTTGGCAACGCGCGCCACCGCTTCCACCTCGTGCCCCCGCGGCGCGGGCACCCGGCCGTCGAGGATCTGTGAGATTTCGCCGGCCTCGACGGCCGGCACAGCGAACTCGATGACGTTCCTCGGCGACCCGCTCCCTTCCTGGCTCTGGTCCCGGTGGATGGCCTTCCTGCCGGTGACTAGCTCCAGGAGCACCACGCCGAAGCTGTACACGTCGCTCCGCTCGGTCAGCTCCTGTAGACGGTAGGACTCCGGGTCCATGTATCCCACCGTGCCTGCCGTTCCCGACGTCTTCGAGCTCGGCGTCCCCGCGGCGCCGCTGACGAGGGAGAGGCCGAAGTCGGAGACTTTCGCCGTCCAGTCGTCGTCGAGCAGGATGTTGGACGGCTTGATGTCCCGGTGGATGATGGGCGGCACGGCGTAGCAATGCAGGTACTCCACGCCCCGGGCCGCGTCCAGCGCCACCCGGATCCGCGCCTCCCACGACGAGAAGAGCGGGGAGGAGCTGTGGTCGATCTCGCCGCCGTGGAGGTGGTCGTGGAGCGCGCCGTGCGGCATGAACTCGAACACGAGGATGCGCTCGCCGCGCTCCTCGCAGAAGCCCAGGAGCGACACCAGGTTGCGGTGGTTGACGCGGGACAGCAGCCGCAGCTCCGACCGGAACGCGCGCTCCGCATCGAACCGCCGCCTCCGCCGCGCGCCGGTGGACGCGCCCTCGGCACGCTTGATGGCAACCTCCCGCCCGTCGCGGAGCGTCGCGCGGTACACGGAACCGAAGCTGCCGCTCCCGATCTTGGCCTCCTCCGCGAACCCGTTGGTCAGCCGCGACAGGTCCTTGAGCGTGAACTCCTCGCACCCGAGTGGCCGCGCCGGCTGCAACGCTGACCGCTCCGGCGCCGGCATCACCATGCCAATGTCCACCATATCGCGGCACAGCCGACTCGACGACGACTCCCCGAGCCTGACGGTGACGTGCGCCTTCTTGTCCCACTTCCTGAACACCACAAGGTAGAACGCCACACCAACCGCCGCGAGCACCGCAAATCCAGCGCCGGCCACGCCGAGCGCCACCGCCAGCCCCTTCTTCTTCTTGCCGTCGTCGCCGGGCGGCGTCCTTCCATTGGCTACGACGATCCTGGACGCGTTCAGCATCTGAGTGCAGGGCTTGCACACGGCGAGCTCTACGCCGCTCACTCCGCCGCCGGTGCCGCAGAGCCTCCCTGTGCCAGAGATGACGTCGCATTCGCAGCTCGACTTGTTCGTGCATGCCCCTGGCAGGCTGTTGTTGTACACGAGATGATTCCCGTCGAAGCGGCGGTCCTTGCCCCAGCACACGACAGAGTAGTTGCTGCTCATGACGGCGCACACGGTGTCACCGTCGGCCTCGATGGACGCGAAGTTGGTGCGCGCGTACTCCTTGGGCACCTTCACGCCCCAGCACCTCACCGTGCCGTTGCCGGCGAGGATGCAGGTCGTGTTGTGGCCGAGCGCCATGGCCGCCATGTCGGCCGGCAGCTCCTCCGGGCGGACGTACGGGTTCCCGTCGCCCCAGCACACGAACCCGCCCTCCGCGTCCACCGCGCACGCGTGTCGGCGCCCGGCGGCGACGGCCTTGTAGGCGGCCTCCCCGTACTCCATCGTCGGTGGCGGCGGCATGCTGCCGCCGTAGCAGCGCATGGCCGTGCCGTTGCTCTTGTCGACGCCGCAGAGGAAGTTCTGGCCGAGAGCGATGAGGGAGAAGTCGATGCCCTTGGGCAGGGAGAGGCTGGGCCACTCCCAGCAGTTGGGTTCGTGGTCGTCGGAGAGGCCGCAGACGTGGGCGCCACCGGCGGACATGGTGCGGAGCGAGGGGCCCCAGTAGAGGCGTCGGCCTACCGGGCGGGAGCGGTTGGCGACGGCCTCCTCGGAGAAGGACCACCAGCGCATGGCGGCGTGGCCGCCGATCGGGGCCATGAGGCCGCAGAGGAAGTCCTTGCCGGCGGCGATGGCGTTGAACGGGATGTCTGCCGAAGGGTATGTCCTGATCTCGCCGTCCGGGAAGGAGGTGCAGCGGAGCTTGGAGTTGCCGCCGGTGGCGTAGACGCCATCCTCGTCGGTCTTGTCGATGATGAGGGCGCAGACGAGGGTGGAGTTGGGTGTGTGGGAGATGGCGACAGTGGAGAGCTGGCGCTGCCCCGCCGAGCACGGCGCGACGAAGGCGGCGACGGCGAGGAGGAAGAGAAGGAAAGGCGCTGTGTTCTTCACGAGGTCGTGGCGGCGAGACATTAGCATTGGGATGGAGAAAGAGAAGACGACATGGATGGATGGAATGGAATGGAGGCTGGTCGGCTTTGCTTTGGTTTGTTGCTTCTTGGCTCCGCTTTGCGTTTTGGTTGTAGGTGAAAGGATGGAGAACAAGTCGAAGACAACGCGTTTGGTTGGTTTTACTTTTATATTTTATCAAATTTTAAAAAGAAATTGTATGATGATGGATCGATGATGAGGCTGAGGAGGTTTGGTTTGGTAGACTTGACTAGGTCCGTTGAAATTCAAGTGTCAATGCTACCCTGTGAACCTCTCTCCCCTCACTTAACTTGGTGGCTTCTCAGCCTCTCAGCCAGGCAGCAGCTGCTGCTTAAATTCCAAATGGACAATGATTGCTGGATCGTATCTGTTAATCAGAGTCAAATTAGTGCTTAACCACTTGCCTTGAGCATCTCTAAGACTAACTGTAGAAGAACTAGTAATACTAGTGTACTCTTTTATGCTCTCCACGTTGTCTAGAGAAATGGCAAAAACGTTTTCTTCCTATGCAAAGGATCATTTCCCTTGCAGCAATGCAAGATTCTGTTAACAATGTAAAAATATCCTGTAATCAGAAGAACTAAATTTGAAAACACGTGATTGAGGAATAACATGCCTGTACACATAGAAGCCACCTTTGAGATCCTTTTTACACATAAAGAGGAAAGGCATCTATCTCCTTCTGCCTATTCCAGTTCAGCAATTGCTTGGAATCCTCACATCTCCAAAGGAGAAAGCTTGCCATCCAAGCCCTTAATTATCCAGTGGACCAGTTCTGTCCTGCCACGAAATCGGAACCTTGTCTCTCATGTATGGCAGCAAACAGAAACTGTGTACTACTTTTTGCTAAGCGAGCAGTCCAAACGTACAATTCAGACCAAACCACACATCATAATCAAACACCCAGCGTTGCGGCCAAGTCGGACAAGATTAGTAGCGGTGGTTCACTGGTTACTAGAACCTTGACATTTACCCTTGACGAAGTTACAGTCAAGACGGTAGATTCAGGCACTCGTCTTTACGTGCGCCGGAAACTTTCCTGCAAGGAAAAGTTCCAACCTTCTTCTGGGTGTACAATTACACAAGCATACCTCAGTGGTGTACCATTTATATGTATGTACTTTAAGGAGTGCTTTACTAGTTGAAAACAATATTTGTCACCACTCGAAAAAAATGTGATTCCATTAGGAGTTAAGGACCCTTATCAGAAAACAAGTGGTATTGTGGTAATAAATGAACAAGATGATCTACCAGCAAAAAATAGCTACCAGATGGCAAGCTGTTACTGCACCACTTAAACTGGCTAAGACCAAGCAAGCAGAGAGACCTCATCAGCACAACAGCAGAAAACACAAAAAAGTGCCACTTGCCCACAAATCGTTCTTACTATACTCTCAAGGCAACCTCCAGAGAGTAGGTGACAGGTTTAGGACCAACTGATTAGAGAATGTATAAATCTTCACTGCCAATATTCAATCGTGAATCATGCATCCCAATCAAACTTCTGTTTGGGTTTGGGCAAGCAACTGGGAGTCAGGGAGTCAGGTAGCAGTTGGCAAGAAGAATCAGCACAAATAATAATCAAATCCTTCAGAGAATTAATATAGCCTTCGGGACAACCCTACGCCAGGGCGGCAAGCAATGAGACGACGTGTGACTGTGACTGTGACTGTGACGATTAGCTTTGATACAAAAATGGACAAGAGAATTCTTCCCGCACAATAGACAGGTATCCTCCAACTAATTTTCGTACCCAGAGAGCCTGGGATCGGAGGAGAAACGTTCTGACTAATCAGCTTTATACCAACCAGCCTGCAGCTTCCATGTCTTCAGGGAAGAGGTTTCCCAGACTCGTAACAGCGCTGCCTGGAGCTTCTCTGGCAAGAAACTGAATTTCCTACCGTTTCATTATCGCTGTCATGGCGGCGTGTAGGGGGCTCTCCTTCGATGCAACTCGGCGCTGTTGACGGAACAGAGAATGGCGCCCCCTGAAAGCAGAGCTCCGCTTGCTGGGGAAAAGCCGCACGCAGAGTTGCACGAATGACTGGTTCTCCTGTTGAATTGGGAAATCTTCCATTTCAACCTCCTGGGTGGTTTCTGTTCGTACCTGTGGTGAGATCACATAAACAGAGCTTAGATTCTTTTTTGCCTCAAATATATAAAGGTATAAATAAATGACTTTATAGCCCACTATGATGCCTAAGATCTGGTGCGGGTACAGTAGCACTACATACTAATAGGTGTGCTGACAGGGCATGTGAGTAGGACCAAAAGCACATCACAATACAAGTCGATGTTAATCAACTGATGCAATATTTCCATATTATTACTTGTTGCTGGGAACATTTTGATGGTTCATCTACCAAGATAGGATAAATACAGGCTGAGAAACCAGCCACTGAACACGACAAGTATGAACCTTTTTGGTTCTTTTAGCAACATTGTCAAATAATGTTTTCACCGCATAAATAAAAAGTTGAAATTTCCTTCACACGGCTTGGTTAAAATTACCTTCTGTTGGTGATGCTCAACTTCTGAGTTATCATTAGGCTGTGTGGAAGTACGCTCATCCTGACTGTTCAGATCTTTATAATCTGCCTCTTCTTTTTCCTCAGAATATTGTCTGGAGCCCTCATCTTCATAGTCAGGAGATGGATTTTTCAGGAATTTACCAAGATCTTCCATCTGAGTCCGTGCATCAACTTCCACCATCGCTTTATACACATCAGTATGCTGTGATTGCTCCTGACTAGAGGGTGTGTCATGACTACCAGGATTATTAACACCGAAGTTTACCTGGCGTGCAAAAGCACAAGTTAGATGAAGCATTCAAGGTGAAGACGATCCGCAAGGACGGAAATACAAACTTACATTCCGAAAATAGAAGTGTATAAACAATCTAATTAAAACCACACCTACCACTACGACAACTAAATGAAAGACACAATAAGATAATAATGAAACAAAATTGCGGAATTGCCAAAATAACACTAGGAACACTTAAGCATGTCTGCAATATGGTAAGAGTACGAACACGGATAACAGAGATGTGGTGGTAGTTCTACTGAGCACAATGTGGTTACACCCATATATATACAAAGGAAGCGGCTAGAGAAATAGATCCAATGTATATTACACATGGTAAGTCTCAGCCCAAATTGCAACAGAGGAAAATTTTACGTATACATGACACAAAGAATGCAATGGGCCTTCGAACTAAAGATTTAGATGTTGATTCTAACCTCCATGTTTGGTTCTTCAGAAATATCCGTATTCATTACAGTGATCTCATTATCAACAGACAAAATTTCATCCCTTTCCTTCTTACGTCGTGTAACTTGACAGACAGCACATCCACAGTCATCTTTGTGTCGATCATTCCTGTATTCAAACAAGTCATGTAAGAATATAGAATAACGTTTCCATAACATTGGAATCCGCAAAATTCGCAGGTGGACATATTGGGCTAGTGTTCTGTCTGTGCATTAGAAAGTCCACTGGAAAGTGTTCCGTGTTCCCGTCAAATAATATTGATCTAACAGAAATGATCAAGGATCATATGTGTGTTCCCATTCTGAATACGCGGTCTCACGAACATGACACAGTTACACAATGCTAGCCTAAAAGGAATTATTAAGGATAATATGTGCGCCCAGTGTTAATTATTGGCGATTCACCACTTAGCTAACTACAAATGTTCATTTGAAGGAACAAGGGTTAAATGCCCCTCAACTAACATACTGCAACATGAATATAGGTCAGGAAAGTAGTATAACTGTGGGAACATGCAAAACAACGTGGATATCTGTCATAAAAAAGGGCATACCCAGTGCTGAAAGCTCCTACACATTGTGGATATCTCTGTCGTGATCTCGAAAAATTTACACCTATCACCTATGTTATGTTTTAGTCCCAAAAGACAAATAATAATACTAAAAAAACTATAGCCAATATAGGCAGTTCATAAATATTAAGAAAACATGGTATACATGGCACATGAGTCTTGTAGATGATATGCTGGACAAATCACTTTTCCAAGTGCAATATGTTGTTCGCTGAATCCCTGTAGTATCACTTTGGGCAAAAGCTGGTGCAGCGGGCCTAAGGTAGTGTTCCCACCAACATGGGATGTTCACTGAATCCCTGTAATTTTCTCTGTTTTTGCCTCTTAGAAGGCATGTAAATCACAACCCTTCTTCTATTCAATGAAAAGAAATGCAAAGTCTTTGCGTTTTCTCGAGAAAAAAGTGCAATATGTTGTTTAGTTCATTCCCATTCATTACTTCATGCAGTGCCCTAAACTTCCACTGACATGATTCCTGAAGAGCAGGACACAGCACACGATGCTGTATATCACATAATAGTCCAGCCTCCAGAATAAATAAATAAAACTTGCAGGTAACTATCACACAAGAATAAATACATACCCTGGGCGTCGCCTTTTTTGCTTAGACTTGCTTTTTGAACTAACTTTGACATCCTCATCACCAGTGTTGTCATTGCCACCTATGATTTTTTGGGTAAAACTCGTCACATATATGAACACATGTATTTCGTTCAGGTAATGCAAACTATATGCAACTCAAAAGAATGACCATGAAGTGTCCAGCGTTGTTGAACTTCTAACACAATGAGTCAATGACAAGTGGAAGGGAAGTGGTATAACAGCATTAATACTCCCTCCTATCCATAATACTTGTCATGGTTTTAATTCAAGAACTAAACCCACGACAAGTATTATGGATCGGAGGGAGTATATTTTTTACTTGCTCTCTTATGTGATAAATTCATACAATAACAGGAGAAGTCAAAACTTCATTCTGTTTCCCTGCAAAAAAAACTTAATTTTTCTTCTGCACTATGTGAAATAATTTTGAGAACAAAATCATAAATACTGATGGTATAAACTGACTTGCTGATAAATATTAATTTTTCATACAGAAGTATTTCCTTTGGGCCCTTGGTAGTTGGCATTGACTCATTTTTGGTACACATATTTTACTACTTGAAATTGAAACTAATTCAAAAAACTCAGATTCAAGTTAAATATCAGATGGATGTACAAGTTAAGGATAAGTTGGGAATCTCCATCTGTCCAATACTTACCGTTGTCTTGTGCATCAGAGTACAAGCCTGCTGCTAGCCAATTTTTCATGAAGGCCTTCTTTACCCGCTTCATAAGCTCTATTATGTAATCACCTTTACTGTTGTACTTGGTACAATTATCCCATATAAATTGCACATCCCTATAGACATCCTCTGAATTCATGTACTTGTTACCACGTTCTAAGTCTTGACATATTGTTCCAAAATCCATAGGATTGTCGATAACATCAAGATAATCCTACAAAACTTGCGAAGCGTGAGGGCAACCAAAAAATCCACACACATACAAAGTTAATTTTTTATATCCATAAGAGCATGCATACAGATTAGATTTTTAGGTACTTAGAACAACAATCCCAAGATATGCAGCTACAGAAATCTATATGAGAAACTGCAGATAAAATGATCCTCATTTGTGACAACTGTTTCTTATTCTCTTAGCTATATTCAAGAAAAAACAAAATATACTGGAGCTCAGTAAATTGATCTTTCACCTTAGCTACAGATAAATAGCTCTATAATAACAATCTAAGAGTGGAAACATAAAAGTTACTCATAGGAACTTAATTTACTTAACCATACTATTAAATTCAGAGTAGCAACCCATTCACTAATAGAGTTATCCCAGAAAAATTACAGAGAGAAATCATGAGCATGGGAAATGGAAAATTGCATACTCATAGCAAGTAGATATCTAAACAAATTCAAACAGAAGTGATCAATACTACGCAACCGAAGACAGTAGGTGGATGAGTCGACACAACACCAGAACTCATGAGGGGACTGTGTCAACTAAATGTTTAAGATCATTTGGAAGGAGCATAGTTCTGTGTGAAGCCTACAAAAATGTCTCGGTGGTTTAAAATGAAAGGAGCAGTACAAGAAAATACTCACAGGTATTCCCAAGGCAATAGGATCTACTGGGGCGTTGAATGGCTCAGCTGCATCGACCTTCATAACTTTCTTAATAGCCTGAGAGCAGAAGATAATTTCAGTAACGTTTTCATGTATCTCAGATCAGTATCATGAAGTTTAGAGAACTAGAAGGCACCCTGTAAAGTCGAGCTAAATTGTACTCACCTCAAGTGCAGCAGCCAACTCTTTCTCATCGCGTTGACGCTCCAGGGCAGACTGCTTTACATCCGACTCCTGCGAGCCCCTCGGCTCCGACGCATTGTCACTTTCATCGTTTACTAAAACAATCTCCTGCTTACTTGCAATAGGTTCATCTACTACTTCATCAGCTTTCCTGTCCTGGGCGCTATCCTGTGCCGAGGAAGATAATCCCACAGATACGATCTTGATGCTTCCCACTTTCTTTGCCACCTTGTCCTTATCAGAGCCACTCGACTCCGACGCCTGCCCATCAGCTGTCTGCCCATCCGACGACGCAGCAACGCTCTTTTCGGCGGCGGTAACCTGCTTGCTCGCTTCCGGGGCAGCAGCCTGAGATTTACCAGCGTCGGCGGGCGCCTGCGCTTCCGACGAACTACGGCTGGGCTCTACTACTGCCTTGGAGGATTTGAACTTCAGCTTCACACGGCCGTACACCATGCCCACCTTCGGCTTAGCGTACGGTATGTCGGCAGCAGGAGCGGCCGCCGGCGGTGCGGCCACGCTCACCTTCTCCGGTTCAGGAGGAGGGGGTTGTTCAGGCAAAGCCGGGGTGGAGTCGGAGACTGGTGTGCTCTCTGCTGGGACGGTCTCTCCGGTGCTTGGGCTGGATGTGGACGACGGCGAAGCGTCTGACGAGGCAGCGGTGCCCGACTTCTTGCGCTTCATCTTCTGCTTGTCTAGAAGCCCAGAAAACAAGAATTCTCCGAGAATAAGCTGCGCCCGCACCTTGGAATCGATCTCGCGCGGCGCTGAATCAGAGCAACCTAATCGAAGCAGCCACGGATGGATGTGTTAGACTACCGAGGTATCAGGCAATCCAAGGCAGCGGGGAGAAAGAACGGCCGCGGAAAGAGAGAAGCTAGGGTTCCTTACCAGCGGCGGCGGCGGAAGACGAAGAAGAACCGATCCACGCCGGCCAGCAGCAGTGGGGCTGGCTAGCCGTTATGTCCAGTGGTGTTCGTGGCCGTGAATTTGAGGTCGGGGGAGAAAAAGACCGGGAAGGGGAGGAATTTGGGAGGGGAATCAGAGAGGCGACGGAGTAGGCGAGAGGAGGAAGAAGAAGGGGATTGGAAATCTCGGGGATCCTTGCTGGGCTTATGGACTGGGCTGCCTGTGCATCTTCTGGGCTATCATCTTTGAAACGATTCATATGGACTGGGCCGGCCCGATTCTTCTGAAGCTGCCAACCGTGTGTGATTCCCTAAAAAAAACCTAAAACTTTCTTTTAAAACACAGCCTCCACATTTTCCATCTAACCTCGAAATATTTTACTACCTTCGTCCCATATATAAGATTTTGTTACAGTCAATTTAGATTGTAATCCATATACATATATGTCCCATAATACTAGCACCAGAGTTTAAAAAAATACCATTCGGCAGGTGTATGAGATGGGAACGACAAATCGTAGTGCACCGGACTGATCACTGGCTAAGAGAGCGCCACCATGTTCGTCCTACTCTCCGGTGCCGATGAAGTCGGCGGACACATGGAACCCGTTAATATGACCATGTAGGCAGTGGCGGAGGCACCGCCCGTCATGCCCAGGCCTAGCCAGCTAACTCCATTACAATACTAGTTATGTTGAATCAGTAAAGCTTGATAGGTTTTTTAAAGCAACTAAAGGAAATTCCACCGCCTTCATCAAAGAAGTACTACATACTGAGTGGCTAGCAAATCTTGTACTTGTTTCTAAGATAAATAGCAAGGAATTAAGAATGTGCACCAATTACATGGCTTGAAAGGCTTGTCCAAAAGATCCATTCCCCCTCCCTCGTATTGATCTAGTCATAGATTCGATGGTAGGATTGGACTGCTATGTTTTCTTGATGCTTACTCAGGTTATCACCCCTTACGATAGTTTCTGTTATGTTACAATGTCTTTCAAGCTAAAAACGCAGGTGCCACCTACCAGCGTTGCATGAAGCGTTGCCTCATTGACCAAATCGGTCGCAACATCCACACATACATCAACGATATTGCGGTGATGTCCGAAAAGAAAGAAGACCTCAACACCGACTTAGTATATATTTTTAGTGACAGCGTGCTCGTGGGCACGCACTGATGGCGAGGAATGCATGGAGGAATACTGGTTCGGGAGAAACAACATTGTGCGTGTGCGAAAACGGATGAACAAAAAGCGAACGAAGGATTTTAGTATTTAAATATTAATTAAATATTAGCAAATGTGCATGTGCGTTTCTATGGGTTGATTTTTGTTGAATACATTTTAAAGAGTTGCATTGAAAATTGCAACAAATTAAACATAGTCCAGCGGATGCCCGGAACATGAATATCTTAATCATTCGAGGACTCTCCCTTGCTATTGCTAAAAGCTCTTGTGTTGCTATGGTTTGATTTTTTATCAAATATTTGGGTGCATCTTTTCTAGTAGTTGTCACAAATATATTGGACACTCACTATATAGTAGTACCTTTCAATGTGGGATGTTGCATATTTATTTTATGTTCAGGCTAATAATAACTTTACTGTCTGACATGGTGGAGAAAGCCGACAAAAATATATATCAAAACATTTTTTTTCGAAATGGAAGCATCGCCCCAGCCTATATACCAAAACGTACAAACAGAGGTTACAATTTTTTGAACCTTTGATATACTCCAAACATACAAACGGAGTATCTTCTTGTTGTTACTGTCCAAACTTCGGAAACAAAAACAATAGTCTAACAGTAACCACATTCAGTGTCTCCAAGCTTTGGAAACAAAAGTCTATCGTGTAACAACCACCACATAAAAGTAGATACCCTTGTATTGCTACTTGCAGAAACAGATGATAAAGAGAGGTGGGAAAAACACAACACGGACAACTACAAAACCAGACCTAGATCCCTGTAGCATCACTAAATTGCCTCGCATGTTCTGATCTAAACGGCAGAATGGACAAAAATAACCCAAACATATAACAAATTTAAATAATAAACTTTCGGCGAAAATATTTTACAAAACTAACCCTTTTTTACCGCGCCACTCAGCACGGCGTTGCAAACCAGTATGCCACGCCATTACTAAAGGCACCGCAGCCGCTGCCACGCTGACGATGCGGGACCCAGCTGCTTCGTGCCGCGCCATGCAGCGTAACGCTGCACTGCTGGCTGTTGCGCCATGCACCAGGGCGCCGCACATTTAAGATTTTACCCGCGCATGCATGCGCATGTAACAGCTGACAATATCGACAGTCTCGTTTGTTCTGAATCCGTTCTGCTCATGTAGTACTAGCTAGCTAATTCGGACCAAATTTTTTGTTAGCCGGCTGCATGCATGCTTAGCACTTAATGTGGAAAATAATCTTGCTCACATGCATGCATGCTTAGCACTTAATGTGGGAAAAGAATGTAGAGGAATTAGAAGCACAAGAATTATGACAAGATACATGCATGTACTACCGTCGATCACAGCTGCACAAAGAATATTAGCTAGCAACCAAGCAGCGGAAAAGACATGCATGAGCTACGAAGTTAAAGGTTAGATGCAGTATATAGGAACAGTAAACACCAAAACCACAAGTGTAGCTCGAGCTATATATAGGTCATTTTTTGAAAAATTTGAAAAATACTGTTTTGGATTTTCAAAAAAATCTGAAATTAAATATACATGTTGACAATGTTGTGTTCTACAATCATGCAAATTTTCAAATCAAAATACCTTATATTTTGAGCTGTGCAAAAATGACAAATTCCGACTTCTATAATAGTGAACAGTGTAGATTTTTGAAATCTCACAATCTCTCACAATCTGTCAGAGTTTGTTATTTTTATACAGCCCAGAATATTAGGAATCTCGAGTTCAAAATAAAGATATAAAATAAAAACAGAAATTTAAAAATCCCTAAAAAAAGGGCTTGCTGCGCTGCCGCGCCTACTCGTCGTCGTCATCATCCCCGGTGAGGTCGATGTGCAGCAGCGGGTCCCAGGGATACGGCCAGGGCACCATCGGCACCCCTGGTGCTGCCAGCGCCGAAGCCTGGCGGAAGGAGAGGTCGAGGAGACGGCCGAGCCGCCCTCACAACAGGTGGGCGCGGCCAGGGCTGGGCCGCGCCCCCTGTGTGTGTGGAGGCCTCGTGTCTCCCCTCCGATTCGTCTTCTGGCTCCGTGGGTCTTCTGGTAAAATAGGATTTTTGCCAATTTTTCCCGAATGTTTACTGAAAGTTGAATTTCTGCACAAAAACGAGACACCAGAGCAATTCTGCTGAAAACAGCGTTAGTCCGTGTTAGTTGTATTCAAAACACACAAATTAGAGGAGAAACAATAGCAAAAGTGTTCGGGAAAGTAGATACGTTTTGGACGTATCAGTGGCCAGTGACACAGCGCCACTGATGGTGGCGCAGAAGCGGAAGCGGCGATGCGACCTTTCCCGATGCAGGCAACTAAATCGATGTGGCGTAGTAGACGAAGCGGCCGCGGTCGATGAGAGCATCACCATCGACACCCCTAAATTTGTAGCTGGCAGGGGTGCCAGCTGGACTGTTTTGGGAGTGTTGGTAGACCCTCTCTTAAAATTGTGGACGGGCTCCCATACCGGTGCCCCCAAAATGCTGATCATAATTTTTTTAAATTTATATAATGCTAAATTTGACATGATATTGTATTTAAAATCTCAAATATGGAATTTAATAGATTACATATCAAATTTAAGTCCATGCAAGGGAATATGGTGAAAAATGTGAGGTAGATGAGGGAATATGGTGGAAAGGCGACCGAAATAAGCCGACGTTTAAATTAAGGCATAAACACTATGACCGACCCTAGAAATATCTACCGATCTACCTACTCTAAATTTGCTTTTTTACAATGCTAAATATTGCATATCTTGTTGGGTAGACACATAGCCTTACAGTGCTAGAAGAATCAAACCCGTAAGAGATGCATGCATTCGAGTCAGCTCACCTCCTCATTGTGTACATAACCAAAGAAAATATCCTATACGTGACTTGACTACTCCAAACGAGTGCATGTGAGCAATATTATTTTCCCACATTAAATGCTAAGCATGCATGCATGCAGCCGACGAAAAATTAGTCCGAATTAGCTAGCTAGTACTACATGCGCGGGTAAATCTTAAATGTGCGGCGCCCTGGTGCATGGCGCAGCAGCCAACAGTGCAGCGCCACGCTGTATGGCGCGGCACGACGCAGCTGGGTCCCGCATCGCCAGCGTGGCAGTGGTAGCGACGCCTTTAGTAATGGCGTGGCACACTGGTTTGCAACGCCGTGCTGAGTGGCGCGGTAAAAAAGGGTTAGTTCTGTGAAATATTTTCACCAAACATTTATTATTTAAATTTGTTATGAGTTTAGGTTATTTTTGTCCATTCTGCCGATCTAAACCTTCCGTTCCATCAAACCTGAAATCAGAGCCACCATTTGGTGGCGCCAGGCGTGGCAGCATCAAGGCAAGATGTCCCATGTAGCACCCAAAATAGAGTTACCAGCTCCACTCTTTCTTCAGCAAACACCACGGCAATTGACGACCTCGCGCAGATAGAAAAATGGCGGATATGGCCAGCAGCCGAAGCTTTAGCCTAAACTCACACGTGCAGATAGCTCGCCCGGATGGAGCCCACCACTTGGTCATGGCGACCACCATGTCCACCTCTGCCGACTCGGAGACGGACAGTACACGGACTCCATGTGAACGTCGAGTCCGGTCCTGAGTCGAACAAGAATAGTCCCGCTCCCGCGAAGAAAAAGGGACCGGCTTTATAAGCTCCACACCCCACCGTCTCCTGCTTCCCCAGTTCGAGAGCTAGCTAGGGCTCCTCGATTCATCCCCAAATCTCGCAGCCGGCATCGTGACCAAGGCGAGACGCAGCAGATCAGATTAGCCGATCGATGGCCCGCGCGCGGGGTTCGTTCGATCCGCGCATCATGGAGATTGCAGCGGCCAAGGAAGCGGTGGCCGGCGAGCTGAAGACCACGAAAAGAAAGGCAGAGGAGGCGGCGGCGGTCGCCTCTCCGGCGAAAAAGCTGACCCGGCTGCCGCGCAAGGAGGTTGCCTGGATCCTCGCCCAAAAGGTTAAAGATGAACGTCGCGTTCGTCCTGAAGTTAAGGCCCTCAGACGCCTGGACCGTGACATGTGGCCTTCACCTGAGGAGTCTGTCAGCTACGCCGCCGCACGGTGCTTCATCGAAACCGAAGAGCGGTTCTTCAGGTTCCAGGCCTGGGTCCGCGGCCAGTACGACGCGTACGGGTACGTCGAGGTGGACGACGACTTCCTGGCTGGCAGGGCCAAGAACCGAGCAGCTTGCGTCAAAGCGAGAGACGAGGCGTTCAAGACCATCGACTTCTCCGACGGCGGGGATGAAGATCTCAAGCAGTTTTTCACCATGGACTTGTGGTGATCCATGTTAATTTGTATACCATGATGATCAATCTAAGAACACAGCTATAATTAAGTTTAGATGTGATGTGCTCGTCTGTATTGTTACTGCTAGGCACCGGTGAACCTCTTGTGTGATAGTTCACTGCCCTGGCGAATCTGTGTCAGCGATGATCCATCCATAGGCGTAGTTTTAAGTTTACCTGTGATGTTCCTTCTGTCTTGTCATGATGTTTGTCTTGTTATTATGATACAATGAAGAATGCCTTGTGTAATAATCTACTGACTTATATATGTCCTGATGTGGGTTACTGCTCTCTCGAAACAGGCTTTCGCCCCGCTATATTAATATAGCAACCACACCGATACAATAGTTCGAAATTACAAGAAAGCTGGGGCAACAGTAAAAATATTCTCAAAAAGAAAAGAAATGACAGCAATGGCAAAGTGACGAAATGATGATGACCCACAACCGCTGCGCGCTCCATCTTTTGCCCACCACGCTCGAAGCACTCCGAAGCGCCCCGTACCAAGCAGCACCTTTAAGAAGGGTAACACCGTCGACACGACACTACTGCCCGGACCTGACCGGTCCTAGGCTTTCCAACAGTTCGTAGGGTACAATGGACAGAGGATTACAACGATGCCCTCCAGGAAGGAATGGTGTCACTCGAAAGCGACACTGCGTCAAGGCCAGACAAGCTGACAGGGATTTCTCCCGCCTCCATCACACAAAAAACCCTGGCACAACAGAGCACTACCACCTCGCTTCACCATCCACCAGCATGCGCCACCACGATCTTATAGTCGACATCATCAGTCACTTCATGACACTAGCATACGGCCTGAACAGCGAAGGCACACGACATCGTCGGGGCTAGGAACAGCAGCCTCACAGTCAAGCGAGAGGAACCCACCTCCACCGCCGAGAGGCAGCTATTGGCCGGACATAGCAGCGGGAGCACAACAGGCCCCGTCTGGCCCGGCCAGGTCCAGATGGGCTGTAAAGCTCCGGTCGCCCTGCTGCAATAGGCTGGCCGCTGAGCCGCCGTCCCGGGACCCCGCCAAGTCGTCTCCTCCACCACCAGGAAGCCCGGCTGCTGTAGAGTTTGGCCCGCTCGAGCCCATCTGGGCCCGCCAGAGCCCATCTCGGGCCGGGGCACCTAGGCCAAGGACCAGCGCCGCCGGAGCTCCCTGCTACCGAGCCTCACCACCGTAGGACGCCGCCGCCAGAGCCATCCCATCGCGTCGGACCAGAATCGTCCGAGGTGCACCACCGCCAGAGAGGGGGAGGGCCCTGCCTCGCCCTCCATGACGTGGGGAAGAAGAGCCGCCGCCGCCTGCGTCGCTCGGTCTTCGCCCGGGGACCTCTGCCGGCGGTGGCGACGGGGGAGAAGGCAAGGGGCGGCCGCCGGAGGGGTGGGAGGTCCCCGTCGCCCTCGGGGGGCAAGAGGGGGCGAAGAATTTTTTTTCTTAGTGGTTCTGTTCCCCCCCAATCGACTTCTGCTCTTACATTGGCAATATGAGTTTCATTGAATAAATCTATATTTGCAGTTATCAACTCCACGCCTTACCTTGGATGTCAAACCCTATAAGTTTGTTTTTTATTTACAAAAACTAGAAGTTAGAACAACATACACGATTTTGTCTCTTGGTCACTTAGTTTGTGAACAACTATTATCATGTTTGAGTGGGATGCATAACTTGCAGGTCTTGTTGTGTAGGTGTACTCTTGATCATCTATTCTGGTAGGTGAGAGATGTGAGGGATCCAGAGTTGCAGACTCTTCTCTCTTTCTTTTTGAGACTCTCAATTGTATGTATTGTATATGCAAACAACTAATTTTTTGAGAAAATACTCACATGTATTCATAGAAGCATATAACAGAAGAAGGCATACACGGTGATTACGGTGGATGTTGTGGGGGAAGATCCCGCTACTAGGATGGACTGGCTACTTCGCTTAGCTTCCTCTAAGTCTAAGTCGCACCCGCAACCTGCACACGGATGGTCACGGCGAACTAGCATATATAGAGTAGGGGGAGGAAGGTTGAAGGAGGAGAGATGAAGATATCTATAGAATGGATGGCCCAGATGAGTGGTGCCACAGATTGATGATGTGTCATTTATACTTGGCAAACAAAACATCTGTGTAAATGACCCAATCAATTAATCTCTGGCCTGCAGGCAAAGCATGGAAAAATACAGCCTTAGTATGTGGAGAAACCTACTAGTAGGTGGAGATATAGGTTGCTACCTCTTGCATCCACCGCACACTGTACTAAGTAATTTGGCCATGCAAACCACCGTGTAAATTACCTAATCAATTAATCTATGACCGGCACGCACCGTATGGGAAAATGTAGCCTATAACAGATTTTAGAGCAAGTATAATAGAGCTGACTCAGTTGACTATAAGGATTAAAATAATATATTTGTATTTAGTTGGAGGAGATAGAAGAGGGAAGAGAAGAGGAGTGGGTTCTAATACAATAGCCAACTCTAGCACATGCTCCTAGACATTTTGTGAGAGTGATATGTGGGCCATATATTCATAAAATAGTTTATTCTTAGAGCTTGTTATTGCACATATTAACTATAGAGCTAGCTATGGATGACATGACAACTTACTATAGCCATCAGTTGGCTATACTATTATCCTTGCTCTTAGTGGAGAAGCGTACTAGTAGGTGAAGAATGGAGCTGCTAGCTCTTGCATCCAGCATTCACTGAACGCATGGAAAAATGTAGCCTATAGAAAGAAACATGATAGATTTTAGTGGATTAATTTTGAAAATGGTATTTTTAAAGTTTCAAAATAATTGAAATAGAAAATTTAGATGTAGATAATAATAAGATCTAATAGTGTGAAAAATTCAACTCCAAATTCGTTGTATTTTAGGCTCAACAAAAAAGACAAATGTGTGGATCGTGATGAACGGTGCATATTTTCAAAGTTTGAAATTTTGTCAGATTTGTCTTTTTTTCTATAGCCTATAATACACCGAATTCTGAACTGAGATTTTGCAGGATTGTAGATCTCAAAGTTATCTACCTCAACAATTTCCATTTTTTTTGAAACATTTAAAAGCATTTTTGATTTTTGTAATCCACCATGGAGCTCGAGCTCCATTTGTGGTTTTCGCTAATATATCCTTGATGTCTACGCACGCGTCTGTTCTTGTAGACAGTGTTGGGCCTCCAAGTGCAGAGGTTTGTAGAGCAGCAGCAAGTTTCCCTTAAGTGGGTCACCCAAGGTTTATCGAACTCAGGGAGGAGGAGGTCAAAGCTATCCCTCTCAAGCAACCCTACAATTACGATACAGAAAGTCTTTTGTGTCCCCAACACACCCAATACACTTGTCAGATGTATAGGTGCACTAGTTCGGCGAAGAGATAGTGAAATACAAGTAGTAGTGATGATTATAAGTAGTAAATGTAATCTGAAATAAATATCGCTGCGAGCAAACATGTAACGAAACTGAAAGGAAACATTGTGCAATGCTTGAAAACAAGGCCTAGGGATCATTCTTTCACTAGTGGACACACTCTCAACAAATATAACATAATTGAACCAATAGATACTAACACCAATATGCCACTCTAAACAATTCTCCAATGGAAAACGAACACTAATCATGCGTAGGACTACGAAGCACTCCTCAAAGTCCGTATTTCCCCAAACTAGATTGTCCCACACTATCACCATAAACGCACTAGATGGTTCCAACAAACACCAACAATTCATAGAGACATTAACAAAAAATACACACATAATGCGCACACTAGTCACCTTCACATTACGATACAAGGTGTCTCCGGAGTTTACAATAACAAAGCAGGGGAGTAGCATAATATCTGAATAATAGCATCTACCAATTCAACTAGATACAAAGCTCACAATCATATAAAGATCACATCATGGGAGAGAGGGGTGAACCACATAGCTACCGGTAGAGCCCTCAGCCCCGGGGGAGAACTACTCCATCCTCATCATTAGAGGTAGCAACAGCGATGGAGATGGCGGTGAGGTCGATGGAGACAGCGGAGACGGCGATGGAGACCGATGGAGATGGCTCCGGGGGCACTTTCCCGTCCCGGCAAGGTGCCGAAACAGAGACTTCTGTCCCCCGAAATTTGTCTTCGATGGCGGCGGCGCTGCGGAACTGTTCTGGGAAAAACGCCGATTGTTTTAGGGTTTTCCGTTGGGAGGCTCTTTATAGGCGAAGGGGCGTCGTTAGGAGTGGATCAGGGGGGCCTCACCACAGGTGGGCGCGGCCAGGGCCTGGGCCACGCCCCCTGGTGGTGAGGGTGCCCTCTGGCCCCCCTCCGGCTCCCGTTTGGTCCTCGTCCTTCCTCCGGGCAAAATAGGAGTTTCGGTCTTCATTTCGTCCAATTCTGAGAATATTTCCTGTGTAGCTTTTCTGAAACACAAAAATAGCAGAAAACAGGGACTGGCACTGTGGCATCTTGTCGATAAGTTAGTTTCGGAAATCGCATAAAAATGCCATGAAGTATAAACAAAACATGAAGCAAATGGTGTAAAACAAGCATGGAGCATCAAAAATTATAGATATGTTTGAGATGTATCAAGCATCCCCAAGCTTAACTCCTGCTCGTCCTCGAGTAGGTAAGTGATAACAAAAGAATAATTTTTGAGGTGACATATACCATCACAATCTTGATCATCTAAGAAAGCATTGAGTGTTGGGATCAAAGAACTTAAAACATTGGCATAAAAGACATAATCTTGACAATAAAAACTTAGCAACCATGTTATAACATCAAAAGAAACACAAACGAAAGATCATGAATAATGAAACAATGTGATGTCTACGCACGCGTCTGTTCTTGTGAACAGTGTTAGGCCTCCAAGTGCAGAGGTTTGTAGAGCAGCAGCAAGTTTCCCTTAAGTGGATCACCCAAGGTTTATCGAACTCAAGGAGGAAGAGGTCAAAGCTATCCCTCTCAAACAACCCTGCAATTACGATACAGAAAGTCTCTTGTGTCCCCAACACACCCAATACACTTGTCAGATGTATAGGTGCACTAGTTCGGCGAAGAGATAGTGAAATACAAGTGGTAGTGATGATTATAAGTAGTAAATACAATCTGAAATAAAAATGGCAGCAAGCAAACATGTAACAAAACAGGAAGTAAACGGTGTGCAAAGCTTGGAAACAAGGCCTAGGGATCATACTTTCACTAGTGGACACACTCCCAACAAATATAACATAATTGAACCAATAGATACTATCATCAATATGCAACTCAAAACAGTTCTCCAATGAAAAACATACACTAATCATGCATAGGGCTACGAAGCACTCCTCAAAGTCCGTATGTACCCAAACTAGATTGTCCCACACTATCACCATGAACGCACTAGATAGTTCCAACAAACACCAACAATTCATAGAGACATTAACCAAAAAGATACACATGATGCACACACTAGTCACCTTTACACCATGATACGAGGTATCTCCGGAGAGTATAATAATTAAGCATAGGAGTAGCATAATATCTGAATAATAACATCTACCAATTCAACTAGATACAAAGCTCACGATCACATAAAGATCACATCATGGGAGAGAGAGGTGAACCACATAGCTACCGGTAGAGCCCTCAGCCCCGGGGGAGAACTACTCCCTCCTCATCATGGGAGACAACAAGGTTGATGGAGATGGCGGTGAGGTCGATGGAGACGGCGGAGACGGCGATGGTGATCGATGGAGATGGCTCCGGGGGCACTTCCCTGTCCCGGCAGGGTGCCGGAACAGAGACTTCTGTCCCCCAAAATTCGTCGGTGGCGGCGGCGGAGCTACGGAACTCTTTCTGGAAATTTGCCGATTCCTTTAGGGTTTTCTGTCCCGAGGCTTTATATAGGCGAAGGGGCGTCGTCAGGGGGCTGCCAGGGCGCCCTCACAATGGGTGGGTGCGGCCAGGGGCTGGGCCGCACCCCCCTGTTGTGTGGGCGGACTCTGGCCCCCCTCCGGCTCTCTTTCGGTCTTCGGTACTCTTCCGAGAAAAATAAGACTTCTGGAACTTGTTTCGTCCAATTCTGAGAATATTTCCTGTGTACCTTTTCTGAAACACAAAAACAGCAGAAAACAGGGAACTGGCACTGTGGCATCTTGTCAATAGGTTAGTTCCGAAAATCGCATAAAAACGCCACGAAGTGTAACGAAACACAAGGCAAATGGTGTAAAAACAAACATGGAGCATCAAAAATTATAGATACGTTTGAGACGTATCAGCATCCTAAAGCTTAACTCCTGCTCGTCCTCGAGTACGTAAGTGATAACAAAAAAAATAATTTTTGAGGTGACATGCACCATCACAATCTTGATCATATAGGTAAAGCATTGAGTGCTGGGATCAAAGAACTTAAAACATGGGCATGAAAGACATAATCTTGATAATAGAAACTTAGCAACCATGTTATAACATGAAAAGGAACACAAACAAAAGATCATGAATAATGAAACAATGAAAGTTAAACGTGTGTTCAAATCATATGGAAAAACATACAAATGGTTTTCAGCTTGTCCCTCATGGAATAGCAAAACATAAATGCATAGGACACCTTCAAGTTTAAGAGGGTGACTAGATACAAGTAATTTAAGAACAAGTGAAACCATAGTCATGAATCAATCAATGATAAACTTTGGGACAATGCACATTATACTCATAATGACAACTATGCTCTCTTAAACGGTGCATAAAGGTAGAAGGTGAAGACTCAACATAAAAGTAAAAGAAAGGCCCTTCGCAGAGGGAAGCAGTGATTAAACATGTGCTAGAGCTTTTCATTTGTAAAACAGAGAGATAAAAATTGGTTTTGAGAGGTGGTTGTCTTTGTCAACGACTGGCAATGGGGTTCTTACTATCTTCCATACAAAAATGAAGCAAGTTTTTTAGAGAGAGATTGGCACTTTTTGTGCTCTTTTTATAAAACTTGGCACTCCTCCCCACCTTTTTTCCTTTCTCAAACCATGGCTAACCGATTCCATCGGGTGCCCACCAACATTCACATACCATGGAGGAGTGCCTTTTTTCTTTCTTTTTTTTTCTCTTTTTTTCTTTTTGGAATAAGAAAATATGGAAGATAGCAAATCCGACCACTGCGTCCCCATGAGCTGAAAGCAGTGTCACAAAATGAGAAGTATTTTGAAGGTTTTTTTTTGAAAGGTAGCACATGAAAATTTACTTGGAATGGCTTACAAATACCATGCATAGGAATTTACAGTGGACACAATGGCAAACTTGGTTTCTAGGACTTGGATGCATGAGTAGAGCTCATACTCAGTACAAAATGAGGGCTAGCAAAAGACTGGAAGTGACCAACTAAGAGAGCAATAAGGGCCATAACTAAGAGAGCAATAGCATTCATAGAGGCTATAAGCAACTTATTTTGTAGTCAACATGGTGTAAGCATGTGCCAAGTCAACCCAAATAAAGCATCAAAGGAGAAAACCAAATTAATGCTTCCAAATAATATAAACAACGCATGATTTTTCAAAGGCTCATTAAGCAATCTCAGTCATTTGAGACAAGTCATGCTACAGCAAAAATCACTAAGCATACTATCAAAATGACATCAAACATGACATGCAAAAGTCTAAGCCGCAGTCTAAACAAGCTCCTTTTTGTACCACTTTTTTGCATGAAACTTTTTCTCTTTTCCAACACCATTCGAACTTTTTATAAAAAACTCTTTTGATGAAAACCAACATAGACCAGAGGTCAAAATACACCTTGATGCAAATATAAAACAAGATCTGAACAAAACCAAGGCGAAAAATGAAAGCTAAATGCAGTAGCAGAAAAAGAGAACACTCGTTGAAACGATAAGAGTGAAAAACTGAGTGTTCTTGGCAAATGAAAAACGGGGCATGTCTCTCTCCAAACACATGATGTGATCCAAACATTTATTGCAGCAAACAAAGCAAAAGAAAACTGAAAACAAAAGCAACTGATGCTTGATACATCTCAAATGTATCTATAATTTTTGATGCTCCATGCTTGTTTTTACACCATTTGCCTAATGTTTCGTTACACTTCGTGGCGTTTTTATGCAATTTCCGGAACTGACCTATTGACAAGATGCCACAGTGCCAGTTCCCTGTTTTCTGCTGTTTTTGTATTTCAGAAAAGCTACACAGGAAATATTCTCGGAATTGGGCGAAACAAGTTCCAGAAGTCTTATTTTCCCCGGAAGCTTCCAGAGAACCGAAGAGGAGGCGGAGTGGGGCCACAAGGGCCCTACAAACCAGGGCGGCGCGGCCCAGCCCCTGGCCGCGCCCCCTATGCGTGAGGAGCCCCTGGCTGCCCCCTGACGACGCCCCTTCGCCTATATAAAGCCTCGAGACGGAAAACCCTAGGAGAATCGGCAATTTTCCAGAAAGAGTTCCGCCGCCGCCACCGGCGAATTTCGGGGGACAGAAGTCTCTGTTCCGGCTCCCTGCCCCGGGACAAAACAAGTTCCAGAAGTATTATTTTTCCTGGAAGCTTCCCGAAGACCGAAAGAGAGCCGGAGGGGGGCCAGAGGCCGCCCTCACACATATGTGGCGCGGCCCAGGCCCTGGCCGTGCCACGCTGGTGTGAGGAGCCCCTGGCTGCCCCCTGACGACGCCCCTTCACCTATAAGAAGCCTCGAGACGGAAAACCCTGGGGGAGTCGGCGAAATTTCCAGAATAGTTCCGCAGCGCCGCCGTCGTCGAAGCCAAATTTCGGGGGACAGAAGTCTCTGTTCTGGCACCCTGCCGGGACGGGGAAGTGCCCCCGGAGCCATCTCCATCGGTCTCCATTGCCGTCTCCGCCGTCTCCATCGATCGCATCGCCATCTCCATCAACCTTGCTGTCTCCTATGATGAGGAGGGAGTAGTTCAACCCCAGGGCTGAGGGCTCTATTGGTAGCTATGTGATTCACCTCTCTCTCCCATGATGTAATCGTTATGTGATCATGAGCTTTGTATCATGTTGAACAAGTAGATGTTATTATTCAGATATTATGTGTACTCTAGTGATGTTATTAAAGTAATCTATTCCTCCTGCCATGGTGTAACGGTGACAGTGCGTGCATCATGGTGGTACTTAGTCTAGGCTATGATTGTGATCTTTTATGGATTATGAGAATAATTATCGCTATGATAGTATTGAAGTGATCTATTCCTCCTTTCATGGTGTAATGTTGACAGTGTGTGCACCGTGTTAGTACTTGGTCTAAGTTGCAATAATATCTATCTTGAGTTGTGATCTGATTTGGATATCTCTATGAGTGGTGTTTGTCAAGTACTTGATGAACTTTGAGGAGTGCTTCGTAGCCCTATGCAATGATTAGTGTTATTCAATAGGAGAGTAATTCAGAGTACCATAGTGAAGAGAAGTTATTTATTTGTTCAATCATGTTATATTTGTTGGGAGTGTGTCCACTAGTGAAAGTATGATCCCTAGGCCTTGTTTTCAATCTTTGCACACCGTTTACTTCCTGTTTTGTTACATGTTTGCTCATAGCGATACTTATTTCATATCACAGTTACTACTTATAATCATCACTACCACTTATATTTCACTATCTCTTCGCCGAACAAGTGCACCTATACATCTGACAAGTGTATTGGGTGTGTTAGGGACACAAGAGACTTTCTGTATCGTAATTGCAGGGTTGCTTGAGAGGGATAGCTTTGACCTCTTCCTCGCTGAGTTCGATAAACCTTGGGTGATCCACTTAAGGGAAACTTGTTGCTGCTCTACAAACCTCTGCACTTGGAGGCCCAACACTGTCTACAAGAACAGACGCGTGCGTAGACATCAAGCTCTTTTCTGGCGCCGTTGCCGGGGAGGTAAGGTAAAAGGTACTCACATTCTTTGGTTACTAAGTCTTTTAGTTGCTGGTGAGTGCTCGAAGTTATTTCCTTTAGATTCTGCAATTACATCTTTTTGTTTCTTGTTTTTATTTTCACTAGTTAGGCTTAATGGAAAATAAAGAGTTCGTTAGTCTTTTTCCTGAGTTTAGATATGAAGTGTTTGAAGTGAAAATTGAAAAACCTTTGGAGCTTAATTTGCATGATAATAGTGTTGTTAGTATGAATGCTTTGAACACCGTTGTTGCTAATGCTATAGAAAAGTCTAAGCTTGGGGAAGCTGGTTTTGTTAAGCATGATATTTTTAGTTCCCCAGCTTTAGTGGAGAAATTTTACTCTGATGATATTTTATCTCCCATATGTGATGTTTCTTCTTATGATGATATGTTTGATGAGTATGCTTTGCGAAATAGTTGTTCTTTAGCTTGTGATGATATTGAACCTCTAGTCTATGATGGTTATGATGATGAGTATAATATTTTCAGTTCACCTACTATTGAGGATAAAATTAGTTATGATTACAATATGCCTCCTATTTTTAATGATTATGGTGATGAGAATAATTATTCTATTGAATTTGCTCCTACTACTATTGTTCCTGTGGTGAGTATTAATTCTTTTATGCATGTGGCTCATGATAGGGATGCTTTATGTGATAGTTATATTGTTAGTTCTATTCATGATGCTACTGAAAGTTATTTTGAGAGAGGGAAACATGGTTTGATGGATCTCAACAATATTAAGTTTCCCCTCTTTATGTTGCAAATCTTGAAGTGACACTTGTTTTATCTATCCATGCTTGCTACTATGTGCCTCGTTGATTTATTTTCTTACAAGATTCCTTTGCATAGGAAGTGGTTCAGATATAAATGTCTTTCACATTTGCTTTTTGATGCTCTCTATTGCTTTAAGTTCCTATATGGCGCCTTTGCCTCAAGCTCTTATATGGCGCCCACATGAGCATCTTTGCAAATTACTGCGCCTAGCTCAAAGGCGTTAAAGAAAAGCACTCTTGGGAGATAACCCATTGTTTTATTTTCAGTACTTTTTCTTTTATTTGAGTCTTGGAAGTTATTACTACTGTAATAACCGCTCCTTATCCTTTTTATTTCGTTGTTGTGCCAAGAGAAGCCTCTAATTTGAGTGAGGTAAGATCTGGGGATGTTGCTGTCCTGAAACAGTTTTTGGTGCTGCACCGTAAAAATTCGTGAAAATTCTCTGTATATCTTTTGGACCTGCGATTTCTTGTGCATATGCCCTAGGTTATATCCAAACTTTCGTTAGTTGAACACTTTTTGATTTGAGCAACAGAAAATCCCTAAAAAATTCGACCTTTGTCAGCTGTTCAGTTTTGACAGATTTCTGCCAATATTTGTGTTTGCCACTTTATCGTTTTCTTTTGAGTTCTTTTGATCACGGAACTTTTGGGGAAGTTGCTACAGTAGTATATGCTTTATATTTGGTGGTTTTGAGTTAAAACCTGAAGCAAAAAGGGGTTGATTATATATTATGCTTGCACTAATGTTGCTAATAGATTTGTGTTTAGTTTTGTATGAAGGAAGTTTTCAAGTGTAGGGATTGGAGAATGATGAGATGAGATGAAGAATGGACAAAAGCTCAAGCTTGGGGATGCCCATGCATCACCCCAAGAAATTTCCAAGAAGTACAAGCGTCAAAGCTTGGGGATACCCCCGAGGCACCCCTTCTTCATCGGCAAAAATCAGGTCACCTTTCAAAACACTATATTTTTATTGCTTCATGCACTATGTGTTTTTCTTGGAGCGTGAGTTGTTTTAGTTTTCTTAGTTAGTTTAGTTTAGTTTGCTGCAATAAATGGTTAGATCACATCATGTTGTTTTGGAGGGAGATGAACCCCATTTTTCATTTGCCAAGAACACTCTAGTTTTCACTCTTATCGTTCAACGAGTGTTCTCTTTTTCTGCTACTGCGTTTAGCCTTTGTTTTTCGCCTTGATTTTTGTTCTGATCTTGTTTTATGTTTGCATCAAGGTGTATTTGGACCTCTGGTATATGTTGGTTTTCCTCAAAATAGTTTCCTCAAAAAGGTTTTAATGGTGTTGGAAAAGAGAAAAAGCTTTATGCAAAAAAGTGGTATAAGAAGGAGCTTGTGTAGACTGCGGCTTAGACTTTTTCATGTCATGCTTGATGACTTTTTGATAGTATGCTTAGTGGTTTTGCTGTAGCATGACTTGTCTCAAATAACTGAGATTGCTTAATGAGCCTTTGAAAAAATCATGCGTTGTTTTTATTGTATGGAAGCATTACTTTGGTTTTCTCCTTGATGCTTTATTTGGGTTGACTTGGCGCATGCTCACACATGTTAGACTCTTACAAAGTCGCCAATAGCCTCTATGATCATTTAGTTTTTGACTTTTGATGCCATCTTATGCTTCTTTTAATGTCGCTTTGTCGCTATGCATGATTATGGCCGTTATTGCTCTCTTAGTTGGTCGCTCCCAGTCTTTTGCTAGCCCTCATTTTGTACTGAGTATGAGCTCTACTCGTGCATCCAACTCCCAAAAACCAAGTTTGCCATTGTGTCCACTATAAATTCCTATGCATGGTATTTGTAAGCTATTCCAAAGTAAATTTTCATGTGCTACCTTTGAAAAAACCTTCAAAATACTTCTTGTTTTGTGACACTGTTTTCAGCTCATGGGGACGTAGTGGTCGGATTTGCTATCTTCCATATTGCTTATTCCAAAAAGAAAAAAAAAAGGAAAAAAGAAAGAAAAAAGGCACTCCTCCATGGAATGTGAATGTTGGTGGGCACCCGATGGAATCGGTTAGCCATGGTTTGTGAAAGGAAAAAAGGTGGGGAGGAGTGCCAAGCTTTATAAAAGAGCACAAAAGTGCCAATCTCTCTCTCAAAAACTTGCTTCATTTTTGTATAAAAGATAGTAAGAACCCCATTGCTAGTCGTTGACAAAGACAACCACCTCTCAAAATCAAGTTTTATCTCTCTGTTTTACAAATGAAAAGCTCTAGCACATGTTTAATCACTGCTTCCCTCTGCGAAGGGCCTGTCTTTTACTTTTATGTTGAGTCACCATCTTCTATCTTTATGCACCATTAAGAGAGCATAGTTGTCATTCTGAGTATAATGTGCATTGTCCCAAAGTTTATCATTGATTGATTCATGACTATGGTTTCACTTGTTCTCAAATTATTTGTATCTAGTCGCCCTCTTAAACTTGAAGGTGTCCTGTGCATTTATGTTTTGCTCTCTATGAAGGACAAGCTGAAAACCATTTACTATGTTTTTCCATATGATTTGAACACATGTTTGACTTTCATAGTTTCATTTTCATGATCTTTTGTTTTTGCTCATTTTCATGTTTATAACATGGTTGCTAAGTTCTTTATTATCAAGATTATGTCTTTCATGCCCATGTTTTAAGTTCTTTGATCTCAGCTCACAATGCTTACATATATGATCAAGATTGTGTAGGTGCATGTCACCTCAAAAATTATTCTTTTGTTATCACTTACGTACTCGAGGATGAGCAGGAGTTAAGCTTGGGGATGCTGATACGTCTCAAACGTATCTATAATTTTTGATGCTCCATGCTTGTTTTTACACCATTTGCCTAATGTTTCGTTACACTTCGTGGCATTTTTATGCAATTTCCGGAACTAACCTATTGACAAGATGCCACAGTGCCAGTTCCCTGTTTTCTGCTGTTTTTGTGTTTTAGAAAAGCTACATAGGAAATATTTTCGGAATTGGACGAAACAAGTTTCAGAAGTCTTATTTTTCCCGGAAGCTTCCCGAACACCGAAAGAGAGCCGGAGGGGGGCCAGAGGCCGCCCTCACACATAGGTGGCGCGGCCCAGGCCCTGGCCACGCCACCCTAGTGTGAGGAGCCCCTGGCTGCCCCCTGACGACGCCCCTTCGCCTATAAGAAGCCTCGGGACGGAAAACCCTGGGGGAGTCGGCGAAATTTCCAGAACAGTTCCGCAGCGCCGCCGCCGCCGAAGCCAAATTTCGGGGGACAGAAGTCTCTGTTCCAGCACCCTGCCGGGACGGGGAAGTGCCCCCAGAGCCATCTCCATCGGACTCCATTGCCGTCTCCGCCGTCTCCATCGACCTCACCGCCATCTCCATCAACCTTGCTGTCTCCTATGATGAGGAGGGAGTAGTTCATCCCCGGGGCTGAGGGCTCTACCGGTAGCTATGTGGTTCACCTCTCTCTCCCATGATGTGATCTTTATGTGATCGTGAGCTTTGTATCATGTTGAACAAGTAGATGTTATTATTCAGATATTATGTGTACTCTAGTGATGTTATTAAAGTAATCTATTCCTCCTGCCATGGTGTAACGGTGACAGTGCGTGCATCATGGTGGTACTTGGTCTAGGCTACGATTGTGATCTTTTATGGATTATGAGAATAATTATCGCTATAATAGTATTGAAGTGATCTATTCCTCCTTTCATGGTGTAATGTTGACAGTGTGTGCACCGTGTTAGTACTTGGTCTAAGTTGCAATAGTATCTATCTTGAGTTGTGATCTGATTTGGATATCTCTATGAGTGGTGTTTGTCAAGTACTTGATGAACTTTGAGGAGTGCTTCGTAGCCCTACGCAATGATTAGTGTTATTCAATAGGAGAGTAATTCAGAGTACCATAGTGAAGAGAAGTTATTTATTCGTTCAATCATGTTATATTTGTTGGGAGTGTGTCCACTAGTGAAAGTATGATCCCTAGGCCTTGTTTCCAAGCTTTGCACACCGTTTACTTCCTGTTTTGTTACATATTTGCTCGCAGCGATACTTATTTCATATCACAGTTACTACTTATAATCATCACTACCACTTATATTTCACTATCTCTTCGCCAAACTAGTGCACCTATACATCTGACAAGTGTATTGGGTGTGTTGGGGACACAAGAGACTTTCTGTATCGTAATTGCAGGGTTGCTTGAGAGGGATAGCTTTGACCTCTTCCTCCCTAAGTTTGATAAACCTTGGGTGATCCACTTAAGGGAAACTTGCTGCTGCTCTACAAACCTCTGCACTTGGAGGCCCAACACTGTCTACAAGAACAGACGCGTGCGTAGACATCAACGCTCCAAGAAAAATGCATAGTGCATGAAGCAATAAAAATATAGTGTTTTGAAAGGTGACCTGATTTTTGCCGATGAAGAAAGGGGTGCCTCGGGGGCATCCCCAAGCTTTGACGCTTGTACTTCTTGGATGTTTCTTGGGGTGACATCCCCAAGCTTGAGCTTTTGTCCATTCTTCATCTCATCTCATCATTCTCCAATCCCTACACTTGAAAACTTCCTCCATACAAAACTAAACACAATTCTATTAGCAACATTAGTGTAAGCATAGTAATGAATCAACCCTTTTTTAGAGGGTTTTCGGTTGCTCAAATCAAAAAGTGTTCAACTAATTAAAGTTTGGATATAACCTGGGGCATATACACAAGAAATCGCAGGTCCAAAAGATATACAGAGAATTTTCACGAATTTTTACGGTGCAGCACCGAAAACTATTTCAGGATAGCAACATCCCCAAATCTTACCTCACTCAAATTAGAGGCTTCTCTTGGCACAAAAACGAAATAAAAAGGATAAAGAGCGGTTATTACAGTAGTAATAACTTCCAAGACTCAAATAAAAGAAAAAATACTAAAAATAAACAATGGGTTATCTCCCAAGAGTGCTTTTCTTTAACACCTTTGAGCTAGGCGTAGTAATTTGCAAAGATGCTCATGTGAGTGCCATATAAGAGCTTGAGGCAAAGGCGCCATATAGGAACTTAAAGCAATAGAGAGCATCAAAAACCAAATGTGAAAAATATTCAAATCTGAACTACTTCCTATGAAAAATAGTCTTGTAAAGAGACAAGTCATGAAAGCGCAAAGCAAAAAGCATAGGAAGACAAAACAAGTACAACTTCAAAGATTGCAACATAAAGAGGGGAAACTCAATATTGTTGAGGTCCATCAAACCATGTTTCCCTTTCTCATAATAACTTTTAGTAGCATCATGAATAGAATTAACAATATAACTATCACATAAAGCTTCCCTATCATGAGCTACATGCATAAAAGAATTAATACTCCCCACATGAACAATCGTAGTAGGAGCAGATTCAACAGAATAATTATTCTCATCACCATAATCATCAAAAACAGGAGGCATATTGTAATCATAACTAATTTTCTCCTCAAAAGTAGGTGAACTGAAAATATTATACTCATCATCATAACCATCATAAACTAGAGGTTTAGTATCATCACAAGCTAGAAAACAGCTATTTCGCAAAGCATACTCATCAAACATATCATCATAAGAAGGAACATGGATAGTACTAATGGTACAACAATTATTAACCTTAGAATCGGTACCAAAAAGATTTTCAATATCAAAAGTAGAGTGCGTTTCCCAATCATGATCACTAACATAGGTAACAGGCATAGGAACAGCACATAGGGGAGATAAAATATCATCAGAGCAAACTTTCTCCACTAAAGCTGGGGAACTAAAAATATCATGCTTAACAAAACCAGCTTCCCCAAGCTTAGACTTTTCTATAGCATTAGCAACAATGGTATTTAAAGCATTCATACTAACAACACTATTAGCATGCGAATAAAGCTCCAAAGGTTTTTCAATTTTCTCTTTAAATCTAAACTCAGGAAAAAGACTAAAGAACTCTTTATTTTCCATTAATCCTAACTAGTGAAAATAAAAACAAGAAACAAAAAGATGTAATTGCAGAATCTAAAGGAAATAACTTCGAGCACTCACACAGGAGGATGCGAGTACCTTTTACCTTACCTCCCCGGCAACGGCGCCAAAAAAGAGCTTGATGTCTACGCACGCGTCTGTTCTTGTAGACAGTGTTGGGCCTCCAAGTGTAGAGGTTTGTAGGGCAGCAGCAAGTTTCCCTTAAGTGGGTCACCCAAGGTTTATCGAACTCAGGGAGGAAGAGGTCAAAGCTATCCCTCTCAAACAACCCTGCAATTACGATACAGAAAGTCTCTTGTGTCCCCAACACACCCAATACACTTGTCAGATGTATAGGTGCACTAGTTCGGCGAAGAGATAGTGAAATACAAGCGGTAGTGATGATTTAAGTAGTAAACGCAATCTGAAATAAAAATAGCAGCAAGCAAACATGTAACAAAACAGGAAGTAAACGGTATGCAAAGCTTGGAAACAAGGCCTAGGGATCATACTTTCACAAGTGGACACACTCCCAACAAATATAACATAATTGAACCAATAGATACTATCATCAATATGCAACTCAAAACAGTTCTCCAATGGAAAACATACACTAATCATGCGTAGGGCTATGAAGCACTCCTCAAAGTCCGTATGTACCCAAACTTGATTGTCCCACACTATCACCATGAACGCACTAGATGGTTCTAACAAACACCAACAATTTATAGAGACATTAACCAAAAAGATACACATGATGCACACACTAGTCACCTTTACACCATGATACGAGGTATCTTCAGAGAGTATAATAATTAAGCATAGGAGTAACATAATATCTGAATAATAACATCTACCAATTCAACTAGATACAAAGCTCACGATCACATAAAGATCACATCATGGGAGAGAGAGGTGAACCACATAGCTACCGGTAGAGCCCTCAGCCCTGGGGGAGAACTACTCCCTCCTCATCATAGGAGACAGCAAGATTGATAGAGATGGCGGTGAGGTCGATGGAGACGGCGGAGACGGCGATGGAGATCGATGGAGATGGCTCCGGGGGCACTTCCCCGTCCCGGCAGGTTGCCGGAACAGAGACTTCTATCCCCCGAAATTCGTCGTCGACGGCGGCGGAGCTACGGAACTCTTTCTGGAAATTTGCTGATTTCTTTAGGGTTTTCCATCCCGAGGCTTTATATAGGCGAAGGGGCGTCGTTAGGGGGCTGCCAGGGCGCCCTCATAATGGGTGGGCGCGGCCAGGGGCTGGGCCGCACCCCCCTGTTATGTGGGCATCCTCTGGCCCCCCTCTGGCTCTCTTTCGGTCTTCGGTACTCTTCCGGGAAAAATAAGACTTCTGGAACTTGTTTCGTCCAATTCCAAGAATATTTCCTGTGTAGCTTTTCTGAAACACAAAAACAGCAGAAAATAGGGAATTGGCACTGTGGCATCTTGTCAATAGGTTAGTTCCGGAAATCGCATAAAAACGCCACGAAGTGTAACGAAACACAAGGCAAATGGTGTAAAAACAAGCATGGAGCATCAAAAATTATAGATACGTTTGAGACGTGTCACAATGAAAGTCAAACGTGTGTTTAAATCATATGGAAAAACATAGAAAATGGTTTTTAGCTTGTCCTTCATGGAAGAGCAAAACATAAATGCATAGGACACCTTCAAGATTAAGAGGGCGACTAGATACAAATAATTAAAGAACAAGTGAAACCATAATCATAAATCAAGCAATGATAAACTTTGGGACTATGCACATGAAACTCAGAATGTCAACTATGCTCTCTTAGATGGTGCATAAAGGTAGAAGGTGGAGACTCAACATAAAAGTAAAAGAAAGGCCCTTCACAGAGGGAAGTAGTGATTGCAAGTTTTATAAACCTTCAAAAATTATGGTACTTACTAGATTTGAGCTCTCATTGCCCCCATCATAGGCATCTTGAATGGTTAAAGTAAATGCGAGAACGATTATGAGCGTATGCTTGACAAATCATAAGTTGAAAACCTCGTGTCCCGTGAAGTACGAATACCCAAACCTCATGCTACTCGACTTAGGGTCCCAAGCAAGCTCTTGTCATTGTAAGTATACACGTATCATCGAGAACCGCCAACGGGGTACCTCCTTGCCCGATGACATGGAACAATCCCACATCAAAATGACAGGACAAACAGACAATGAACATCTCGGCATCTCTTTTATTTACCATTGGTATAGCTTTTTATTTTGAGATGCGTTGTCGAATGTCCACTATGGGCATGCTGTAAATTTCCACCATGAATGATGCATAGCTTAGATTAGCGGCCCAGGCATTTATCTAACACATATACAAACTCCATGATCCCACAAGATTCCCAACTTGTTTCACATCGCAAGTATCCATAAACAAAAGATCATGATATCAACTCAAATAAGAGAAGTGCAATGTTGAAAGCTTACCCCATGACGGCATGGTTTGGCTAATTTCCAACTTACAACTTGCAAGCATAACGTCAACATAAAAGAGCCACAATGTCAAAATTTTAAAAGCGAGAAAAGTAAAGTGTGCCATCAGGTTCGTGAGAGCTTTACTGACTAATTTTCGCATAACACCAAAAAGAGTTTAATTCGAAGGATAGATAAAAACAAGTCAAATGTACTTGGAATAGCAAATTGCTAATAGGTATGTATGGTGGACACATTGGAATAACTTGGTTTTTGGGAGTTGGATGCACGAGTAGAGCTCATACTCAGTACAAAATGAGGGCTATCAAAAGACTGGGAGCGACCAGCTAAGAGAGCAATAACGGCCATAATCATGCATAGAGACAAAACATCATTAAAAGAAGTATAAAATGGCATCACAAGTCAAAACCAAATGATCATAGAGGCTTATGGCGACTTTGTATGAGTCAAACATGTTGTAAGCATGCGCCAAGTCAACCCAAATAAAGCATCAAGGAGAAAACCAAATAAATGCTTCCACATAATAAAACAACGCATGATTTTTTCAAAGGCTCATTAAGTAATCTCAGTCATTTGAGACAAGTCATGCTATAGAAAAAATCACTAAGCATACTATCAAAATAACATCAAGCATGGCATGAAAAAGTCTAAGCCGCAGTCTAAACAAGCTCCTTTTTGTACCACTTTTTGCATGAAACTTTTTCTCTTTTCTAACACCATTCAAAACTTTTTGAAACAACTCTTTTGATGAAAACCAACATAGACCAGTGGTCTAAATACACCTTGATGCAAAGATAAAACAAGATCTGAACAAAAATCAAGGCAAAAAACAAAAGCTAAACGCAGTTCGAGAAAAAGAGAACACTCGTTGAATGATAAGAGTGAAAACTAGAGTGTTTTTGGATATGAAAAGCAGAGTAAGTCTCTCTCCAAAACAAACATGATGTGATCCAACCATTTATTGCAGCAACCAAAACGAAAGAAAACTGAAAGCAAAAACAACTGATGCTCCAAGAAAAACGCATAGAATATGAAGCAATAAAAATATAGTTGTTGAAAGATGACCTGATTTTTGCCGATGAAGAAGGGGTGCCTCGGGGGCATCCCCAAGCTTTGACGCTTTTACCTCTTGGATATTTCTTGGGGTGACATGGGCATCCCCAAGCTTGATCTTTTGTCCATTCTTCATCTCATCTCATCATTCTCCAATCCCTACACTAGAAAACTTCCTTCATACAAAACTTCACACAATTCTATTAGCAACATTAGCATAAACATAATAGTAAATCAACCCTTTTAGGTTTAGGTTTCAACTCAAAATCACCACATATAAAGCACATACTACTTTAGCAACTTCCTCAAAAGTTCCGTGATCAAAAGAACTCAAAAAGAAAGCGATCGAGAGGCAAACACAAATAGTGGCAGAAATCTGTCAAAACAGAACAGATGACAAAGGTCAATTTTTTCGAGGACCTTATGTTTATCAAATCAAAAAGTGCAAAACTAATGAAAGTTTGGATATAACCTGGGGCATATGCTCAAGAAATTTCAGATCACAAAGATATTCTCAGAATTTTCATGAATTTTTACGGTGCAGCGCAGAAATCTGTTTAGGACAGCAACTTCCCCAAATCTTACCTCCCTCAAATTAGAGGTTCTTCTTGGCACAACAATGAAATAAAAATGATAAGGAGCGGTCATTACAGTAGTAATAACTTCCAAGACTCAAATAAAAGAAAAAGTACTGAAAAGAAAACATTGGGTTATCTCCCAAGAGTGCTTTTCTTTAACGCCTTTGAGCTAGGCACAGTGATTTGAAAAGATGCTCATGTAGGCGCATATAAGAACTTGAAGCAAGAGAGAGCATCAAAAAGCAAATGTGAAACACATTTAAATCTAAACCAGTTTCTATGCATAGGAATCTTGTAAGAAAATAAATCAACTAAGCACATAATAACAAACATGGATAGATAAAACAAGTGCAACTTCAAGATTTGCAACATAAAGAGGGGAAACTTAATATTGTTGAGATCCATCAAACCATGTTTCCCTCTTTCATAGTAACTTTCAGTAGCATCATGAATAGAATTAACAAAATAACTATCACATAAAACATCCCTATCATGAGCCACATTCACAAAATAATTAATACTCCCTACATGAACAATCGTAGTAGGAGCAAATTTACCAAAATTATTCTCATCACCATAATCATCAAAAATAGGAGGCATATTGTAATCATACCTTGTTTCCTCCTCAATAGTAGGTGAACTAAAAATATTATACTCATCATTGTAATCATCATAAGCAATAGAATAGCTATCTTCCAAAGCATATTCATCAAACATATCATCATAGGAAGGAACATGGATAGCACTAATGGTACAGCAATTATTAACCTCATAATTTTCAGAATTGGTACCAAAAAGATTTTTAATATCGAAAGTAGAGTGCTTTTCCCAATCATAATCACTAACATAGGTAACAGGCATAAGAACATCATCAAGTTCAGAATCATCATAATCTATAATAGTAGCAACATGCTTAGGGGAAGATACCATTTCCTCTCGCCTTTTACTCCTCTTCTTCTTCTTCTTCTTCTTCTTACTCTCTTCTTTAGGAGGGAGAGGCTTGAAAGGCATCTTCTCCACATAATCTGATATACTGACAGAAACAACAGAAGAAACTTTGGAGGATTCCTCCTCTCTATTAATAAGATGGAAACATATATTAGTCCTGTCATAGCTTGGCAAAACATCATGTTTTATAACATTTTGTATATAAGTATTTGCATGACAATCTTTAACACAATAAAGACGATAACCCTGCAGGATGCTAATATTTTTTTTAAACGCTCATATCTACCAAAGAAGTTCTTCTAGATAACTCTTTACACCCCAAAAATAAAGTAAGCTCATCATACTGATTGAGAGTGATCTTGTCATCACAATACAAACTTGCGGTACTCATTCGATTAGAAGGGTCACTATTATGACATAGCATTGAAAATTAAAATGACCCTTGTCATGGCAAAGTTCACAAATAAAAGGATAAAGCTCACAAAACTTTTTACCAAGCTCATCTAGAGCCTTATCCCACATTCAGGTTTCTTCATTCCTGTGGTGGATACAATAATATTCTTTGTCGTATCTCTGTTCACAAGGTCTAAGTACTCCACAAAAATTAACATGCTTATAAGAAATAGGACCTTCAGAGGTTTGAGCATGTTTATTGCAATCATCAATAACAATATCACTTTCTATGCAAGTGTCTTTAAAAGGTTCATGATACACGTCCCCATTTCCTTTGGGAACATTAATATGATAAGAAAGGGCTTTTAAGCAATCAACCATAATTTGAGGATCAAGACCATATTTAGCACCAAGCTCTTGAAAATTAGCAGTTTCAGCGAAAGACTTAATGCAATCATACTCGTAATTTATACCTGATCCTTTACCTTTGTCGCTATCCCAATCTTCAATATTGTTTTGAATTGTTTCAAGCAGATCCCACTTGACGTCAACATCTTGCTTGTGAAAGACCCATCAAAGCATGCATCTAGATAATCCTTGTAATATCCTGAAAGCCTTGCATAAAAATTATTAATAACAATATTACGGGGAAGCTCATGAATAGGACATTTGAGTATTAGTGACTTCAATCTTCCCCACGCTTGGGCAATGCTTTCTCCATTATGAGGATGAAAATTATAAATATAATTCCTGTCTTTATGAACCTCATGAGAAGGATAGAATTTAGAATAAAAGAGAGGTACAATTTCCTCCCAGCCAATAGATGGACCATTCTTTAGCAGCCTATACCACTCCGCAGCTCTGCCCTTCAGTGAATAAGAGAATAGCTTCCTCTTAACCTGGCTTGATGAAATACCTGCACACTTGAACAACTCACATAATTCATGTATAAAGAGTAAATGATCACTCGGAGGGACAGTTCCATCTCCTAAGTAGCGGTTATTCATAACACGTTCAACAATTTTCATAGGTATTTTAAAAGAACAAGGATCACAAACATCATTAAAAACATCACATATGGGAGATAAAATATCATCAGAGCAAACTTTCTCCACTAAAGCTAGGGAACTAAAAATATCATGCTTAACAAAACCAGCTTCCCCAAGCTTAGACCTTTCTATGGCATTAGCAACAATGGTATTCAAAGCATTCATACTAACAACATTGCTATGCGAAATAAGCTCCAAAGGTTTTTCAAACACTTCAAATCTAAACTCAGGAAAGACACTATAAAACTCTTTATTTTCCATTAAGCCTAACTAGTGAAAATAAAAACAAGAAACAAAAAGATATAACTGCAGAATCTAAAGGAAATAACTTCGAGCACTCACACAAGAGGATGCGAGTACCTTTTACCTTACCTCCCCGGCAACGACGCCAGAAAAGAGCTTGATGTCTACGCACGCGTCTGTTCTTGTAGACAGTGTTGGGCCTCCAAGTGCAGAGGTTTGTAGAGCAGCAGCAAGTTTCCCTTAAGTGGATCACCCAAGATTTATCGAACTCAGGGAGGAGGAGGTCAAAGCTATCCCTCTCAAGCAACCCTGCAAGTACGATACAGAAAGTCTCTTGTGTCCCCAACACACCCAATACACTTGTCAGATGTATAGGTGCACTAGTTCGGCGAAGAGATAGTGAAATACAAGTAGTAGTGATGATTATAAGTAGTAAATATAATCTGAAATAAATATCGCTGCGAGCAAACATGTAACGAAACTGAAAGGAAACGGTGTGCAATTCTTGGAAACAAGGCCTAGGGATCATACTTTCACTAGTGGACACACTCTCAATAAATATAACATAATTGAACCAATAGATACTAACACCAATATGCCACTCTAAACAATTCTCCAATGGAAAACAAACACTAATCATACGTAGGGCTACGAAGCACTCCTCAAAGTCCGTATGTACCCAAACTAGATTGTCCCACACTATCACCATGAATGCACTAGATGGTTCCAACAAACACCAACAATTCATAGAGATATTAAACAAAAAGACACACATAATGCGCACACTAGTCACCTTCACATTACGATACAAGGTGTCTCCGGAGTTTACAATAACAAAGCATGGGAGTAGCATAATATCTGAATAATAGCATCTACCAATTCAACTAGATACAAAGCTCACGATCACATAAAGATCACATCATGGGAGAGAGAGGTGAACCACATAGCTACTGGTAGAGCCCTTAGCCCCGGGGGAGAATTACTCCTTCCTCATCATCGGAGGCAGCAACGGCGATGGAGATGGCGGTGAGGTCGATGGAGACGGCGGAGACGGCGATGGAGACCGATGGATATGGCTCCGGGGCACTTCCCTATCCCGGCAAGGTGTCGGAACAGAGACTTCTGTCCCTCGAAATTTGTCTTCAACGACGACGGCACTGTGGAACTGTTCTGGAAAAAACACCGATAGTTTTAAGGTTTTCCATCGGGAGGCTCTTTATAGGCGAAGGGGCGTCGTCAGGAGTGGACCAGGGGGGCCTCACCACAGGTGGGCGCCTGGCCGCGCCCCCTGGTGGTGAGGGTGCCCTCTGCCCCCCCCCCCCCCCTCTGGCTCCCGTTTGGTCCTCGTCCTTCCCCCGGGCAAAATAGGAGTTTCGGTCTTCATTTCGTCCAATTTCGAGAATATTTCCTGTGTAGCTTTTCTGAAACACAAAAACAACAGAAAACAGGGAACTGACACTGTGGCATCTTGTCAATAGGTTAGTTCCGGAAATCGCATAAAAACGCCACGAAGTGTAAACAAAACATGAAGCAAACGGTGTAAAACAAGCATGGAGCATCAAAAATTATAGATACGTTTGAGACGTATCAATCCTCATAAACAGTCCATCTTTATTTCCAAAACGGAAGTTAAAGCTTTACCTCATATGCGATCCGTATTTTAACACATGCCCTCAATAATGTATCGATGTCTAAACGGTTGTGCATTACACAATAATGAGGGTAACTAAAAGGAAGAAATTTCAGTATAAATTAAAATAATAGGCAGGGGCATAAATGATACGGATAATTTCCGCTCTGAATCCGCATTTGCATCTCTTTTTAAGGACATGGTATGTTGTTTATGCGGATATCTGACGAATATGGTAGCGGATATTGTATTGCTTTTATCCAGCAGATGCGGATTATCCATCATTTTTGCGAATTATCCAAATAATCTGATTTAAATACCCCAAAATTTATCCCAACTGTCTAGTGAGTAGCAAAATGAACATCTTTATATATACAAATTAAACCTAGCAATCACATAATCACTCGACATGCATGCTTGTACGTTTATTCTAACCTCTTTGTTTCCTCCTACTTAGTCCTACCCTGATTTTATTTCTTTATATGAAACCACAAAAAAATCTATATGTAAGTATAATTTACATACGGTTTTTGTCTAGGTGTAATGCTATTAAGTACTACGATCTTCACATTGGTGAAAATTTAAACGAATTGCAAGTATGAATAGTTTTTGTTCGTATTGTTTGTAATGGTGAAAATATATCTTGTTTACACGTATTTATCCGATAATCTTTGTCCGTTTCAAGTATGAATCCGCTCCACTTCTAATCTTAATCCGTAGTCCGATATAATCCCCATTCAAATCCGTATCCAATAATTATCCGCTCTCCTCTGAATCCACCAAAAAAATATGGTAAAGGATATGGGAAGAGCATTATCCGATTCGATCCGTTTACCAACTTTTTTATGGAAAGTCCATTTGGTTCATGAGCTTCACTGCTCCCTACGTATTAAAAAATTTGAAAATTATATTACAAGTTTCGAAAACTTGTGAAACCAACTCCTAAAAGTAGCTAATGATGTATCCCACAACTGTGAAAAATATCAATTCGAAATATTTTGTATCTTGCTTGTCATTTTTGTGTAGCTCAAGATACAAAATATTTTTAATTGATATTTTGCACTTTTGTGGGATACAACATTAGCTACTTTTAGGATTTTGTTTCATAATTTTTGAAACTTGTAAATAAATTTTTTCGAATCTTTTAAATGCAGTAGCACTAAGCTCGGGAGCCAAAAATCTCCACTCACACTTTTAGCATATTAAGATGATATGCCCTCGGAAATGTGAGTGTCTCCATGATACTAGGTAATAAAAAATGTAATAATCAAGGCTTCCATAGATCTAAGATGTAGAGACCGGATCCTTAAAAACATCAAGCTGCAAGGACATTGGTAAAACACTTCGCGGAAAAGATTTAGCAGGTCAGTGTACCAGAGTCTTACTACCTATTCCACAATACATAATTAGATCCAGTGCTATTTTACATGAATATTAGCTAATCCACTATCTATTCGATTGCACAAACAAAACTTTCTACATTAATTTTAATCGTAGTACACTCCTTGGTACACGGCAAGAAGGTAAAATAAACAGTTTTTACTGTGACCTAATTCAAAGCTTCGAATGCAGACTGCAACTGACCACAGGAGGTTGCATGCATTGACCTGCCACGACTCTCCAGTATCGTAGATAGAAGCACAGAAACTGCCTCAACATCTAATCATCCTGTAACTGCAAAGACAACAGGATAAGTACTGTCACTTGACAAATAAATGCAGTAAACTTTGTCAGAACGAACGGTGTTTAACCATAATGCAGTGCAGCATAAAGAAACACACCATTATTCTTCCTGTTGCTTTTGTCAGCTCTGGGGTCCTTAGTAATGTAAAGTCTCTTCACTGAAGCGATGAACAACCTGCATAAACATATGCAAGAAAGATCAATAAATGACCACTTCAAGTTCTTCCATAAAGAAATTGCCGCTCTCAACGTACTCCCATGGGACATCGCCGACGAGCATGCGGTCTCCCTCGTTGTCCTCGTACAGAAGGATGTAGTTCTTCATCACGCCTTTGCCCTTCTGATACCCCAGCTGCTGTTCATCCTCTCTGGTTGCAATCCTCCCATGGCATTCTGAAATCAGTCAAATACCTCATATAGATCAGCGGCATGACCAAGATGGAGTTTGATCATGCATGAGGGTACAGTGCAGTACAATCCAAAGACACCTGACAGGAAGCCATGAAACATGCCCTGCAGAGCCTCGGACAACGAGGTGTAGCCACGGTGCGCCTTAATGTCAATCTTCCTCCCGACAGCGCAACCTTCCAGATTCACCTTCACGAACATAGTTGGCCTCTCTTGTCCTGAAACTCCAGTGTTTCCATGGTCCTCTTCTTCTTCAGAGCAGGGTTCCACTTTGCTCAGATCATCAGAATATGCAGGCCTTGTGGAAGTGGAAAGGTTCTTGCGAAACGTGCACACTGGTGGCCATCCAACCAGTTGAGGGCGATCTTCTCTGAATATTGTCAGTGGAACTTGGTGAGATGATGACAGAAAGACCAACGAGATTCACCACCTCTTCGTGTGGAATTCATGACAACAAGGAAGAAATAAACTTGACATGCTAGTATACTACAATACAAAACCAGTTATTCTCTGCTTGTTTTTCTTCTTTTTCTTTAGGGGGGAATTGTTTTGGTTCTCATGATATTGTTTTGTCTTGCTTTGTATTTTTCCTCTTTTACTGTTCATGTTTACTTCTCTTTATATGCAAATTATTTTTCCACATATTGTACACCATTTATTTATTCTCTTCTTTATGTTTTGTTAAAAAAATCTTATCTATTCCATAATAAGTTCTGATGAGACCAACACAGGCACAAACATAAACTTTTTCATACATGAACCCTCATTTAATCAAAGATTTTTCTAAATTCATATAAAATCATGTTTGCATGAAAAAATTGCGGAGAAACAGCTATTACTTTGTACTAACTGATAACCGAACCTTTGTATGTGGCACTCATTAGGCCTCTGCTGAGCTTGCTCGAGGGCTGCCTTGTCTTGCCTGGAAGACAGGCTCCAAGGGTGCACTCCAACACCAAGCCATGGATTAGTAGTGCCTCCACCACCAGACAGGCCATTGTCTGAAGAGATTCCAAGCCTAAGCTCAAGGTTGTTGAGGACACCTTCCTGCAGTTTGCTAGCATCTACTTGCTCCTGTTTCAGGCTTGATGCAACTAAAGAGCTCTTCATGGCTTCTCCCAAGCTGTAGCTCTAGTACTTCACTACCATCTGTGTGCGCAATTTGTGAGAGTGTGTGAGAGAGGTCTTTATGGTGTTGAGGTAACTGTCGATGGAATAATTAAAGGGTAAGTGAGGGGGCAGATGATGAGAAAGGCAGGTGGCTTTGTGGGGAACCTTGGTGAGTACTAAAGTGGATTAGTGGGGTCTGACAAAAAGTATAAAGTGGTAATGATGGCCATATAGACGAAATTTACTGAGTTACAAAATTCCTAGTATAGATTTTGATTCCATAATATATCTCATGTTTAGCTAGTGTATTTTTTAAAGAGGATGGGAGAAAAAATTCCTGTTCATTGAAGAAAGAAGCAGAGTAAATAAATTAAAGTTCATGTGCCCATTAAGTTCCGCTATCCGGGATATTTGGTGATAGTGAAATAAAGATCATAATCACATTCAGTCCATCAAAATTTAAAGGCCAAGTCAAGACGTAAGGAGAAGTGAGCAGATACACCCGTTCCCGGAAGTGCATGAAACTGAATGGAATTGAACACAAGTGGACGAGTGGATGTACATTTCCTTCTTATTGGGTTTGTCTGACCTTGTGTCTCGGGGGGGATGCAATGGCTAATGGATCTCCAGCTGAAACCTCAGTCCACTTCAGTCTTTCTCCTGAAAGTGAGCTTGCTCCCTGCACTTTGCTGTGTTTCCTCCTTGTTCTGCAGGAAATTAGCAGTTTAGATAGCAGTAACACTGAACCTGAACATGCTCCTGAAGTTGCTTTCTTACTTTTGCTTCATTATGAAAACTATAAAGATTAATCCGTGGAACACTTGTAAGCTTCTGTTGTGATGAATCACAGGTTAGTTAATGCCTTTGTCCTAAAAAATGGGTGTTAAGATTGGATGAAAATTCTTTCAACAATGGGAAGTTCAGTATAAATGAGGATGACTTTGTCGAATGGTGGCTGGTGGCTATCCGATCCACACCACGAGCTCTTCTTGTAAGGGCACAACGTCGCTGGTGATGCTGACGATATGGTGGCTATGGAAACACCGCAACACAATTGTCTTTGACAATGCACTCCCAAATGCAGGAAGTCTCCTCGACACGATTCGATCTGAAGCTCGATCTTGGGCTAACGCTGGAGCGGTTGGTCTATGGGCCATGATCCCCGACATGGCTTAGGTCTAGTGGGTTGAGTTGTATGTGGGTTGTTGGCTCGTCCCAAGTTTGTGTATAACTTTGTACAAAACTCTCTTTTTCTATCAATGCATCGAAACGCAAGGCTTTTGCGTTTTAGCGAAAAATAAATATGGATACATCCCATGATAGTGTTTGTGCCACCACTTTGATGTGGGTTCGAGAAAGAAATATTGAGATATAGAGTATCTTTCAGCACAATTGTTAAGAAAAGCAATTATTTATATTTACAAAGACAGAAATAAATACCTCAACATTTTCCAACCATCGGAAGGTGTTCGTCGTGGTGGCAACATGAAAAACGCACTTCTCATTGCACTTGTGCACCGTTACCTCTGTTCCAAAATATAAGACGCTTTGGTAGGCTACATACAACTATTAAATAAGTTTAGGAATATTTCAGTTTGCAACAAATAATTGTTTGACTTGAGGTAAATAAAATTTGGATTTTTCTTCCATTCTGCAACACCAACAATTTTCACTAAATCAAATGCACCTTTATCAATACTGCATACATGAGCCCTTGGCAAATTAATTAAGAGGATCATTTCTACCATTCTGCATTCTTTACCAAATATGTACAACCAAACTTTACCTATGTACGTTACACCCGACAGGTTGGATTAACTATGCTTACTCAGATCTCTTTACATAGATGTCGAAGCAATGCATATGATTCCATGCTGCACCTACATATGCCTCAAAATCCTCACCGACTCCTAAGAATCTATCAAATTGTACCCTCTTTTGTATATGTATCCTAGAAAAACAGTTGTTACTTTGTTCCTGATTCTCTATTCTTCGACAGCACCTCACATTCCATGTTAACATACTGTTTAGTATCTCTTCTTTACATGTAATGTGAGGAGCTTTACTGGAAAGACAGTCATCTTTTCACTTATCAGCTTTACCACTTGGATGCATCTTCTTTAGTGGGACATCTCTTAACAAGGATGTTAAGATCTACTAATATATGCATCAGTACAAAGTGCAAACCTATGGGCTATCTTCCTACCGAAGTTCCCTTCCTCCATGATTGACCTGCCTAATTACATGCCAAAGCAAGCGCATAACGATTAATTGTTCACCCAAGAGTATCTTGTCCCATCTAAAAACCATCGTGATACAGAAGTCACGGGAATAACTACCCTTTGGTACAGATTTCATCCTTAGTGCTTAAGGAGTAGGCTAGGGAAAACCTCATTAGTGGTGCACTAGTATTCATATTCTGTGGCGTATGGGTGGTGCGCCACAGAATCTTCGCCACAAAAATAAAAATTCTGTGGCGCACCAGTACATGCGCCACAGAAATAAGGCATTCTGTGGCGCACGGGTGAATATGCGCCACAGAAATAAGTCATTCTGTGGCGCATGAGTCCTAGGTGCGCCACAGAAATAGGTGCGCCACTGAATTAAGTTTTAGTGCGCCACAGAAATAGTACAGGTTTTATACAGAACTTGTTGTAGATATATAGGTTTTATATAGATGTTATATATAATATACAGGTTATATACAAATAGAATATTAACAGATATAATATAGCAACATTATACATCATCATTACATTACTTAGAGCCCGATCGAGTTATACATATAGCTCCATACAACTCATAATACATATATCTTCATACAACTCATAATCCATGCAAATTAAGTGCATCATCTCAAGATACAAATGAAGTGACACCGGCCGCCGCCTACACTAGGATGAAATAGAGTACCGCTGCGACGATGATGAGCAAGAGCGAGAGCACAATGAAGGTCTTCATCTTGCTCTTGTTCGACTAGTGCTTCCTTCACTTGGCAACCGCCTCTTGTTGAGTCGGGTATCCTTTGTAGCAGTTGCCGCTGAACTTGTGCACCTATTTCTTGCAGTCCGCCCACTCCTCGTAGACTCCTGGAACCCGCCCCTCGAACGCGACATACCACGTCATCTCTATGGACACAAGGCATATTAGTATATAATGCAATGGAAAGAATTAGAGGGTTCACATGCATACATATTCACAAGAATTAAAGCAAGGAAATAATAATAAACCTAAAAGTCATATAGCATCGGTATCACATAAGTAATCAAGTTCAACGACTACGACTACAATAGTAATTGAAGTCCAACAATGACATTAAACAAGTTTAGTTTACAACACAATACACACATTGTCCATCGATTCAAAGTAATGGTAGGCACACCGGCCTCTCGATTAACAAGACGTCTTGTTCATGGGCTCCGGGAATGGTTTGTACATGTCCTTCGTCGTCCACGTCCTTCTATCACCCTGCCTATGTAGGCGTTCTTCGATATCCCTCTTACACAACCCTCTGAGTTGGTGTAAGAGCCCCGATCTGTTGCATACATCTTCTACGATAATTTCCGATAGCTTTACTTGGATGCGATGGAAGTCTTCTCTAAGATCAGCATCGCTGATCTCCCCCGCCATTTTTTTGGTGTCTCGCATACTAGGTGGCAGACACATCATCTCTGCATCCGCAACAAACCCTTTAAGGTGATGGAGGACAGAGAAGGCCTCCTTCATGCTGTCATCTGGCTGCTTGATGCAAGGGAAGTTGATCACGTGCTTGAACCCGTGCTCTTTAGTGTCCGGCCTGATAAATTTCCCCTTCTCGTGGAAGATGCCTCCATTTTTGGAGTAGAAAAGGATAGCCTCATCGAGAACACCCCTTATTCTCTTGTAGTCTGTCTTCGTCATCGTACTCGACGAGTCGAAATACTGGGCTAGTGACCACTTCGGGCAAAGGATGACGAGTGTGCAGTATGTGTCCCTGCTCAACACATGCAATTGAAATGGAATGTTGGAAAGGATCGGCAATGGAAGAAATATATAAGAAAGCATAAGTTACGACGGCCGTGAGCGAATGTGTACTTACTCGGGAAAGACAGGCAGAAGAATGGTGTTCTTCTCTTTGTTCATGAGCATGAAGCTCTGGAGGTACCGCACCGCCGCGGTCCGTGTGCTTGAGCCATCCACCAGCTGGCTATCACGCATTCACGCATATAGTAGGGATCCGCTACCGCGACGTTGGGGGGTCTCTCTCTCTTGATCTTCATCTGAAGATTGATCACGTATAGGCGAACCAAGTTATAGTCGAGCCGTTGCCAGTGAAATAGATTGAAGACGTCCTCGAACGCTATGAAGAAGATATCCGCGGGGTCTGCTTGGACGAAGTTCGGGTCTGCTGCTGGCACCTTGATCGTGAACACCGGGTAATTTGGATCCTTGTCTTTAAGAAGGAGGGTCTCTAGAAATTGAATATTTTGCTGCAAAGTGATCATTGGTCCCCTTGCGAGGTGTGAGAGGTCCTCAGGCAGTATCAGTTTACCAGCTTCATAAGCCGGGGCAAGCCACCCGGTGTCCGTGGTACCATGTCGTCGGCCCGCATTCTCTTAGGAAGAGTCTGGCTCAAAGATGCGCCCTTCTTATTTCCTCTCTTCCTTGGCTTCTTCACCTGACCTGCTCGGGGTGCTTCAGGTGCTGGTGGTGCTGATGGTGGGGTTGCTTGGGGTGCTGGTGGTGCTGATGGTGGTGCTTCGGGTGCTGGGGTTGCTTGGGGTGCTGGTGGTGCTTCGGGTGCTGGGGTTGCTTGGGGTGCTGGGTGATGCGTGGTTGATGACCAGCCCGTTGGGAACCCCAAGAGGAAGGTGTGATGAATATAGCAGCAAGATTTTCCCTCAGTTAAGAAACCAAGGTTTATCGTTCAGGAGAGGAGAGACAAACAACTGAAGGTGATGCTTGCAAGCTTCGCGACAGCTTCGGACAATTTATATATGGCGCCTCGTCCAAGCTTTGCTTTGCTAGCAGCAACGTGGAACCTGCACACAACACAACCAAATACTTTGTTCTCAACTTGCGATGAGATTGTCAATCTCACCGGTTTGCTTAAAACAAAGGGTATGAGCGTATCGAGTGGAAAGCAGTGAAAGTATGCGAGTAAAGTAAACAGTGCGAGTAAAGTAAACAGGTGATAGCAATATGATAGGACCGGGGTCCACAGTTCACTAGTGGTGTCTCTCCATAGATAAAATAACACATGCTGGGTAAACAAATTACAGTTGGGCAATTGATAGAATAAAGATAACGTGATATGTCAAGAAGATCACTATGCGATTTACTCTGGGCATTACAACAAAATACATAGACCGCCATCCAACTGCATCTATGACTAATAATCCACTCCCGGGGATATCATCCGAACACCCCATGAGTATTAAGTTGCGAACAACAAATAATTGCATTAATCAAAGTGTGTAATGTAAACAAAGCATATGCCCTTGAGCATATGAATGTTGTTTTCTCCCTAGTAGCAACAGCACATCTACAACCTTAGAGGTTTCTGTCACTCCCCCAGGTTAAATAGAGGCATGAACCCACTATCGAGCATAAATACCCCCTCTTGGAGTCACTAGCAACTACTCGGCCAAGATAGCTACTAACAACGGAGAGCATGCAAGATCATAAACAATATAGAGATAACATAAGATAATATTCAGTACAGCAACTCAATCATAAACACCAATATTCATCGGATCCCAACAAACCAAACATGTAGAATTACATACCGGTGATCTCAATCATGTACGGCAGCTCATGAGATCTAAACATGAAGCACATGGTGGAGGAGACAACCATCTAGCTACTGCTATGGACCCATAGTCCAAGGTTGGAGTTATGAAGGTGTGGCAGGTGCGCATATTGTGTTTTCTGGCTTGTGTTTCTTGGCAGCGATCTGGCATTGGGTATATTGGGACCTAGAAATATTCTCTGATCCGCGGACGGGAAAACCCTCTTTGGATTTGCGCAAGATCTTTGGAATTCATTTATTTCTTGCAGAATAGGTGTCTTTCACATGGAGTGCGCCGGGAATAGGTGACTACTCACTCGTCGCTCCGGAGGCAAGCATGGCGATGAAGAAGACCTCCGGTGGCGATTCCCCTCTCTGGCAGGGTGCCAGGAAGAGCTTCTGGACCCTCCCGATCTCGGGTCGATGACGGCAGTGGATCGCGATGTGTTTCTGGAAAATTGATCGGGTACTTAGGTTTTTCCCGTCGGGGGGTCTTTATAGGCGAAGGGACATCGTCAGAGGTGGATCCAGGCATCCTCACACATAGGGGGCATGGCCAGGGGCTGGGCCGTGCCGCCCTGGTGTGAGGGTGGCCTGTGGCCCCTCTCCGTCTCCTCTTCGGATCTCTGGAAGCTTCCAGGAAAAATAAGACTTCATGAACTTGTTTCATCCAATTCCGAGAATATTTCCTGTGTAGCACTTCTGAAACACAAAAACAGCAGAAAACAGGGAACTGGCACTGTGGCGACTTGTTAATAGGTTAGTTCCGGAAAATGCATAAAAGTGCCACGAAGTGTAATGAAATAGTAGGCAAATGGTGTAAAAACAAGCATGGAGCATCAAAAATTATAGATACGTTGGAGACGTATCACTGGGGTTGATTCACGTGGCTCCCCGACGATCGTCTTATACAGCGTGTTAGGGCTGAAAATGATAGCCGGCTTGACTTGAGCTGGATTGCCAGCCTCCGGAGGAGTGTCTTGCAGAGAAAAACCTGTGAAGGTCAGGCGCTGCGTGACTGTAGTGGGACGACCAAGTTGATCGCCGTGAGTGCGGAAGGCTTCTTCATCCATACGAGGCATGTACATATCTTGGCTGTAGGCACCAGTGTTGATGTAGGCATCGATGTCATCATCATCATCATTGCCATCAAGTGGTGCCATGTCCTAGAAGTTAGGTGGTGGCGGTTGCGATGCCGCCGCTTGGCGTACCTTGTGTTTGGTTGACGGTCGTTGCGGTAGCTTTCCCAACAGATGTTGGTGGTGTGTGGTGGTGGCGGCGATCGCCGGTTCCTTTTGGGTGGCGGCGGCGACTGCCGGTTCCTTCAGGGTAGTGGCGGCGGCGACCGTCGGTTCCTTTCGGATGGCGGCGGAGACCGCCGGTTCCTTCAGGGTAGTGGCGGCGGCGACCGCCGGTTCCTTAAGGGTGGCAGCGACGCGGGGCCGGATGATCTTGGGCCGGATGATAGGGAAGGTGGCGCCGATGTTGCGCCTAACACTTAGAAGACCCCCCCCCCCAGACGGATCTGGTTCTTCGGCCATGTCATAAGCCAACCGGTGCAATTCCCAAGGACCATAATGTCGTCCTCCTCTGCGCCTGGAGGTTGATGGGGGGAGGATGTCGCGGTACTCCGGCACTACCATTGCCAACTTGACCTTCATCAAATCTTCTGCAATGTTTCTGTGGTGCATAGTTCGGCCGGGCATGGCAGTGCCGCTAGCAACATCCATCAACTTGCCGCCGGGCTCCACCACATGCAGGAGTATGCAAGGTTCGTCCTGAGTCAGGGGCATCTTGGATAAGATCAGCGCAAGGCATATATAGTTAAAGAAGATGACGCGGAGGACTAACTAATGAGTTACCTTCTTGACGGCGTTGATCTCTGCTAATGTCGATACAAGGACGTCGGTGCCGGCGCCGGGCCGCTCACTCTCGGGTGCATTATCAGGCACCGCCACCCTATCAGCTTCCGCAGTTGGGGGCGTCGATGCGACCAGGTGGAGCGGCGGCGTCGGGGTCACCAGCGGCGACACTTGGTGACTTGAGTTACTGCCGCTGACGCTGGGCACATATATCGGCCCCTATTGACCTGCCGCATTCCAAGCAGCTAACCCCTCCATTAACCCAGGGGGGATGATCTGCCGGAGCCCCTCGTCCAGTAACTTACTCATCTCGGTTGGGTCCACTATCTTCTCTAGTGACTCCACCTTCTTCTTCAGCTCCTGAACCTCAGCTTTATCCTTAGTCGACCTCCTCTCCTTTCTCGTCTTGGCATCCGATCCGTAGTACTCGGATACCTTCATACTTATGCCAAAGCCGAACACACGGCCAGCCGACGTTGGTGGCTTGTCCAGGTCCCGTTCCTTGTATGCGTTCGTCGCCCTGTTGAAAGGCGTGTCCCACGGTTCCGTCGACCCCTGGGACAACGGGCCAGCCGTAGAACTAGCCTTCAACTCATCATCCTTCAGACAAAGGAACTTAAGGTTAGCCCATTTTGCTTCATTGCCTAATAAGATCAGCGCAATAATAATATAGACTATCTGACAAGGGTATAGATAATAGAACCCGTTAGTTGAGTACCCCTGAGGCCCATTAAGCTAGGCCCAATTGTAATACTCATCGAAATACGAGTTCTTACCGTATGTCGATATTGTAATTTGTATCGGACCCTACCCGATCCTCGAGACCAGGCCACCTATATATAGGGGCCAGGAGGGGAAGGTGTAGGCCAGATTGAAAGCAAGCCAGGTTCTACACCCACGTTTACTTTCATAGCCACCTTGTTTGACTGATTTTACCTTCGAGTTCATCCGACGCCCTATCTCCCCGATCCTAAGTCCTTCATCTAGGACATTTGTCGAGTTAACCCCTCGTCAATTGGTGCCGATCGTGGGGACTCTGGGCATTGGCATCATGAACTCGACGGCTTTTTCCCTTTTAGCCAAAAACAACTTGCAAGTCGACGAAATTCAGATACCCTTTGGGACCGTCGATTTTCAACCTCACCAGTCAAGTTTCACGCAAGTATTCGAGAGCATGGATCAAGATATGGATTTGACAATCGGAAGTCTAAACTTTTGCGTTGGATCATTAGGTTCGATTCGCCTTTCAGATCCGATGACAGCGGATCCGTCGGCAAGTGAACCCGAAACAGTAGCAATGTCGGAATCATCAGAAGGCTCTTCTAGCGAGGTAAACTCGCCGGTCAGCTTAGTAGAAGCAAAAGAAGGAAAAATCGCAGGAGGCGATGAAACAATGGAGAATTTTAACTTAGAAGTCCAACTCGAAGATCTCACAATCTACCACGATGACAACTCAGATCAATCAATAGACTCCTGGAAAACAGGATTAGAACTTTCTGAAGACGATAATTCGATCTTCTCAAGTCACAACAGCAAGCTCGACAATCGGTATCAGATACTCGCCATCGCAGAAAATAATTCAGAAGAACTCGACGACAACAACAACCCAGTACTTAATCCAGCAAATATAAACAGAGGAGCAAATCATTTAGTAGAAGGAGAAACCGTTGACTCCCTCGCAACAAGGGTAAAAGTTTGACTATCAGAAGAAGAGTGGAGAATAATCAATACAGCCGTGGAGCACGACACGCCAATACCAACAAACTCTAGCCAAAACATGCTCTTGGGGTACCATTATGCCCTAAGGCAATAGGTGAAGCAATTAGTAAAAGAGAGGATTGAAATACAGAAAAGGAAGGACTCAGCCATTGCAGCAAGCGATGATGCTCGCAGAGCACGTAGTGATGCATCATATACAAACAGAAGGCATCGTCGACATGGATCAAGGTATGAGAATCTAGAGTACTCAGAAAGGCAAAGCATCTCAAAAAACCTCGATTCGTCTTTCCTATCGGTCGACGAGTGATACGTCCAATTTGCATCACTATTTTGTATCATAATTTACTGTTATTCATTGATATATTTCATATTTAGATATGATACTTATGTTATTTCCTTTGCTTTCACATGTTTGATGATCATTGGAGGAGTTGCTGCCGGAGTCAGGATTCTGCTGGAAAAAGAACCATCAAGAGACCATATTTTGAAGATCAGGAAAATTCCAGAAAAATACCCAGAAATTATATTTTCCCAGAAGACTCAGGAAGCCAGAAGGATGAGTCGAGAGGAGCCACGGGGGCCCCACACGCCAGGGTGGCGTGGCCAGCCCCCTGGCCGCGCGGGCCCTGTGTGAGGCCGCCCTGGCCCACCTCTGGTCTCGCCCCTTCGCGTACATCATCGTCCCCGAAAACCTAAGTCAAAAGGGGGGCTCAGAGTTAGACACAGCCGCCTCTGCGGGGCGGAGAACACCAGAGAGAGAAAGCTCTCCGGCAGGGAGAAATCTGCCAGGGAAATTCCATCCCGGAGAGGGGAGATCGTCGCCATTGTCATCACCATCGCACCGGACTTCATTGGGATCATCATCGTCATCATCTCCATCACCAGCACCTTCATCTCCACCATCACCATGCCATCCCGCTGTAACATCTTGAGTTGGATCTTGTTATATTCATAGGGGAAACTTTCCCGGTGTTGATTACTCTTGTAGTTGATGCTATTGAGTGGAACCGTTGAGTTAAGGTTTATGTTCAGATTGTTATTTACCATTATTTCACCTCTGATCATGATCCATATGATGTCTTGTGAGTAGTTTGTTTAGTTCTTGAGGACATGGGAGAAGTCGAGATGTTAGTAGTGAATTATTGTTGAGAAATATTTAATGGTTTGATATTGTTGTGGTGCTATTTCACTAGTGGTGTCATGTGAACGTCGACTACATGATACTTCACCATTTATGGGCCTAGTGAGATGCATTGTGTATTTGGCTACCGATTGTGGGGTTGCTGGAGTGACAGAAACCTAAACCTCCGTTGGGAAACCATTGCACCAGGGAGCGTAGGATCTTAGAGTTTAAGGTTGTGGTTAGATTTATCTTAATTACTTTCTTGTATTTGCGGATGCTTGCAAGGGGTATAATCACAAGTGTGTATTTATCCTAGTAAGGGTAGTGCGCTAGCACAGGTTCACCCCCATAACACCTATCAAACCAATAAATACTATTGGCTCTATGAAGCGAAAGCTCTTGACAGAAACTCCCGTGTGTCCTCGAGAACGTTTGGTTATTATAAGTACACAACCGGCTTGTCCTTTGCTGAAGAAAGGATCGGGCCACTTGCTGCAATTGTTACTACTGTCTTTTATTTACTCGCACTTTATTTACTCGTATTACCAAATACCCCTGAAAACCTGTTTGCTAGTATTTACAGTGATTCCTTGATCAAAACTGCTCATCAACACCTTCTGCTCCTCGTTGGGTTCGACACTCTTATTTATCGAAAGTACTATGATACACCCCCTATACTTGTGGGTCATCAAGACTATTTTCTGGCACCGTTGCCGGGGAGTGTAGCGCTATTGAAGAGTGGAATTGGTAAAGGTAACCGTCGCTGTGAATATTGTTTTTATTTTGTCTTTTATTTTTATTTTTATTTTATTCTGCTATGGAGAACTCTCCATTTGGTTTCCTATTTGGAAACACATCTACTACTACTGCTGCACATGCGGAGGAACCACCACCGCCACCGCCTGCTGAAATTGATCCTTTTAAAATACCTATGAAAATTGTTGGGCGTATTATGGATAACTGCTATTCAGGAGATGGAGCGGTCCATCCGGGTGATCACTTATTATTTACACATGAATTATGCGAGTTGTTCAGATGTGCAGGTATTTCACCAAGCCAGGTTAAGAAGAAATTATTCTCATTATCATTGAAAGGCAGAGCTGAAGAGTGGTATCGACTACTCCAAGATGGTCCATCTATGGCATGGGAGGATATTGTGCCTCTCTTTTATTCCAAGTTTTATCCTCCAAGTGAAATTCATAAAGATCGTAACCGGATATATAATTTTTGGCCTCATGATGGAGAGAGTATTGTCCAAGCGTGGGGAAGATTGAAGTTACTAATGCTCAAATGCCCCATTCATGAGCTCCCCAATAATATTGTTATTGATAATTTTTATGCGCGGCTTACTCTTCCTGATAAGGATTATTTGGATGCTTCTTGTTTTGGATCATTTACTCATATGAAAGAAGATGCTAAGTGGAAACTTCTTGACCGTATACAAGAGAATGCTGAAGGTTGGGAAAATGATAAAGGTAGGAAGTCAGGTATAAACTATGATTATGAATGCATTAAATCTTTTATGGGAACCGATGACTTTCATAGTGTTAGCGCTGCTTATGGTCTTGATTCACAAATACTTGCTAATTGTTTTAAGGCTTTTGCCTCTTATCTTGATGTTCCAAAGAAAGATTGGAACAAATATCATGCACCTTATAAAGATTCTATTAGTCATATACCTGCTGCAGCTACTGAAGTTTGTACTGTTGATAGTATTGTGCCTGAACCTTATTTTGAGAAGACACCTTTCCCTGCTAAGGTAAAGAAGTATTCTACTTTGGTAAGTGTGTCTAATAAAAGTACTAAGAAAGCTGCAGAACCTGATGAGCAAATTACTATTAAGTCTCCTGTAGCTATATTGAAGGATCTTGTTACTAAAGATGCAGGGGATGAATATATTCTTTTTTGTGAAGATGCTTCTAACATTCTCTCACATCCTAAAAAGCATAGGAAAACAAGTGTTCCCGTTATTTCTGTCAGGATTGGAGATCATTGCTATTATGGTTTATGTGATATTGGTGCTAGTGCAAGTGCTATTCCTTTAGAGCTTTACAAAGAAATCATGCATGAGATTGGCGCTTGCGAACTTGAAGATATTGATGTGGTTGTTCAGCTTGCTAACAGAGAGACTGTTTGGCCTCTTGGTATTGTTCGAGATGTGGAAGTTCTATGCGGTAAGACTAAATACCCCACTAATTTTCTCGTACTTGGTAAGGAGGCTAGTAAAACTTTTCTTATTATTTTTGGTAGACCATTTTTGAACACCTGTGGCACCGTGATAGATTGTAAGAAGGAGAATTTTTTTACTAAGTTTAATGGAGAGTCTTACGAGTTTAATTTTTCCAAGTTTGCTAAGACTTCTTATGAGAATGAAACGCCTAATGAAATTTTTTGAGTTGAACAGCTTGCTTCTATTGCGCTTGCTCCTAATAATGCCTTGCAGCAATTCATGGAAGATCACGAAAGTGATGTTTTTAGCAAGGAAAGAGAAAAGATTGACGACATTCTCCTTCGTCAACCATCGTTACTCAAACATAATCTACCTGTGGAGGATCTTGGTACCACTTTGCCGCCTAAAGAAGATCCTGTGTTTGAATTAAAACCTTTGCCTGATAATCTTAAATATGCTTATATAGATGATAATAAAATATATCCTGTTATTATTAGCTCTAAACTTTCAGGAAAGGAAGAAGAAAGGTTATTGGAGATATTGAGGAAACACCGAGGAGCTATGGGATATACTCTTGATGATTTAAAAGGGATTTCTCCCACTTTATGTCAGCATGCCATTAATATGGAGAAAGATGCGAAGCCAGTTGTGGAGCATCAACGCCGCCTAATTCCCAAGATGAAGGATGTGGTAAGAAACGAGGTATTAAAACTCCTTGATGCTGGTATTATTTATCCTATTGCTGATAGTAGATGGGTTAGTCATGTTCATTGTGTTCCTAAGAAAGGAGGTATGACTGTTGTGCCTAATGAGAATAACGAGCTTATTCCTCAAAGGGTAGTTGTTTGTTATAGGATGTGCATTGATTATAGGAAGGTAAACAAAGTTACTAAGAAAGATCATTACCCTTTACTGTTTATAGATCAAATGCTAGAAAGGTTGTCTAAGAAGACTCATTTTTGTTTCCTTGATGGTTATTCTGGTTTCTCTCAAATTGCTGTTAAGAAGGATGATCAAGAGAAAACCACGTTTACTTGTCCTTATGAAACTTATGCTTATAGACGTATGCCATTTGGTTTATGCAATGCTCCTGCTACTTTTCAAAGATGTATGTCTGCTATTTTTCATGGCTTTTGTGAAGAAATTGTGGAGGTCTTCATGGACGATTTCTCCGTCTATGGAACTTCTTTTGATAATTGTTTGCACAACCTTGATAAAGTTTTGTAGAGGTGCGAAGAAACTAACCTTGTTCTTATTTGGGAGAAATGCCACTTTATGGTAAATGAAGGAATTGTCCTTGGACATAAAATTTCTGAAAGAGGTATTGAAGTTGACAGAGCAAAAGTGGAAGCAATTGAGAAAATGCCCTGTCCCAGAGATGTTAAAGGTATTCGTAGTATTCTTGGTCATGCTGGTTTCTATAGGAGGTTTATTAAAGATTTCTCTAAGATTTCAAAGCCTCTTACCAATCGTCTTCAAAAGGATGTACCATTTGTCTTTGATGATGATTGTAAGGAAGCTTTTGAAACTCTTAAGAAGGCTTTAACTACTGCTCCTATTGTTCAACCACCTGATTGGAATTTACCTTTTGAAATTATGTGCGATGCTAATGATTTTGCTGTTGGTGCTGTTCTTGGACAGCACATAGATAATAAGTTGAATGTTATTCATTATGCTAGTAAGACTCTTGATGCTGCTCAGAAGAATTATGCTACTACTGAGAAAGAGTTTCTTGCTGTTGTTTTTGCTTGTGATAAGTTTAGATTTTACATTGTTGATTCTAAAGTTACTATTCATACTGATCACGCTGCTATTAGATATCTTATGACTAAGAAGGATGCTAAGCCTAGGCTTATTAGATGGGTATTGCTTTTACAAGAGTTTGATTTGCATATAGTAGATAGGAAAGGTGCTAAAAATCCTGTGGCTGACAATTTGTCTAGATTGGAAAACATTTTTTTTGATCCTATTCCTGTTAATGATAGTTTTCCAAATGAACAGTTGGCTGCAATAAATGTAACTTCGCAAGACCTTCCTTGGTATGTTGATTATGCTAACTTTATTGTTTCCAAGTATTTGCCTCCAACCTTTACAGTTCAGCAAAGAAGAAAATTCTTTTATGATTTGAGGCATTATTTTTGGGATGACCCACATTTATATAAAGAAGGAGTTGATGGTATTATGAGAAGATGCGTACCGGAATATGAGCAACAAGAGATATTAAGAAAATGCCATAGCAGCGCCTATGGAGGGCATCATGCTGGAGACAGAACCGCACAAAAGGTTCTACAATCAGGTTTTTATTGGCCAACCCTCTTTAAAGATGCCAGAAGGTATGTTTTATCTTGTGATGAATGTCAAAGAGTTGGTAATATTTCTAGACGCAATGAAATGCCTATGAGTTACACTCTTGTTATTGAACCATTTGATTGTTGGGTATTTGATTTTATGGGTCCTTTTCCTCCTTCAAAAGGCTATACCCATATACTTGTTGCCGTTGATTATGTTACTAAATGGGTAGAAGCCATACCTACAAAGAGTGCCGATGGTGAGACTTCGTTAAAAATGCTTAAGGATGTTATTTTTCCTAGGTTCGGAGTGCCTAGATATCTTATGACTGACGGAGGTTCTCATTTTATTCACGGTAGTTTTAGAAAAACTCTTGCTAAGTATGATGTCAATCATAGAATTGCTTCTGCTTACCATCCCCAAACAAGTGGGCAGGTAGAGCTTTCAAATAGGGAGATCAAGTCTATCTTGCAGAAGACTGTCAATAGATCTAGGAAAAACTGGGCTAGTTAGTTAAACGACGCTTTATGGGCTTATAGAACTGCTTATAAGAATCCCATGGGTATGTCTCCTTATAAGATGGTTTACGGAAAAGCGTGTCACTTGCCCTTAGAATTAGAACACAAAGCTTTTTGGGCAGTGAGAGAGCTTAACAGAGATTTTAAACTAGCCGGTAAGAAAAGGTTGTTAGATTTGAGTTCTCTAGATGAGTGGAGAAACGAAGCGTATGAGAATGCCAGACTTTTCAAAGAGAAAGTCAAGCAATGGCATGATAAGAGAATTCTTAAGAGAGAGTTTCATGTTGGTGAGAAAGTTCTTTTGTATAGGTCTCGTCTCAGATTTTTTGCAGGAAAATTACTCTCTAAATGGGAAGGACCATATGTTATTGTGGAAGTGTACCGCTCAGGTGCTATTAAGATCGCTTCATTGAAAGATGACTCTACACAAGTGGTGAATGGGCAAAGACTCAAACATTATATTTTTGGAGATTCTTATAATGAAGATGTTGATGTTATTGAAACAGTTTCTCCGGAAGAATTTATCCAAGACAAACTGCAGGAACCTGCAGAGTTCGCTTTCGAATAGGTAACAGTTCTAGTCAGAAAAGTTTTGCGAAAAGCTCTTCCTTTAATATTTTAGTTGTTTTTAATAAATATGAAAAATCACGAGACGAAAAAGGGCAGGAAAAAGAGTCTGTGTGTGTCTCACACACAGGTGGCGCGGGCCCACCCTTGGCCGCGCCACCTAGGTGTGAGAACACCCCGGAACTCGTTTCCGTCCCGGTTTCCTCCTGTGACTTCGTTTCGATGTATAATTTTTGCCTATTTAACCCCCCGGAGTCCCCGAGGTCTGTATATCGTTTTCTCGTCGTGTTTTGTTTCGAGCTGTTTCTGCCAGGAGTTGATCTTAAGCTTTGGGGAATCATGGCCTCTTCAAGTGACAACAAGGGTAAAGGGCCCTATGTAGATGATCACCAGCGCCAGAAGTGGAAGGAGGAGCAAGGTTCTGGAAGAGCAAGGCCGAAAAACCCTGCTTTTGAAGGACCAACGAAAGCTAGGCATATCTTTTCTCATGATTTGCAGGGACCAACATATCATGTTTTGGATCTTGACTCCATGCCCGTGATAGAACACGGCATGCTGGTCACTTTTGAGTTTTGCACTCAATATCAAGCCTTAAAGAGGGAGGTAGAGATGCTTCAAGAAGAGAATCTCAGGCTTCGCAGGATGCAGGAATATTTTATTAATCCAAGGCTGCTTCCAATACCACCAAAGGAGTAATTCGTCATCGGTATAGGCATTCCCTTGGCTTGTTCCAAGCTTAGGGGAGTGCCTCGGCATCACATCATTACCTTTTGCTCATTTACTTTTCAAAGTAGAGTCATATCATGAATAGAGAAGTTATCATATAGAATAGTTTGCAGTTTGGAAGTATCCTCCTTAGTTAGTTATCTATGTATCCCTTGGTGTGAGTTGCGGTAATAAAATATTAATGAGAAGTTTTATCGTTTACTTTTCGCACACTTTATGTTAGTTTGCAATCTCTCTTGTATGAATAGTCTTGTTGATTGGTATTGGTATCACATTGGGAGCATGAGTAGATTTAGTTGGTTTTGGCAAACCTAGCTTGGTCAGTAGCAACTTTACCTTGAGGTTTGAGTAGAAAAGAATAAAGAAGTGCTTGCAGTTACATCACTTCAGTTTTCCCTTATGTTTGGCTTATAAGCATTGTTATTCTTAAAGTTAAAATCATTGTACCTTCAAGGGAGTTTGCATGATTGTTCTTATTATATGTATGTTTGTTTGTTTCATGCAACTCTTATGCTTGCCACCCAGCCTTGCTAGCCAAAAACCTGTACTGAGAGGAAATACTTCTCGTGCATCCAATTCCTAAAAGCCAAGTCACTTCCAAAGAGTCCACTATAAATTCCTATGCATGGTATTTCAAGCCATTCCAAGTAAATTTTCATGTGCTACCTTTCAAAAACCTTCAAACACTTCTCATTTTGTGCCACTGTTTTTAGCTCATGAGGACGTAGTGGATGGGGTTGTTATCTTCCATACTAAATTAAGTACCCCTCGACTAGGCAGCTTCATCTGCTCGTCATTAATTTTGCAAGGGAGCTGGTCAGACCATCATAATCTCAAAAAGAAAAAGAAAGAAAAAAGGCACTCCTCCAATGGAATGTGAAAGTTGGTCGGCACCCGATGGAATCGGTTAGCCATGGTTTGAGAAAGGAAAAAGGTGGGGAGGAGTGCAAAGCTATAAAAGAGCACCAAAGTGCCAATTAATCAAACATCTCGGAACCGCTCTCACTTGTTTAGTATGGAAGATATCAAGAACTCCGTTGCTAGTCGTTGACAAAAGCAACCACCTCTCAAAACAATTTTTACCTCTGTTTTACAAACGAAAAGCTCTAGCACATGTTTAATCCCTGCTTCCCTCTGCGAAGGGCCTATCTTTTACTTTTATGTTGAGTCGACCTATTTCCCTCTGTCTCAAGCAAGCATTTGAGTTGTTATGTTTCACTCATCCATATGTTGATCTGTTTAATCATGTTTATTATCTTCCTTGTTTTGTATAATGCTTTTGTCTGAAGGAATACATCTTTGAAAGGTTTCTATGGATGCAAAAGTTTACTTTGTTGAGCATATAGTCTTTGCTATATTAGCTCTGTTTTAAAAGGCTCCGTTTTAAAAGAGAGAATAGTTTGTTCATCGTTCTTTGACCAAGAACTAAGGTTTGCCATTGCCAATTATAGTTTACCTTGTGCATCTTTACATGTGATTCCCTTTTACCTATTGCAAGTCTATATCTTATAAAGGGAAGTTGTTGTCTATTATAATTTGTGCCTTAGTGAATGTGATGCTTCTTGTCCGTATTTTGATTATCGACACTTCACTCCATAAACCTGTGGTCATGTTTACCGAGTTTAGTTTTCGCTTGGGGACAAGCGAGGTCTAAGCTTGGGGGGGGGGGGTTGATACGTCCAATTTGCATCACTATTTTGTATCATAATTTACTGTTATTCATTGATATATTTCATATTTAGATATGATACTTATGTTATTTCCTTTGCTTTCACATGTTTGATGATCATCGGAGGAGTTGCTGCCGGAGTGAGGATTCTGCTGGAAAAAGGACCATCAAGAGACCATATTTTGAAGATCAGGAAAATTTCAGAAAAATACCCAGAAATTATATTTTCCCAGAAGACTCAGGAAGCCAGAAGGATGAGTCGAGAGGAGCCACGGGGGCCCCACATGCCAGGGTGGCACGGCCAGCCCCCTGGCCGCGCGGGCCCTGCGTGAGGCCGCCCTGGCCCACCTCTGGTCTCGCCCCTTCGGGTACATCATCGTCCCCGAAAACCTAAGTCAAAAGGGGGGCTCAGAGTTAGACATAGCCGCCTCTGCGGGGCGGAGAACACCAGAGAGAGAAAGCTCTCCGGCAGGGAGAAATCTACCAGGGAAATTCCATCCCGGAGAGGGGAGATCGTCGCCATCGTCATCACCATCGCACCGGACTTCATCGGGATCATCATCGTCATCATCTCCATCACCAGCACCTTCATGTCCACCATCACCACGCCATCCCACTGTAACATCTTGAGTTGGATCTTGTTATATTCATAGGGGAAACTTTCCCGGTGTTGATTACTCTTGTAGTTGATGCTATTGAGTGGAACCGTTGAGTTAAGGTTTATGTTCAGATTGTTATTTACCATTATTTCACCTCTGATCATGATCCATATGATGTCTTGTGAGTAGTTTGTTTAGTTCTTGAGGACATGGGAGAAGTCGAGATGTTAGTAGTGAATTATTGTTGAGAAATATTTAATGGTTTGATATTGTTGTGGTGCTATTTCACTAGTGGTGTCATGTGAACGTCGACTACATGATACTTCACCATTTATGGGCCTAGTGAGATGCATTGTGTATTTGGCTACCGATTGTGGGGTTGCTGGAGTGACAGAAACCTAAACCCCCGTTGGGAAACCATTGCACCAGGGAGCGTAGGATCTTAGAGTTTAAGGCTGTGGTTAGATTTATCTTAATTACTTTCTTGTATTTGCAGATGCTTGCAAGGGGTATAATCACAAGTGTGTATTTATCCTAGTAAGGGTAGTGCGCTAGCACAGGTTCACCCCCATAACACCTATCAAACCAATAAATACTATTAGCTCTATGAAGCGAAAGCTCTTGACAGAAACTCCCGTGTGTCCTCGAGAACGTTTGGTTATTATAAGTACACAACCGGCTTGTCCTTTGCTGAAGAAAGGATCGGGCCACTTGCTGCAATTGTTACTACTGTATTTTATTTACTCGCACTTTATTTACTCGTATTACCAAATACCCCTGAAAACCTGTTTGCTAGTATTTACAGTGATTCCTTGATCAAAACTGCTCATCAACACCTTCTGCTCCTCGTTGGGTTCGACACTCTTATTTATCGAAAGTAGTACGATACACCCCCTATACTTGTGGGTCATCAACGAGCAAGGAAATATTATCCCAAAAACTCCGAAAGCAGCATTAGTGGGAGCTCAAGCGTACCTGCATACGACACGACCAAATCTAGGAGAACCGAGGGAACATATGCACCGAGCAGTGCTAAATGGACTGAAGATGGTAGGCAATAAATTATCAGCAAAAGAGGAAGAGGCATATCGCAACAAAGGAGCTCACAAACCTAGATCACCACGCCGTCACAGCAGTCCTCGGCACAGAAGTGGGAGTCGCCGATCTAGAACACCATCACCTGGGCGATACAATAGTCCAAAGAACAAAGGAACCCGACGATCCAGAACCCCCAACAGAACATATGACTATGAAGACGATGAAAAGGAGATGGGGGCGCCATGCTTTACCCGTAGGGTTCGCATCACGCCAGTACCCAAAGTTTTCAAACTACCCCATGATCAGCAAAAATATGATGGATCCCAGGAGCCACAATCGTGGCTTTCAGATTATCTACAAGTAGTAAAACTATTAGGAGGAACCAAGGAAACAGCAATGCAAAGTTTGCAATTGCACCTCACCGGAGCAGCAAGGTCATGGCTAAGCAAGTTAGGAAAAGAAACAATTGGAAGCTGGGAGGAGCTAACAAAGCAATTTACAAGCAACTTCAAGTCGAGATACAAGCGGCCAGCATCCATAGAAGAAGTCAAAGCCTGCGTACAGCAACGCGGGGAGACATTAAGGACATATATCCAAAGGTGGAGTCTCATCAAAAATTCAGCAGTCGAAGTTTCAGACGAAAGACCAATAGATGCATTCATAATTGGGTTACGACGAGGAGACCTAGTTGAAGAGATGGGCAGGATAAAGCCGAAAGCAGTATCAGATCTAATGGATGTAGCAAACAGATTCACAGATGGAGAAGATGCGTGCAACAATAAACGCACGTGATCACCAGAAGATGACAGAGGAACCAGATACGGAGGTCAAAGGAGAAGGTCCCATAATTACGACAATTATGGCTCCCACAGCCAAGTAGCCGCTGGATATAAAGATAACACCTATCAAAGCAACGATCGGAAAAGTTCAGGGTACCGCAACTATGGGAGAGAAGAGTACAAAAAATTTCTGCCAAAGGAATCCAGAGAGTACAACCCGTCACCAGAAGACATGCTCAACGGGCCATGTCATATCCACTCTGCGTTCATCGATGGGAAACGAGTATCCAGACATGCAATGAATGATTGCACAACGTTCTTGAAACTACAAGAAGCAGCACTCAACAAGCAAGCCGAGGCAAAACGCCAGGGATACGAGGGAAACACAAGCAACACGCTGACAACCCAACAAGGAAATAGTGGAGCTCCCAAGGGTCAAGATCAGTCAAACCAGGGACGCGACGACGAGGAAGGATATGTTCCATCTAAAGGGCACATCACAGCAATGATACAACCAGTGCCCAAGTCGAACAAAGAGGAGAAAAGCATAACTCGACAAGTCAACCTCGCAATAACTTCACCTCCAGCAACAACAGAATACCTACATTGGTCAGAGCAACCTATAGAATTCAGCAGAGATGATCACCCGATAATAGTACCTCGGCCAGGAAACGCGCCCTTGGTACTCAAAGCTCAAATAGGAACGTACGATGTCGATAGAATTTTCATGGACGCAGGAAGTGGAATAAACCTGATTTACGCAAAAACCCTACGGGCAATGCACATTTCATTGGAGTTCCTAAAACCAACTGACTGCTCTTTTCATGGAATAGTCCCAGGAAGTGCCAACTATCCACTTGGTCGAATAGCACTAAACGTTTGCTTCGGAAATCGACAAAACTACAGAAGGGAGAAACTCGACTTCGAAGTCATGGACTGGCCATCACAATATCATGCGATCCTCGAGAGACCCGCGTTTTCACGATTCATGGCAGTACCTCACTATACTTACCTGGTACTAAAAATGCCAGGACCCAGGGGAATTATCACAGTAAAGGGAAGCTTCGAGTTATCAGATTTATGTGACAAAGAGTTCCATAAGATGACCCAAAACTTTGGCATGATGGCAAGCTACGGGGAACCTAAAACAAAAAGCATGACTATAGGAGTCACGCAGCAACTCGAAGGAAACCACAAGGAGCCAGAAGTAAAGAAACCTCGGGTACAGCCACCAGAGCAAGAGAAGTCCACGGGAGAAGAAGAGAAAACTCAACCGACATAAGGCGAATAAATAGAGTAGGAAAATAAGGCTGTAAAAGCCACAAGTTATTCCAGGGCAATGCCCTCTAGATCCAGAACATAGGCCACTGACCGGATCTCTTGGGTTATCCCATGTATCTTGCATTATACGCATAAATAAAAAAAAGACAAAAGTTCCTCTTATTTGAGTCTACGTGTCTTCAAACTTGCGGTAAGCGCACCAACATAAACACAAAAGGTGCAATGCTATGAGCACAAAAATTCTGACACAAAAGTTAGAAAAACAGCAGACTCTCGCATTATAAGCACATAAACTTTACATCAATGTCTGGTCAGAATCGTCCACGCCCAAAGGGTCCAAATAGTGATGCTCGCGGAAAAACGCGGCATCCTCTCGAAGCAACCTAGCTATGAGCCTCCTGGCCGGTTGGAGTGTAGCATCCATATGAACTCACAGTTGAGCACCCCCCCGAAGGTAAGCTCAGCGACATGGAGACGAAATTGAGCCTTGGGTGCCACTTGCGCGTCCAACCAAGAGCAAAGTTGGCACCAGCCACCAAGTTAAGCTCTATCAAGCGATGAATGCGCTGAGTAGACCGAAAAATAGCAAGCAGCTGAGGAAAAGTTCTAGGAAGAGGGTTACGGGGAAGCATCATGGAATGCATGGTAGTCAGAGCCTTTCGACAACCATCAACCGCCTCTCCAATATGTTGAGCATGATCTTGGAGGAACACAATAGCATTGCGGCGCCGGAGGTCAGACCAAAAAGTTTCGACTCCACCTAACAATCTCTCAAGAGCCACGATCCGTTCAGAAACGCGACGAGCTTCGCCAACGAAGTCCAAGCAAGTACCTACAGCAATAAAAATCATGGGATAGCAACATTGCATTAAAAAGGAAAAGAGGAGATTGACAGGGAAACTTACATCGTAGCAACTCGCAAGCAGACTCGATAATACCAACGAGAAAAGAGTCGCACTCCTCCAAGTGTACAATTCTAGCTGTCAGACTCGACACCTTATCCTCGAGTATGGATATCTGCTTCATGAACCCGCAAGATTTGCTGGCTCTACCTATAGTCATCTGCGCCTGGCGTTTAGACAAAGTCAAACGACTTTCAAGATCTGTTATTCGCAAGGAATACTCATCACATCGGCAAACAGGATGATAAGGCAACGAAACTCCTGAGTCAAAAGCATCGGCAGACGACGGAACTTGAACGCGACCAGGTAATTTACCAGCGCGCATGGGCTGGAAAGTAAAGAAAAATAAAAAAGGAGCATCTCAGAAGCTAAAAGTAACACGACATTTCACAAAGGAGAATGTATTTACAAAAGCATAAGCCCTATGACTAAGGTTCTTGGGCTAGATGCGACTAGAAAGTTTGCCATATCAAGATGAAACTAAATTACAAGGGAGGCCAAGTCTACGCCACCTCGGCCTCACGATCCGTAGCGGAAGAAGGCGTAGCAGAAGCAGCACCAGCATCAGGAGGAGGAACAGAACCACTTGTGGCCGGAGTCGAAATCGCCACCGCACCAGTCGTGGAAGCCGCCGAAGGGGAAATCATCGACACAATGCCCGGTGCATATTTTTTCGCCTTCTCGAAAAAATGCTTCAGTTCCCCACCTCACCATGCAAATAGGCAAAGGCAATGGCCCCCTCGGCACCTCGCTTCAGGGAGAGACCCTTCATAGTAAGTATAGGGTCCTCCTCGGTGTCGAAGGCTTTGGCAAGATCCTTCAAGTCTGATACATTGGCCTTTTTCTTGGGCCATAACCCAACAAAAATCCGCGTAAGCACGCGGTTAACCAACTCGAAGATTTCCTGGACAGAAATCCAGTTTGCCTTAAGCAGGCCGACCGCGGCCAAGAGAGGATCTTCATCAAGCTGCAAGGCCGACGCAGACACTTCACTATATTCTGCCAAACCAAAGAAATAGCAAAACAACAGAAAAGGAATACATCAGCAAACGTAAGAGAGCAAGAAAGCCGTCAAAATAAAAAAGAGTATAGTATGTACCTCCAGCAGCAGCAGACATCTGGTTTAGCCGCTCAGCCACGGCCTATTCCCGCTGGAGGTGCTCCTTCTTAGCGATACCCAGGTCTTTCTCTGCTTTCTTTGCCTTAGCCAATGCTAACTTAGAAGACTTCTCAGCATTGACTTTGGCAGCAGTGGCGGCATCAAAAGCTATCCTAGAAGCTTCGAGTTCAGCTTTTAGCGACGCAATGCGAGAATGGGCTGCCTTCAGAGCACCTGGGTTAAACAAAGAGGAAAGAAACAGTCAAGCAAGGAAGCAAAGACAGGCATACAAAGATAAAGAAGTATAAAAGCAAAAAGAACAAGACTTACCTTTAGAGGCCTTGGCAACTTTTAGGTACTCGACGCATTCACTGCCCAAGTCGACGAATCTCTTCATCAGGCTCTGTCCAGAAAATAAGATGTGAGCATCAACACGTAAAGTAAAGTAAATATAACAGTATATTTACGCACGTCGGAGGAGGAGCTTGTGGACTGATCGGCCTTGAGGGTAGCACCGGCGTCGGAAGCTTTCTATAAGCGCCTCGAGCTATGAACAGTGACTGCCCTCTTGGCAGGCTTCTTCGCTGCTTTTTGAGGTTTCGCTGCCGCATCAACCTCTTGTGACGGCGGCTCATTGACAACAAGAGTATCAGGGGCGGGGGTCTCAACAGCAAATCTCTTCAGGTCCTCCTCATCCCTGTAGAAAAGAGAAACAGATAAAGTCAGTTATCAAGGTCGACAGCAAAAAGATAAACAAACAGGTGAGCACTCACAAGTCCATGTAGTCGAAGAGTTCTCCACCATCCTTTGGCTCGAAGGATTCCCCAGCCACAGTCTTAGGGGCGGAGGCACTGGAAGAAGCAATTTCTTCGACACGTTTCCTCTTCCTGTCCATGACAATGTCTTCGGAAAGAGCGGGAGGAGGCATCGTCAAACTGGACCTTTCCAGCGAATCCTCGCCTTCGTCTCCATCATGGCTGTCCTCAGTCTCGGGGGCTTTGGAGGCTGTAGAAACAGGAACATGCTCAATTTCCCCTCCTTCTGGGACAGGAGGGCAAGAAACAAGAAGTCGATGATCCTACAAAGACAAGACAATCCGAAAGACATAAGGCGAAGAATAAAAGGAAAAAATAAGGCAAAGTAAAAACAGCAAAAATTACCGCAGGTAAGGGATGATCGGAATCAAAATGGCTTGCGGCTAAATCCGTAACTTCATCATCTTTGGTGAGAGTGGTAAGAGCTCTCACACGCCTGTCGAGATCCTTCTTCTCCATAAGATTCTTAGATACTCAAGAAGGATCCTCCAAGCCAGAAAAAGTCCACAACTTGGAAAGACGATGCTGCAGCGGTTGAACCCGACGTTGCAAGAAAAAAGCCATGAGTTGTGTACCCAAAAGGGCACCTCCCTTGCCACTTTTCAGCTCTTGGATGCGGGCCAGGAGTGGTTTGATCTCCTCCATCTCAGCTTCTGTGGGAGGCGAATCCCACGAGGCCAATTTCTTCAATTCTTGGGAGACGTCAAAGGGGGCAAGGCCATACTTATTGGAGGGGGAATTCTTCTGGTCCTTGATGTAAAACCACTTGGTCCTCCAACCTTGTACCGAGGCAGCCATTGAAAACTCCAAATACTATGATTCAGAGCGAAGAGAGATGCAAGCTCCGCCCAATTCGGGTCTCTTGGACAACGCGACATTGGGGCGGAGCCGAAAGAGGGCTCTCCAAAGAAGAAAATGGGGATCAATCCCCAGAAATGACTCGCACAAAGTTATGAAGCAAGCAATGTGCAAGATAGAGTTTGGTGTGAGCTGGTGAAGCTGCACACCGTAAACAAAAAGAAGCCCACGAAGAAATTCGTGGGCAGGAAGAGAAAGACCATGCAAAATATAGGCAAAAAACATCACCCGAAAACCATCCCTGGGCTTGGGGATCCGCTCAGTGCTGGGGAAGATAACCTTGTCGTCATTGGAGATGAGGCCATCCGCTTGGGCCTTCTCCAACTCCTTCAGCGTAAAGGCAGAAGGTACCCAGCTCGTTGTGACGTTCTTCCCCTTGGTCATCTTGTGCTTTTGCGCCTGATGCTTCACGCGCATCTACAATCTGCGCAAGGGGGCTCAGCAAGAGATCAAAGGAAAGCAGAGATTGCAGCAATGGTGGCGGCGGCGGAAGCAATGAACTGGTAAACAGTAAATTTCCCCACTCTCCCCTTATATAGCGTCCAGGTAACGGAATGTGGGTTGAGACATGGCGCAAAGAACGGAAACAACAGCCCACTAACGGGCAGAAGAATTGTGAAATTACTGTGTTGCCCATGGGTAACGGTCAAATTCTAGAGATAAATGCAAACAGATTAATGACGTCACAAACGTACGAGTAACGAGAATTGAAGACTATGATATTCCAATGCTGGTTCGAGTTGGTGAGCTTAGGAAAAGAGAGATCAAAGAAGCCGACGAAAAATTGAACTTGGTAGAAGAGGAGTAATCTTTTGAGACCATACTCGAAAAAAGACTTTTCGACTACAGCCTCGGGGGCTACTACCATCGGGAGCGCTGAGCGCGCACCCGACGATGTTATTGAGTCACATTATGATCTCAAGATATGAAAGAATGCATGCTATCTTTGAGACTATACTCGAAAAAAGATTTTTCAATTATAGCCTAGGGGGCTACTTACATCGGGAGCGCTGGGCGCACACCCGACGATGTTCTATAATGAACAAATGAAGGCGAACAAGCTTCTGGAAGAATAACTACTACCATCGGGAGGAAGATTTTTATTGATCATGGTTGAGTAAACCCGAATATTTTGTAGGCTGAAACAGTCAAACAAGGCTGCAACATATGATTCTCGAGTTGCATCATCGCGACAAAACTTGAATGCCGTGGTTGAAATATATCATGAAGGTAAGACCCCAGGATCTGTCCTATGTGGCCCGGTATACGCACATGGATGCGCTCTGCTGGTATGTATCCGTGTCTATGACGCGAAGAAAAATCCTGGTGGACACACTGGGTACCCTGAGAACCACTGGGATTCATTCTTTGTAAGTCCTAAATGCGATAAAAGAATGGGTTTGACCGGTTTCCCAAATTCAAATCCAAGGGGATTGAATTTGAAGTAGGTGGCAAGTGTCTGTTCTGGCAGTTAACTGACCTCTTGATCCATCAGAGTTGTCAGGCTTGTTCATCAAAACCCCTTGCAAAGTATCATTATGAATAAGTTGATAAGACCAAGTCGAAAGATTTAAAGACATGAGGAAGTCGAAGAATTGATCAAGACGAAGAGTAGAAGATCTGAGATTCAACCCGAATCTGCAATTCTGGTAGAATCTCGGGGGCTACTGACAAGGGTATAGATAATAGAGCCTGTTAGTTGAGTACCCCTGAGGCCCATTAAGCTAGGCCCAGTTGTAATACTAGTCGAAATACGAGTTCTTACCGTATATCGATATTGTAATTTGTATCGGACCCTACCTGATCCTCAAGACCTGTCCACCTATATATAGGGGCCAGGAGGGGACGGTGTAGGCCAGATTGAAAGCAAGCCAGGTTCTACACCCACGTTTACTTTCATAGCCACCTTGTTTGACTGATTTTACCTTCGAGTTCATCCGACGCCCTATCTCCCTGATCCTAAGTCCTTCATCTAGGACATTTGTCGAGTTAACCCCTCATCACTATCCTTACCAAGAGTTTCTCGAACTTCTTCATGTCGGGGCAATCCGTAACAAATTCCCCCGTCTCCCAGTCTAAGTAGTAGCGGGACCGGACATAGTTCCTAGTCTGTAAATCTGTGATTTTTGGCCAGGGGTTTTCTTTCCCCAGACGTATCATCTCGGCATCCTCCTTGTCCCAAGTGGGCTGTTTTCCTCGGTAACCGCCGCTTCCGCAATGGTGAGCCCCTAGGTTCAATTCCCGCATTTTCTTCCCCCAGGCGGTCCATTTTTTAGCCTCGTCAGTCTCTAAGGACGACTTGAATGCTTCAAAGTCTTCTCTAAAGAGCGATGGGTCTTTGCTACTTATCTGCTCCCAGCTTTTACCTTTCTTGATCTTGTCCTTCAGCTGGGTTTTCCAGCTGCTCAAGGTGGTGCTCATCTTCGTGAGAGCTAAAGAGTCTATCTTTTTATTGAACGGCTCTGGGAATGTGTATCGTTGGTGAAGCTTCTGGATGAGGGTTGCGGCCAAAGCCTCGTTGGCCTCGCTTCTGAGGTCTTGAGTGTTGAGCGGCACGGTTTCACGGACGATGCACCCTAGTTGCATCGCATACCCTTTGGCAACCACCAAAGGCTCCAAGGGTAGGCCACTTTCGGAGACTAACGTGAAAGGTTCAGTGATGTTGGCGAGCACTTGCGGCCTCCGATCCCTCCTTGGCCTCCTCGCCTTCCTCTTCTTCTTGGCCTCCTCAGGGTTGCCACCGCTATCACCTTTTCGTGCAGTCGGTGGTCTCTTCACTGGTCTCGGCGGCGTCATCCCGGCCCTCTTCCTCATCGCCGCTCTCGGAGGCGGCCCCCCAGCTCTCTTCCTCATCCCGGCCCTCTTCCTCATCACCGCGATCGGTAGCGCCCCCCCGGCCCTCTCCCTCATCATATTCCTGCCACCATTCCTTGTTGGCCTCTCTGGAGACTTCCTCCTGGCTCTTAGGGTTAGAAGTGCCCGATATGTTTATTTGCACTTCATTAAAAAGAGGCAAATAATTAGGACATAATGCAACCAAAAAATTCAAAATTTCGGCATGACCTTTGCTAATTTTTCTACCTAGGAGTGCCCATTTCTCAACCGAAACGGAAGTGAATCAACACTTCGGGAGAAACGAGCAACTCAATCTTGAAACATAGGAAAAAATCACATAAGGCATCGAACTGTTGCAGACATGCACAATGACAACCCAAGGCCGCAAGCAGTGTGCACCATGGTAGGGCTTAATTCTCCAACAGAATGAACTCCAGATATATAGTACTTTTCTGATATTGTTAGCCAGCAATTTAGCAAGTTCAAAATTAAAAAATTCAACCCAAAGGTAATCAGCACAAGACAACAAGGTATACTGAATCTTGCCTGACTAATAGTGTGACCACCCCTAAACCCGAACTGATAGGTAGATATTAGGAAATCGGTCCAGTGGGTCACCGGGTACAACCGGACCCCTTGCATCTATAAACAAGCCCATGAATATATGATATACTGATGTCTAATAAGTAATTCCTGGACATTATTTCCAAATTCTATACCTATCACGAATGTTTAAAATTAGTCCAGAACGAAGCTAAAGTGATACATCATATCTACCTTAGACAAGAGGGACTAACACGAGTCAGAAATTAACCTATCAGTTTATGAGATAACACATGATTCACTTATGTTGCTAAAAGGCAAAAATATCGTGGGATTGTGTCGTGTCTGAATAAAATGGCACTTCACAGTATGAGACTGTAAGCCAAGTGGTGGGCAGGGTGATTTCTGAAGTTGATCCCAAATGTATCTCATCATTCGGAAATATAAGTATAAGCAACAATAATTTTGTTTCCAAAATAACACAAGCTGCAATTTGGTATTTCCGTGTTCATTTTTCTGGTAAGCGATGATGTTTCACCCAACATTAAGCAGCAAAAAGTGTCTATCCTTTCAGACTGTAGGTCAGTTTTATGGTAGAATGGCATATCATTTTATTTCAAATTTTATGATACTGATGTATCATGAGCAAATCGTGCAACAAGGGAACATCAATCAAAATAAAACCACAAACAGAAATTCAGAAATTGACATGATATTGCACCTCTTCAGATATAACACTACACTATATACAAGAAGTCAAGAACCATCATACTGATTTTGACAACCACAACAAATGAACCAAGAGAGGTACACACTTTGAATATAATCACAAAATCACTAGCTATTTTTCTTCTATCACCAAGCCGAATGTGTATCTACTATCTGGCCATCAATGTTTCATCAGAGAATTGTGGATGTGAAAGGCAAACTTATTCACCTAATTGAGCAATCAAAAGTAGTGCAATCCCCAATAATCCGTGGAAAATAGATTCCGTTGCAAAAAAAACATTGCAGTGACTTGTTGAAAATTACCTTGCGGACAGAGAGTAGGATAAGAGCTCGTGCGGGCGGACCGCGAGCCGTAGACAAGTTCGGGTGCGAGGCAACAGGATCAGCAGCGAGTCGGGGCAGACAGCAGGGCGGAGGCATACAACGGGACGGATCAGCAGCAGGTCGGGGCAGACCATCGAGAGGACGAATTTGGACGGGGGTGGCGGGGTCGGGGACGGGGTCGTCGGCGGCTCGATTCGGTGGCTCTTCTCGACCTCGGACGGCGGGAGCCGGGGAGGACCGCTGGGATGAGACCCGGCGGCATGGATGGCCGGTCGCCGGCGGGAGGAAGACCGGGGCGGGTGGGGATACGGGGTGGCGGAGCTAGGGTTCACCGCGCGGGGGAGGGGAATCAAGAGAGAAAGATAGAGTGCGGGGAGAGTGGAGGCTTCTCGACGGTTTTACTAAGTGTAAAATTCTATGGCGCATCTACTGGTGGGATGCGCCACAGAATTGGATAATTCTGTGGCGCATCCCACCAGTAGATGCGCCACAGAATTTATTTCCTTTTTTTAATATTTTAGTTATTAGATGCATACATGTGCATACACAAAACATGTGCATATCTTTTTGCTCTTTCTTGTCTAACATGTGCATATCTTTTTGCTCTTTTTTATCTAACACACACATGTGCATACACATAAAAAATGTCTCGATCACACACACATGCATGTGCATACACATGTGCATACACAAAAAAAGTCTCGATCACACACACATGTGCATACTTAAAAGTCTTCTCCGTCCGGTTCCGAGCTAGCTTAGCGTTTCTTCACAATCTTCTTGCCCTTCTTGTTGGCGGTTGAATACTTTATGCCGGCCACCTTGAGATTTCTTCATGTGAACGGACAACCTTTAGTAGGTAGGGAGGTCTTCCTTCTTACTTTACTAGTAGTAGGCATGTCGAAGTGCTTGTCGAATTCCTCCTCAATCTTCGGGTCACCGTTCTTGTCCAAGTCTTCCTCGTTTGCGTCTCCTTGCATTCCTAGATGCTCCTCTTGCCCCTCCTCACGACAACACGACTAGGCCTCGACGGGTCGGTGATGAAGAAGCATTGGTCAACTTGGCTACCGAGTACCCATGGCTCATTTTTCGTGGATGCGTTCTTCGATTTGGCATCCGGTATAACCATGGTGATGAAATATCGGCCTTCTTTTTCGACCTTCTTGGCCCATCTCACACGGAACATTGGCACCATTTCTCCATAGTAATTGAGCTCCCATATCTCCTCGATCCTTCCGAAAAATCTTTCCTTGACATTAGTCTCGTCATCGGTGTATGATGGCATAGTTACTCCTGAGTTTTGATTTTCACTATTCCTATCCTTTTCCTTGGTGTGGAATCTGTAACCGTTGATGTCGTACCCCTGATAGGTCCTTACGTTATGCCCGGGGCCCTGTGATAAGGTGTATATGAGTTTTTCATCTTCGGTAGAAGGCCTTCTGCTCTGTGCTTGAAGCAGTTGACTTTGATTAAACCAACGCGTGAAGCTGGAGTTGTGCTCTTTGGTTACGTCTCCCATCTTCCTTGGCCGGCCCATATCGATGTAATTCTGCTCGATTATGCTTTTGTGCTCTTGCACAAAAGGTTTGATCAATTTCAAGTGTTGTAGCGCGACCCGGTGAGCCCTTTCAAAGTCATCGCGTCGATTGACAATGCCGACATGGACTGAGCGGTAGCCCTCGCGGTGACCGATGATATGTCCAAAACGTATCTATAATTTTTGATGCTCCAAGCTTGTTTTTACACCATTTGCTTAGTGTTTCGTTACACTTCGTGGCACTTTTATGCATTTTCCGGAACTAACCTATTAACAAGTCGCCACAGTGCCAGTTCCCTGTTTTCTGCTGTTTTTGTGTTTCAGAAAAGTTACACAGGAAATATTCTCGGAATTGGATGAAACAAAAGCCGAACGTCTAGAAATTCACCGAAGCTTCCAGAGAACTGAAGAGGAGACGGAGTGGGGCCACGAGGGCCCCACACAATAGGGCGGCGCAGCCTGGCCCCTGGCTACGCCCCCTATGTGTGACGGCGCCTCGGCCCACTCCTGACGTTGCCCCTTCGCCTATAAAGACCCCTCGACGGGAAAAACCTAAATAACCAATCACTTTTCCAGAACACATCGCGATCCGCCGCCGCCATCGACCCAAAGATCGGGAGGGTCTTGAAGCTCTTCCCGGCACCCTGCTGGAGAGGGGAATCGCCACCGAAGGTCTTCTTCATCGCCATGCTTGCCTCCGGCGCGATGAGTGAGTAGTCTACCTTGGACTATGGGTCCATAGCAGTAGCTAGATGGTTGTTCTCTCCACCATGTGCTTCATGTTTAGATCTCATGAGCTGCCTTACATGATTGAGATCACCGTTATGTAATTCTACATATTGTGTTTGTTGGGATCCGATGAATATTGGTGTTATGATTAAGTTGTTGTTCTGAAATTTATCTTATGTTATCTCTATGTTGTTTGTGATCTTGCATGCTCTCCATGTTAGTAGCTATCTTGGCCGAGTAGTTGCTAGTAACTCCAAGAGGGGGTATTTATGCTTGATAGTTCGGTTCATGCCTCTATTGAATCTGGGGGAGTGACAGAAACCTCTAAGGTTGTAGATGTGTTGTTGTCACTAGGGAGAAAACAACATTCATATGCTCGAGGGCATATGCTTTGTTTACATTACACACTTTGCTTAATGCAATTATCTGTTGTTCGCAACTTAATACTTGTGGAGTTCTCGGATTGATTCGCCACAAGTGGATTATTAGTCATAGATGCAGTTGGATGGTGGTCTATGTATTTTGTTGTAATGCCCGGAGTAAATCGCATAGTGATCTTCTTGACATATCATGTTATCTTTATTCTATCAATTGCCCAACTATAATTTGTTTACCCAGCATGTGTTATTTATCTTGGAGAGACACCACTAGTGAACTGTGGACCCCGGTCCTATTTCCATCATATTGCTATCACCTATTTACTTTACTCGCACTGTTTACTTTACTTGCATATTACTACTGTTTTCCACTCGATACGCTCATACCCTTTGTTTCAAGCAAACCATGAGATTGATAACCTCATCGTAAGTTGGGAACAAAGTATTTGGTTGTGTTGTGTGTAGGTTCCACGTTGCCGCTCGCAAAGCAAAGCCTGGACGAGGCGCCTTATAAATTGTCCGGAGCCATCACGAAGCTAGCAAGCATCACCTTCTGGAGTATTGACTTTTTCCTGGACGATAAAACCTTGGTTTCTTACTGAGGGAGACTTGCTGTTGTGCTCATCATACCTTCCTCTTGGGGTTTCCAACTGATCGGTCATTTTCATCATCACCACCGAAGCAATCAAGCATTTTTCTGGCGCCGTTGCCGGGGAGTGAAGAAGAAGCTCGCACTTCAACTACAAGTTCCCACGTCAACTTGGCACCATCAAGCATTTTTCTGGCGCCGTTGCCAGGAAAAAAGAAGACTTTTGCAAGGGGAGTTTCACACGCACATCCTTTACTTTGTTTTAAGTTTTGCTTTACTTTATTTTACTTGCATCATTTTATATAAAAAACACAAAAAAATTAGTTTCCTTATAGTTGCTTTTATTTACTTGCTCTTAGTTTTGCTAAAATGGCTACTCCTGAAAATACCAAGTTGTGTGATTTTACTAGCACTAATAATAGTGATTTTATCTGCACTCCTATTGCGCCACCTGCTCCTGCTGCAAACTTTTATGAGATTAAGCCTGCTTTATTGAACCTTGTTATGAAAGAGCAATTTTCTGGTGCTAGTACTGAAGATGCTGCAGCTCATCTCAACAATTTTGTTGAGCTATGTGAGATGCAGAAATATAAGGATGTAGAAAGTGATATTATTAAGCTCAAGTTGTTTCCTTTTTCTTTGAGAGGAAAAGCTAAAGATTGGTTGCTATCTTTGACTAAGAATAGTATTGATTCATGGACTAAGTGTAAGGATGCTTTTATTGGTAGATATTATCCTCCTGCTAAAATTTGATAATGAACATGTTGCTCAAGCTTGGGAAAGAATGAAATCTATGATAAAGAATTGCCCCACTCATGGACTGACTACTTGGATGATTGTCCAAACTTTTTATGCAGGACTGAATTTTTCTTCGAGGAACCTATTGGACTTAGCTACTGGAGGCACTTTTATGTCCCTTACCTTGGGCGCCGCAACCAAACTACTCGACAACATGATGGTAAATTATTCCGAATGGCATACCGAGAGAGCTCCACAAGGTAAGAAGGTAAATTTTGTTGAGGAAACCTCTTCCTTGAGTGATAAGATTGATACCATTATGGCTATGCTTGCTAATGATAGAACTCATGTTGATCCTAATAATGTTCCTTTAGCCTCTTTGGTTGCTCAAGAAGAGCATGTTGATGTGAACTTCATTAGAAATAATAATTTTAATAATAATGCTTATAGGAACAATTTTGCTAGTAATAATTATAGGCTGTATCCTTCTACTAATGGTAATGGTTATGGTAATTCTTATGGTAATTCCTCCAACAACACTAGGGCCGCGCCCTCTGAACTTGAAGTCATGCTCAAAGACTTCATGGTTAAACAAACTGCTTTTAATAGAACTGTTGAGGAAAAGTTAGGCAAAATTGATATTCTTGCTTCTAAAGTTGATAGCCTTGCTCATGATGTTGAACTTCTGAAATTAAAAGTGTTGCCTAATGATGTGAAGGAGCACGATACTTTTGCTACTGCTAATGCTATTCAAGTTAGAATTGATGAAAATGTTAGATTGTTAGCAGAATTGCATGCTAGATGGGAAAGAGAGGATGAGATTGCTAGGAATATGAAAGTTTGTACTATTAATACCTCTAATGATATTGTTCCAAATGCTAGCAATCCTCTTACTTTGATTGGTGTAGAGAAAACTCCCACTCCTTGTGTTAAAAAGCCTAAAACTGCTAAAACTTTTTCTCAAAAGAGTGCTGAAATTTTTCGGAGTGTAGGAGATGATAGCTCTATTTCCTTTAATGATTTTGATGTTGATGGTTGCAATATATCTGAAGTAATTTTGTTCTTGCAAAATCCTGCTTTGAGTCCCAATGCTAGTTCTATAAATGTTGCTTTTACTAAGCATATTACCAATGCTCTCATAAAAATTAGGGATAAAAAGTTGCAACAAAAAGCTTCTATTCCCAAGAAGTTAGAAGATGGTTGGGAACCCATCATTGATATGCATGTTAATGGTTTTGATTGCCATGCTTTATGTGATCTAGGTGCTAGTATTTCTATTATGCCTAGAAAAATTTATGACATGCTTGATTTGCCACCGCTTGAAAAATGTTATTATGATGTTCCTATTGCTGATGTTGCTAAGAAGAAACCTTTGGGAAGGATTAATGATGTTCTTATTATGGTTAACAATAACCTTGTTCCTGTTGATTTTCTTGTTATGGATGTTGAATGCCATGCTTCATGTCCTATTATTTGGGAAGACCCTTTCTTCGAACTATAGGTGCCATCATTGATATGAGGGAAGGCACCATCAAATATCAATTCCCACTTAAGAAAGGTATGGAACACTTCCCTAGGAAAAGAAAGAAATTACTTTTTGACTCTATTCTTAGAGCAAATTATGAGCTTGATGCTTCATCACTTGATGTTACTTGATTCGCAATTTTCTGCGCCTAGCTCAAAGGCGTTAAATAAAGCACTCTTGGGAGATAACCCAATGTTTTCTTTTCAGTACTTTTTCTTTTATTTGAGTCTTGGAAGTCATTACTACTGTAATGACCTCTCCTTATCATTTCTATTTCGTTGTTGTGCTAAGAGAAGCCTCTAATTTGAGCGAGGTAAGATTTGGGGATGTTGCTGTCCTGAAACAGTTTTCGGTGCTGCACCGTAAAAATTCGTGAAAATTCTCTGTATATCTTTTGGACCTGCGATTTCTTGTGCATATGCCCCAGGTTATATACAAACTTTCATTAGTTGAACACTTTTTGATTTGAGCAACAGAAAACCCCTTTAAAAATCGACCTTTATCAGCTATTCTGTTTTGACAGATTTCTGCCACTATTCGTTTTAGCTGCTTTATCGCTTTTTTTAGTTCTTTTGATCACGGAACTTTTGGGGAAGTTGCTACAGTAGTATATACTTTATATGTGGTAGTTTTGGGTTGAAACCTGAAGCAAAAGAGGTTGATTCATTGTTATGCTTACACTAATGTTGCTAATAGAATTGTGTTGAGTTTTGTATGAAGGAAGTTTTCAAGTGTAGGGATTGGAGAATGATGAGATGAGTTGAAGAATGGACAAAAGCTCAAGCTTGGGGATGCCCATGCATCACCCCAAGAAATATCCAAGAAGTACAAGCATCAAAGCTTGGGGATGCCCCCGAGGCACCCCTTCTTCATCGGCAAAAATCAGGTCACCTTTCAAGACACTATATTTTTATTGCTTCATGCACTATGCATTTTTCTTGGAGCGTCAGTTGTTTTAGTTTTCAGTATTAGTTTATTTTAGTTTGCTGCAATAAATGGTTGGACCCCAACAAATTTCTTTTGGAGAAGTTGCCTTGCTTTTCATTTGCCAAGAATGCTCTAGTTTTCACTCTTATCAAAAACCGAGTGTTCTTCTTTTTCTGCTACTGCTTTTGGTTTTCATTTTCGCCTTGATTTGCGTTCAGATCTTCTTATATCTTTTTATCAAGGTGTATTTTTTCTTCTGGTCCATGTTGGTTTTCCTCAAAAGAGTTGGTTTAAAAAAGTTCGAATGGCGTTGGAAAAGAGAAAAAGATTTATGCAAAAAAGTGGTACAAAAAGGAGCTTGTTTAGACTGCGACTTAGAATTTTTCATGTCATGCTTGATGTCTTTTTGATAGTATGCTTAGTGGTTTTGCTATAGCATGACTTGTCTCAAATGACTGAGATTGCTTAATGAGCCTTTGAAAAAAATCGTGCGTTGTTTTTACCATTTGGAAGCATTATTTTGGTTTTCTCCTTGATGCTTTATTTGGGTTGACTTGGCGCATGCTCACATATGTTAGACTCTTACAAAGTCGCCAATAGCCTCTATGATCATTTAGTTTTTGACTTTTGATGCCATCTTATGCTTCTTTTAATGTTGCTTTGCATCCAACTCCTAAAAATCAAGTTGTTCCAACGTGTCCACCATACATACCTATTAGCAATTTGCTATTCCAAAGTACATTTGACTTGCTTTTATCTACTCTTCAAATTAAACTCTTACCAGTGTTATGCGAAAATTGGTCAGTAAAGCTCTCACGAACCTGATGGCACACTTTATTTTTCTCATTCTTAAAAATTTGACATTGTGGCTCTCTTATGTTGAGTTGTTATTCTTGCAAGTTATAAGTTGGAAATTAGCCCATCCATGCTGTCATGGGGCAAGCTTTCGACATTGCACTTCATCTTATTTGAGTTGATATCGTGATCTTTTGTTTATGGATACTCGCGGTGTGAAATAAATTGGAATCTTGTGGAGTTCATGGAGTTTGTATATGTGTTAGAGAAACGCCTGGGCCGCCAATCTAAGCCATGCATAATTCATGGTGGAAATTTGCAGCATGCCCATAGTGGACATTCGACGACACATCTCAAAATAAAAAGCTATACAAATGGTAAATAAAAGAGATATCGAGGTGTTCATTGTCTGCTTATCCTGTCATTTTGATGTGGGCTTGTTCCATATCATCGGGCAAGGAGGTACCTCGTTGGTGGTTCTCGATGATACGCTTATACTTACAATGACAAGAACTTGCTTGGGACCTAAGCAAAGTAGCGCGAGGTTTGGGTACTCATATTCACGGGCCACGAGGTTTTCAACTTATGATTTATCAAGCATATGCATCATAATTGTACTCGCATTAACTTTAACCATTCAAGATGCTTATGATGGGGGCAATGAGAGCTCAAAGCTAGTAAGTACCATAATTTTTGAAGGTTTATAAAACTTGCAATCACTGCTTCCCTCTGTGAAGGGCCTTTCTTTTTACTTTTATGTTGAGTCACCACCTTCTACCTTTATGCACCGTCTAAGAGAGCATAGTTGTCATTCTGAGTATAATGTGCATTGTCCCAAAGTTTTCATTGATTGATTCATGATCATGGTTTCACTTGTTCTTAAATTATTTGTATCTAGTCGCCCTCTTAAACTTGAAGGTGTCCTATGCATTTATGTTTTGCTCTCCATGAAGGACAAGCTGAAAACCATTTGTATGTTTTTCCTTATGATTTGAACACACGTTTGACTTTCATTGTTTCATTTTCATGATCTTTTGTTTGTGTTCTATTTTCATGTTATAACATGGTTGCTAAGTTTCTTCTATCAAGATTATATCTTTCATGCCCATGTTTTAAGTTCTTTTGATCCCAACACTCAATGCTTACATAGATGATCAAGATTGTGTAGGTGCATGTCACCTCAAAAATTATTTCTTTTGTTATCACTTACCTACTCGAGGACGAGCAGGAGTTAAGCTTGGGGATGCTTGATACGTCCAAAACGTATCTATAATTTTTGATGCTCCATGCTTGTTTTTACACCATTTGCTTAGTGTTTCGTTACACTTCGTGGCACTTTTATGCATTTTCCGGGACTAACCTATTAACAAGTCGCCACAGTGCCAGTTCCCTGTTTTATGCTATTTTTGTATTTCAGAAAAGTTACACAGGAAATATTCTCGGAATTGGACGAAACAAAAGCCGAACGTCCAGAAATTCACCGAAGCTTCCAGAGAACTAAAGAGGAGACGGAGTGGGGCCACGAGGGCCCCACAAAATAGGGCGGCGCGGCCTGGCCCCTGGCCGCGCCACCTATGTGTGACGGCGCCTCCGCCCACTCCTGACGTTGCCCCTTCGCCTATAAAGACCCCTCGACGGGAAAAACCTAAATAACCGATCACTTTTCCAGAACACATCGCGATCCGCCGCCGCCGTCGACCCGAAGATCGGGAGGGCCTTGAAGCTCTTCCCGGCACCCTGCCGAAGAGGGGAATCGCCACCGGAGGTCTTCTTCATCGCCATGCTTGCCTCCGGCGCGATGAGTGAGTAGTCTACCTTGGACTATGGGTCCATAGCAGTAGCTAGATGGTTGTTCTCTTCACCATGTGCTTCATGTTTAGATCTCATGAGCTGCCTTACATGATTGAGATCACCGTTATGTAATTCTACATGTTGTGTTTGTTGGGATCCGATGAATATTGGTGTTATGATTAAGTTGCTGTTCTGAAATTTATCTTATGTTATCTCTATGTTGTTTATGATCTTGCATGCTCTCCGTTGTTAGTAGCTATCTTGGCTGAGTAGTTGCTAGTAACTCCAAGAGGGGGTATTTATGCTCGATAGTTGGGTTCATGCCTCTATTGAATCTGGAGGAGTGACAGAAACCTCTAAGGTTGTAGATGTGTTGTTGCCACTAGGGAGAAAACAACATTCATATGCTCGAGGGCATATGCTTTGTTTACATTACACACTTTGCTTAATGCAATTATCAGTTGTTCGCAACTTAATACTTGTGGAGTTCTCGGATTGATTCGCCACAAGTGAATTATTAGTCATAGATGCAGTTGGATGGCGGTCTATGTATTTTGTTGTAATGCCCGGAGTAAATCGCATAGTGATCTTCTTGACATATCACGTTATCTTTATTCTATCAATTGCCCAACTGTAATTTGTTTACCCAGCATGTGTTATTTATCTTGGAGAGATACCACTAGTGAACTATGGACCCCGGTCCTATTTCCATCATATTGCTATCACCTATTTACTTTACTCGCACTGTTTACTTTACTTGCATATTACTACTGTTTTCCACTCGATACGCTCATACCCTTTGTTTCAAGCAAACCGGTGAGATTGACAACCTCGTCGTAAGTTGGGAACAAAGTATTTGGTTATGTTGTGCGCAGGTTCCACGTTGCCGCTCGCAAAGCAAAGCCTGGACGAGGCGCCTTAAAATTATCCGGAGCCGTCGCGAAGCTAGCAAGCATCACCTTCTGGAGTATTGACTTTTTTCTGGACGATAGAACCTTGGTTTCTTACTGAGGGAAACTTCCTGCTGTGCTCATCATACCTTCCTCTTGGGGTTCCCAACTGATCGGTCATTTTCATCATTAGCACCGAAGCAATCAAGCATTTTTCTGGCACCGTTGCCGGGGAGTGAAGAAGAAGCTCGCACTTCAACTAAAAGTTCCCACGTCAACTTGGCACCATCAACCGACTCCAGCGAGCCTGCCGAGGTGCGTCCTGGTGGGCAGACCAACATGATCCTTGTCGTCCTCGGTGCTTAGATAATTCTTGCAGAAGGAGATGCACTCGTAGGTTAGAAACCCCTTGGCCATGCTTGCGTCTGGATGGGCCCTGTTGCGAACGTATCCTTTCATGACACAGTTCTGCCTTTCGAAAGGCATCATGTTGTGGAGGAACGTCGGGCCGAGCTGCCTGATGTCATAAACGACATGGAGACGGAGATGGAAGCATATATCACAGAATGCGGGCGGGAAGTAAATCTCGAGCTCACATAGTATCACCACGATCTCATCCTGTAGCATCTTGAGCTGCCTCACGCCGATCGACTTCCTGGTGATAATGTCAAACAAGTTGCAAAGGCCAAACAATGTATCACGGACGTGCTCGTCCATTATCCCTCGGATCGCAACGGGAAGTATCTGTGTCATGAGCACGTGACAATCGTGAGACTTCATCCCAGTGAACCTCTTCTTTGCTACGTCCAGATATCTGCTTATATTCCCCGAGTAACCGTGAGGAACTTTCACGCGTAGGAGGCACCTGAAAAACTGCTCGAGCTCCTCCGGACTCATTGTGAAGCAGGCAGCAGGAAGCACCACCGCGTTCTTCTTAGCTCTTTTGCGGAGACGTTGAGTCCCTTCCGTCTGATCATCATCATCATTGTCATTGTTGTCATCAGTATCGGGGGCTTGAAGAGCTTTTCTGATGCCAAAATGTTTCAGATCGTATCTTGCTTTCGGCCCATCATTGGACTTTTCCGAGTTGCAAAGAGTGCCAAGCAGACTCTCGGTAACGTTCTTCGTAATGTGCATGACATCGAGACTGTGGGGCGTGTGGAGGACCTTCCAGTACTCCAAGTCATGGAAAATAGACCTCGCTTTCCATACACCGAGCAGCGGCTCTGGCTTCGCTCGCTTCTTTCTCGGCGCTGGGCACTCCTTCCAATTTTTCAGAAGATCATCGATTTCTGCGCCGCTCCTCTGTCGCGGGGGTCCATCGGGCTCATCTTTACCATTGAACAGATCACCGCATTTTCTCCATGGGTGATCCAAGCGAAGCCACCTTCGAGCACCTGGGTACACGGTTTTCGAGGACCCGGGATCCCTTGGTAGCTGTAGATGCGGGGTCTCGTCCATGCACTTCACACAGCCGCAGAATCTGTGGCTGACCTGGGCAGATACGTATGCGCAACCAGGATAGTCCGTGACCGTCGTGATCAACGTGGCTCTCATATCGAAATAAGTTCTACTGTAGGCGTCCCACGTACGGGGTGGCGTCTTCCACAACGTGTCTAACTCCTCTTTCAGCAGCCCGAGATACAAATGCATGTCGACACCTGGTTGTTTCGGCCCCTGAATGAGAATACTCAGGTGTATGTACCTTTGCTTGGTGCATAGCCACGGGGGTAGGTTGTAAGGCCATACAAACACAGGCCAAGTGCTATGCGTGCTACTCTGGTTGCCGAACGGATTGAGTCCATCGGTGCTCATACCCAGCCTGATGTTCCTTCCGTCGCCCCCGAACCTAGGGAAGGCGATGTCCAATGCTTCCCACTGGCCAGCGTCTGAAGGGTGTGTCAGCATATAGCCCATCTCCGGATCTTCTTCGGGCTTCTCCCTTTCCGTGTGCCATTGCATGAGCTTTGCTTCCTTAGGGTCCACGAAATACCGCTGCAGACGGGGAGTGATAGGAAAGTACCATACCACTTTTCGAGGTACCTTCTTGTTCCCAACCTTGTACCGTCCGTGGCCGCACACCGGACATGTGGTCATGTCCTTGTACTCGCCCCGATAAATCAAGCAATCATTGATGCAGGCATGGTATCTTTCGTGCGGTAGGTCAAGAGGGCACACAACTTTCTTGGCCTCCTCGATACTACTTGGCAATGTGTTCCCCTCTGGGAGACGATCGTGCCAGAATTTCAAGTTCTTGCTGAAGCTAGAATCGGTCCATTTGTTCTGCGTCTTCATCTGCAGACAATCAAGCGTTACATGCAAGCGCGTATCCTGCGGACGGCACCCAGGAAAGATCGGAGTCATCCCGTCTTTCTCCATTTACGCCAGCTTGGCTCTCTCTCTGGCTGCAGCTCTGTCGTTGCTCGTCTCCTGGAGGAGCAGATCTTGAACATGAGAGTCCCGCAAGGCCGAAATTAGCGGAGTCGCGCTGGAATCTTCTTCTTCATCATAATCTTCTCCGCCGGCAACTTCTACTTCATGATGATCTTCTCCGCCGACTTCTTCTTCATGATGATATTCTCCGCCGACATGTGGTGCTTCGTCATCTCGCTCGCCACCATGGTCTTCATGCGCACCATTTGTTGGGGCCGGCCGCGCCTGGTTGTCCTGCATGAAACCGCGCCTCAGCAGGTGCTCCTCCAGTTGTCCGGAATCAGGGTTGATCCAGCGCTCGAGTTTGCATGATCGACACGGACATCTTATCTGGCGCCTATTGTTCCGAATCATGTCCTCCTTCGCGTCTTTCTTGTATCTACTAATTCGAGCGGAACTCATCGAGAGGACCATGGTTGTCTGCCAATGGTATACATAGAGCAGAAAATTAGAACCGCAACACATGCACACACATGCATGGACCTCTCCTAAAGGTATACATAGAGCGGAAAAATTCGACATGACCTCTCCTAAAGGTAGGACGTATGGGTAGTGCAAAAATTTGCCGAAACGGAAATGAATCAATGTCTCGACAAACATCCATGCACCACACCGGCACACACACAAGCGCTTCACGTGCAACAATCATCCATACACAAGATCGACATGCATATGCATGTCCCCTCCAAATACTCACCTTGTAGATTCGATACCGAGACGAGACCGCGATCGATGAGTTGGAGAGGAGGAGAGAGTATGGAGAGGCTTCTCCTCACCACCAATTATGTATCAACCAAAGTAAGTGCAATAAATACCAAAGAAAGTGAAAAGTATGGCCAAAATGGGATGAGAGGGAAGGGGGGGACGAGCTAGATCTAGATGGAGGAGAGGAAGATGAATGGCTTGGGAGTGTTGTAGCTAGGTGGGAGGTTGGCACTTTTCTAGGTGGGACGAGCTAATTCTGTGGCGCACCAAGACCAGTGCGCCACAGAATGACTTCTTTCTGTGGCGCACCAGGGCCAGTGCGCCATAGAATTACTGCATTCTGTGGCGCACTGGTCTTGGTGCGCCACATAATGCTCTAATTCTGTGGCGCACTGGCCCTGATGCGCCACAGAAATAGAGGAACCAATGATTGGGACTGGCAGGGCGTGGGTCCCACCCTATTTCTGTGGCGCATGTTCTTTTGGTGCGCCACAGAAATGACATATTTTTGTGGCGCACATAGTGTGGTGCGCCACAGATATTATTTCTGTGGCGCACTACTAGCTGGTGCGCCACAGAATTGCATCTTATCTATAAGGGCTTTCCTACTAGTGTGATAGACGATGCAGAAACATGTCCTGCCTGCTCTACATGTCATGCCAATTTGCAGAGCGTAAGTGGACTCGATAATGAGAAGCTTTTGTTGACTTATCTTAACACCAGATATGATTCAAGCTCAGAATGATGAGTGAGTTGAGGATGCTCTAGATTATGCTTGAATTATCATGTCTTTACACTTGTAACAGTACAGCAGTTATTTGAACATGAAAAGATTCAAGTAACTGGAAAGAGATATATTAGATTGATACCTAGTGTCTAACTTTGCAAGTAGCTTGTTACAGTTGCCTTGTGCCAAACGCTTAGTTCAGTGAAGAACATCAAGAACCATTCAGAGGACTGCATGTTCTAGTTTGCAGTGCACCGTTCTGGCATTTTCTATAGTTATTTCTGTTAATTTAATAAGAACAATTAGAGAAAAGAATAAATAAAGGGAGTTAGGAGAAAAAAGGGATAATGAAAGTGATGCTTGTTGGGACAAATTAAAGCAGATACATCAGATGATCTGAGTGATGGGAACTGGAAAGGCAAATGCCTTCCTCTATGCACCATCATACACAAGAAGCAATATTATTTTTCTTTTGACGATAACACAAAAGGCATAACTGCGAGATGCAATCCATGTTCTTCACTTCTCAAAATTATTGCAACAGCACTGTCACAGCAACGTGAAAGAGAATGTGGGGGCTCTTTGCCGGGCAAATGATCGAACACCTGGTGTGCACCGGGGTCTCTGTAGCTGTAACTTGTCAGCCACTAGCTAGCTACTCCTAGAAGATGATAACGTCTAGTGGATCTAGTGCTGGTAGGCAAGCGATCGAGCACCTGAGGCGGTTATTACCTGTTTGCTGGAGAAGATAGGATGGATTGACCCCGTCAAATCTAGCCAAGATCCGCCAACCTTTCCAACTTCTCTTTTTGCTTAAAGGCGATGACTTTGCAGGTTTCAAGTTTCAACTCGGGACAGAGAATTACAGGGAGCAGAATAAAAAGACGATGATTTGATGTGATACGCCAAGGGTTGACTTGTAGCTTGAGCAATGTTGCTACCAGGGAGTATATAAACATCAGGAGCTCTTGGAACTGTCGGCTATTGCATGGCGCTAAGTAAAGGGTAGTGGAACTCAGAAAATCTCAGTGTAGCTTCCGGTAGAGCGATTAGTGACCAGAGTACTTTTTTCCTCGGTATGAAAACATACCGGTGAGCGACGGTATTTCCGCTTTTTGAAAATATCAGAAATACCTGCCAAAATACCATCCAATATTTTTCTGACAAACTCATAAATTTGTTTAAAATTTATCTAAAATATTCAAATTTGAGGAAATTGTGTAAATATCAGCAAATTTCGTCTATAAGTATTCTTTTCTCGGTGGCAGCCGGTAAAACCGGTTTCCGGCAAGATACCGAAAATACGGGCTAAGATAAAAATCTCTATTAGTGAGACGTTGAACTAACATCAGTCATATTACATTACTTACGTACGCTGCTTATAGTGGAAAGTATTTTAGACTAGTTGATGACCCATAACTAGTGATACACGAATCACTAATTGTACTTTCAGGATGCCGGTGATGCCTATAAAGTTTCATGGCCTACATGGGATCCGAAAATAGTATTTCACGACTTATAATATACTTTGTGCTTTAAAAACTACCGGGTAAGAAAAAAAATACGCATCTTTCGTCAAACATATTTTCAAGACGAAGAACTATCTGGATATACATTTTTTCATGTTAGTATCATGGTACTATTAGATATTGGTTTTAAATATAACTTTAACAAGGAGTGGTATTTTGGCTCTCATGTGCATACACTTTCTTTATTTAAAATAAATTTTTATTGTGTCTCAAAATGTTAAAAAATTGAAACAAAAATCCCCATGTTAAAATAACTTTAACATGCTTACAATGTTGTTTCATGAATTTTTTTTTTGTGTGACGTATGCAAAAAAGATAAAATTTAATGCTAGAATAAGGCTTCTCACATTTTTTTGCATTACCCACAAGAAGTATCGGTTTGCCGCGAAATCTTAGTAATGCAATATGTACGCTCAAAATTTTCGTCAAATTTTACAATGGTTAGAAATGCATCTTTTCGGTAAAGAGGGAGCATATGTACATGAGAGCCAAAATAAATTTCCTAACATATCTAAAATAAATTCAAATTTAAATATTATTTGTATTTTGAGCACATTCTTTATCCCTCATGGAGGACCATATAAATGTTGAATTAATGTACTATTGAATTTAGGCCAGCACTGGATGCACAACACGATGATAACCAATTGGGAACTCATAAAACTGTAGATTTATGCCAAATTACTTTAAAATCAGTACAAACAAATGGTAATTAACTGCTTTATTTATGTACAAACTATTTACTTACTTAAATACTCAGTTGGCTTACCACTCCAAGCAAACATTTATTCTTCTGTTTGTCACGCTATTGTGTGTCCACATGCCTTATTTTTTAGCATAAGTGAAGGATTGTATGATATCGAGTTTGTATCAGGATATGTATTAGATTAAGATAATCAGAAGACACTATATCATACTGACAGCATTCAACAAGAGCTAAAAATATATTCACTACTGGTTAAACTTTAGATACTCAGAGGAAAGTGTGTTGTTTGACTTGCAAGTATCCTCAAATGAAGTTTTGTGCCGAGTCAAATGGCACGCACAAGAACCGGTCACGAACTAATGCTGATTCCGGTCCTTCGCAAACACTGACCATGAAATCTCTTTAGACATTATTATGATGATATATATACGAAAAAACAACAATCCAAATGTGTGATTCTAACACACGCAGAGAGATAACACGAGCTCTTATTTTTCAGTCCACTTGTTAAAACACTTGTTATTTTCTCTCACATTTTTTTATTCATTTTCTGTTGTCCTACTACAAGAGCGTTGCCCCTCTTCCTCTCTATATCTCCGATCCCCTCCGGCGCCGGCGCGCCGCTCCCAGCTCCGAGCACGGCGTCTGTCTGTGTGAACCTGTCATCGCTTCGCTCCGCTAGCGCCGCCTCTCATGGCTTCTCCCACGGCCTCCGCCGCCGCCGCGGTCTCCTACCTCTCACCGCCGTCCGTGGCTGCCGAGAGGCCAATTCCCCACGGCCGCCTCCTCTTCCGCGGCTCCCGCGCCGGCTCCAGACCCCTACGGCTCAACTCCACACGACGCCGCGGGCTCTCGCCGGCGCCTAGAGCTGCCAAGGTCTCTACCCTATTTTCCTAGCATTGAGGACTGTACATATTTATGTATCTTCCACAGCCTTCTCACTGGTTGGTTCTTGATTGGAAATTCCAGGCTGTGGAGGCAGAGAATGCCGGTCCCCTAAATGTCATGATAGCAGGTGCTCCGGCGTCCGGGAAGGGCACGCAGTGCGAGCTCATCAAGGCCAAAGTAAGTGAATTTGGGATTCAGCCTTGTAAAATGATTCCATTTGCTTCACGATGCATTATGTGAATTGGGATTTAGCCCTTGTGATACTATGTCATGTGTATTGTGTAATTAGCATTGTGCAATAACAACAACACGGTAACACTTAAAGTTGCAAGTATTTGTCTGAGAATGGTGGACTACTTTTCCATATTGTGTCAAGTAACTGGCACTGTAATTTGCAGTATGGTCTGGTGCACATTTCAGCTGGAGATTTATTGAGGGCGGAAATCGCCGCTGGCACTGAGAATGGGAAGCGGGCCAAGGAGTTCATGGAGAAGGGGCAGCTGGTTCCTGACGAGATTGTTGTTAATGTGGGCATCTTTTCTTACATTTTTATTAATGTGGTTCGGGTTAGCAATGGTAATACTGAGAAGCATTTTTGGGTTATTGTCAGATGGTGAAGGAACGTCTTCTTCAAGCAGACGCTCAGGAAAAGGGCTGGCTTTTGGATGGTTACCCAAGAAGTTATTCACAGTCAATGGCACTAGAAAATCTTGGAATCCGACCTGACATTTTCATTCTATTGGATGTAAGTGCCCAAGCCCAACAATATCAAACTGTTGGCATATGTGCAAATTATGAATCATACTTCAGCTTCTTGCTTCTTGGTGTATGGTACTACTAGTACCAATTGTATTTCTTCAAAGTTTGAGTACTGCTTCTAGACCTTGGAACGCTGCTGGTAGCTACCCTTAGTCTAACTAATGGATTGAACAGGGAAAACACTGACATTCTTGACCAATGTTGAATTTTGCTTTAGAAAAGATGGAAATAAATATTTATGTTCTCTGGTAGTTACATTATAGAATTTAAAGATTTAACCTCTCCAGAATTAATAAGACTCACAATTTCTAATCGAGCATCTTAAGTGCATTTACTTTGCTAACTGCTAACACCATAATATGTAATATTTACACATTTGATGTATATTCATGCTTTTTTTATCCCATTGAATTTGGCTGCAGTTTATTAAGTAGATTCTACAATGGAAAGCGTAGTATTAGCACATTTTTGTTTGAGAGGAATATTACCTCATCCGTTGCCAATGTAGGTTCCGGATGAACTTCTTGTTGAAAGGGTGGTTGGCAGACGGCTGGATCCTGTAACTGGGAAAATATACCATCTTAAATATTCTCCGCCAGAGAATGAAGAAATTGCATCCAGGCTTACACAAAGATTTGATGATACAGAAGAAAAGGTACATGTTTTGACTTTATGCATATTATTAGTTGATGGCAAACGTAGTTGTGCATTTATCCTTAGACAGGATGGAAGTGCAGAGTTGTTATTAGATATGCTGTGCATTCCGTTGCTACAGCTGGTTGTTGTTTGTCTGCTACTAATTGAAACTAGCTTGACATACTTGTTATGCCCCTGTGGACCAGAAGTTCATGGTATGGAAGTTGTACATTTTTGTTATATATTAATATCTGATAAAAAAACTTGGGCGCTAAATACATTGTAGTTGCATGTTTATACTGTGCAAGACCTTGCGCTGTGTTCCATGCATATTTTGATTTGACAGCGTACTGTGATTTTGTGACTGGAGAATAATTCTGAATCTATGTGGTAGAGTTTCTGATGTAGCATGCCAGTTCTTGAACTGCTTGTTATGATGATGGAACCGACATAGTGCCGTTCTGTTGGATATTTCTTTCCCAGTCTGACATTTCTCATTAACTGTTTATCTATTAATGTGGATTGTGATAATCAAATAATGTTATCAGTATCTGATTTTCATGCGTGCATGCTTCTTTTCTTTTACAGGTTAAGTTGAGGTTGCAGACTCATTATCAAAATATCGAGTCCTTGGTCTCAATATATGAAGATGTTATAGTCAATGTAGGCAAAATATCTCTTCCGATCTGAGAACTCTTTGCCTTATTATTCAACTCGAGGCTGATAATGTTATTCTAGTTTATGTTGTCTATATTCCTTCGAGCTATCCTATCATAGATTAATCTGAAGTCAGCAAAAAAGTATATTATCAAAAATCATGAACATATTTACTCTCCTAATTAGATGAAGTAATAATTATAGTTATCAATTTCTTTGTTATTCAATGACACTTGTTCTACCTTTTGCTGTCAAGGTTATGCTATGCTGCACTTTGACTAAACATTATTTTTCCTTATTTGGGGTTTAGGTAAAAGGAGACACCACGGTGGAAGATGTGTTTGGTGAGATCGACAAGCTGCTCACTTCTAGCCGGAATAAGAAAACAGAAATGGTGGCTAGCTCATGAGCAGAAAAAGCTGCGCGAATTGGACAAGCAGTTGAAGTTTGATTTTTTTTCTCTCAAGACAAACGCAAGTGACAAAGCATTGGTAGGATGATTGTTAGAAACCCATCATATATGTGTCACTATCCTGTAAGAATACAGATCTTTATTAGGAATGCATTGATTTATACAGCCCAAATGGAAGGTTGCTCGAGTTTGCACTTCGCAATGTACATTTGTGTTGCACATCTCCACTGCATGTTCATCACTCTAATGTGGGGCGTGTCAGATGTTTTCTGGTGCTAGCTTAGATTTTTTTCGTGCTTATCTTTTAACAATATAAAGTGAATTGGCTATAGAACTATACAAACATACGTGTATACCCAGCATTCACTGTATGACAGAAAGAAGAACAAGTTTATAGACATCTCCATGTAAATTAACTATCCTTTAATCGATAATATTTGGCATCCAACACAAATCAGGGAGTGAGACCATGCTGCAAGACAGACGGAGTTTTGGAATCCGTTGTCACAGCCTATACTTATTTATTTGACCCAGAGTTCCAACCACATGAACATGATCATCTGATCAGCACTACATGATTTCAACTACAGCTCGGCCAACGATCTTGCCCTCGTTGAGATCCTCATATGCGCTGTTTGCCTCTTCGAATTTGCATTTCCTTGAGACGGCATTCTGGAGATTGAAGGTGCCTCTCTCAGCGAGCTTGACTATCTGAGGAAGATCTTGCCTGGCTCTTGCACCATACGAGCCAATGATTTTGACCTGGTTCCAAGTAATAACGTTAGCAGCCAAGAATGTAACACAACGAAGCAAGGCAATTTAGTCAAATGGTAGCATTGAAAACAGATACAAGATAATACCAAAACTAAATATTAACCAAGTAAAGGGATTGCTACCAGTATCAGCAAGAATTAGCTTAAGATCTGGATTAATGAACCGACTGCACTTTGTTGGGGCTAGATTGTGTACCTGTCGGCGAACAAGACGGGTTATATCTACCTCGCCTACTACGTTAGTAGCAGCAAGCCCAATCATAACAGCTTTGCCCCCATCTCGTACACTTTGGGTGCACTGGGAAAACGTCAATGCCTTACCAAGTGCCTCCACAGCCACATCCACACCCCTACCACCAGTAATTTCCTGTGAATAGTAAGATATTAGCATCAGAATTGGAACACTAGCTAAGATTGAAGATGCACATTTGGACACAGCTCACGATTAGGATGAGGTATTGAAAAGCACTATCGCAACAAACTGCATTATGTTAACTTCAGTTGTTACGGGGCTAAATCACAAATTTGTTTTAATACCTTGATCTTTTCAACTGCATCTTCTTTAGCTGCGTTTACAGTGTGGGTTGCTCCAAGTGTTTTAGCATTCTGGAGTTTCTCATCAAGGACGTCCACCGCAATGATTTCGGAAGCTCCAAAGGCTCTCGCTATCTGTAAGCAGCTGCAACGTTGGAGTTATTAGAATACGCCAACAGAAGCTACTGAGAGATAAAGATTTTAGCCCTTTCTTTCAAGCAGAGACAGACGGAAAATATTCTCATATCAGCTAACCTTGATCCGACCCCTCCAACCCCAATCACTGCTACCGAATCACCAGAACGCATTTCAGCAGCATGCCTCAAAGCGCCATATGCGGTGAACACAGCACATCCTAGGATCGCTGACTCTGTGTACGGCAACGAGCTAGGAAGAACTGCTAGTGCATTGGCCGGCACAACACAGTATTCCGCAAGCCCGCCCATGCTGTACATGTACACTGGCTTTCCTGGAAGCATATCGATCATGTAAGCAACACTACAATCATATTGTGACACTAGCAACATATTATGCAAAGGAATTCCTAAATTACCATTGCTGCGTAGAAATAGTCGGGTTTCACCATCATACAGTGTTCCTTTAGCTCGATTATAGGCGAAGAAAGACTCGCAGAGGTCTTCCTGGCCCTATATCAAATCCATGGACATGGATGCAGTCAAGAAAACAAAGTATAACTTTTGTAAAGGATGGTGCGATCAAGAGAGGGTGGTACCTTAACGCAGTAAAAGCAATTCCCGCAGGGCATTATAAAGGCGCCAACAACATGACTGCCAACTGGGAACCTGTTAATTTGGGAATGACCAGTCAATTCCAGAAACACCACTATAAGAAAGTCAACAGAGTGAACAAGCAGGACTTTAAAACGCATCACCTCGATGCTAGTTCTTTCTCACCCCTTCAATAGGGGTTGGAAAAACATCCAAGGACTTGAAAAGGTAAAATTATGAACAAAAAAGCATCCAACTGTGCTGTAAATTTTGTGCAATTCTTAGGGGCGAAGTTCTTCCTAATAAATAAACAGACATTCTTTCTTGAGAGTATATCCTTTGTTCGATGCACTGGTAGTATATACCTGTTGACGATCTCAGCCGGCGTGTGGGCGCCATGGTCGACGACCTCTCCAGTGATCTCATGGCCAACAACACAGGGGCTCGAGAAAGGTAGTTCACCTTTCATGACATGCAGATCAGAGTGGCAAACTCCACAGGCTGCATAAGTCGAGCAAGCGCCCATGTCAGATCAAAACCTTGGGGATCAGTCCATGGAGCAGCGGCATTTGGGTAGTTGACTTGGACAATCCACCCCATTTCACAAACTAATTGATGGATTATCATGCATTAGCATACCCAACCACTAGCACTAGCTTCATCCCCTTGAGAAAAAATATTGGGGGATGAAGAGTTCATTTGATTGGGGTACCAAGGAACGGAAGTGATCGATTGGGAAGGCGGGGGAAGAGGCAGGCGACGAACCTTTGGTCTTGACGAGGACCTCGCCGGCCTTGGGCCGCGGCATGCGGAACTCCTCCATGGTGAGCGGCCGGCCGGGCTCCCAGAACACCGCCGCGCGCATGAAGCTCGGCCCGCCGGAGACTTGGTACCCCGCGGAGGAGTCCGGCACCGACGAGAAGGACCGCCGGAGGGCGCCGCCGATCCGGCTGAGGGCGCGGCGGGAAGCGGTGGAGATGGACATGGTGTGTGGCTCGCGAACTCTGCAAGACTGCAACTTGGAGTGATGAGATGAGACGATGGCTGTACTAATCTGCCCTGCTCCTTGCTGACTTGATCTACTGGACCTTCCCTTGGTTTGACGCATTTTAGTCATTTTTAAAATCCTGCTTTTTATTTTTAAAAAATTTATGTCCAACTGAAAAGAAAGAGCATCGGTTAGAACTCTTTGTTTCTACACATGATGATTGTACAACTGCTACTACGCTAGTTTCTCATCAAGATAAGCTCAACAAATGGAAAGACCAATGATCAACATGAAAGCAATAGGCAAGTTGTCACCGGTGCTCATAGTTTATTCATGGAGGAAGATAATAGATCAGTATTGTGGATAAGAAATGAACACCAACAGGGTTGATGATGATATCGGTCGTTTTCAACAGTATACAAAAACAGAGGCTGCTAAGTAACTCAACGACAAATTGCTTTGCTTGAAACTATTGGATGTCCAATTTAATAACAAAAAAATCTGACTCAACATATACACGGATACACCCAACTTCAACATCCTTGGTTTACAGGCCGAACCCGTGATTGTGTTTTCCAATTCTACACCCACAAAGGCCTCCCAAGAATGATTATTCCCTTCCTCCAAGCAAAAAATGGACCGGCACCTTCTTTTGTACAGTAAGTGCTTTATATACACGAAACGAGCGGTCAACGAATCGCAAGAATGTTCTAGCAGCCTGTACAATCCCTTGGCGGAAACCGAGCTACTGCACGGCACCAACGACGCGCAGCTTCTCATCTCCAATGATCCACCTCGTCAGCTGGCTTGGGTCCTCGGCAAGGGCACCGCACGGGATAATGCCCAGGTCCGAACCTATTATCTGGTAGTCGTCCAGTGCAGCTTTCATTTCTGCTTCTACCTGTGCATCATCTGTGATCGCGATATCAACGCTAAGAGCCTCCGCGTAATGGCGTTCTTTCTCGGGGTCATGCTCGAAAGGGTCCATGACTGGTCCCTACAATACAATGCCAAAGACAGAAACAGATGAGCCTACGCATGTGACGGTGTGGATAAGCACCACAATAGCGTAAAATCCAGAGAGTTTGCCGACCTGGCATAGTTCGGAATAATGTTTATAAGCCCCGCTGTTCTCATCTTGGTCGTATAACAGCGTCCCACCGTACCATCCATTCTCTGCATCCGCTGTTGTGAATGCTAGATACCTGTACAATCAATAGTTTGTAGAGTTTCAGATATTTTCATTGCAGATAGTGGACATGATAGACATCAAAACCAGCGGCAAAATATATCCATCTGGACAAAACCTTCTGAAGTTGTCCTCCTCGCATAAATCTGCCGATGAGGAAAGCCAGTTCAGTTCCCCACATATAGAGGCATTCGTGTCATCTTTGTTTCCCTCGTTCACATTTTCCACTGGAATTACTTTTGTTGTTGGAACTGGCTCTGCATGTTTTCTTTGACCAAACAACCAGTTTGGGGTTTTAAGTTGTATCTCACTGAAACGGAAAAGCAAACAGTAAGTGCAACATGAAGAATGTGGGGCCAAGAACTATGAGTGAAACAATATGTACGCTGCATCTGGTGCCATTCCAGAAGTTCCAACACCACCACTTGGCTTTAGATCAGCATCACGGTGAAGCCTCACATCCCTTATCAAACTACAGGTCCTTTCTATAAGTTTGTCAAATGAAGTGAGCTTCATCCTTGAGAAGTCCTCTTTACATGCTGGCACAGGGCTCAATATGGATCTAGGACTCATGGCATCTCCCGATCCCCCGGACATATTATTTCCAGGTGCAGAACTGTGAATATAGCACACATTATATTGCAGAAAACTACACACCACACCAAGAGCCACACCTTGTCATGCTGAGGGATTAAAGCTGAAGTACAGAACAAGGACTCTGTTTACCTCAAATGGTAGCTATCATCACCAGCTGTCGTCACGTGGAGATAGTAATCAGTATCCAGCTCCCAGAGAGCTGGCTTTCCTTCTTGAGGTTGGAAATAACCAAGAAATCTGGTAATATCACCAAACCAACAATTAGTGTAGGTACCCAAATTCCATTTACCAGCAGTAAACAGCTCAATAGCTCAAGTTACTATCTTGTCTGGTTAAGATTTTCTGGATGATAAAATCACAAGAGACTTACAAATTTATAGCATCTTGTTTCTCACCATCAGTGTAAGCATTGCTGTAATATCGTTTAATTGATTTTAGAAACTCCCTAGACTGTGTAGTAGCCTTCCACTTCCCTTGCCTCTCAGGGAAAACCTGAGAAGAAACAAGTATACAGTTTATGATCACTGGAGATTGGCGAATAAGTGCATAACAAAATTAGGAAGAGGAGTAAGTTAAGGGCAAGCCCAAGAACAATGCCCATCAGCAATAATATGTGCAATTAGATACCCCCTCTACGACAAAATTTAGTGCATTTCATTTTTGGTCAAATTCAAAGTCTATGGCGTTTGACTTTCGCCCAAACTAATACATACTCCTCCGATCCATTATAAGTGTCGTGGTTTAGTTCAAAGTTGAACTAAAACCATGACACCTATTTATGATCAGAGGGAGTACTACATTTTGGCAGAGTGTGCAGAAGAAGACAACCAGATTAGCAGCCATTTCTATCCACACAAAAGAACACACAAACATATGCATCCGGTACATCAACACTGAAGTAACAATAGGAAGTTCCCTATGAGAACTTTAAGGGCATTATAAGTTACTCATACACTCTTGATTCGACATAAGATGAGACAGCAAGAGGTGAGAATATACTGACCGTATTATGCGCTGCAGAGCCTCCATACTGATGAGCAAGCGCGTCACCCATGCTCTGGTACATTTCCATTAAAGCTGAAGCAATGCTGCTATCTGGGTGAATTTTTGAAAGATCTGTCAGTCCCATTGCATGAAGTTGCCTCCCCAAAGCAGCAAGGCCATAAGCATACTGTGCGACATTTGTGCGATCCAGGCAGTCTATGCAATTAGTACGAAGAACTCCAGTTTGATAACAAGGAGCATCACCCAGAGGCTCTTGTTTGCTATCATTTTTTCTCAGATCCTGAGAACCTGTAGAACCAAGCCCATCAGCACTACTAGGAAGTCTTGGTAGATCTCCAGAACTAGCTCTTATATCAATAGAGCCATCCCTGTGAAAGGAAATTGGGGAAATAGTGTCATTTTGCAGTTAGGATATGTTTTCCTCATCGAAACGGCACAGATTCCGCTTCAGACCCTCAGCCCTTATTCGTAACTTCAACAGACCGATACAGCGGTGGTCTGTGATTTTTCCCATAAATAGTTTTTGACTCATTGGCTGAATACAGTTGGCCAGTGATTATACTCGTTTTCTAGATAAACTGGGTCCGATACTATATCACTTCTTATTTTCCATTTGTCAAGTCTATGCTTACAAGTTGATTGGGGTAATGCACAATGACATATGTATAGGTAATGCACAATGACATATGTATATTGGTTGGGTTGCTTTACACGAAACTGTATACAGCTGATGAACTGATATATGTACCTTGCAGTGCTAGTTCGACTAAGCTGGATTGACCTTCTTTTCTGAACTTTTGGCTTTCCACTGTAGTAAAATCCAGTAAGGTCCAGTGCTTCGCTCGCTACACCTCCTAAAACACCCAGTACATTTGCGGACTTGCTGACATAAGAGATAGAGAATCATCAGCACATTAACATAACTCATGCAGATTTGAACTTATTATTTATCAAGAGTCAATATAAAACCTTTTTGCAAATTTATGAAAATCCCAGTGGATGAATCTCAGTTTCCTCTCTTCTGGCACATTCTGATTAAGATACTCAACTGCCTTAGAAAATTCACGCCTGAGCATCATCTCTCGTGGCCTTTTTTCAACAGTCTACACAGACAGCAAAAAATATAATGAGCCATACCATTAAGAAACAACGATAATGATTAGCTGTACAAACAAGTAAAAGTTGCTCCGGAAACAAGTTGAAACTTGAAAGAACTAAGAGGAAAATTCATCTTTTTTTATGAAGTTGAGTTTTGACTTCAAGTGATATATTACTCTTGTTATCTTACATATCATTTGTACTAGGAAGCACAAAGAATCAAGCGCAGCCAAGAAATCCTGAGGGTGCAACTTTAGCAATTAATTTTATGCATAACACAGTTTGTTGAGCTATTATAAAATATGAGGTCAAACCTTGAATATACCAAGTTAGACAAAGATTTGGACATTTCATTGAGGTAATGACCTATTCTCTGTATTGTCTACAAGAATCATTTGTGTCATCTCAAAGTTAAAGGGAACAGCACCAGAATCATCACTAACAAAAGATGAAGGCAATTCAGCTAGAATCAAGTCGCAATCACATACCTTTATCAAATTAAGTATTATGATAGGTTGTCCATATCGCTGAGCGAGATCCTCAAAATGTAACTTGGTTGCTTCATAAGTAGGATCGTACCTCTGCACTGCACCAGAATCCAAAAGTGAAAATGCATAGAAAAATATGCATTTCAAGCTTCTAGATGAATGGACTCATAGATGCATCTAAGAGTTAAGAGAGAATATTTCTCATATATGCAAGTGGAATAGAAGCAAGGTCAAATAAGAAATTCGGCCTCAAAAATGTAATTTTCCCAATAACTATGTAAATTAGTTTCAGCTGAGAGGTTATAGGGTAATTCGCTAGAAAATTTATTTACCAAAAATATCAGGCTTAGGACTAAGTCGGCCAGCCTCTTGTGACCAAAAAAGAGGGATCGATCCTCGCATCTGTACTACTGCGCTCATTCTTCCCTTCCAGGAACCAGCTTCCTCTTCAAATACTATTTGCTCTGTTTCAACATCATTAGCAACTTTTCCATGGTCATTTACACCTCTTTTTAAGTACCTACATATACCATGTGGGAGGTAGTAAGTTTTCGATCAAATAAAAATGACATGTTACTACCAGAGCATAGACAACATTTTTGTTGCCATCAGCTGGCAAAGTACAGGAAATAAATAGCATATGACTATCAAATATTAACTTGAGAAGTAAAGCCTGAACACGAGTAACCCAAGGCAAGATCTTGCACATGCATGGGATAAATCAACAGAAATCACATAAACATGGGTTGATAGGATGTAAGCATGAATAAATTAACTTGGCTCATATAAAGTGAAAGAACATCCAGAAACATGGTCTTAATGCATTAATGCGCATGAAACCTACCGTGTCCCAGCAAAATGTCGAGATCTTCTAGAAATTAGGATAACATTCAAATCCCTGCCAAAAATTGACAGCTTGACCTGAAAAATACATTATGTTAGGTGTTATATTATGGAAAGTTTATAAACATTAACCCTAAGTCGTAACACATCTATGTGAGCACTTATACACAGATCAGCTGCAAGTTGGGAATTAATTTTCTGTAGAAGATGAACAAGTAGCTAATTCGCAGTAGTAGTGCCCATCAAGCAAGCAACAAATCATAATTTCTGAAGCCTTTGTTTTCAAAATAATCTCCAAAGCCTAGTTCTGTAGTTCAAGTAATAATAGTTTCATTCAGTAAGGACTATGGAACACGGAGATGGCAACTACAAAGCCCTTGTCCAACATTATAAGTCATTGCAACAATCTATTTCAACTTCTTTTCTATGATGGGACCATAATATTCAAATTGAAATTACAGCAACTTCTTTAGATAAAAAATGGTTTCAGATTTCTACTCTAGTAAATAAGAAGAATGTATTAGATATCAGCATTTCGATAAGCAATTTGGTATTGCATTCTTTATCAAATTGGGTAGGGTCATCCGCCCCAATTTTCTCAAGATCCAAAGAAACAAAATTATGCAAAGCTCCGAGTCAACTGTAAGTTATATCAGAAATGATGAAGCAAGCTATAGGAATTCTACCAAAAACAAATCCATGTGTCAGACTATTCGTTACGCATAACCTGCTTGAAGTGCCCATGGACCAGAGCTACATTCCAGAGAGCATTGTGGCACCTTGATCGAATTGGCTCTGTCAGGAAACTATTCCATACAAACAAATTTTCGTAAGGCATTTCCTTCATCCCTGCAGAAGTGACATTCTGTTGCAAACTCTGCATAATTGGGTATGTGTAGCTATAGAAGAAATCCTTGGCGAGATCAACACTCTCCAACAGCTTCTTGTACCTGTTACAAAGGCATAATATGTAACATCTAGTAAATAACTAAATGTAGGTACATGACTACCCATAAGTTAAAAGCTGTGAAAGATAATCTATACCTCAGCTCATTCTTAGAGTTTGCAACATCTGTCTGTACAGTTGTGTGTGGGATGGTGATCATCTGGCTCTCATCTATACAATATATAGCATGGCCACAAATGCAGCCAACTTGACGACGCTTGGTCACTAAAATCAGGTAATATGACTCCAAGAACTTGATACAACCTACACAGTGACAGAAACAGAAACATGTGTTCAGAAAAATGGCACAAGGACGTGTCATCTGGTGAAGAAGGTGATTACAAAATCACAAAAGAAATATAAGCAATCTGGGGTTAATAACTATCTCTGAGTTTACATCAATATACTATCTACGCAGAACCTATGCAAGCATCTGCTTGGGCAAAAAGCTAGTTGATATCACACGTGTCTCCAGAAGGAACATGTCTAGTAAACAACAAACAAATTTTAGCCATCGGTTTGACGGCGTTTGTTATGCGGGGTATTGGGTGCTACTTTGCCATCTTTTAGAACCCAGAACCAAAAAAACAACCACCACGTCATAAAGTACACCAACCTACATAATCCATGTGACCAAATCAAGCGGGGATTTGAGGTGATGAAATCACAGGCAATTTCCAACACAAAGCTAATTTATCAAGTAAAGATAAAGAGGAAGTTATATGTCCTCCTTTTTTTGTCGAGAAAAGTTATCTATCATTCACGACATAATAAATCTGATGATGTATAAAAGGCTTAGCTAGCATACATCTTATGTGTCGCGAGCAAAATTTCCAAAGAGCAATTCAGGCAAGGTTAACAATGAAATTCAATCTTAACGCAATGCGAATGGACGAACGAGCATCGTGGTGGGTGGGACGGATTAGGAAGTAGGGGTTCACCTGCGATTCCGTAGGCCTTGGTGACGAATGTGAGCCCGCCGGTGGAGCGGTTGCCCTCGGCGATGCGCTGGAGCAGGCTCTTGACCTCCTGCTGGGAGTACCAGACGGGGTCCTCGCTGAGGTGGAGCTCCGACGGCTCCGAGCGGTCGATCTTGAGCACCCGGAACGACCGCTTCTCCCGCGAGCTCCCGATCACGTAGAACCTCTGCCGAGCAACACCCAATTCGGACGCGCGTCAATTACGCTGTTCCGCCGCGGGACCGAGCCGTCGTGGGGAGGGGAAGGGGATGAAGGGCTTGCTTACTGCGCGCGTCTCGTAGAGGCGGAACTTCTCCAGCGTCGCCGTCGCCGCCGGGTCGTCCGCCTCCGCCGCCATCGATCCCGATCGAAGCACGCAACGAAGGGGGCGAAGGAAGAGGGGAAGAAGACGAAGGCCCACCAAATAGTGTATTTCAGCGCTCGAGGCGTACTGGCAGAAATACGCGACCGTGGGGTAAAGGCTGATACTTTCTGCCACTGCTGCTGTCCATCCGATTATGTGTCGGTTGATTAAAACCGAACAGAGGGAGTACTCCTCTCCATTACTATTGAATGACTGTGTGTTGCTACAGTTTTAAAAAATTCCACACACATCTATAAAAAGTGTAATCCGATAAATAGCACAATTCAAATGTAATAAAAGCAAAACGCAATTAATTATCTCTTATAAAAGCGGATGATTGTAGTAAGATATGTGCGCTTCGATGCACTTAGTGACATGGTTAGCTTTTTAAGATATTTAAGTTGTCTAAGGTTTTTTCAAAGAAATACATTGAATTGGCGTGGCAGTATGAAAGTGAAAAGTATATAACACAATTTGATATCACATTACAATAAAATTATGTTGTTCCTTGTAAAAAAATATACATAACTGATATCAGAAAATAGCATGTCGAGGTCTCATATATGCTAGAAGGAGCAGTATATTATTGAAATGCACATAGTAAAAGGTAATCAAACTAAAATAATCATCCTATTAGGTGACAACACCAAACAAAAGCCATATATATAATTATTAAAGAGCTTCCATATACCATAGGCTCAAATTTATTAACTTTTTTTTAGCAATCGTACTACAACGAAGATAACAGAATTCAGCGAAGTAGGTTTGGAATCTCAAAGCTTGGCGAGCTTAACTTGCACTTGTTTGCTCCCCAAAATTCTTTAGTTAAGAAAGAAAAAAGAATAAAAACAAGATACATAAAAAAATCGTTTATAACTTACTAATGGGCCAAACCAAACAACATTTTTTGCTCGTTTACGTTAACATGCTAAACAAGCAAGCTCGCTTGCTAGTTGCTCGGTAAGCCTATTAATTTGGATCTCATCTTATTGAGTTCGCCGAAACAATTCAATCTAGATCAAACCTAACCAAGATAGTCATAATGGGGTATAGGAGTGACCGAGCAAGATCAAAATCATTGCAACCCCTCCCCGACTCCTCGTGTCATAAACTTTCTAAATACTACATAAGATGGCGACGCCTAGGGTTTCGACTCGTCGAACTTATTAACGAGTTTAACAAGCAGCTCGCGAGCATATTTCAAACCGAGTCGAGCTTAACGATCATGAGTTTTAATGAGCCAAGCCATCCCTATTGTGGACGGTGAACGAAGGGAGTACAATTCATGTGTACAGCTCACGACAATACAAACAGAACAAATTGAGTATCCTTTTTTCACTTTCACAAGCAATGGAACCGACGATGTAGTGGTCAACCAATATTGAGCTTAGGCAGTGGTCAGTTCCTACATCCCATTTCTGGGAAGTGCCAAATCTCGAAGCTTTCTCGATTAGGTAACCTTTCTTGCAACTTGTGTCCTATGGTGTCCATGTTGCAAGCGCCAAAGAGAAGTGGATCGGTGTACGATCTGACTTATATATGAGATGAGAGTAATACGGGGTTGCCTCATCTTAGGGCATGTATAATGGTGTGACACCAACTTTTGCTTACGGTTGCTATGTCAGAACGTTTTTTTAGTTGAAGGAGAGAGAGAATGTGGAAAAAGAGTGTTGTATTTTCTTAGCTAAGGATGATCTCTAATGACATAAGATAATTTTTTTCTCAATTTGTATCATATGCCCTCCCTAGCAATATAATTTTCAACTAAAATTTAATTAATTGATAGGATGAAAATAAAAGATAATGTATTGTATGTATCATAATACAGTTTTCTCTATTTGACATGGAGGGCTAAGAGAAAGAAAAACATTATCTAGCTTTGTACATGTCCTTGTGCTCGTAATAACCAAAATTGTTTCGGCGAGAAAAAACGGATGAGGGAGAAACATGTGGGAGACAGGGGAAATACGTAGTGATACCACACCTCACATGATACCATGGCACCACTTCTCAAAATTCAATTTTGTGAATGTCAGATAAAAGTAAAACAAATTTATGGGTGTTCATAAACATTCACTATAATTTTTAGATACCAAAATCAAAATATTCACATAGAAAAAATTGCTATGTGAAGAACGATATTTTGTGTTTTGTCTTTTTGTGACACTTTTCATGTTGGATTTATCTTTTTTTTTGTATTTCTCTGTGTGTATTTTAAATTGGTTTTGTAAGTTCTAGAGATTGTTAACACACGTCTTATGAATATCTATAAATTTATTTTTTATACTTGTAAATTTGATTTTTAAAGAGTGGCATCATGAAGCCGTCCGATGCTCACCACGTTCGTGCATAGCGCGGATAAATGAGGGAGCAGGCTGCAGGCAAAGCCGCATCCCTCTGTTCCTACCAAATTTCCGTTGCTAATTTGCATCCCTCTGTTCCTACCAAATCTCCCCACACGCCCCACCTATCCCGCCGCCGCTAGCTCGGATGCAAATCCCCCACTCGATTCTTCCAAGAACCAGGCGTCGCCATCTCCCCCGCCACAATGCGCCGCCTTTATAATCCAAAAAAAAAAACAATGCGCCGCCTCTGTTCTGCCTCGCGACCCCTCCTCTCTTTCATGGCCTCTGCCCAGCCTCACTCAGCGCTTGCACGGCGAGTTTTCCCACTCATGGTGGCTCCCAATCCTGCTGTCCGACGTGTTTCTGAGTATGTTTTCTTGATCCAATCGTAAAAATTTAATCAGTCGGTATAGTTTTGGGCCTGGATTCTGAGAAACATTGGGGTTCACTTACCCTTTTGTGTTGATGTAGAAGGGCAAAAGTACTGAAAAACAATAAATTTGTGTGCGATGCTGATATATTGGCCTTTTATGCTCTTTGGTAATAGATTTGCACATGGATCCCGCAACATGGCTAGCACCAGTGGTGCAGGAAAAGGTTACAAGAAGTCTGGTAAACCTGACAGGCGATCTCTTATCTCTTCTACCAACAATCACTCTGCCATCAGCCAGGGCATGAAAAAGGTAGAGGCGAGGGGCACAACTTTGGAGGTTAGGAGGAGCACAACCAAGGAGCGCAAGAGGACAGTGGTACTCAGTGATGAGGAAGAAGATGCAATAACCCCTCTGGAAATTCTTCCAGAAAGCACACACCGTGATGGTTCTCTATATAACATCGACACTCATATATGGAAAAGCAACTATCGCGCTGCGGACCGTAGTGAGAGTAAGTGATCAATATCTCTTTTCCTATCTTTTTGTTATGAGCATATTTTTCTAGCTATCAGATCAACTCATGTATTCGCTGTTGAAATCCTGAGGCCAATTTATCTTTCCTTAATTTACTTTTACAATTTAAATTTCGATGCAAGATAAAATGGAGTCTCGTCAAATGGTACCCAAGGAGTCAAGGGTTGCATTTGTTAGGCAAAAGCAGGAGAAGAAATAAAAGATGACTATACTTTTAGGTCGTGATTCATGGGACATCATATCTCCCCTGATTTTTTATTGACTGTCCGGATAACTGCCTTCAGTAATTTGGTTCACCTTTAACCCTTCCCTCTGCAAGTTTCCTTCTTATTAGAAGAAATTGCACAGGCCACTAATGAAGTTATAACTTTCAAATTTTAATGAAGAGCACCACATCAAAACCTGCTAACTGACAAGGAATAATTCTGTGTGGTAAGAAACATATAAGATTGAATTATTATGGAATTTATACGGAGCTGAAGCTTCCATTCTTATTAGCACTTTTTTATAGCCGGGGTGTTAATTTTTAAATAGGTTCAGTTGCTCGCAACCTATGGAAACTGTCATGGAAAATTATGAAAAAAATAATAATATAGGGTATGATGTTTCTAGCATCAGAAAAATCAACTTATAAAGAGGATTCCAGTCTAGAAAGAGAAAAAAGAAAGATTTTCATCAAGTATTTGTTGGAGTAGAATGGACCTTTTCCTTTCTGAGATAATTAAATATGTTCATCTTTATTCTGTGGGTTTTCCTAAAACAAAAACCTTGAGGGAGTGAAATTTCTATTAATTTTTTACTTAGATGAAAACGTGAACTTCCAATAGGCCATGGAATCCTCAAGGGCCATGTTTACTTTTCATATAGTTAATATTTCTTTGCTGTATGAATTTGCAATTGCAATATAATTTGTATTTTTTGATGAAGCTCGGCTGGAGGCTATGATGTTATCAAATCCCCCAAATTGCGTCATCCATAATGGAAAATGCACGGAGCATACACCTCATCCCATGGTGCAGTTTTTTTCATTTAAGTTGGCTAAACTTTTTGTGGATAGTGGTCCAGTAGAGTTGTATGGATACATTGCGGTGCGGGGTGGTCTGGATCCATTGCTTAATTATGTTGTCAATGTAAGCAGGGATGATCCCATCATCGTGGAGCAGGTGCACATCCATACTTATCTGCAATTATTTCAAGAACTAAAGTCTACATAACACCCATTGAATTGAGGTTCGTGTACATAAGCCCCTCGAGTAAAAAAATCAGTTATTTGGCTTTTATACCGTCCAAGTCACCACCTGGTGCAGTCCTCATATTAGGTGGACCTGCCAAGGGGGAAGTGAGCATACCACCCCAGGGAATGACTAAGATGGTATGAGATACTTCGGCGGTCAAACCTGATTTTATGCTTTAGGGGACTAAGTAGGCGAACCTTGATACTTGAGGGGGTTAAGTAGACTTATTCCTGATTTCAATTACTTTTATTCATTTTACTTTATTGCAAGGCTAAAACTTAGCACACGCATAGAACATATGAGATTGGATCATATATACTCTCAATGGCATACAACAGCCACTTAATCTCTTTTGCATCATTGAAGACGCTTCATGTGATTAATCTGTAGCACAATTGTAGTTTGGATTGTATAAGCCACTACTTTACCATGTTTATATTGTGAAATGATGATTTACCGGGGATGTTTCTGAATTATGAAACTAAGTGAGTATCATGTGTTTCAACAAAATCTAACAGAATAGTTTTGGACTCTTGGGTGGTACATAGTACACCACATATATTCTGTTTCTGGGTGTATGAAGATGCATAGCATGAATGATTGCATCACTAAGAAGTTACTTTATTTTCTCTTTTCATTTCAGCAGGGTTTTGCAGTTACATATTTGGGATTCTAATAAAATCAAATAAACATAGGGGACCAGTTTATCCCTTTGTAACACCGTTATGCACTCTGTAACCATTCATTTTGATGGGTGACAAGTATCTTGGTCATCAATTGTAAAATACTATCCCTTAAGTAAATATTGTTAAAACTAACACAGCTTAAGTGAAGTATTTAGCCTCAGTTGTTTTTACTAGCATACGGAAGAGCTACTAAATACTAGCAATTTTGTAGGGTTCTCTCATCAAGATGGCTGGCCCTAAGCGAGGGATAGATTTGTATAGCATTATTCTAATCGAATATGATATGAGGATCAAGACAGGCGAGCAAGAAGACGATGATCTACAGCTGATCGATGGAGTGTCATCCATAGCCGACCTGGGTGGACTATGGAATATTGCATTCACGACAACCATCCCTGGTGATCGTGGTGAAATTGACTTTACTATGTCACGTGTTCATCGTGGAGTCGAGGCAACCGTAGAAGTTGACATATCACAGGTGCAGAGCAGTTTCAATCTGTGTCTCCGTGGTTTCATCGGTGGCTTTGATGAAGAGATCCGGCTCTTTGATGGCGCCATTGGCGAGTCGCGTGGCTTACAGAGGTTTGTCATTGCTCTGCCCGTTGGTTCTACCATGGATTTGAAGTTCAAGATGGGCAGGGAGTCGTCTACTGGTTCAGCTGAACATGGTTGTTCCTTCGAGGCGGACACACATGGGCATGCTACTCGAGAGATGAAGACTGGTTTCGGGTTGATCTCAGTGAAGGCGACTTGGTCGACTTTGGTTTTGGGGTGCTAGGCTCATTTCGGTAAATCCCAACCTTATATAGGTCAAAAAGTTGTGGCTGTGAGGAGTACGCCAGGACTTAAGTTGTGTCAAAAAGTGGGCATTTCACTGCTAGTATTCCTTCCCTGTCAATCTAGTGTCCGAGGAGTAGTAACGACCCTGAACTTGCCGAGGCGATCGATTGCATGCGCTTTACCTCGTCCTCGGCTCTTCAGGCTTCCCAGCCGGCAGTGTTCGTTGTTTCGGGTTGTTCCAGGTGGTCTTTGACATCAAGAATCTGGCGACAAGGTTCCTTCCAATTACTAGTTCTCATCGTGGTAGAACTTGTAATAGGGCGTTCATTCTCTGACCCGTGCGGCAGAACATGTTGCTGAAGCTGTGTGGGTTAATGAGATTCTGGACAGTACTTGGGAACATCATTTGTAATGAACTTGTTTCTGATTAATAATAAGAAAGCTCCTGTCTCATCATGTCATAAGAAAATCTATACTGTTTCTTAATATGTTTTGAGATTTTTTTTGTATGAAACAGTTAAACCGTGGTGTAGTGATCCTTTTCTTACGAGTGGAGATTTTTGGCTCCCAGGCTCTAGTGCTCACAGCTTATTTAAAAAATTGAAAATTATATTTACGAGTTTCAAAACAAATTGAAACAAAATTCTAGAAGTAGAGAATGATGTATCCCACAATCGTGAAAAAACTCAGTTCTATTTTGTATATTAAGCGATACAAAAATGACAGTGTGTGGATCTTAGTATAGTGATTTCAAATCTCCAAAAAAGTTCACAGTTTGTCATTTTTGTGTAGCTCAAGATACAAAACATTTTGAATTGAGATTCTGCACGGTTGTGGAACACATCAGTAGCTACTTCTAGAATTTTGTTTCATAATTTTTTGAAACTTGTAAATATAGTTTTTGAATTTTTTAATGCGCAGGGAGCACTGGAGCTCACGAGCCAGAAGGACTTTCGTTTTCTTACAAAGTACTGTATCGCCCAATCCGCCAAACATGCCTCGAAGCCATTGTCACTGAGCCTACCTGATGTTGTGACCTAGCGTTGTTGACATGCGCAAAGCCTTTTCCAGCTGGACATGATTCGGTCCATTGACGACCGGCCTCAGAGCAGTGAAGAGCACGCCGAGCCTCTGGCACAAAAGTACTACTCTTGACACCGAAAACTCAAAACAACAAAGCAGAACAAAGCATGAAGCAAAAGGCGAGCAGGTGCTGATGGATCACAATCTCGTTACCCACACGACACAAAGAATCTTATCTATAACCATCTATACTGCTACAAAGCTGATACAACTGAGAAACTGACAGTGCAACGCCGACCAATTGTCTACAACAACGTCGGTCAGCCGAGGAAGAAACTGGAAAAAGAACTACTATCAAGCCAAACAAGTGTGTGTACAGAGCTGGTCAGTAGAGAACCAGGAGAGCCGAGGCCGAGCCGGCCTCCCCCTCCGATCCGATGAATGTATCGCCGGGCAGAACATCACTCTGAAGAACAAAAAGTAACTGTATATACCATACCGCTCATGTACCCCTCAATCGCCGTAATCCGTGCTGGCACTGCATGAGCTGCTACTGTTCGACGACGGGCCCCTGAGGTGGCCCGGCACACCGTCCATGCTCTTCTCACGGAAGAACCTCTCCCTCTCGGCGTGCTTGGCTGGCGGCGGCGGGATCAGGACAGTAGCAGAGTCAGGCCTCGCCTCCGGGTGCTCTGGTGAGCGGATGTTCAGCGCGGTGTGTCTCTTGTCGGGGTGAGGTACTGGTTCGATGGTGAGGGGGCGGCGCAGCTTGTCCTCGGGTATGGATCGAAACGGTGGCATTGACTCGTCTAGGTAGTCTTGTGATAAGGCCTTTCCCTTCCGCAATCTGTTTTGGTGAGGGAAACTTGGTAAGAAAGCTGCTTTCAATCAATATAGTGATGAAGAATGATAGAACCTACCTCCGATAAAGACTTTCAGCGTCTTCTTCCTGGTGTTCTTCCTCGAGATTAGATGGTACCGTCGTCGTAGTTGGGTGAGCTGAAAGCAATGTATCGTGCCGTACAAGAACCTTCTGCAACTCTTCATTCAGCTCTATGCATTGAGATACCACCGATTCATCCCTACCAAATGGTAACAGCAAAACACACACACCACACCTCCTGCAAATTAGCATACAGAAGAAGCAAACTCAAAAGGAAACATCATGGAAAGCAGCAGGAAAAACATACCTTGACGTCATGACCAGATGCATTATTCGTTGCTTTTGAAATGTACATTGCTCTACAAGATCTAACACAAACTCATCTGTTGCTCCCTACAGAATGGAAAACGCTGATGTAAGTAGGCTAATCTTTGGAAAGGACAACTGAATGCAATCCTGCAGCAGTATCAGCCTAGAGTTGATGATGTAAACATAGTTACCTCAGGATGTCTAGAATCCATTGAATTAAGCACATCCCTTAAAACTTCCATGACACTAGATGCTTTCTGCATTATACTGAAACACACAAAAGAGTATTTTCAATTGAATATCCAAAAGGCATTTCGATGATGAACACAGGAAATGCAATATTTGTCGCACCACCAAAAATATCTTGTTAATAAGAGATAGTATTCATGCTATTAAATGCCAAAACTATCGTGCTGAAAGATGCTGCTTTAATCATTGCTACTTGCTCCTAATATGCATCACCCACATCTGTGAATAGTTGAACTCCATGCTACCTGCTCCTAGTATGTGGGCATCATCCATATATACTACTTGCTCCTACATGCAACGTCAACAAGGATAGCTAAGATCAAGCAAACATAGCACATCAAATAGAACAGCTAACTGGTTTAGTTTGGGTTGCAGAAATGATGTCCTTAAATCAGAAACGAAACAACTTCTCAAACGCATAGTGAGATCTAAGTGCTTATATGTTCCTAGTCCTTACTCCATACTATGGCATACCATATTACCCAACACAATGCCCATAAAGTCAAGGCATGTACAATACAAATCTACAACTGTTGCTAAAATGACATGGGATAATGAGAATCGAGTGTCAGAGGCAATAATGAGCATATGGTTATTCATCAGGAAGGAGCCGATGCGTGTTACATTATACTAGCAATAATAATCATTTTCAGTTACTCAAGCATGAAGTCTTTGGTCACAGTTTTTGAGCATCAAGAAACTGGAATGACAACATGCTGGGGTAAGTAGCTTACAGTTGCAGAATTAATGATTGCTATAAATCTCATAAATACCTCGAGTCAGAAGCAGGTGGTGTGTGAGCTTCCTTATGTCTGTCATTCAATCCACTAGATAGATTGTCCCTATTTGGTTCGATGGTTGCTTCTGGCACCGGATGTTGTACTTGCGTAACAATAACATTTGGACGATTTGAAAACGTCACACCTGCAGACTAAGAACAAGAAAAAAAAGGATATAAGTATTACTTATTTTCTAAACTAAACTATCAATATTCAAAGAATCACTGTATAGTCGGAATTGTAGAGCTCGTTGAGGCTTAAATCATGCAACTGCCAACAGATATCACTACCTCACACTTTAGGACTCTCAAAAATTAATTATAAATTGGTAGTAGACAAGCACACACAATACTCTTAGGGCAGGGAAAAGGTCTTTTAAAATAATTCCTTATACTACCAAGAGACCATTTCATTGGAAGAAATCAAGGAAATCGAGATATAATTAAAATACTTTACATACCACTAATTCATAATATGCCTCATAGTACTGGGGGAACTTTCCTTTAGCTCCACCAAGGGATGTTTGGGTCGCATCTAACAAAAGAAATACCTTTTCTCGAACTGGCAATTCTGTCTGCAACCAAGACCATTTGTTATGTCAACATCAATAGTAAAGGCACACAACTGTCCTCCAACAATCAGCCACAAAAGAAGTCACCTTTTTCTTCACTATTTTGACAAGTATCGGGAGAAGCCCATTGTCAATGACTTGCTTGTGGATAGGCTCTCCACAGTTATTCATGAGCATCTCCAATAGCTGGAAGAAATAGCACGCAAATAGATGTTTGTCATAAATGGAAATGGATGTACTAAACAACTCCAAGGAATATGACAGGTTATTTAGTTTCAGTGTAGAAGGAAATTTAGACCAACACCTGACCTACACACAGTTAACCACACGCAGCAAGGATCTTAGGTATCTCTATGCTCTCTTTTAAGCAAATAAAAGATTTGTTGATTTTTGTTTTGCATAGCATAAAGGCATAGCTAATCTTTTTCCTCTTGCGTGTCCGAGATGCTCATGAAGAAATACTATAAGAAAAGGTTCATATTACTAATCTAGAACACCAACCACCGCAGTTGATCAAATAATCAGGCCACAACGAGAGCTGTTTCGGCACATATAACTCACCATGACAGCATAAAGTTGAGCATTCTTGCTCCTGCTTCCTACACACTTCTTTATGGATTTGATCACATCCTTCGCTTTCCTGGTGACAGTAACAGGGAGAGAAAAAATGGATCATTCGAGGAAACAAAAGCCTTCCAAACGGCATGCTATGAGCCACAAATTTCTGAATAAAATCTTCAAGCCGAGAAGAACCGATCACCCCTTCAGATCGATTCACCGTTCACTCAAAAATGACAGGGACGAAATATAATTTTCGGCGAATGCAGAAATATAATATACTATGTTGCAAATCGTTAACTAAATCTTGAACTAGCAAGGTTGCAATGCTACAGGCATAACTGAAATTTTCTCAACAAGGGAGTAGTATGCAAAGGGAATGAGAAGAATTTACCCTGGATCCTGCGCGACGAGCTCGCAGATTTCGATGTTCTTGGCCCAGTCCATCTCCTTGAGCTTCTCGCTCGCCGCCGCCTTCACCATTTCCGAAGCCATCTTCTCCACCGTCCCTTCGATGATTCCAATCTATGATCTTTCTTCCCTTTCCGGACAAATCCAAAGCCTGATTCACAAAATAGACGAGTAAAACAACCGAAAAATTCCTCGTTTCGTACACAGCGGCACAAATTCGACTATACATATAGCGTCTTTCGCGACGCTCAAGCACCATGAAAAGAACATTCTTTGGGAAGGGGATGAAGAAGAATAGAGATACTAATCTAGAACCATAAGATCGATCACTTCCGAGGGGAGCAAAAAAAATGGAAATAGTAAATAGCACGCACGAACCCGGATCGACCGTGACTGACTCGAGAAGCGTCCTTAGTATCTCGTCGCCGGCGGCGGCGGAGCCATGGCAGAGGTGGCTCGCGCAGTGATCTCACTGCGAGGGGAGAGAGAGGCAGAGAGAGAAGAGTATGGAAGGTATGGTTATTGGAAATTTCAATACAATTTCTCGTTTTGCAGATTGCACCCTGTCTTTTTGTAAGACGCGCCCTGTCTTTCCGAGGTATCGAAGTATCGTCTTCGTTGTCACCATCACCCGTCAAACATCGCAGTATTTGCGATGACTACCCAGCCACAACTTTGAAAGTCAGATCAGTTCCTAGTGCATAAAATGTTTTAGAACTCTATTTTTCTATCGGTTGCATCTCTTTATGAAATTATACCATTGAGAATGGCAATACTGATCTTGATGCAGTATGACTATGATCCATCGGCTAGGATTATGTTCTGCATGTTGTGTGTTATGCAAAATCGTTGTGAGGACTGTAACTTGCATTCTATGACCCGAATGCACATTTCTGACGATACACTTTCTAAGTTGTACTCTCTTTGTTTTAAAATATAAGATGTTTTAGTTTTTTTTCTCACACACATATATCCAGATATCGTTTAATGTTAGGTTCACTCATTTTCTTTATAATCTACACACTAAAATATATTTAGAACATCATATATTTTAGAATGGAGTGAGTATCTTTGAAAATCATACTAGGTTGACTCGTTCAATGGTCTTGGTTGTACTAAATAGTATATGCCACCGCTAACGCGGACTTTTGGCTCTCAGCCACGCCGCTCCCCCAAATCCGTGCGTCCGTTACTTTCATCGTGGTCCGTGGGAGAGGCATGTGTGTCATTAAATAATGTTGTTGTATTTGCTAAAAAGTCAATATACATCTCAGATACGCATTGAATATTTTAGTTGGTGCGTCACATGTACAGCCCGGAACAGGATCTCGCGGCAGTTCTGTTATTAATGTGGTCGACCAGCTCATGTCGCCCTTTCTCTGTTGAGCCCAATGTACTGTAGTATCGTCCTCAACCTCGAGACGTCTGGTTTGGAGGAAAGCTAAACTTACGACGAGAGTATAATCAATTTGAACCAGAAATTTGGTATAGAAATTATCTGCTCTTTCCCATCTGATGCCACAACAGATAGTTTCATATGATTTAGATAAAATGGTTGATCAAGAATAGGGCCGATTGATTCCATCTACAACATGAAGTAAAAAAAGATGCGAGAGGACCAATCGGATCCCTTATCACGTCATAATTTTGCATCAGCCTACCAGTCTTAGAGTCACAAGTTATATAGTGAACATACTTTTATTTGTGATGTCTTGCGTATGAATAAATTCGGCTAATTATGGAAGAACCATAAACAGAAAAATTCAGGGATTCAAGATCCATGGAATAAGAGACTCCAAAAGTGAACAGAGAAGCAGATCGGAGACTTGAGGGAAGAAAATAGAACTTTGGATGTGCAATGCCAACAAATGAAAGCATTTCAGAGCAATTCCTTTCACCACAATCCAAGGTAGATCAGTATACATGTTGTCGATGATGAAATATCCAAAGACATGAGATAGAATAGAGATAAAAATTGCTAGTGTAACACTTGGACCAAAAAGGCAACATAGAAAAATAGATTAGTCGGCATCGATTCCTTCCAGGAAATAGTAGAGTAAGCGCAGGCGGGGCATGGGGTGGCCGGATCTGGCCACAACTTCGCCGGTGGACCACTTTCGCGTGGTGGCGTCGGGATGGAGGTGCTGGCAGCCGTCCCTGCCAGAGAGGAAGACGGCGACGAGACGGCCCGTGTAATTCCCGGCAGCGGAGTAAAATTTTGGCCGCCATGGATGGAGTCGAGTACAGGAGGCAGAGGTGGAGAAGCACAGAAAGTTTAGTGGCGGATCGATGAACATATGCGTGGGGATTTTGAGTAAGAAAGGGGAATGAGAGGGGGATTGGGGTGAACGATGAGCAGCACGAGAACAAATAAATGATGCTACTGCCTAAAACTAGGATGACGTCAGGCGTTGGCCCCTCCTTTATTGACAAATGGCAGATACAGCTACGAATATGTTTCTGTGTAGTTATACACTCCATAACTACGCTTAAAGATACAAGTAATGGACGGCTGCGGGTCTAGAATGGAAGGTGAGATATGGGGTGGGGGCATCCGCAGGTTCTCCTCTGTATTTTCCATGCCACCGCTAGCTATCATTACTTATATCTTTGCTTATTTGTGTCATGTAAGATAAGTGCTCAATAATGTGTTCCACAGTCCACACTCTACTCTGGGACGAGTTTGAAAGTTTATATAGCCCCTTTTGCTAATGACACACACTTTAAGGGCCTATTTGATTTGTATGATAGGAAAAACTAGGAATATGAAAAAAAAAATGCAATATTGCAATGCCATGCCTACTCCAATCATATAGGAATTCATATGAACCAAATTTTGACTGATTTCGCCAGAGGAATAGCAAAGGATTTAGAAAAAAAGGGTATGAGTGGATGGTAAATTTCCTATGAAATCTAGTGCAAATGAAACCTTAGGTCAAATTCACATGCAGATCAACCCTACAAATCAAACGACTATCATAGAATTTTCTATATGAGTTAACCTTGCAGATTTCATAGCAAATCCTTTGAATCAAACAGGCCCTAAAGATGTGCATGAAGGGGGGGTGGTTCCCTTTAACCGGTAGAAAACGACGAACCATGCATGAAGTTTTTTTAGAAAGCTCAAATTTGAATAATTTTTGTGCCCTCCCTAAGAATATATAGCGTATTTTGACATCGGTGCCAATAGGTAACCCTCCCTAAACATTCATTCTTTCTGCTGACATTTTACTTCTTACTCAGATCGTGACCGACTTTGGCGGGCACGGTGCACGTGCTTCATCTTGACAAAATACACAAAGCAAGAGTATGTTCATTGGAGACCATGAAGTTCAACGTGGTCAGAAACATACTAAAAAAATTCCATTTACTAATTCTTAACTAAAATCTACTTTCTCTTAAACTATGACTCTATTTTTGATAACTTAGTTCCTGATGCCGGTACCAAACCAAGTTGTTACAACTATTGCTAACAGCAACCAGTGGCGGAGCTTGAACGAAAATCTTAGTTACCCACATGTACTTTGAATACTTTAATGATTATCTTTTTTGCTTAATATAATAGGAGGATTTTTTTTAGTGAAAAGGCTCACAAAATTAGATGTGTGTGTCAAAAAAACACATTACGCTAGATTTTTTTAACAAATTAAACACTAGTATTCTTAGGAAAATCCCACTATGTGGCCTACTAATGGATGCCTGTACTTTCTAAAGTTATCGCCTGGACAATATCTCTAGCCTATAAAGAATTCTCATGACCCGCCTTAGTAACTCTTTTTGTTAGCAGGCCAGCCAAAGTAACCTTGCAAGATGTGAGTGTGGCGGATCAATAAAGGCTGAATCCCACTCAGATGAGACCATGTGAGCAGGAGCTTCGCTAGAAACTGAGACTGATCGTGTTAGGACAAGCTATATTTAAGAATTTACTACTAGGTAAAGGTAAACTTTCATTTTTGCTGGGGGGGGGGGGGGGGGGGGCACGGCCCAAGTTGGCCTTGCCCAAAGCTCCGCCAGTGACGGCAACCAAAAAAATGCAGAGTTTGCATTCTAAATGTCGGCAGTGGAGGGACATGGTGTTTTTGCTCATATGACTAAATGCTCCTATTATGGAGAATGTATTTAAAAATTTTAAAAGTGGACAAAAAATCAAGTGTGCGTATGAACATTCTATATTCACCCATGAAAGCTTTTTGGTGGTGAGAAGACAACTTTCATGGCTTATGTAAGAAGATGAAAATGTTACGTAAATAGAGATTTTGGAGCACCAAAAGTTATTTTTTTTGCAGTGTGTACAAAACATTTTTTTGTCAATGGGTGAATGTATACACCACGAGCCAAAATGTATATCCGGCAGTGGAGCTCTACCTGACGCATTTTTCTCCCTCGCAAAGTCTTCCAACACGGTGAGGCCGTACCCGGTCAACAGCCGTGTCCAAAATGTAAGAGAAGTTGACCAGGGTTTAACTCACACCCGCAGGGACGTCCGACGAGGTAGCACAAACCGCGGGGTGCAAAGGGGCAAAAGAGCAAGACCACAAAAAGAACAGAAAAGCGGAGCAAAAGAAAAAGGAGGAGGAGGAGGAGGAGCAGAGGGGCGTGCGACAGCTTTGGACGGCGTGTGCGCCGCTGCGGGCCCCACGCGGTCCACGCCGCCCGACGCGGGCAGGCCGACACGTGGGGCCGCCCGCGACCGCCGGCGCGCTCGGCTCGTGGACGCGGTCTTGGCAAATTGCGTGCTGCGTGTGGGTCCCACCGGGAGGCGTGCTGGCACGTGGTGGGTGGGCCCGCGCGCCGCGTCCAGGCGTAGCCTGAGCTAGCTGGCTAGCCTGGAAGGCGCTTTTCCGGCTGGACCGGAAAGAGTATCGTACCCGATCGCTGACAGGGTGGGACGGGGTGTGCGTGGGTCCACTTAGCAGTGGGTTGTAGCGGCGAAGGTCGGCGTATAGATGGATTGGTTATTAGAGGATAAGGCTTGCTGATGCGGACTACTAATCGGTTCGTGTCACGCAACTGACAGTTCACACGCAAACCACAAGAAAACGAACCACGAAGCTATGCTGTCAGTTGCTTGCTGCTGTCGCACGCACGCACGTTAACTGTTCTGTGGCAGAGTTAAGCAGCAGCTGCGAGCGAGCGAGCGAGGGAATGAAAGGGCATATCACCAGGTGGACGGTGGATGTTAACGGTCAGTGTCAGGGGATATAATGCAAAGGTGGCAGATATATATTCAGTCGAAAGCAAGCAAGCTAGCTAGCACCCTAGGTTGCGAGTTGATAAGTGTCGTGGCATCCTTAATTGCTAAGCGTACTTCCGGCTTTTGTTTCCAGTTTTAAGAGTCTATGCGATTGCAATATGCAAGAATCTACTCCCTCCCCTCCGTTCTAAAATATAAGAATCATGCATATACATCTTTTAGCGTGTAGGTTAAAAACAAAAAGAGTGAACCCACTATATACTAACAAGCTTCTAGATACATGCGTGGTAATGATGGGCTAAAACATCTTATATTTTGGAACGGATGGAGTAGTAGCTACTCACTTCGGTTCAGTTTAACGGTCACGCATGTAGTTTATGAAGAAATATTAAGAAAATGAATGATGTAATTTTAATAACATATGTATAATTTATATTTTGTCTTAAAAAAATATATTATGCAATCTACATCTATCGATTTCATAAGGCCTTTTTTATTATTTTATTTGAGACCATACATAAAAAACATAAACCATCATGCAACACTTACAAACTAGATAACGAGTGAAGATCACACCAACAAGACTGATACGTCCCAAACGAATCTGTAATTTTTGATGCTACATGCTTGTTTATACACCATTTGCTTTGTGTTTTGTTACACTTTGTGGCGTTTTTATGCATTTTCCGGAACTAACCTACTAACGAGATGCCACAGTGCCAGTTCTTGTTTTCTCCTGTTTTTGTGTTTCAGAAAAGCTACACAGGAAATATTCTCGGAATTGGACGAAATAAAAGCCGAACCTCCTATTTTTACCAAAGCTTTGCGAAGACCGAAGATGAGACGGAGGGGGGCCAGGGGCTAGCCACACCATGGGGTGGCGCGGCCCAGCCCAGCCCCTGGCCGCGCCACCAGGTGGTGAGGCCACCTGGCCCACCTCCTGACACTGCCCTTTCGTTTATAAATTCTCCTCGACGGGAAAAACCTAAAAGACGGATCGCTTTTCCTTAAAACATACTGCAAGCCGCCGCCGCCGTCGAAACGAGATCGGGTAGATGCTAGTGACTCCAAGAGGGAGTATTTATGCTCGATAGTTGGGTTCATGCCTCTAGTAATCTGGGGGAGTGACAGAAACCTCTAAGATTGTAGATATGCTGTTGCCACTAGGGAGAAAACAACATTCTTGTGTCCAAGGACATTTGCTTTGTTTACTTTATGCACTTTGCTTAATGCAGTTATCCGTTGTTCGCAACTTAATACCCGATGGTTGCTCGAACGACATCCGGAGGGTGGATTATTAGTCATAGATGCAGTTGGATTACGGTCTATGTATTTTGTCGTAATGCCCAGAGTGAATCTCATAGTGATCCTCATGACATATGTACGTTATCTTTATTCTATTAATTGCCCAACTGTAATTTGTTTACCCAGCATGTTGTTATTTATCTTATGGAGAGACACCACTAGTGAACTGTGGACCCCGGTCCAATTTCCTTTACATTGTCGTATCGTTTTACTTTTACTCGTACTGTTTACTTTACTTGCATACTATTACCCTTTTACCACTCGATACGCTCAATCCTTTGTTTACAGCAAACCGGTGAGATTGACAATCTCATCGTAAGTTGGGAGCAAAGTTCTTGGTTGTGTTGTGTGCAGGTTCCACGTTGCCGCTGGTGCAAAGCAAAGCCCTGGACGAGGCGCCTTATAAATTGTCCGGAGCTGTCGCGAAGCTAGCAAGCATCACCTTCTTAAGTTTGGCTTTCTCCTATTGGTTCGATAAACCTTGGTTTCACAACTGAGGAAAGACTTGCTGCTGTGCTCATCATACCTTCCTCTTGGGGTTCCCAACGGGCTGTTACCTACACGCCATCAAAGGCCTTAGACCCTAAAAATGTGAAAGACTCCCATCAACTAGGAGCTGGAAACATCGTATATCCTGAGATACCTTATAGACAAAATGAGAGCGCTCATCCGGTCTAGCAGAATCCTAGCGAGCACCTCATGCACACGTTAAAATAAGTCGCCGCCATCATCAAATCGCCGAACAATCTTCAGGATAAATATCTCTATAATCTTCATCATTCCTACCGTCGACGCCACCATGATGCCTTGCAGTGCCCTTAGAGTCATCGGTGTGGTGGGTTCACACCATTCCACCTCTAGCCTTCACCGTCCAGCAGCTGCTCCAAAAGATATGGCCCCAATCAGGAGTGCGAGACCTAACACGCCGCCATCGTTCGAACTTCGAACGTACATACCCGGATCTACGGTTTTCCCTAAAGCAACATGAGTGAATAGATGATTACTGCACCGACAATGCTGAAAGGACACGGATGTCGCCTAGAGGGGGGTGAATAGGCGATTTAAAACTTTTACGAGTGGCTTGACAAATGCGGAATAAAACTAACGTTTAATTTGCCAAGCATACAAAACCTAAATAAACTAGGTTCACCTATGTGCACCAAAAACTTATGCTAGACAAGATAAGTAACTATGTGATAGCAAGATATATATAACTTCAAGCACGAAGGCTATCACAAAGTAGATTGCATAAGTAAAGGAGCTCGGGTATAGAAATAACCGAAGCACACGGAGACAACGATGTATCCCGAAGTTCACACCCTTGCGGGTGCTAATCTCCGTTGGAGCGGTGTGGAGGCACAAGGCTCCCCAAACGCCACGGAGGCTCACCGTAATCTCCTCGAGCCCTCCCACCAAGATGGAAGACCCGATCCACTATGGGACCCTTGAGGGCGGTCACCGAACCCGCACAAAGCTTGGGGCAACTCCACAACTTAATTGGAGGCTCCCAAATCCACAAAGCCACTAAGATTGGGGCACACTCCACAACTTAATTGGAGGCTCCCAATAATCGCCATGAAGGCACCACAAAGCTTGGGAAGATCTCCACAACTTAATTGGAGGTCCCCAAGAAATCCACTAAGCCGTCTAGGGTTCCAAGAACCCAAGAGGAAATAAGCTTCTTGCTTTCACCACTGAATCTCCGAGGAGAACTCAAACCGATGCACCAAATGCAATGGCAAGAACACACAAAGTGCTCAAATCATTCTCTCCCAAATCCCACCAAAGCAACAAATGCTATGGAGGGATATGAGAGGAAGAACAAGGAGGAAATCCACAAAGAACTCCAAGATCTAGATCCAATAGGTTCCCCTCACTTAGAGGAGAAAGGGATTGGTGGAAATGTAGATCTAGATCTCCTCTCTCTTTTCCCTTACAAAGATGCAAGAAACATGGAGGGAATGGAGGAGGGAGGGCAAGCTTTGAATGTCAACAATGGAGGAGAGAGAAGCCCAAAAACGTGGTTGGTTCAAGGAGGAAGAAGGGTATTTATAGGTGGGGAAAAATATGGCCGTTGGAAGCAGTCCACCGGCCAGTTCGGCCGTAAGTCCGGCGGCGCCGGCCTCTGGGCCAGACGGTCCGGCGGGATCGGACGCTTCGCCAGATGTCCGGCGGCCCGCCGGGCGGATCCGGCGATGGGCCGAAAAAGCAGCCAGAACACCAGTTCGGCTGGACCGCCGGAACGGTCCGGTCCGCCGCCGGAAGGTCCGGCCTGGCCGGACTAGGGGCCGAAATGGACAGCCCAAAAAACCAAATAACTTTTGCAAGGAAACTCCGAATGAGATGAAACCAATTTTGTTGGAAATAATAAGAACCACCAAGGGAGAATTTACTATGAATTTAGAGGTAATAAGCGTCTCTATATGAGGAACCGGTAAATTCTCTAAACACCAAAAACACAATAAGAGATCCATATGAAATCCGTTTTTGATGAGCTAGAGCTTGCCATGGAAATAACCACAAGCTCTAGAATCTCACATGGATAAAATCCAAATAAGAACCAAGAAAGATAATGCCATGTATGCAAAGGTTTGAGCTCTCTCCGAATGATACGAATAAGTTACTCACTCGAGAGGCCCTCTTGATAGTACGGCTATCGATCCTAAACCCGATCTCCCACACTATGAGACCGGTAAGAAAGAAACCCTATCAAGAATATACCTTTGCCTTGTGCATTCCACTTGAGCTAGATGGTGACGATCTTGATCTTCTCAAGTTGGACTACCTTTCTTGATTGCGCTTGCTTGGTGAAGTCTTGCGGATTGCTCCCCCATACATCACTATGGGAGAGACACTAGAGAAATATCTTCACATGTCCATTACCACCAAATGGACACCGAGCTTCAAGGAAATGATATCTTCTGGAAGCCTATCTTGAACTTGCGCTTCGACTTAATCAATATTGATGATGTCTTGAGAATGCACATGAGAGCTCACTCCATCTTATTCCTCAAGACACACTCTATATAGGCTCAACTCCTTTATGACCAATCTTCGGATTACTCCTTGAATAACACCTTGATCATCACATAATATTCTTTATATTCAACTTCTTACAACCTTGAACCCAACATATGGATCAAGCATTGACGAGGGTTAACTCGACAAATGTCCTAAATGAAGGACTTAGGATCGGGGAGATAGGGCGTCGGATGAACTCGAAGGTAAAGTTAGTTGAAAATAGGTGTGTGCTGAAAGTAAACTTGGGTGTTCAACCTGACTTGCTTTCAATCTGGCCTACACCGTCCCCTCCTGGCTCCTTTATATAGGTGGCCAGGTCTCGAGGATCGGGTAGGGTCCGATACAGATTACAATATCGACATACGGTAAGAACTCATATTCGACTATCATTACAATTGGGCCTCAGGGGTACTCAACTAACGGGCTCTATTAGCTATACCCTTGTCAGTAGCCCCTGAGATTCTATCAGAATTATAGATTCGGGTTGAATCTCTAATCTTCAAATCTTCGACTTGATCTATTCTTCGACTTCTTCATATCTTCAAATCTTCGATTCGGTCTTTCGACTTATGTTCATGATAATTTGCTCGCAAGGGGTTTTGATGAACAAGCCTGACAACTCTGACGGATCAAGAGGTCAGTTAACTGCTGGAATAGATACTTGTCACCTACTTCAAATTCAATCCCCTTGGACTTGAATTCGGGATACCGGTCAAACCCACTCTTCTGCCGCATTTAGGACTTATAAAGAATGAATCCCAGTGATTCTCAGGGTACCCAGTGCGTCCACCAGGATTTTCTTCGCGTCGTAGACACGGATACATACCAGCAGAGCGCATCCATGTGCGTATACCAGGCCACACAGGACGGATCCCGGGGTGTTACCTTCGTGACAAGTCACGGCATTCGAGTTGCGTTGCGATAACATAACTCGAGAATCTCATGTCGCAGTCAAATTTTGACTGAAAATATTCGGGTTTCTACAACCATAAAACTCGCTCCCGATGGGAGTAACACTCCTGCACTTTTCCAACTTTAATGCTTTACCAAGAAATATCGTTGGGTGCGCGCTTAGCGCTCCCGATGGGAGTAACCCCCGAGGCTATAGTCGAAAAAGACTTTTTCGAGTATAGGCTCAAAATATAGTGTAGTCCATCATACTTCAACTCGAGATACTTCACCTTCGAGATACTTCAACTTCGAGATACTTTAAGAACATCTTGTCGTCGAATACGCGTCCACCACTCCAGTCAAGAGTTCCATTCGATATCTTTGAGGGTAGTAGCCCCCAAGGCTATAATCGAAAATCCTTCACATATAATTTTGCATTTGTCGGCGCCATCCTTCTTCTTTCTTATATCATCTTCTTTATGACGTCAATTAACACGTCACTCTGTATGAGTGCGAACCGTTTTATGGGCATCACTGTAATTTTCTCGATTTTTGACCGTTAGTGGGCTGTCGTTTCCGCTCCGTGCGCCACGTCTCAGCCCACGATCCTTCTCCCAGAAGGTATATAGGGGGCGTAGTGGGGGATTTTACTGTTTACCAGCTCGTTCCCTCCGCCGCCTCCATTGCTGACCTCCTCTGCCTCCTCCTCTCGTGCATAGCCCCCAAGCGCACTGCGTATTAGATGCGCGTGAAACATCTAGCCACCAAGAACACCATGGCCAAGACCTCTTCCGCCACCAACTGGGTACAATCCACTATCACGAAGAAGGAGGTGGAGAAAGCCAGAGCGGACGGCCTCATCGCCGCCCAAGATTCCATCAAATTTCCCAGTACTGAGCGGATCCCGAAGCCCCCGAGCGGTTATCGGGTAATGTTCCTTGCTTTCCTCCTCCGCGGTTTTTCTCTTCCTGCCCACGAGTTTCTCCGTGGGCTTCTCTTTGTCTACGGTGTGCAGCTCCACCAGCTCACACCAAACTCCCTTCTGCACATTGCCTGTTTCGTGACTCTCTGCGAGTCATTCTTGGGCATTGAGCCCCACTTCCTTCTCTGGAGATCAATTTTTCGACTCCGCCCCAACGTTGCCCTATCCAAAAAACCCGAACTGGGCAGAGCCGTTGTTTCTGTGCGTCCTGAAGCACAATACCTCGAATTTTCCATGGCCGCCTCTGTCCAAGGGTGGAGGACAAAGTGGTTCTACATCAAGGACCGCAAATCCTCTCCTGAAGATGAGTATGGCCTACCCCCTTTCGATGCTTCCCAGGAGGTGAAGAAATTGGCGTCATGGGATACGCTTCCCTCAGATGCGGAAGTAGAAAAAATTCTTCCTCTTCTGTCTCGCATCAAGGCTCTGAAAGGAGGCCAAGGAGGTGCTTTGTCGGGTATCCAACTCATGGCGTTTTTCGTGCAACGTCGAGTTCAACCCCTACAGCACCGCCTCACCAAGCTTTGGAATTATGCTGGCTTGGACGATCCTACTCGCGTCTCTGAAGACTTGATAGAGAAAAAGGATGTCGACAAGCGAGTTAGGAGCCTCACCAAGCTCACAAAAGATCATGCGGTCGCTGATTTGACCGCTGACTATTTCGACTCCGTGCACCCTCTGCCCGAGGTTTGTTTTCTATGCTCACTTGTTGTCGAATTTTGTTTTCCTCGACTTGAATTAGTGTTTGCCTTTGTACTCGGTTAATTTATTTATGTGCAGGGTCACCTTTTCCTTGTTTCACGCCCTCCTCTTCCAGAGGCAGGGCCCCTTCCGGCTGATCTAGCTTCTCCTGCATCTGAAGCCCCCGAGGCTGACGAAAGTCAGGACGGAGATGATGCCAAAGAATCAGAAGAGGAAACTAGCTCGTCGACATCGCCTCCTCCCGCACTTGCTGAAGATGCTGGTGTCGACAAGAAAAGGAAGCGTGTCGACGAAATCGCTTCATCGAGTTCTGCAGCGGTTGGCAAAGCCCCCGTTCTTGCAGAAGATATGGAGTACTTCGACCTCCTAGCATCGTGAGTGTTGTATTCGAGTTTTTCAATTGCATTGTTCTTGCCTTGTTTCCATAACTTATTTTCTTCATGCAGAGATGACGAAGAGCCGCCAACATATGCTACAGCTGCTCCACCAACTTCTCCTCCGGTCGCTGATGAGCCTGTTGAGCCAGATGTTGCGCCGAGGGCTACCAGGGCTTCTGTCAAGAAGGTTCCTCAAGCTCGAAACCCCAAACGCTCGAAGAAGGCCAAAGAGACCGACGTTTCTCTTGAAGCCCATGCATCGACGGTTTCTCCTGATGATGTGAGTAACTTTTCTTTTACTCGCTTTCCTTGCATACACTCGTGCTCTTACACGCTCTTTCTCTTAGGCATTATTAAACAGATTCGTCGCCTTGGGCACTGAATGTGCTGAGTACCTAAAGGTTGCAAAAGCTTCCGAAGGTACACTTTTGACGTCCAGTCACAACTTTTTCCTTGTACTTATCCTTTGCTATTTATCTGACACGCTTGCGTATTCTTCTGTAGCTGCTCTGGCAACGGCCAACGCTCGAATTGCGTCACTGGAGGCGGAGCTCCGTGCTTCACAGAAAGCTTATGATGCTGCGGCTACTGCTAAAGCAAACGCTGAGAAGTCGCAGAAATCTGCGCTTGGTAAGGCGAAGAAAGCTAAAAAAGCTTTAGCTGATGCCAACAAGGATCATGCCCAGCGAGAGCAAGCCGTGGCAGAGCGTCTTCACACAATGTCTACTGCTGCTGAAAGTAAGTGCTTCACCTTGTCTTCTATTTTTGACTTCTATTGCACTGTTGTACTTGCTGACATTTTTCTCTTCTTTTTCTCTTCTATCCACTCTGTGTCGTGCAGGATTTACCGGGGTATCTCCGCCATCCCTGCAACCGGACGATGATCCTCTGATGACTGCGGTTAACCTACTCAAGGAAAACTGGATATCTATCCAAGAGACTTTTGAGTTAGTTAACCGCGTTCTATCACGACTGTTTGTCGGGTTATGGCCGAAGAAAAGGGCAGCAGTTCCGAAGGACAGCTTGAGTAATCTTGCCAAGTCCTTCGATACAACTGAAGACCCCACCCTCCAGCTGAAAGGGCTTTCTATTAAGCGTGGCGCCGAGGGTGCTATTGCACTTTCTCTTGCGCATGGTACAGACTTCGACTGGGAGAGGGTGAGCTCTCCCCATGGCCGCACCCGCGATGAGATGAAGGCTTTTTTCGAGAAGGCGAAGAAGTTGGCACCTGCATTGGTGACAATTACTTCCCCTTCGGCATCCTCTGTGGCATCTGCTGCACCACCTCCAGCGGCGGAAGATCCAGTGCCGCCGTCGACTTCTGGCGAGGAATTTGCCGTGCCCTTTTCTGCCATGGAGCAAAATGCTGAGGTGGCATAGACTCGGCTTCTTTGTAGCTTTTAGTTTTCTCCTTTTGAATGTAAAAAACTTTAGTTGCGTGCAACCCGAGAACCTTAGACATAGGGTTTTGCACTTATGTAAGTATATTTCTTTCGTATGAAGTATTATGCTGTCTCTCTGAAATTGCTTCTCCTTTCTTTTTCTTTTTGACTTGCAGCCGATGCGCGTCAATGATCCTTTGACTCACGGTCCTGCTCCTTCCTCTGCCCGTGTGTTCGGTTCTCAGGTTTCGTCGACTCCTAGTCGATGCAGTCGATGCGCAGAATACTCTTCCAGGGTTTCCGATCTTGAGGCTCGCCTAACTTTAGCCAAGCGTCAGGCACATATGGCTATTGACAAAGCTAGCAAAGCCAGTGGTTATATGAAGCAAATATCTTCTCTTGAGGAAAAGGTCTCTAGCTTGACGGCGAAGATTGTTCATAATGAAGAGTGCGAATCTTTTATTCTTGGCATTGTCGAGTCTGCCTGCGAGATGTTGCGATGTAAGTTTTCTTTCGACTCCTCCTTTTCCTGTTTCTTCACTGCTGTTTTTTGTAATGTCCTTTGCTGTTATAGGTACTTGTCTGGATTTCGCTGCAGAAGATCGTCAGGTTACCGAGCGAAATGCATCTTTAGAGAGAATGTCGGCAGGCTGTGAGATTTTGTGGTCTGATCCTCGTCGCCGGAGTGCCATTGTACTACTTCAGGACCGTGCCCAACATATTGGCGAATCAGTTGTTGGTTGCCGACGTGCTCTGACGACTATGCACTATGTCATGCTTCCTCGCAATCCTCTTCCTGCAACTTTTCCACTTCTTCTTGATACCTTTAGATCCAGCCATCGTATTCATAGATTGATAGAGCTGAACTTGGTGGCTGGTGCCAATTTTGCTCTCGGGTGGATACGCAAGTGGCACCCGAGGCTTAATTATAGCTCTATGTCCCTGAGTTTAGCTCCAGGTAGGACTAGCCTTCGTGTGCATATGGAGAGCACGCTGCAACCTGCTCGAAGGCTTGTAGCTAGGCAGCTGGAAGCGGATGCTGCGTTTTTTCGCGAGTACCAATATTTGGACCCGTTAGGCGTAGATGATTCTGACAACCCATTATTGTAATACATTTTTGTATGTGTGCAACGCGAGAGTATTTTATTTCGCGACTTCATGGCGAAAATTTGTTCTCAGAGCGTTATTGTATGATTCGTGCGTTTGCCGCATTTTCTCTTTGAAAGACTCGTAAACTCGAATATGAGGAACGTTTCATCTTTATTATACTTGTAATGTAAGATACATGGGGTGACCCAAGAGATCCGGCATGTGACCTGTGTTCTGGATCTAGAGGGCATTGCCCCTGGTATAACTCATGGCTTTTACAGCCTTACTGTTCTACTCTACTTTATTGTCTTTTGATGTTTATGTCGTCATGGCTTTCCCTTCTTCTCTTGCGTCCTTGTCTTCTCCTGATGCTCCTACTCGTGGTTTCTTCGTTTCGGGCTCCGCAACGCGTCCTTCGAGTAGCTTGACGTCCTCTGTAGTTGTGCTTTTTGCCTTCTCTGCATAGTTGGCTATCATGCCAAAGTTTTGTGCCATCTTGTGGAACTCCCTGTCGCAGAGATCTGAAACTTTGAAACTTCCTTTTACTGTAATTACTCCTCTTGGTCCTGGCATTTTAAGTACCAGATATGTATAATGGGGGACTGCCATGAATTGCGAAAACGCGGGTCGTCCGAGGATCGCGTGATATTGAGATGGCCAGTCCATGACTTCAAAATCTAGCTTTTCTCTTCTGTAGTTTTGTCGGTTGCCGAAGCAAACGTTGAGTGCTATTCGACCCAGTGGGTAATTGGCACTTCCTGGCACGATCCCGTGGAATGAACAATCTGTTGGTTTCAGGAACTCTAACGATATGTGCATTGCCCTGAGTGTTTTTGCGTATATCAGGTTAATTCCACTTCCTGCGTCCATGAATATTCTGTCGACATCATACGCGCCGATTTAAGCTTTGAGTACCAAAGGCGCGTTTCCTGGCCGAGGTACTGTTATAGGGTGGTCTTCTCTGTTGAACTCAATTGGTTGTTCTGACCAATGCAGATACTCTGTTGTAGCTGGAGGCGAAATGACTGCTAGGTTGACTTGTCGAGTTATACTCTTTTCTTCTTTGTTCGACTTGGGCACAGGTTGTATCATTGCTGTGATGTGTCCTTTTGATGGAACATACCCTTCGTCGTCGTCGTGTCCCTAGTTTTGCTGGTCTTGTCCTTGAGGAGCTCCGTTGTTTCCTTGCTGTTTTGCCGGAGGATTGTTGCTTCCTTCAAATCCTTGTCGCCTTGTTTCGGTTTGCTTATTTAGCGCTGCCTCTTGTAGTTTTAAGAATGTTGTACAATCTTTCATTGCGTGTCTTGATACTCGCTTCCCATCGACGAACGCTGAGTGTATATGACAAGGTCCGTTGAGCATATCTTCTGCCGACGGGTTGTACTCTCTGGGTTCTCTTGCAGGAAACTTTTTGTATTCCTCTTTTCCGTAGCTTCGATATCCCAAGCTTCTGCGATCACTTCCTTGATAGCTGTTGTCTTTGTATCCTGCGGCAATTTGGCTATGGGAGCCGTAGGTGTCGTAATTTTGGGATCATCTCCTTTGACTTCCATATATGTTTCTTCTATCGTCCTCTGGAGATCGCGTCCGCTTGTTGTTGCACGCATCTTCTCCATCTGCAAATCTGTTTGCTGTGTCCATGAGGTCTGACACTATTTTCGGCTTGATTCTACCCATCTCTTCGACTAGGTCTCTTCGCCTTAATCCGATGATGAACGCATCTATTGCTCTTTAGTCTGAAACTTCGACTGCTGAATTTTTGATAAGGCTCCATCTTTGGATGTATGCCCGCAGTGTTTTGTCGTGTTGTTGCACACACGCTTTGACTTCTTCTATTGATGCTGGCCGTTTGTATGTTGACCTGAAGTCCTACAAATATAACTCAATGCAAACATTAGTTCATAGGGATTGTCATTAATTACCAAAACCACACATGAGGGCACATGCTCTTTCAAATGCCCTCGACAAGGTAGTGATGCAAAGGACGCCACCATCGCTCACCATGCCTGGTAGCAAGTGAAGCACCAAGCTATGGTGTCAGTTGCTTGCTGGCGGAGTACGTAACTTTTTCTCTGGTTTTAGTTGGCAGAGTTAAGCAGCAGCTGCTGCGAGCGAGGGAATGAAGAATGGCATATCACCAGGTGGATGGTGGATGTTCACGGTCAGTGTCAGGGGATAATGCAAAAGGTGGCAGATATTCAGTCGAAAGCAAGCTAGCTAGCACCCTAGGTTGCGAGCTGATGGGGGGCATCCTTAATTACTAATTGTACTTGTAGCTTTTGTTTTAAGTTTTAAGAGTCTATGTGAATGCAACATGCAAGAAACTAGTAGCTACTTGCTTCGGTTTAGTTTAACTATCACGCATGTAGTTTGAGAAAACATATTAAGAAAAATATATAATATAATTTTTATAGCATATTATATTGTGTCTTTTTTCAAAAAGATAGATTATGCAATCCGCATCTATCGATTCATAGGGACTTCTTTATTATTTTATTTTAGACCACACATAAAAAATACAGAGCCATCACAGCCACACCTATAAACCAGACAAGGAGTGAGGATCACACCAACAAGGCTTTAAATATTGAAAACATGAAAACCTCCCATCAACAATGAGCCAAAAAACATTATATACCCTGAGATAACCTCTATACAAAACGAGAGCACTCATCCCGTCCAGAAGACTCTTACCAGGCACCTCAAGCACACGCCACATAAGACTTCATCGCCATCAAATCGTCGAGCAATCTTCAGGATAAATATCTGCATTATCTTTGTTGTTCCCGCCGTCGACGCCACAACGATGCCACACAAGGCCTTAGCGTCGTCGATGCGGTAGATGCGCACCGTTCCATGTAATATCCCAGGATTAGAGGTTACAAAATAGAGGCAACAGATGTGAGCATTGCATTTCATGCATAGAAAATCCGGGTAATTTTCGCGCATTTAAATAAAACAGATCAAAGTGATTGGAGTTTTACTTGAGTTGATGGAATTGAAGTAGCTCATCAACTAGATCGCGATAAACTTCAATATGACCTTTGATAAAATCCTTGTTTTGGGTAGTGATAGTTACAACAACTAAAAGAGATAAGTGAGGTAAAACTAAAATGCTTGGAACACCATTTTAGAACCAAATATTTATTCACACCAAGATTATCATGGTATTCTTTAAACCCTACTTCTTTCATGCTAAAGAAGTCAACACAAGTCTTATTCTTAAATCATGATCTATTATGTATTCTTATGTCCTAATCTAGTGAGTCCAAATATGAGTAGTGTAAAGGTTAACTCAATGCCAGTTTGATTATTAGATTTGCCTTAGCTATAGGTGAGATAACTTAAGAACATTAGAGCCATTCCTATAAAGGCCAACTAGGAGACTTTAGACATTATTCAAATTCTAATTAGGATAAGTCCTTTTGATATAGGGGGAGATCACACCATAAGCCTAATTTGGTCTATACTAGGACCATACTTAGGAAGTGACCAATACTCAGACTTATGAAGATATGAAGTGGAGTAGATCCTATATGAACCACACAATGGGGAGATTATATCTTTAATCTCAGAAGGTTGATACAACCTAGAATAAATCCTTGATAGAGGGAGTTGATGAACAAAATAGTATGATCATGCCAAGTATATGATTATGCTTGCTGATGAAGATAATTAGGTTAATTATAAAACTTAGTCTGATAAGCAGATATCATGCTAAGACCTCGGGTGGAGTAGGAACTCAACTAGAGCATATCTCACTCAGGAGATACACATATTATAGAAGACACTTGGGAAACCTTGATCTGTGCACAAGTTTCCATAGAGTAAATCATCTGGATATAGATTGAGCAGATCCTAAGCCTTGACCCAGAAACTTAGTTAGTCTATAGATCCTTTTATTGCATTGAGCACATTTCAGAGAGAACACCATTTCCTAGTTGAGAGTGATAGCATTCCATCCAACTCTATAACCTCTTATTCATTTACTTGGGGATTCATTCCCAAGTATCAATCCAACTTATGCATTACTTGTGATCATAAGCAAACCATACAATCTTGGTGACGAGGGTTAACTCGGCAAATGTCCTAGATGAAGGACTTAGGATCGGGGGAAGAGCAACGACTAGAGATTCCGGGATCGAGATTGGCACACGATGTACCCAGGTTCACGTCCCCGCGGTGGAGGATCGCTACATCCTGCTAGCAATCTAGTATATGATCATAGGTGTTTACATGGAGCCGCCGTAGGCGGAGATTTGTATCTAGTCTATGTCTAATCTTTCTTGTATCTCTAATATTGCTTGTCTATGATATTCGATGTCTATGATATCTATTGAGTTCTCCCTCTAGGGGCACCCTTGCCTGGCTTTATATATGCAACCAGGCCAAGGTTTTACAAGAGTTCTAGTCGAATACGGATTAGAGTCTTCCTTCTTCTACTCCAAGTCATCTTCGAGTCCTTGTACTTGTCCACCTCCTTAATGGGCCGGGCCCGGTATACTAATCCGCGGGTACCCAACGGGCATACCCACGTCACTTGGCATACCTTTAACCAAACAATTGTTTCCATGTAACAACCCTGCTAACAGGAGTCCGGTCCATTACCCAGTAAACCACTCACCTCTTGTTGTGTATGTGGACCTCAGATAAAGAGATCTTCCTTGTGAAAGAGTGGTAGTGTATATTTTCAAGTAAAGTATAAAGAAAATAATTAATGCCATTGGTATAACTCCATATAACAATCCCATGATATTAAGTAGCAAAATAGTAATAAGCATAAAATCATGTCTTTTCATTAAAGCCTAAATAGGAAGTCCATAGCTAGTGAAAAGTGTGGATAATCATTCTATACCATTTTAATACAAATCATAGTTTTTACTTGCTCCTAAGAAAATCCAGGTCATAGGAAAATAATTTGAACACCCAAGTACCCCTTTAAAAATTCATCTTTATTCAAGTTCTTATTTCCAAATTATAATAATATACCAACTAATATTTGTGCAACACATATAGAGAACTCTTTAATACATTATTTTGTACCACTGAACACCTAAATATATTCTTGAGAAACTTCAGTTTAAATGCCTGCAAAAATAGGATACAAAAAATAGTTTGAATTTCAAAAACAGAAAACTAGTAAACAAAAAGGAAATGGATTGAAATAAAAAAAGGGTAAAGATCTTACCTGGCCGAAGCCCACTCACTAGCCCACCAGGAGCCGGTCGGGTACCGATTTGAAATAGAAGCCGTCGTCTTCCATCTCGCCTGGAAGCAGCTCGGTGGCCAGGCCATAGCCCCCGGATCGACCACTCGCCGTGGACGCACGAGATCGATGCCACCGCCTCCCGTGGAGTATAAGTACCTCGCCGCAGTGGATAAGCTCGATCTTTTTCTTCTTCCCGCAGTCTTTCTCTTCCTCTGTGAAGCACCTCGCTGGAGTTCTATCGCCGTCGTCAATTGAGGTCATGCCGGAGGCCGTGGAATATACTGGGAGAAGCGCCGGAGCTTGAATAGCATCCTAGAGAAAGGAATCAGGCCTTAGTGGATGCAATCTTCAGAATTTGGTCGTTCCCTTTTCCAGTAGCTCGTCGGAATCCGTGATGATTCACTCATCTCCGACCATCTCCGACATCGGCGAGGTTAGCATCGGCTTCAGGGTGAGCATACGCATCTTCCCAGATTATTTTCGAATCATTTCATGCACCGTAGCTCAAGATCGAGGTGTGGCCGCCGTGCACCGCCGCAGATGGGTTCACCGGAGCTAGCTCCGGTGACCATTCGGTGGTGGGGTTGCTGCCAATCTATTTCTCGTAGTGTCCTTGTGCGAGTGGTGTGCGTAGATCACCCCGGAGCCGCTTAATGGTCGTCTCCGGCGATCACCGGCGACGAGCCGTGCCCAGTCAATTATCTTGACCAAGTCTTCGCATGCGTGGTAGCTGACTAGGCTATGACCCCACTCGTCAGTACCTTGGGGTAGATTGAGCCTCGGTAACAAAAGTTCTGAGTTCTATTAGAAATTCCAGAAAAATAAACAAAACTTGGAAATTCATATCTTATTCATCTTAATTCAGAAAAATGTGAATGATATATCAAAATGATCCTAAAAAGAAGATCTATCTATTTATATTATAACATTTCATATTTGAGTACAATAATTTTGAGTGAAATTTTAAAACATGTTTAAGTACTACTATTGAACATGAATTTGAAAACGAATTTAGGAATCAAATAACTTTTCTAAATGAAAAATAAATGTTTATAAACTCAACTTAATTTCCTAAAACAACATTTCATTATTAAAAGTTAAAATTTAAAACTTTTCTATTAGCAAATTAAAATCTTAAATCTATTTTCCTGAATAATTTTTAAGTACTAAACTTTAGAAAAAATCTTGATTATATAAAAACTTGTGTATTGGAATTATTTCTTAATTCCAAGTTATTTTTATCCATTGTTTTATTAAGAGGTTAGTTAAAAATCTTAAATCACTTAAAATTTGGATTCCAATCCTGAAAATCTAGGAACCTAAATAACTAAGTTTTTCTAATTATTTCTGAACAAAACTTGAAACCTAAAATGAGGTTCTAATACTAAAACTTATTAAGGTATATGTTCTTCAAAAGTTATTCTTTTGAAGTACATATAACTTAATCACCTACCATTACTTCTTAGTACTAAAACCATTAACTACCCTAGTATGCTAGTTAGCCATACTTCCTAATTCAACTTTGAGTGGTTAGTTTGATACTCCATTTCAACATAGAATACTTTAGTCAACTAACTATTTGCAACACCTTTGTTGCAACTTAAAAACTGTTACCTTCCTGACATCACCTAATAACCATTCCTTTAAGTAATAAAAATAACCATTAAGGTATTTGTTCTTCAGAAGTTATTCTTTTAGGAATATATTAAATAAGCATTACACTAATTCTTAGGTCCTAAATTAAGAAATAACTATGCAGGATAAAACTATTAACAACTCTAGCATCAACCATGAATAGATTACTTTACCACTGCTTGCTCTTAATTAACTATTTGAGTGCCTATGCTTGTTAAGATTGTTGTCAATTATAAAATTAACTATATATGGTAACAACAAGCTAAACTACCTTGAATGCCCATGCTTCACTAAAACCCTCTGAACATTGAATGAAAACTAACTTGTTTCTTTGGTATGCTCATCTATTAACTACTCATTGATTATGATAGAGCTATGCTAAACCCTAGAACACTAAACCTTAGGTGTAGTGCTTCTAATCAATAATAAGCATATTCTTCAAATGTTATTCTTTCAAAAGTCATTGAAAGTAAGTAACCAAGTATTCCATTTAGCTCCAACATAAATAACTATATTTGTGCCTTAAGATTGTTGTCAACCCTAAGTTTAACTAGGTATTCTTATCAAATAAGAATTACTTCAGCTTTGCTTGTCCCTAACCAACTACTTGTTTGCTAAAAATATGATACCACTTAAAAATGTTACTTTCAAGTTTTCACTTATTGCTATACTAGTCTTTTGCAATACCTCTTGTATTAAGCTTTATTCTATTACTTTAAAAGTTTGTCAGTCAATCTAAAATCCTTAACAACCTTGTTGTGGAGTGAATCTAAAAGTGCAACTCAGTATAAAGAAGTCATCACAACCTTTTATACTAAACCATTGGGGGTTAAGATACACTTAGAGCGATGCATAGCATACAATTTGCATATCATGCGCAGTTCTTTAACATCATCTTTACCAGATGATGGTGCTACTTCAATATTTGGATTTCCTACGTATCGAAGACCTTGACTTGCATAATCTTGCAGTCAAAAAGGCAAGTTTATCTTGCTCATATCTCTTGGTTGCACTGATTTTGAAACTTCTTGCAAAGTGTTGACTTCAAACTCTAACATTTCAAAAAGGATGGAAAACCTATTTTTATAAGAAATATGACTAGTGGTTATCGACCAGTGGTGATAACCTAGGAGGGCTGGCAGCTGGAACCACAGTAAGATTGTGGTGGTGGAGGTTCCACTTGAACGGGAAAGTAAACCTAAGACTAACTACCAATGCCACAGTTATTCTAGCGCCGTAAAAACCGTGTCATCCAAGAGACTTGGAATGGGACGGGGAAGTCAGCTGTATCTTCTCTCGTTCGCATGTCAACGGGCAGCCAGTTGCCGGTCGCGGTAGATCTTGCGGGACTACTTGCACATGGGTGGGACACCTCAGTTCTCACGGCACTGGTGTCTATGATGGTCCGCAAGAGGCGCCTAGGTACTTCATCGTTGGGGGTGAATATCAGGGGCATAACCTGCTATGCGTGAATTGGGTGGGCATGCGTTGTGTGGAGAAGGCAGTGATTGGCTTGGATCAATGACTGGGCCCCACACCAAGGAAGTGTGGACGAGCTCATGACTCAGTTGTGCAACAAGGCTTTGATCTCTTTTGGAAGGACACACCTCTGCAGAGTGTAAAAAGATGTGACATGTTATCCCTTGTTCCGGGAAGGAGCTGTGAACGCCGCAGGAAAGGTGCTCTCAAGGCACTACTACCTCTGTTGGCTGTTGGGCATAGTTTTCTAAAGTAAAAGCAATCTTTCAAGAAACCCTTGATAAAACCTTGCATTGGCCTACGACTCTTTTGGGTCCATGGTTGTAGTTAGTGCATATCACACAACTTCTTTCTAAAGAAACTTGCTGGGTACCGCTCGTTACTCACCCCAATCTCTTAAACCCTTGCTAGACTATGAAGAATTAGATTGAAGGCAACCCAAGGAGGCAATCTCAAGACATTGAAGATGAAGATGAAGCATTCTACCAACGTCATAATTATCAGCGGAGTCTACAATTGTATGAAGCTTGGAGAAAAACTAAAATAGGGTTAGAAAGGAATCAGTTTCCTAATCCTAGAACCTAAGTAGTTAGAGTATTATGTAGTTGAGTAGTAAGCCAACTGCATTAGTTATAGTTTAGTTTTGTCTTCCCTGTTTCTTTCTCGTTTGTAGTCGCCAGGACTAAACCTCTACCTGCTGAGGAGGTTCTGAAGATCTTCTATATGCTAAAAATTGTAATCCTATAGACATATCATGGACCTGCGATGTTTCTGTTGTACCACTCTGATGGATGTAATACTAGTGAGACGGTGTTTCATTAGTGTTATGTCAACGACTTGCATACTACACATGCAGTGGTATGCTGGGTCTCCGCAGCTGGTATCAGAGCAAATGCTTTGACCCTAGGATTAAAACCCTTTAATAGGAGACCTGTAGGTTTGGTAGTGACTATAGGAAGCCATCTTATCTAAACCAATTCTTCTTATGACTTGGGATGGATATTCAACAAAAGAATAATCCTGACACACTCGAGTCAAATTTTCTTACCTATTATTCTTAAGTGAAGTTAGACATCTTGTTCCATACCTAGTAGTATGACATCATTAGAGCCTTATATAATGGTTGGAAGTAGATCACATTTGGTATACAATACATGGGAGTCCAAAGAGAGGATACAACCGGAATGGGAACTATCCTATTAGAAGAAGTATACCAATGGCAATTTGTTAAACTTAAGTCATCTGAAATTGTAGTAGGATGATGTTAAGTGATAAAGTGAGACTATAGGAGGTAGTAGGCCTGAGGTATAGTCTTGTATGTGGTTACTCAAGAACACCATATACAAGTAAGATGTATTGGTAGAGTAAACACTATAATCATGTTAAACTCACCTAAGAATCTTCATATGATGGAGTAGAACTTTTTAGTAGACCAGCAATTTCAAGCTGAGGAGGAAGATGATCAAGAAGATTGGTGAATGAAGTATTCTCAACAATGGTAACTAGGTCAAGTGTACCAAAAACCACACACTTTAGTCAGAGAAGACCTATAAAAGACATGGAGTTATGGGAACCATGTCTGGTGAAGAAGTTCAATGCTCATGAATACATGAAGTTCTGAGAGATCATGTGAGATTCGTCTTCAATAGGACGGAAGGTAAGCTTGAAGTTGTAGTCTTAAAGGAATCTGGATCTGTTAGAATGGTTTCCAAACCCCTTTGCTCAAATTTATTCGATTGCAACTGGGCAATTGTGGTAATTTTTGAGACAAAGAGTAGTAGTCCACCACTACGTGCAATATAGCACAATATAAACCTATATTATTTGGTGCTATAAGGTACACATCTAAGCCTGAATTCTAGAGATGTTTTACTCACGGGCTTATGATGCTGTATGTTGCCAGCACAAATTTGGATTTTCTTGGATTTTGTTGTGTGACTAGACCTATGCATGAAGTTTGACTTTGATATGCAAGTGCATGTTGCATTATCAAGTCTTTACTTGATGTTATAGTTCTAGTGGGTTAAGGGATTCATGTGAGGGAGAGACGAATTCCAAAGGCAATCAAGCCAGAAGATGAAGGATCACCAGATAAAGGAAGCCAAAAGAAGGAAGCTCCAGTGATACTTCAAAGAAAGATTAGTAGGATCCAAAATTAACATAGTAAAGTGGAGAAAGTTAGCAAGTTATAACTTCGTGGCAGTATCATGAAGTGGTAGTAAGATGAAATATTAGAATTTAGTAGTAGTACTCTAGTTCTTAAAATACTAGAGGTAACTTTAGATTATTGAGTAGAACCACTAATTAGGTAACGGCAATTGAGTTTAAGGTATTTGAGCTCGTTGTTATGCAGCCTTGGTTATGCTTAGTTCATCACGGGTTGATTGAGGTGTTGTAATACCGATGATCCATTCCGGTATTGCCTGCAGCTTTATTCAGCCTGGGAGTGGTAACCCCAGTAACCCTTGTTGATAGCGTGACTAAGACACATAACATTTCTGTATAACATTGATCCCTAGTCCCGAAATCTTGAATTGTAGATTGGTGGTTAAGGCGTTAGCAATGCCTTTCCTTATCGAAGAGATGTAGTCTTTGTCTACGGACTAAGGCTTGTGAGGATTCGTGTCAACAAAGATCCGTTAAGACTATTGGATCATTTATAGCCTTGTTACGTCATGTTTCGTTCAACTTACACAATTGCCTGTCGTGGATGTCCTCCGGTACAAGAAAAACTCTGCCGGATTTCTTCCGTAGCTTTGTATCTAACCTACTGTCTGAATTAGGGTAGATAATGATGGGAAGAAACCAATTCTCATCAATCTTTAGAACTTTTCGGTAAGTACAAACATCCAGAAGTGGAATAGAACACCCTACCTAAATGTTTAATCGAAGAATTCGTATCGGTTCTCCACAATTGTGTGGGTACACCGCAGATTTCTTTGAGAAACCGTTAGAAAGACGTAGTAGAAAGACCGACTAACATTTATAGTTTAACCATGGACTTCTAACGGGATCTCATATATGTCAAAGATCATTAGAAAAGTCTAAGGGAAAGAGTTCAGGAAAGTCGAAAGTGTTGAAAGTGGGATGAAGGATGTTGGAAGTAAATTATTTCCAAGGTTTGTCGGAACCTTATGGAATTTGGCGAAGGAGTGAGATGATTTTGACCCTAAACATACCAAGTACGAACCGCAACTGGTATCATGAATCGCAGCTCGAGAAGATTGAGATTAGAGTTAACCATAATCTTGAACCTAGAAGACCAAATACGATCTTTAGAGATGGATCCGAAAACTTGAATGGACACACTACATGTGTTTAATCCGTTCTTAGGTGGTAAAAACCAAGAGCCAATTAGGAAGATATGTTGGAACAATTAGTAGGACCCTATAAGCCATAGAAGGTGTTGAAAACAGGGATAATCCAAGAGAATGACCAAGAAGAGAAAAGGTTGGATGGAATTCAAGTGACTATTGTTCGGAGTTAGACAACAGAAGATTCGAGGAGCACTCTAGACAATGGGTACCATCTATATCCCAATTAGATGGTGAAGGAACTTCAAGACCTATGATACCAACAACAAGTTCATCCAACAACATACGAGAGCGAAAACTTCGGGACGAAGTTTAGTTTAAGGAGGGGAGACTGTAATATCCCAGGATTAGAGGTTACAAAATAGAGGCAACAGATGTGAGCATTGCATTTCATGCATAGAAAATTCGGGTAATTTTCGCGCATTTAAATAAAACAGATCAAAGTGATTGGAGTTTCACTTGAGTTGATGGAATTGAAGTAGCTCATCAACTAGAGCGCGATAAACTTCAATATGACCTTTGATAAAATCCTTGTTTTGGGTAGTGATAGTTACAACAACTAAAAGAGATAAGTGAGGTAAAACTAAAATGCTTGGAACACCATTTTAGAACCAAATATTTATTCACACCAAGATTATCATGGTATTCTTTAAACCCTACTTCTTTCATGCTAAAGAAGTCAACACAAGTCTTATTCTTAAATCATGATCTATTATGTATTCTTATGTCCTAATCTAGTGAGTCCAAATATGAGTAGTGTAAAGGTTAACTCAATGCCAGTTTGATTATTAGATTTGCCTTAGCTATAGGTGAGATAACTTAAGAATATTAGAGCCATTCCTATAAAGGCCAACTAGGAGACTTTAGACATTATTCAAATTCTAATTAGGATAAGTCCTTTTGATATAGGGGGAGATCACACCATAAGCCTAATTTGGTCTATACTAGGACCATACTTAGGAAGTGACCAATACTCAGACTTATGAAGATATGAAGTGGAGTAGATCCTATATGAACCACACAATGGGGAGATTATATCTTTAATCTCAGAAGGTTGATACAACCTAGAATAAATCCTTGATAGAGGGAGTTGATGAAGGAAATAGTATGATCATGCCAAGTATATGATTATGCTTGCTGATGTAGATAATTAGGTTAATTATAAAACTTAGTCTGATAAGCAGATATCATGCTAAGACCTAGGGTGGAGTAGGAACTCAACTAGAGCATATCTCACTCAGGAGATACACATATTATAGAAGACACTTGGGAAACCTTGATTTGTGTACAAGTTTCCATAGAGTAAATCATCTGGATATAGATTGAGCAGATCCTAAGCCTTGACCCAGAAACTTAGTTAGTCTATAGATCCTTTTGTTGCATTGAGCACATTTCAGAGAGAACACCATTTCCTAGTTGAGAGTGATAGCATTCCATCCAACTCTATAACCTCTTATTCATTTACTTGGGAATTCATTCCCAAGTATCAATCCAACTTATGCATCACTTGTGATCATAAGCAAACCATACAATCTTGGCATACCTTTAACCAAACAATTGTTTCCATGTAACAACCCTGCTAACAGGAGTCCAGTCCATTACTTAGTAAACCACTCACCTCTTGTTGTGTATGTGGACCTCAGATAAAGAGATCTTCCTTGTGAAAGAGTGGTAGTGTATATTTTCAAGTAAAGTATAAAGAAAATAATTAATGCCATTGGTATAACTCCATATAACAATCCCATGATATTAAGTAGCAAAATAGTAATAAGCATAAAATCATGTCTTTTCATTAAAGCCTAAATAGGAAGTCCATAGCTAGTGAAAAGTGTGGATAATCATTCTATACCATTTTAATACAAATCATAGTTTTTACTTGCTCCTAAGAAAATCCAGGTCATAGGAAAATAATTTGAACACCCAAGTACCCCTTTAAAAATTCATCTTTATTCAAGTTCTTATTTCCAAATTATAATAATATACCAACTAATATTTGTGCAACACACATAGAGAACTCTTTAAAACATTATTTTGTACCACTGAACACCTAAATATATTCTGGAGAAACTTCAGTTTAAATGCCTGCAAAAATAGGATACAAAAATTAGTTTGAATTTCAAAAACAGAAAACTAGTAAACAAAAAGGAAATGGATTGAAATAAAAAAAGGGTAAAGATCTTACCTGGCCGAAGCCCACTCACTAGCCCACCAGGAGCCAGCCGGGTACCGATTCGAAATAGAAGCCGTCGTCTTCCATCTCGCCTGGAAGCAGCTCGGTGGCCAGGCCATAGCCACCGGATCGACCACTCGCCGTGGACGCACGAGATCGATGCCACCGCCTCCCGCGGAGTATAAGTACCTCGCCACAGTGGATAAGCTCGATCTTTTTCTTCTTCCCACAGTCTTTCTCTTCCTCTGTGAAGCACCTCGCCGGAGTTCTATCGCCGTCATCGATTGAGGTCATGCCGGAGGCCGTGGAATATACTGGGAGAAGCGCCGGAGCTTGAATAGCATCCTAGAGAAAGGAATCAAGCCTTAGTGGATGCAATCTTCAGAATTTGATCGTTCCCTTTTCCAGTAGCTCGCCAGAATCCGTGATGATTCACTCATCTCCGACCATCTCCGACATCGGCGAGGTTAGCATCGGCTTCAGGGTGAGCATACACATCTTCCCAGATTATTTTCGAATCATTTCATGCACCGTAGCTCAAGATCGAGGTGTGGCCGCCGTGCACCGCCGCAGATGGGTTCACCGGAGGTAGCTCCGGTGACCATTCGGTGGCGGGGTTGCTGCCAATCTATTTCTCGTAGTGTCCTCGTGCGAGTGGTGTGCGTAGATCACCCAGGAGCCGCTTAATGGTCATCTCCGGCGATCGCCGGCGACGAGCCGTGCCCAGTCAATTATCTTGACCAAGTCTTCGCATGCGTGGCAGCTGACTAGGCTACGACCCCACTCGTCAGTACCTTGGGGTAGATTGAGCCTCGGTAACAAAAGTTCCGAGTGCTATTAGAAATTCCAGAAAAATAAACAAAACTTGGAAATTCATATCTTATTCATCTTAATTCAGAAAAATGTGAATGATATATTAAAATGATCCTAAAAAGAAGATCTATCTGTTTATATTATAACATTTCATATTTGAGTACAATAATTTTGAGTGAAATTTTAAAATATGTTTAAGTACTACTATTGAACATGAATTTGAAAACGAATTTAGGAATCAAATAACTTTTCTAAATGAAAAATAAATGTTTATAAACTCAACTTAATTTCCTAAAACAACATTTCATTATTAAAAGTTAAAATTTAAAACTTTTCTATTAGCAAATTAAAATCTTAAATCTATTTTCCTGAATAATTTTTAAGTACTAAACTTTAGAAAAAATCTTGATTATATAAAAACTTGTGTATTGGAATTATTTCTTAATTCCAAGTTATTTTTATCCATTGTTCTATTAAGAGGTTAGTTAAAAATCTTAAATCACTTAAAATTTGGATTCCAACCCTGAAAATCTAGGAACCTAAATAACTAAGTTTTTCTAATTATTTCTGAACAAAACTTGAAACCTAAAATGAGGTTCTAATACTAAAACTTATTAAGGTATATGTTCTTCAAAAGTTATTCTTTTGAAGTACATATAACTTAATCACCTACCATTACTTCTTAGTACTAAAACCATTAACTACCCTAGTGTGCTAGTTAGCCATACTTCCTAATTCAACTTTGAGTGGTTAGTTTGATACTCCATTTCAACATAGAATACTTTAGTCAACTAACTATTTGCAACACCTTTGTTGCAACTTAAAAACTGTTACCTTCCTGACATCACCTAATAACCATTCCTTTAAGTAATAAAAATAACCATTAAGGTATTTGTTCTTCAGAAGTTATTCTTTTAGAAACATATCAGATAAGCATCACACTAATTCTTAGGTCCTAAATTAAGAAATAACTATGCAGGATAAAACTATTAACAACTCTAGCATCAACCATGAATAGATTACTTTACCACTGCTTGCTCTTAATTAACTATTTGAGTGCCTATGCTTGTTAAGATTGTTGTCAATTATAAAATTAACTATATATGGTAACAACAAGCTAAACTACCTTGAATGCCCATGCTTCACTAAAACCCTCTGAACATTGAATGAAAACTAACTTGTTTCTTTGGTATGCTCATCTATTAACTACTCATTGATTATGATAGAGCTATGCTAAACCCTAGAACACTAAACCTTAGGTGTAGTGCTTCTAATCAATAATAAGCATATTCTTCAAATGTTATTCTTTCAAAAGTCATTGAAAGTAAGTAACCAAGTATTCCATTTAGCTCCAACATAAATAACTATATTTGTGCCTTAAGATTGTTGTCAACCCTAAGTTTAACTAGGTATTCTTATCAAATAAGAATTACTTCAGCTTTGCTTGTCCCTAACCAACTACTTGTTTGCTAAAAATATGATACCACTTAAAAATGTTACTTTCAAGTTTTCACTTATTGCTATACTAGTCTTTTGCAATACCTCTTGTATTAAGCTTTATTCTATTACTTTAAAAGTTTGTCAGTCAATCTAAAATCCTTAACAACCTTGTTGTGGAGTGAATCTAAAAGTGCAACTCAGTATAAAGAAGTCATCACAACCTTTTATACTAAACCATTGGGGGTTAAGATACACTTAGAGCGATGCATAGCATACAATTTGCATATCATGCGCAGTTCTTTAACATCATCTTTACCAGATGATGGTGCTACTTCAATATTTGGATTTCCTACGTATCGAAGACCTTGACTTGCATAATCTTGCAGTCAAAAAGGCAAGTTTATCTTGCTCATATCTCTTGGTTGCACTGATTTTGAAACTTCTTGCAAAGTGTTGACTTCAAACTCTAACATTTCAAAAAGGATGGAAAACCTATTTTTATAAGAAATATGACTAGTGGTTATCGACCAGTGGTGATAACCTAGGAGGGCTGGCAGCTGGAACCACGGTAAGATTGTGGTGGTGGAGGTTCCACTTGAACGGGAAAGTAAACCTAGGACTAACTACCAATGCCACAGTTATTCTAGCGCCGTAAAAACCATGTCATCCAAGAGACTTGGAATGGGACGGGGAAGTCAGCTGTATCTTCTCTCGTTCGCATGTCAACGGGCAGCCAGTTGCCGGTCGCGGTAGATCTTGCGGGACTACTTGCACATGGGTGGGACACCTCAGTTCTCACGGCACTGGTGTCTATGATGGTCCGCAAGAGGCGCCTAGGTACTTCATCGTTGGGGGTGAATATCAGGGGCATAACCTGCTATGCGTGAATTGATGGGTTCGTAGCATAGAAAACAAAAATTTTCCTACGCATGAACACAAAAACTGGCCAAGATACTCTACGAGATGGTAGCAACGGATACTCACCCTCGACGACCGTAAGCGGGGATTACGTTCCCGCACAAACTTTGACGATGGAGAGTTGGTGAAGACGCACGTAGTCGACGTAGTCGTTCACTTGACGTAGTCGACGTCGTGGTTCACTTGACGATCACAAGATCGTGTACCCGGCGCCACAAGTGGCAGCGCCCCCGTACTCGCACACACGTGCAGCTTGATGTCGACTCCTCCACGCCCTCGGTCCAGCGGGGCAGCGGAAGAAGGGATCCGCTGGACACTCCTCCACACACTTCTCCAAGTGGGTGAACTACGAACTACAATTCCGGCAGAGCTTCGCTAAGCTAAGACGGAAAGTGGACAGCAACTATGCAAGGGAGGGAGGATCAAGAAGTGTGTGTACAAGGGAGAGAGGGGGGTTTATATAGAGGAGGAGGGCAGCCAAGGGGTGGCCGGCCCAAGGGTCTCCTCCCTCTTCATTGCCCCCTCTTCATTCCCTTTTATGGTGATTACTCCCTCATCAACATGAGGTAACCCCCATTTTAATGCATGACATTCATGCCAATTAAAATCACACTTATTGATTTAATAAAACATTTTTATTTCTTTAATATTTGTTAATTCATTCAATTAACAAACATTAACAAATACACCCTTGAGTTATTTCGATATCCCGAAACAGTTTCGGTGCTTTTCAGAAACAACCCTTATGCTGTCCTGTAATTCGATCGGAGTATCGTATCCACTCAAAAACGACAACGAGCCTTAAGTGTGTCACCCTACGGTTCGTGAATAACGTGGACATGATCGAGACTCCTCTCCGATCAATAATCAACAGTGGGATCTGGAAATCCATGATGACTCCCACTTACTCAACGATGAACTAGTGATCGTGTGAACCGGTAACGAACATAGTTAATTCCTTTTGTCTCACGATATTATTACTTGTCCGAGATCCGATCATTTGGTGTCAACCATACCTAGTTCGATCTCGTTCCTGACAAGTCTCTTTACTCGTTCCGTGATAATGCATTCCTGTGACCTAGTCACATGCTTGCAAGCGATTCTAATGCAATATCACCGAGAAGGGCCCAGAGAATATCTTTTCGTCATCCGGATGGACAAATCCCACTCTTGATCCATGAGCCTCAACTAATACTTTCAGAGTACCCAAATCAACCTTTATAATCACCCTATTACGGTGTGACGTTTGATATGATCAAAGTACCCTTCCGGTATGAGTGATTAACATGATCTCATGGTCTAAGGATTAGAACTACTTCGCATGAGTTTGATATAGCAATGAACTTGATGACTTGATCGTATTGCTATTCGTACTATGGGTGTGAGTGTTCATCACATCATTCTTCTAATGATATGACCCCGTTATTAACAACATCCAATGTTCATGATCAGGAAACCTTGATCATCAGTTAATCAACGAGCTAGTATAAAAGAGAGGCTTTACTAGGAACCCTTTTAGTTTATTAATCACACAAGTATTAATGTTTCCGATTAATACAATTCTAGCATGAAAAATAAACATCTATTATGAACACGGAATAATATAATAACAACTTTATTATTGCCTCTCGGGCATATTCCTTTCAGTCTCCCACTTGCACTAGAGTCAATAATCTAGATTACATAGTGATGAATCTAACACCCATTGAGTTCTGGTGCTGATCATGTTTTGCCTTGGGGAGAGCTTTAGTCAACGGGTCTGCCACATTCAGATCCGTGTGCACTTTGCAAATCTTTACATCACCATCCGCGACATGTTCACGGATGGAGTGAAATCGGCGCTTTACATGCTTGAATTTCTTGTGAGACCTTGGCTCCTGAGTATTGGCTATGGCACCATTGTTGTCACAATAGATAACCATTGGATCCAATGCACTCGGAACCACACCCAGTTCGGATATGAACTCCTTCATCCAAACTGCTTCTTCTGCCGCTTCTGAAGCAGCAATGTATTCCGCCTCTGTAGTCGATCTCGCCACCACGCTTTGCTTGGAACTCCTCCAGCTTACCGCTCCTCCATTCATAACAAATACGTACCCGGATTGAGACTTAGAGTCATCCGGATCAGTGTCGAAGCTAGCATCGACGTAACAACTTGCGACGAGCTCTTCTTCACCGCCATATACGAGAAACATATCCTTAGTCCTTCGTAAGTACTTAAAGATATTCTTGACCGCTGTCCAGTGTTCCAAACCTGGATCAGATTGGTACCTACTAGTCAAACTAATAGCATGTGCCACATCCGGTCTTGTACATAACATGGCATACATGATAGAGCCTATGGCAGAGGCATAGGGAATCTTATTCATTTCTTCTCTATCTTTAGCTGTAGCCGGACCTTGAGTCTTACTCAAGATCTTTCCTTGCAACATAGGTAAGAACCCTTTCTTACTATCCTCCATTCTAAACCTCTTTAGAATCTTGTCAAGGTATGTACTTTGCGATAGCCCAATTAAGCGTCTTGATCTATCTCTATAGATTTTGATGCCTAAAATATACGCCGCTTCACCAAGGTCTTTCATCGAAAACTTACTGTTTAAGTAATCTTTTACGCTCTTCAAAAGTTCCGTATCATTTCCAATCAGCAATATGTCATCCACATATAATATTAGAAATGCTACAGAGCTCCCACTCACTTTCTTGTAAATACAAGTTTCTCCATAAGTTTTGACAAATCCAAACCCTTTGATAACTTCGTCAAAACGGAGATTCCAACTCCGTGATGCTTGCTTCAGTCCATAAATGGATCGCTGAAGTTTGCATACCTTGTCAGCATCCTTAGGATCAACAAAAACCTTGGGCTGTACCATGTACAACTCTTCCTCAATGTTACCATTAAGGAACGCGGTTTTTACATCCATCTGCCAAATTTCATAATTGAAAAATGCAGCAATTGCTAACATAATCCTAACAGACTTTAGCATCGCTACGGGTGAGAAAGTCGCATCGTAGTCAATTCCTTGAATTTGTCGGAAACCTTTTGCGACAAGTCGTGCTTTATAGACGGTCACATTACCATCAGCGTCTGTTTTCTTCTTGAAAATCCATTTATTCTCAACGGCCTTTCGGTCATTGGGAAGTTCCACCAAAGTCCATACTTGGTTTTCATACATGGATTCCATTTCGGATTTCATGGCTTCATGCCATTTGTTGGAATCTGGGCTCATCATCGCTTCATCATACGTCGCAGGGTCATCGTTCTCAACAATGGCATTTACGACAAGATCACCATACCATTCAGGAGTGGTGCGTGTTCTTGTCGACCTGCGAGGTTCGGTAGTATCCTCTTTTGGAGTTTCATGATCTTCATCATTAGCTCCCACTTCATTTGGTGAAGTCACCACCGGAACGGTTTCCGGCGCTGCGCCACTCGCCAATTCATGAAGAGGAGGTTCAATAACCTCATCGAGTTCTACCTTCCTACTATTCACGCCTTTCGAGAGAAACTCCTTCTCCAAAAAGGATCCGTTCTTAGCAACAAACACTTTGCCCTCGGATCTGTGATAGAAGGTGTACCCAATTGTTTCTTTAGGGTATCCTATGAAGACACATTTTTCCGCTTTGGGTTCGAGTTTATCAGGCTGAAGTTTCTTCACATAAACATCGCATCCCCAAACTTTTAGAAATGACAGCTTAGGTTTGTTTCCAAACCATAATTCATACGGTGTCGTTTCAACGGATTTAGATGGAGCCCTATTTAAAGTGAAAGCGGCTGTTTCTAGCGCATAACCCCAAAAAGATAGTGGCAGATCGGTAAGAGACATCATAGACCGAACCATATCCAATAAGGTACGGTTACGACGTTCGGATACACCATTTCGTTGTGGCGTTCCAGCGGGAGTGAGTTGTGAAACTATTCCACATTCTCTCATATGTGCGCCAAACTCGTAACTAAGATATTCTCCTCCACGATCAGATCGTAGAAATTTAATCTTTCTGTTACGATGATTTTCTACTTCACTCTGAAATTCTTTGAACTTTTCAAACGTTTCAGACTTGTGTTTCATTAAGTAAATATACCCATATCTACTTAAGTCATCAGTGAAAGTAACAAAATAACGATATCCACCACGCGCCGGCACACTCATAGGTCCACATACATCAGTATGTATGATTTCCAATAAGTCCGTCGCCCGTTCCATTGAACCGAAAACGGCGTTCTAGTCATCTTGCCCATAAGGCATGGTTCGCATGTTTCAAATGATTCATAATCAAGTGATTCCAGAAGTCCATCCGAATGAAGTTTCTTCATGCGTTTAACACCAATATGACCTAAACGGCAGTGCCACATGTATGCGGCTATATCATCATTTGACTTAATTCTTTTGGCATTCACATTATGAATATGTGTTTCATTACTATCAAGATTCAAAAGAAATAAACCTTTCTTCTCAGGTGCATGTCCATAAAAGATATTATTCATATAAATCGAACAACCATTGTTCTCAGACTGAAATGAATAATTGTCTCGCATTAAACAAGATCCGGATATAATGTTCATGCTCAACGCAGGCACCAAATAACATTTATTCAGGTTTAAAACTAATCCAGATGGTAAATGTAGAGGTAGCGTCCCGACGGCGATCACATCAACTTTTGATCCATTGCCGACGCACATCGTGACCTCATCCTTCGCAAGTTGTCGCCTATTCTTTAGCCCCTGTTTCGAGTTACATATGTGAGCAACCGAACCGGTATCAAATACCCAGGTGCTATTGCGACTACTAGTAAGGTACACATCAATAACATGTATATCATATATACCTTTGTTAATCTTCCCGTTCTTCTTATCCGCCAGATACTTTGGGCAGTTGCGCTTCCAGTGCCCCATTTCCTTGCAGTAGAAACACTCAGTTTCAGGTTTAGGACCAGCCTTGGGTTTCCTCTCAGAACCGGCAACAGATTTGCCGTCCTTCTTGTTTCTACCCTTGGACTTATTATCCTTTCTACCTCTCTTGAAACTAGTGGTCTTATTGACCATCAACACTTGATGTTCCTTTTTGATCTCCACTTCTGCAGTCTTAAGCATTGAGAGAAGCTCGGGGAGAGACTTCCTCATGCCCTGCATGTTGTAGTTCATCACAAAGCTTTTGAAGCTAGGTGGGAGAGATTGGAGAACCCGATGTATTCCCAACTCATTGGGAATCATTATTCCCAAAGAGATGAGCTTATCGGCGTACCCAGACATTTTGAGTACGTGCTCGCTAACGGAGCTGTTCTCTTCCATCATGCAGCTAAAGAACTTTTCTGAAGCATCATAACTCTCCACGGCAGTATGGGAGTCAAAGATCAGTTTCAACTCTCCCATTGTATCATAAGCGTTGCTGTTCTCGAAACGTTTTCGCAGCTCCGGCTCAAGTCCATACAGTATGCCACAATGAACTAAACTGTGGTCCTCCTTACGAGTCAGAAAAACATTTTTCTCTTCATCGGGAGCATCTTCTGCAGGCGGGTTACCTAGCGGTGCCTCAAGCACATAGCCCTTTTGAGAGGCATTGAGGAGGATCCTCAAGTTAAGTGCCCAATTGGTGAAGTTGCTACCGTTGGTGGCTAGTTTTTCTTTCTCCATGAATGCATTGAAATTCAGAGCAGGTGGTGCCATGATCTACAAATTATTTGCAAAGTTAACTTAGACTAAGTTCATAATAGAATGAGTTCAGGTTAAATCAAATTCTACATGAACTCCCACTTAAAAACAACATCCCTCCTAGTTTTCTTAAGTGATTACACGAACCAAATCCACTATACCGCAACCGATCATCACGTGCAACGATATAGTTTCAAAGGCGAACATCACCATGTTCATCATATCAACCATATGACTCATGCTTAACCTTTCGGTTCGTGTTCCGAGGCCATGTCTGTACATTCTAGGCTCGCCAAGTAGAACCATAACATTTGCGTGTGTAAAACTGTCTTACACCCGTCATATGTGAACGTAGAGTCTATCACACCCGATCATCACGAGGTGTCTCAAAATGACGAACTTTCGTGATGGTGCATGTTATGGGAGAACACATTTTATCTTGATATTTATGTGAGAGGGATCATCTTATAATGCTACCGCGCGATCAAATCTAAGCAGAATAAGATGCATAAAAGGATAAACATCACATGCATATATAATGTGATATGATATGGTCCTTCATGCACTCGATCTCCATCTTGTGCATCATGGCATGATCTCCATCATTCCACCGGCGTAGCACCAAGGTCCATGGCGCGCCACCTTGGTTGTCTTCCTCCATTACAATATATCACTTGGATATATATATACGGCACGCAGGCCATTTAAATGTAAAGACAACCATATGGCTCCTGCCGGTTGTTTATAACTTACAAAAAGGATCATCACATACAATTTGTAACATAAACAATTTGACCATATCACATCACATGCCCTGCAAAAACAAGTTAGACGTTTCTAATTTGTCTTGCATATTTTACGTGGTTTGGGGCTTTCTAGGAAGAACCGTTCTTACCTACGAACAAGAACCACAACGGTGATAAAAATATTATTAACAACTCTTTGTAAAATAGATCATAACTATAGTGGGAGAAACGTGCACCCGCAAAGCCACATATGCCGAAGCATGTCAAGTGTGGGACAAGTCTCGTGAACGCGGTCACGTAAGGTTAGTCTCGGGCAGCTTCAATCCCACTATGCCACTATGATCCAAAATACCAAAAAATTGCAATAACATGATCATCAACGCCCACATCCACATGTGTTCTAACCGTGCATACCAACTACGCATAGAGATGGCTCTGATACCACTGATGGGTTCGTAGCATAGAAAACAAAAATTTTCCTACGCATGAACACAAAAACTGGCCAAGATACTCTATGAGATGGTAGCAACGGATACTCACCCTCGACGACCGTAAGCGGGGATTACGTTCCCGCACAAACGTTGACGATGGAGAGTTGGTGAAGACGCACGTAGTCGACGTAGTCGTTCACTTGACGTAGTCGACGTCGTGGTTCACTTGACGATCACAAGATCGTGTACCCGGCGCCACAAGTGGCAGCGCCCCCGTACTCGCACACACGTGCAGCTTGACATCGACTCCTCCACGCCCTCGGTCCAGCGGGGCAGCGGAAGAAGGGATCCGCTGGACACTCCTCCACACACTTCTCCAAGTGGGTGAACTACGAACTACAATTCCGGCAGAGCTTCGCTAAGCTAAGACGGAAAGTGGACAGCAACTATGCAAGGGAGGGAGGATCAAGAAGTGTGTGTACAAGGGAGAGAGGGGGGGTTTATATAGAGGAGGAGGGCAGCCAAGGGGTGGCCGGCCCAAGGGTCTCCTCCCTCTTCATTGCCCCCTCTTCATTCCCTTTTATGGTGATTACTCCCTCATCAACATGAGGTAACCCCCATTTTAATGCATGACATTCATGCCAATTAAAATCACACTTATTGATTTAATAAAACATTTTTATTTCTTTAATATTTGTTAATTCATTCAATTAACAAACATTAACAAATACACCCTTGAGTTATTTCGATATCCCGAAACAGTTTCGGTGCTTTTCAGAAACAACCCTTATGCTGTCCTGTAATTCGATCGGAGTATCGTATCCACTCAAAAACGACAACGAGCCTTAAGTGTGTCACCCTACGGTTCGTGAATAACGTGGACATGATCGAGACTCCTCTCCGATCAATAATCAACAGCGAGATCTGGAAATTCATGATGACTCCCACTTACTCAACGATGAACTAGTGATCGTGTGAACCGGTAACGAACATAGTTAATTCCTTTTGTCTCACGATATTATTACTTGTCCGAGATCCGATCATTTGGTATCAACCATACCTAGTTCGATCTCGTTCCTGACAAGTCTCTTTACTCGTTCCGTGATAATGCATTCCTGTGACCTAGTCACATGCTTGCAAGCGATTCTAATGCAATATCACCGAGAAGGGCCCAGAGAATATCTTTCCGTCATCCGGATGGACAAATCCCACTTTTGATCCATGAGCCTCAACTAATACTTTCAGAGTACCCAAATCAACCTTTATAATCACCCTATTACGGTGTGACGTTTGATATCATCAAAGTACCCTTCCGGTATGAGTGATTAACATGATCTCATGGTCTAAGGATTAGAACTACTTCGCATGAGTTTGATATAGCAATGAACTTGATGACTTGATCGTATTGCTATTCGTACTATGGGTGTGAGTGTTCATCACATCATTCTTCTAATAATATGACCCCGTTATTAACAACATCCAATGTTCATGATCAGGAAACCTTGATCATCAGTTAATCAACGAGCTAGTATAAAAGAGAGGCTTTACTAGGAACCCTTTTAGTTTATTAATCACACAAGTATTAATGTTTCCGATTAATACAATTCTAGCATGAAAAATAAACATCTATTATGAACACGGAATAATATAATAACAACTTTATTATTGCCTCTCGGGCATATTCCTTTCATGAATTGGGTGGGCATGCATTGTGCGGAGAAGGCAGTGATTGGCTTGGATCAATGACTGGGCCCCACACCAAGGAAGTGTGGACGAGCTCATGACTCGGTTGTGCAACAAGGCTTTGATCTCTTTTGGAAGGACACACCTCTGTAGAGTGTAAAAAGATGTGACATGTTACCCCTTGTTCCGGTAAGGAGCTGCGAACGCCGCAGGAAAGGTGCTCTCAAGGCACTACTACCTGTGTTGGCTGTTGGGCATAGTTTTCTAAAGTAAAAGCAATCTTTCAAGAAACCCTTGATAAAACCTTGCATTGGCCTACGACTCTTTTGGGTCCATGGCTGTAGTTAGTGCATATCACACAACTTCTTTCTAAAGAAACTTGCTGGGTAACGCTCGTTACTCACCCCAATCTCTTAAACCCTTGCTAGACTATGAAGAATTAGATTGAAGGCAACCCAAGGAGGCAATCTCAAGACATTGAAGATGAAGATGAAGCATTCTACCAACGTCATAATTATCAGCGGAGTCTACAATTGTATGAAGCTTGGAGAAAAACTAAAATAGGGTTAGAAATGAATCAGTTTCCTAATCCTAGAACCTAAGTAGTTAGAGTATTCTGTAGTTGAGTAGTAAGCCAACTGCATTAGTTATAGTTTAGTTTAGTCTTCCCTGTTTCTTTCTCGTTTGTAGTCGCCAGGACTAAACCTCTACCTGTTGAGGAGGTTCTGAAGATCTTCTGTATGCTGAAAATTGTAATCCTATAGACATATCATGGACCTGCGATGTTTCTGTTGTACCACTCTGATGGATGTAATACTAGTGAGACGGTGTTTCATTAGTGTTATATCAACGACTTGCATACTACACATGCAGTGGTATGCTGGGTCACCGCATTCCACCCTCTAGCCTCCACCATACAGCAACTGCTCCAAAATCGATGCCCCCAAACAGGAGTGCGAGACCTAACGTGCTGCTCCACCATCCTGGGTGCCGTGAACGGAGATGGCGAGACGCAAGATGTGTAGGTCGTGGCCCGTTTGAGCCCACCTGGTCCCAGATTGGACCCTCCTACACCACTATCGCCGCCTTTCATCGAGCCCCCTTCACCGTTGCCCCCGCATCACTAACTCCAAAATGGTCGAAACGACCGCCACCGCGAGCGAAATGTCGGTCGAGGAGATCCGCCACCGCCTCAGCTTCGCGCGGGCTTTGCCTAGCGACGCCCTCGTGGGGGTGGCGGGAGGAGATGTGCTCGGTGGAGGGCTAGAGGAGGCCGCCGATGAACGCCCTAGTGTGGTGCGGCGCCGCCACACTGGGGGGGATGAAGTGACCAAATTAATGGTCAAAGGTATCTTCAACCGTGCTTATTAAACTGAACTAGAGGGAGGCACTGGTGAAAAAAAGGCCATTAATCCTGGTTTATGAGGCCCATTTGTCCCGGTTGTTTACGAACCGGGACCAATGGGCCTCCACGTGGCCCGGGTCATGTGCTGCGACTGGAGGACCTTTAGTCCTGGTTCGTAACACAGACCGGGACTAAAGGTCCATTCAGAATAAAATTTGTATTTTCTATTTCAGAATTTCTCTATTTTCTTTATTTCTCTATTTTTCTTTATTTCTCTAATATCTAATCACCTCTATTCTCATATCAAATTAGATACTTCTGGCTCTCACTTCATTCTCATGTCAAATTACATACTTATGGTCCTCACTTTTCGGTCGGTCATCCATCCTCACACTGCTCTATCCTTAGCACGCTTAACTTCTCCATTCCTTCCATAGTAGCTTCCAAGACTGCGCTTGCGACTTCTTGATAATGGTATGCTACCAATTCTATTAACCTATACACATTAGTAATATATAATATTACTTTTTTAAATTCCAAATAAATTCACAAAATAAACAACAATGATTAAGTAATAATAAGCACCGGGACTAATTCCAAATAATCTTTATGCATAATTTAATTATTAATTTTTAATACTTAAAATATTAAAAAAAAAGCAAAAATACTTGAAAAATAAAAAATTCAAAAATTAATAGACTTTGTTAACCGAAACATAGTACATTTTTCCAAACATTATACTCATCCAATATAATAACAATAAGAGACACGAGAAATCTTGAAGACTCACACAACCACACATCTACCATCATCCACCTAATAAATATTAATGTTGAGACGATCAACATGGCTATTGTAGCCTTTTAGCTTCCAGTAGCTCCTAGCAATCTCAAAGCCCAGGCGATCGTCTAGAGCGGCATATAACAATTGCTCAAAGCTCAATGGAACTTTGGCCCAACCAAATGTTAGTTCTTCTTCTTCTCCCTTCTTCTTGTACTTCTTCTTGTCCATCTTCTTGTCCATCTTCTTGTCCTTCTTGATCCTCTTCTTGTTCTCAAGATGTGTCCCAATAGTAGCATTTGCCAGATCATAGAGACTCAGAGTTAGTTTGTTGGTGGGGTTCAGGACAATCTTTTGGAGATCGTACGCAGACGGAATTTCAATTCCGTATGTCCTCAGCATGCGCATATCATTAGCGATAGCCGCACCAAAGAATTTGATGGTGGTGTCCTTCAAGAATTCCTTGAGCAGCTCCGGCACGCGATTGGCCCAACATATCTGGAAGATCAATACCTCGGACGCCACCGAGAGTTGAAGGACGGCGGCACACTGATTGACCTTATCGTGAGGGGTGGTGAACTCACAGTCCAAGCCCACACACTTGATCGGTGCGGCGTCGAGGAACCATTGCTTAACCACGCAGATCCACTTCTCCACCGTTGATGCACAGAGAGTTTCCGTGATGGTGAAGTTCATCTCTTCGATGGTGATATAGTACAGCCGAGATCGAGGTAGATCTAGCTCCGCCATTGAGAGAGAGAGAGAGGGCCCCGGCGGTGGTGAAGATGCTATGCGTGGGATATGTTTTGGGAGAAGATTAGGATGAGAAGAGATATGTGCTTAAGATGAAAATGTGAGTGCACTTATATAGTAGAGAGAGGGCGATGAAGAAGCTACAGCGCCGGCGGTGTTATCAAGCCGGCCGGATGTTCCGAAGCGTTTGGCGATCGATCTACGAAGCGACGCTGTAATGGCGATCGATTCTGAAGCGTCGTCGCGTCATAACTGGCGCGGGAAGTGGACGGTTCGTTTGAACGGGCCTTTGGTCCCGGCTCGTGACACAAACCGGGACTAAAGGGTGCCCTTTAGTCCCGATTTGCGCCACGAGCTGGGACTAAAGGCCCCTATCCATTAGCCCCGGATGTTGACGAAAACCGGGACTAAAGGGCACTTTTGAACCGGGACTAATGCTCCCTGGCCCACATTTTCAAAAGAACCGGGACTAATGCCCCCTTTAGCCGCGAATCGATCAGTTTGGAGACTAATGGGGGTGAATGGAAGCCCCTTTTTTCTACTAGTGAGGATTAAAGTGTGATACACTAAAGCACTGCTGCTAATTGTTAATCTGACCGGAATCTATTGATCACGAAGAAGTTTGTCTTGATCTAATAAGATAGATCTGCTGCCTGCTGGTGATGGTTGGCAGCTGATCCACTCATTAATTAGCATAACAGCATCATGTTAGGTCAACTTGGGCAGTAATGGCACCAGCTGTTTCTGCAACGGATAGGTGGTGCGGCGGCCTCCTAGAACGATTCTCTTGTGGCAACTACAATTAGCAGACTAATTACCTGTGGTGTATACGGAAATGCACGGCCGGCGCCGTTGAAGTTTTCTCAGCTTTTCGTTTGGGATTTGTCCTGTTTGAAAGTGAAACCATCCAAAAGAAGGGCCGGGCGCGTTCACTCACGCGTGTTTGATCTTTGAAAAAATACACAACGCAAAGAGTGTGCTCGGTGGAGACCATGAAGTTCAACGCGTAGGAAAACATAGTCCTCAAAATCTCCAGTGAGGGTTTAGGGGGTGAGGAAACGGTCTTTATCTGCGACGTGCTGGTTCTGTTACATGTCGCTCTTGTGGCTGCTGCCACCCAGCCGTGTTAGCTGACCGCAATTACTTTCTCCTTATGCATGAAAAATTATTGTTTTTTGAAAATTTATTTTACTAATGTTTGAGTTTTTATATTTTCATTGTTAATAAATTTTTTGCTGTGATGCATGAACATTATTTGTATACATGCATGTGAAAAAAATTCAGTGGTCTACATGTTTTTATCAAAATTATTTTTGAAAAACAAAGTGAATTTTGGGATTCATAAAAAATAGACACATTTTATGTTAATGGGACACATTAGATGTGATAATACAGAAACACCCTCGGGCGAATGCAACGTATGTAATGCTTAAAGCGGCAAATAGGAGTGCCGCTTATTTGTGGTGCTCTAATAGGCCGCCTTAAGCGACGCAGGGTGCCCCTATCGGCTGAAAACGGATCCTAAATGGTCTTGCATTTGGCAAGACCTGTTTTCCCTAATAAAAGCTCGAATATTTTATTTCTATGCAACTGGTTTAATAAAAATATAAAAACATATATTTTATAATACATAAGAATAGGCAACATAAATGTTCATACATGTATAAAAAATGTTCATATGCTAGATAAAAGGTGTTTATACATGGTTGAAGAATTATTATTTATCATAAAAATAATGTTCATATATCGTTCGAATGGTTCATACACATTAAAAAATTATGCATATGGAAAATAGTTACATATAAAATAAAAATAAAAAGGAAAAAATAAAAATGGCAAAATACCGGAAAAACCTAGCACAACAAAAAAAGAAAACCCAAATTAAGTAAAAGTGTTGAACGATTACCATGAGCACACATGGGTACATAACGCTTTAGTACAAGTCGCTGCGGGTAACCAGTACAAATTGCCTTTTCTTCTAGAAGGGAACTCGCTTGGAGCGGTAGCGGCAATTTATGAAGAGTGTACTTTCTAGCCTTTCAATCTTGTATTAATGGAACATTGTTCTAGGGAGAGTAATTGCGTAGTTCATGTTTTAGCTTGTAGGGTAACCTCTCCAAATACTTGTGTCTGGTTTGAAGATACCACTCTTTTCTTATTACGTCCTTAAGGTCTTTCGTAATGCATAGTTTTTTAGCATGTTTTTATAAGAGTAATTAAAAATTAAGATACAACTTCTCTAATGCATTGTCTCTTAAGGCCTTTCATAATGGGGGTTTCTTAGCGTGATATCCTAGGTATTTTGCTTATATGGCACTATATTAAATGAGAAAAGAGAGAAATGTTGTAGCTTAGCTAAGGTACAACACTTCCACGTGTTCCTAGGCAAAAATTGTTTCTAACCCAATCATATGTATGCATGAGACTAAAATCATTAATTAAGAGACAACCCCTAAGAAACAATGCATTAGAGAAGTTGTATCTTAAGTTTTAATTACTCATATGAAAATATGCTAAGAAACTATGCATTGTGAAAGGACTAAGGGTTGCCGCTTAATTAATAATTTTGGTCTCATGCATGTATATGATTGGATTAGAAATAATTTTTGTCTATGAATTTGTGCAAGTGTTGTATCTTAGCTAAGCTACAACACTACTCTCTTTCCTCATTTAATATAGTGTATAAGCAAAGTACTTAGAATACCGCGTTAAGAAACCCCATCCTAAAAAACTTAATAGATAATGTAATTTTATTTGATAATCAATACAGCGGCCATGACGGGGTTTGCTAAAGAAAGGATTGCACATTTTTCGGGATATTTTGTTTGCGGTCACCGAGTTCCTTGGCACGGGCTCACAGGTGCCTTTGTTGCTTGTAATAGACGCGATTTGAAAAGTTGGGTAGGTAATTCCTCAGAGGGCCCATTCTGGACGAAATGAGGGCAAACCAAATATTGTCGTGACTTCTCCCGTTTTGGGCCCATTGCGGTCCCGCATGTCAGTATTTCTCCGTTATGTGCCGAGCGAGTGGGTCCTGCTTGTCAGGTGTCTCCGTTATGTTGTCTCGTTAGTTGACAGTGTGTCAACTCCACCTGCAACTCTCAGTACGAACAAATCCCCTTTCTTGTCCTTCCAACCCTAGACCCCCCTAGGTCGTAGTCTCCGGCGGCGGCGCATGTCTACCAGCAGGAAACGAGAGGCACCATCGCCGCCAGGAGCGGCGATTGCTGGAGCTGCAAGCCAGGAAAGCAGCCAGATATCTTGCAACAAGCCAGCAGCAGGGAGCAGCGAGAAGCGGAAAGCTTGCCCGACGGCGGTGGCGCCGCCGACCAAGAGCAATCGGAGCGGTAGCCCTCCGGCATCGCTGGCGCGGCGCCGCCTTGGAGGAAAAGACCAAATCCCAAAGATTAACGGAATTGGGCCTTCTACTGTGACTGTGAGCGCCAGAAAGCTGAGGTGAATATTTCAGATCCCTCTCTTACATCCCGATAGCACTAAGATGTTTTATGGAACGGCAGGAGTAACTGTCCGTCAGTACCTGAATAATTGTAGAGAAGAAACTGACTGATTTTTGTCATATGTTTTCCGAAATTGTGGTATTATTTTGTATGCAAGTAATCCTCAATCTCTATCAAACCAACCAATATGAAACCCAGATTTTTTTATCTTATGGAAGTCATCTCAAATTACGTTCAGATCTAAAGGCTCCAATTTATCCAAAATCAGAAAACATACTTTTTGTCTTATGTTTTCCCAAATTGTGGTATGATTAGAGAGAAGCAACTAATTTGTATCTTTTGTTTCCCAATATTTTTGAGACAGCGATGATTCAGAGAACACATACAAAATAAATGTCCGAGTGCATCAGTACATTGCTAGATTAGATTATGGCTTGGAGATGTGTGTGGCTTCGCAGTTTGTGCAAATGAATATGAATTGCAGTGAGATTGTGTCTGTTTCATAGCTTGTTGCCATTCTTCACGCTAGGATTCCTTGGGGATCCAAACAGAAGGCTAAGTTTGTGTAGATGAACATGAATCAGGTGTACGAACAACTTGAGCACTCCCATCAGCTGTTGCAGATTTGGGAGAAGTATAAGGATACTCGTTAGTTGGATCTCTTTGTTATGGTTGATGATGTTGATGCACCAGAAGCACAGTTAGGTGTCAAAGGTATTGATCCAGATGGTGGTGCTCCCAGTGGTATGGATGCTTGTAAACTAGTAGCTATTGACCATTCACAAATGTATCTAATTGCTTTGCAAGTGGATCCTTACACTGCAGTACTAGATGATGGCCAAGAATTTGCTGTGCAGAACGATCATATGGAAATAATGGTAGATCCCAAGACAGTTACTGTTGACCAGATTCTTGAGCGGCTAAAGCAGAGATGTCCTTGGGGCCCTAATCAGCAGGCACGTTTATGTTGGTGGCACTTTAAGAAGAGGGATTTCATCGACATTGTTAAAGATGACGATCTCATGCAGGTTTTCCGAAGGAAGAAATTGAGTAAGAAGGTATTTTTTGTTGTTGCAATTTCAGAAATGGTTGGAGATGATGAGACTGCTGTAGAGCTGTCATCTTGAAGTTTTGAGCTTCCCGCTTCATAGGTGCTAGTATGTTACAGTGAGAAGTGCAACCCAATTCTGGTCACTATTTGATTCATCTCCTTCATTCTGCATCACTCTGTAAATGTTTGTGAGTGTGTTGTAGCTGCTCCATGCAATAAGCTGTTGTATCTTAGAAAATGTTGTATCTCATATTGTCTGCCTCAAACTTTTTCTGAAAACTAGTGTCAATTTGTAATTTTATTGTAGAACTATGTTGCGAGAATGTAATAAATTCATCTAGGATATTGAGATGTTGTAATAAAATGACTGCTGAAATAATAAGCGTTGTTTACATCACTTGTTGTATTATATTACAAACAAAGGGATTTCTATTTTCGTGCCCTCGGGTCCTTAGTTGTACTCAGTTTTCCCCAGCTCCTTAGTTTTTCCTCAGTTTTGTCCAAGCCCTTGTCTGAAACCGTCACCAGTGCTGGAACGGCCGGTTGCCCGACGGTTGAACACCTTTGACCGTTAACTGCTGACTAGTGGGGCCACGTAGAGCCCGCAAAAACACGTCAGAGCATCCATCTTTGTTTGACCATAAGCATCACCGTATCCCTGACCAAAACGCGGGCGAGTGGGGCTTCGGTATATCGAATGACAAGTGGGGCCATGACGCTATACAAGGGGCAATACAGGGGTATGATTAGATTTTTAAACGGAGCTCTACAACGATGGCATGGAGAAGGTGGCCTGCGGGGTGCCGAGATGAGATCGACGTCCACAAAGAACTGCATGAGGCGAGACTAGACACATTACATAGATATGAACTAGACGCGTTTAACCATGCATAGAAGAGAAGAAATGGTCGAGAACATCGACGACGACCTCAACACTTTGACTGACGGTATCGGACACGAACGCGAGCAATGTAGAGAAAACTAGTGTCTCTCCTTTCTGTGTTGCTCAACCATGACCTTGCTGCTCCGGTGAGGTGTAGTTGCAAACTTTGCATTGCTGTTTCTTTGGTTCCTCCCAGTATTTGCACTGCTTGTAGATAATCTGATAGCCACGATTGTGGTTCTTGCGACCCGTCGTACTTCTGCTGATCATGAGGTAACTTGAATCCCTTGGGAACTGAAGTAGTGCGAACCCTTCGGGTAAAGCACGATGCCCCCATCTCTTTTTCATCTTCTTCATAGTCGCGTTTTTCATTTGGTGATCGCGATCTTCGAGTTCCACCGTGCTGTTTTGGTGATGTCGATCGAGATCGGTGCTTGCTGCTTCTGCGCCAAGGACTGTTGTGACGGCGAGGTGACCTTGCTTTGTGCACTTCCTTGTGGTGATATACTTCTTCTCCTTTTGCTGATAGCTTGTGGCCCACCATGTTGAGTCCGTTCAATGCTGCTCTATGCATATGTTCCCTAGGATCTCCTGGACTTGGTCGGGTTGTAAGCAAATATGCTTGCGCTGCTACTAATGCTGCTTCAGGGGTTTTTGGTAGGATATTCCCCTGCTCGTCGACTGATAAGAAGGACGAGTCAAGGTTTTTGGAGATGCTTTGCCTGTCTGAGTACTCGAGGTTATCGTACCTTGAGCCGTGTCGATGATTTTTCCTTGCGTTACTATATGATGCGTCGCTTTGTGCTTTTCTAGCAGCTTCGCTGGCTGCAATGGCTGAATCTTTTCTTCTTTGTATCTCTATTTTCTCCTTTGCTAATTGCTTGGCCTGCTGCCTTAGGGCGTAATGATACCCCAAAAGCAAGTCTTTGCTGGAACTTGATGGTATTGGTGTGCCGTGTTCTACGGCTTCTCTTATTATCCTCCATTCGTCGACTGATAGTCGAATTTTTCCCTGGTTGTGAGGGATTTTGGTGTTTGCCCTTCTGCTAGGTGATTTGCTCCTCTGTCGATATTTGCTGGGTTTAGCACTGGATTGTCGTTTTCGTCGAACTCTTCTGAGTTGTCTCCTACAATGGCGAGCACCTGGCATTGTTTGCCGATGTTACCCTTGAAACTTGAGAGAATCGAGTTACTATCCTCAGAAAGCTCTAATCCTGTCTTCCATGTATCTGTTGACTTGTCTGAAATATCGTCGAGGCAGATCGTGAGATCATCGAGTTGGACTCCTGTGTCGAAATTTTCCTTTCCTTTGTTGTCTTCTGCGATCTTTCCTTTTTGCACTTCTTCTAGGCTGACCGGCGAGTTTACTGTCGTCGTGGTGAAACAACATATGCCATAGGATGGCTTAAATGGGGGCCGAACTAGATGCTGGAGGATTCGGGAGAGGGGAACGCACTAAAAAGCACGACAGAAAGAGACACTGATCTACCCAGGTTCGGGGCTCTCGTAAGGAGATAACACCCCTACTCCTGCTCTACTGATTGTATATATGGATCGATGTAGTACACAACAATGGTGCTTCCAAGCTCTCTGCTAGAGAAGGAAGATGAACTGCTAAGTGTCGAAACCTTCAACTATCAGCCAAGCAACCTTCTACCGATCAACCTTCTAATGCTCAACTATCAGCCAATGACCAACCTTCTCCTCCTCTCCCCTTTGCTAGGACTCCCTGTGCCACCTTATATAGTGGTGGCCAGGGTTACAACGGTCATACAAGACCACAAGACAAGGGCTACACTCCAAACAGGAGCTGGTGGCGATGGCAGAGACCCTTGACTTCGCCCCTGATTGCTCTCGATGGGACGCCATATCCCTGTACCTTGTACCTCTTGAACTGTGGCCTTACCTCTCTGAGGTAAGCTTGTACTTGTGCACAGTGAGGGTAGGTAACCTCCACTGTGCACCCTGCCATCTTGGATGTTTTCTTCCTTGATTGTAGGGACGTGACACCTTGGTTGACTTAAGTATCCCGGATATGACCGTTGGCCATACCCAGGACATATATGCCGGACCAACGACCTACGAGGGTCGGGTAATCTGGCCTCCCCTGCTCCTGCACAACACCCAAGATGGTTAGGCCGGCATATCTGAGTATATGCCGGCACACATATTTCAGTATTCCGGCTATGCCGGCATATCCCAGTATCAGCCGGGATATACATTATATGCCGGCCTGGCCGATGCTCTCATATTCCGGCCAGGCCCTTTCCGTGATAACCCGGCATAAGTCAATCATAGACCTTGAGTCTTTCTAGTCTCTTGACCCTACCGGGGGTCATCACCCCGACACTAGTCCCCGAAGCTGCCGAGGTTCCCCAGTCATAACTGTGGAGCCTTGACAGGTTCAACATACCTTTCTTCCTTATGTCCCGGCGATCAGATTACATGCCGGCACATCTGCACATATCCCGGCCTCTGTTCCTGTTCCAAAACTTATTCCGGCCGGTCCCTTAGGTATTCCGGACGGAACATATACTTCGGCAATTAATCCGGCATACAGACGAGCCTTCCTCGAGAAGCCATGTCCGACAGCTTTGCATCGAAACTTGTAACTGCCCTGCCTCCTCGAACAGTCACCCACGATGTGACGGTTCACAGTGCAGCAGTTACTTCTCACCATCATGGCGTCATGGCACGGTTACAGGAACTGCCGCCCCACTCCGTGCCGCCACGTGGCGCCTCGCCGCAGCAACTGTCGGGGGAGTGGAACACTCCCACGATCCCACGACCCCCACGACCCTTGCCTGCACACCTATAAGTAGGGCGGCGGGGGTAAACTCATCTTTTTACCCCCCACCACCATCGTCTTCCTCGCCTTCCTCCTTTGCCTCCTGCGCTTCACCGCCGGCCCGAAGAGCAGCATCGCCGCCACAGCCGACCTGCTCCCCGCCGACGCCGACGCCCGACGACGCACGGCATCACCTTTGACGACGCCGCCGCCGCCGCTTCTTCTCCCCGCAGCCTTGCAGGGAGATTGGATCTTCCTGCACGCTCGCCGCCGCTCCATCGTCACCGGCCAAGCTCCGGTGAGACCTTCCTCTGTTCTTCCTCCTTCACGCTTCTTCATTGCTTCTCATTGGTATCCACGCTTGCATAGATCCGCTTCAGTTCCTCTGCTTGTTACTCTTCGGATTCGATTAGCATTGCTAGGCAAAGCTCGCAGGTGTTCATCCTTAGGAGTTTTTATCCTTATTTGTTTCCTAATTTTAACTGCCTCGGTAGATCTTCTATTCCTGCTAACATTGGTGAGGGCGGTATGCCGGAGAGACTAACCTCCCTCTTTTCTCCGGCCTTGATAGGAATAACATCACGGGACTCCGGCTCTCACGCCTTATCCCGGCCACCAAGATGGCATCTTCAAGCATGACGACTACCTCGGCCTCTGAGGAAGATACCTCGGCCAGAGCTCAAGGACGCTCCGGCTGGGAGGGGTCGGAGGTTACTCCGGCCGAGATATCCTGGGTCACCTCCACCAGGAGAGTCCCGGAGGGCGTAGCATGCCGGCTACCAGTAGGAGAAGTTGTACCGGCACCTGAACCCGGCGAACACGTCGTCTTCATCGCCCACTTCGAGCGGGGCTTCGGTCTGCCGGTGTCGGACTTCTTCCGGGACCTCCTCAACACCTACGAGCTTCAACCTCATCATATCCCGGCCAACGCCGTGATGAGCCTCTCCGCCTTCGCTGCTTTTTGCGAGGGCTATGCCGGCATAGAGGCCATTACTCAAGGCTGGGCGAAGTACTTCCAACTGCGGAAGCAAGTCGTCCAAGAGCCGCCCCGGAGCAAGGACGACCCGCCGGAGACGGCCCAGGAAAAGAAGGACCGTCCCATGACCCTCTGCGGCGCGGCCACCATCATGTCCCGGAAGGGCTCGGACTTCCCCAAGGTGGAGCTCCTGGAGTCTTGCAAGAAGTGGCAGAAGAGCTTCTTCTACGTCAAGAACACCACCGACGAGGATCTCATCAACCTGCCGCCATTTGTGGACGAGCCACCCTTGGCCATGACTAACTGGACCTACAACCCGAAGAATTCGGTGATGCCGGTGAATGCGCTTCACCGGGTTAAGGGCGAGCTCCTGGATGCCGGTCTTACTCCTCAAGACCTGGTGGCCTGCTATATAAGCCGGCGCGTCTCCCCTCTGCAGCGCCGGCCGCACAAGATCTGCCAGATGAGCGGGCCAATGGACCCCACCCGGCACTCCACGCACGAGCTGACTCCGGCCGACATTCTGCGCCGGATTAAGGATGTCTGCAAGTGCTCCCAGGCCACTTTTGCCTGGGGGCTAGAACCATACAGCCGGGATAGGCCG